>OZ030024.1:1452500-2652500 GCA_964023405.1 Apodemus agrarius | reverse complement strand
TCTCAGGGCCTCTCAGGAAGGACAGCGCATTCTGCTGACCTCATCCGATCAGAACCACTCATTGCCCGTGTTGGGGACACAGCTCACTGAGTAAACTACCTACTGCCCAAGCATGAGAACCCAAGTGTGGTGGTACAAATGTGCAATCCCAGCTGTGGGGAGGCAGAGCCAGCCAGAGTCCTGGGGGGTCCCTGGCCAGCTGGCATTACCTGCTTGGCAAGCTCTAAGCCCTGTCTCAAGAAACCCCAAAATATCTAATGTTCTAATGTGTCTGAAGAATAATGTCCAAGGTTTTCCTCTGGCCTCCATAGGCATGTGCATATTCACACTCACATGTACACACCACACATTAATACATGTATATAGGCACACACGTAGACCTCCCCCCCACTACTACATACACACACACACACACACACACACACACACACAGACCTCCCATACAACACATACACACACATTATATATGCACACATATATAGACCTCCCACATAGTATACACACACAGGCACATACATATACAGACACCCCTCACTATACATACACATATACCACAAGTACACATACACAGACACACAGACATGCATAGGAACACACAGAGACACACAAAGACACATTATATATGCATGAACATGCATATACACATACACACATACACTATACATGAATGCACACACAGACACACATTCCACATACACAAATACAAGATACACACACTACATGTGCACACACAGACACATAGATATACATACATAACACATGCACACAGACACACATACATACACACAAACACACACAAGGACTCCCCCAATACACACATATACAACACATACATAGACACACACACAGAAACACACACAGACACACACATACCACATGCACACACACAGAGAGACACACAGAGACACACATATATACATACCACATGTACACACACAGCAGACACAGACAAACACACACACAGACACACACACCCCACAACACACCATCACTTGTTCCTAGGGCTAGAGGATCCCTCCTTCCCACATGCAATGTTACTTCTCTCTCTGCCCCATTAGCAGCAGAGGAAGTGGGAGGTGGGGGTGCTTCAGAGAGGAAGGGGACATCAAGGCTTAACCTGAGAACCGTTTTTTTTTAGTTGGCTGGAGACTGCTGAGTGACTTTGCCTCGGGTCAGTAGGCAGACCGAACATCCACCCACCCCACCAGCCACATGCTTCCTGCCCAAATGCCAAGGTTTTCATTTGACCATGACATAACGAACTTCATAAAATGAAAAAAACATCTAAATACCACCTTATTTACAGTAATTTCTACTTTCTGAAGCCATCTTCAAATGTTGCCTTCACAATGCAGACCTCTAAATCACAGTATGAAGCCGCCATGACAACCACTTACCACAAAGCAACCAAGGAGGACCCAAGGCCGACTCATCACAACCTGGCACTAGCAACCTCTCATTGAGTAGGTGATGGGGGCAGGAGGCGGAGGGGAATTCTCACATCCCTTCCCTAAAATTCAGGACATAAAAAATATCTCCATGAATGGGGCAACAACTCAGTTGATAAGACATCTGCCAGCCAAGCATGAGGATCTGAGTTAGATCCCAGAACTCTTCCTTGTAAGGGCCAGACATAGCTGTGCACTCCTGTAACCCCAACACATAGGGGGCGGGGTGAAGGTGAAGACAGACAGGTTCCTGGAGTTCATTGGCCAGCCTTAGCCAAATTGGTTTGCTCCTGTTTGAGCATCCCATAAACAAGATGATGAATAATACAGGACGGTATTCAGTGACAACCTCTGGCCTACATGTGCGTGCTTACACACACACACACACACACACACACACACACTCACACACTCACACAGACACACACATGCACTCACACTCACACACACTCACACATACACACACACACACACACACACTCACACTCACACACTCACACCTCTAAGCAAGCAGAGGCACATCCACGTGGGTGGGAAGCTGGTGTTGGGTCTAGGCCACAGAGAGTTGCAAATGATGCTTGTACTTCCATCCTGGAGGACAATCATGTTAGCCTTGGCTTCTCCTAAGACCATCTTCTATTGGCGGAATTGTGTCCCCTGACAACACCCAATTCTTTTGTTGAAGTCCTAACCTCAAGACACCTCGGAATGAGGTTGTCTTTGTCAGTAGAATTTCACTAGGTCATTGAGGTTAACAAAGTTTATACATTTAACTAGTGCTCACCATCCTCCAGCATTTCTTTTGTTTGTGTTCATGTGCACATACATATGTGTCCATGTGTGTGGAGGCCAGAGGTCAACAGCATGTGTCTTCCTCAATCTCTTTTTACCTTATTTTCTGAGACAGTGTCTCTCACTGAGTCAGAGAGTCTGTCAGGGCAGTGAGACCCAAGGATCTTCCAACCTCTGCCTTTCCGGTGCGGGGACTACAGGTGCCTGCTGCCATATGCAGCTGTTTCTGTGGGTGCTAGTGATGGACTCAGGCCCTTGCACTTGTGAGGCAAGCACTTTACTAAGTGAACCATCTCCCCTGTCTCCAGAACCATGTTCTTGTAAGTGTATAGAACTCAGGCAACTGTACCCTTCACGGGCTCACAGAGAAAAATGTTAGCTGAGGCCCTGATGGGAGACATTGAGCCCTGGCTGACTAGAGCACTATCCATTCTAGTTTTTGTGGTAAAATATTCCGACTGAAAGCGGTTGGGTGGAAGATGAGCGTTATTTTAGCTTACTGTTTTGAGGTTACAGTCCTTCAGGGTAGGGAAATCAAGACAGGAACTTAACACGTGTAGGCCGGGTTGGGGTCACATCACACCTGCTGTGAATTGCCGAGAGGAGTCACTGTAAGCATGCTGGCTTGCTTGTGTTAGCTTGATTTCTCTGCTGTTACATAGTTCAGGACCCACAGTAGACTCAGTTTCCCCACATTATTAATTAAGACAGTCCCCACAGATATGCCCACAGGCCGGTGTAGACAGCTCATCGAGACTCTTCTCAGCTGATTCTACCATGTGTGTCACATTGACAGGTAAATCTGACCACCACACCTTCCATGAGGTGCAAGGGATGACATGCAGAGGAATGGTAGGGTCAATGCCACCATCTCTGGAGATTTGTTAAGTGATTACTCACATTAATAAAGGCCATGTGCTGGTTTTCCCTTGAATTCCACACTGTGTATTTACACTGAAGTTCCTAGCTGTTTGTCAGCAACCAGCTATTGATACCTAAGTTATGTCCAGTGAGTGAAGGATAAAAATCACACATTATAAAATTTAAATTTGACAAAAACTAGAACGAAGCTAACTGATCACATAGTCTCTTTGGAATCGTCACAAGTTATTTATCAGTCCCTTAATCTGTAACTAAACCTGCTTTACCTCTCTCTATTTTCAAAATAACTTTATTGTTTCTTACTAGTGTGACTATAAAAAGATTGCTCAACTCTACTGCTTGCCAATGCGGAATAAATACATGGTGATTTTTAAGACTTTTCTTTTATAAACTCAGAACTCGAACTTTATCTGTTTGCAAGATTATGTTCACAAGAAAAATGGACTCCAGGACCCCTAACAGAATTGATCCATGGCTTTCTGGACATATGACTCATTTCATAATTTAGACAGAGTTTTGCTTCTCTTCAAGTTCGCAACCTAGCCTCACGTTTCAGAATAGACCATGAGAATGAAACTTCAGACAGGCTTCCAGAAGCGTCTGGGTCAGGCACCTTTTTGCCACGCACGCACGCACGCACGCACACATGCACACACACATGCACGCACGCTGCTCTCCTTTTGTACTTGTTGAATACAAATTTAATTGTTGTTGCCCACCGTGAGTCCTTGCCTTTTATCATTCCTGGAAACTTTCTGACGTAGTGAGTTGCTTTAAAGTAGAATGTAGCTTGCCTTAAGAGTGACACAAAATGAGAGCCTGCTCTTGATTTTACAGAAATCGTGTGCGCCTGTGTGTGCTCTTAAGTGTGTATGTGCTCATATTTGCATTGTGTGCATGTGCCTGTGCGTGTGCCTGTGTGTGTATATGTGCGTGCGTGCATGCGTGTGTGTGTGTGTGTGTGTGTGTGTGTGTGTGTGTGTGATAGCTTCCCTGTTTTCCTGTGTCTTTTCCAACAGGCTTTCTGTATACCCCATCTGGATCCATGGACACCCCAAGTCTTCACACTTCATTCTATGATCCAATAGAAAGAACCCTGAGTGTAGAGGTGCCCTCTGTGTATTTTCAGCTTCTTCCTGGCCCCACATGCTTAGTAAACTGCTTGGCAGCTTATGATTAAAGAGCTCTTTTCCTGCCTCCCAGCCTCTGTTCATTCCCTGCTATGTAGTTAGCTGGCCATCCCTCCACCCGGGCAAACCCCACTTCCCCTCCTAGGCCCTGCCCAGGTACCTCCTCTCTCATAACTCTACCCGTTCAAGCAAGGGAGCTCGCCAGTCCCTTGGAACACAGGACCATCCCATGCACTACCCACGCTTGTCAACAGGACCTATCTGCTCCTGCACTTTATGAGAATGACCAGGCTCTGTATCTGTCATGGGTTCTTGGGACAATCTCTCAGGGTAGGCATCATCAATTCCATTTCAACAGCCAAACACACAGGCACACAAGAAGGACAGGTAGCTAGGAGGTCACCTATCTTTCTAGGACCTCACTGTCTGGTTCTGAGGAAAACTTAAAACAGCTTAAAACCTCTTGGATGTTGTGCGCAAAATCTCGTACACACTTCCCAAATCTTTGCCTACGCTGAAGATCTTATTCCCATGATGCTTTGCCCATTCTGGTGGTTCTCAATCCCTTTTGTTTATTTGTTTGTTTGTGTTAAGCATACAAGGGTGACCTTGAACTCCTGATCCTCTTGCCTCTATATTCTGAATATAAAGCTTATAAGCATATACTACCACACTGGAAACTGAACCCAGCACTTTTGCATGCTATGGGAGCAGTCTATCACTGGAGCCACCCTTTTGGCCCCCTCAGTATATATTTCTTATTGATAGATGCACCTCTTAACAGCTGAGGTATCTGTGGGCTGTGCATGAGTACCTCCTTGTTCTTAACCAGTCATGATAATACCCACATTCCCAACCTTAGCAGAGAGATCGGGCTAGGATCTACTGAGAAGAAAACCGTTTCCCAGACCAGTGTGATCATGGGCAATTATGGCATACATTTGTGAATAAATATTGCTTAATGGACCCCCAAAGAATTCTTCCCAGCGCTTTGTAGCCCGGGCTGGGTAGTGCTAACCAACACGAACTGCTAATGTGCAAGGCCGGTGTGCTTCTCCCCCTGGGGAAACCACGGAGGTCTGTAATCATGACTACGCCTGCCCTCTGAAGGGCTCACTTAAATGATCTGTGAACCTTTGATAGGGGTGGTATCAGTCTTTCCTGCCCAGGCTGAGCCACCTAGGGAGAAAGTACTGGTCTCTGGCCAAGGCATCTGGGTTTGTGGCATGAAAATGGTAACCGTCTGGCTTCTGGCTTCACTTCCTGTGTCTGACTCTCTGCATAATGGATTGGATGTCTTTGTGGTGGGGCATTCTGTACCTTGCTGGGCTGTTGGGTCCTTCCTTCCTTAGCTCACAGGAAGCCGGTCTTCTGTTTATTCTCCTATAAATATGACCTTGACCCTCAGCCAATCTAGACTTTTAGAACCCTCCAAGGCCCCAGGTTCCTCTAGCCCAGGTGTTCATAGAGTTCCCGTGACTGGCTTTTGTAGTCAACTTGCCTTCATCTGTAACTGATTCCTGCCCATGAACACCCTTTTATCTACTCAGTGAAACCATTGACTCTTGTTGGGTTTTAATTGTAGTTTTATCAGCTTGACTGGTGTTAGTTGGGGGGCCTTCTAAACGCTCTGTAGTTTGTTTGTTTGTTTCTACCACAACTGATGTACAAAACCAAAGTGCTTTTCGAGATGGGATGATCTAGAGAAAACTGCAGTGTTTTGCATGTGAAGGTAATGTCTCCTAGATACAGATTTTTACAGATATGTGCTCTTGCTCGGCCCGATTACCAGGGATCAAAACAGAACTGGAGCCAAACCTATCTACTTGAGGGCAGGAGCCCCTTGTCTAACTCATTCGTTATCCTTTCCTGGTCTCTTTAGCTGAATTCTTCATAGACAATTATGGGTCCCACTGATTCGCTTGTCCATTTTACACCCATTAACAGACATTTCTCTGGATGGCAGTAATTCTTTAGCTAGAGCGTTGATTCTGCTCTTGGATAAGTGTCTGTTCTAGAGAAGTAAGCCTGCGCTTTCTCCCAGGCTTATCCCATTTCTGAGAGGACAAGAGGAAGTCTAACCTCGAGCCTTGCCTCTCTCTGTCCTCACGCATGGTTCTTCTCCTTTGGCTCAGAATAGCTATGTGCCACCGATACCTCCTGATGTGGATAGAACGTGGAAGCCAACCCTCTATGTTTTACTTTAAGACAAGGCTGTTGCTGAGATGTCAAAGCTACCCTTGAACCTGGGATCAGTTCCAAGGATCCTGGGAACTCCATACTGTCCAGGAGTAGAGATGTACGAGCAGAGCAATCGGTTCCCTGAAGAGTCTGGTGTGTTCATGGACACCAGTGAAGACACAGTTTAAAGACATGTGGGCTTAGCCTCTGGGAGTTCAGGTTTATAGTTGGCTTGACACTGTCCCCCAGACTTTCAAGCAGATACCCTGAGCTGTACACCAGAGTGGCCTTGACAGGTGCTACCATGTCTGCACTGGTTGTAGGCAGATCACCAGTGTGCTGGGCATAGTCCACACATCTGCCTCATCTTCTGTCAGCAGTGTGCACTACGGTTTTTCTAATTAAGGGAGTTTATCAGCCATAGTTACTGTGGGGGTGATAAATACTTGTATGTGGAGGTCAGACAGCAGGAAGGACAAAGCCTCCTGGCCCTGCAGTGTACCTCTGCTCATCCTCAATCCTCAGCATCCCCAGAAGTCCATCCTTTCCACAGGAGGACATCTTGCTAGAAATAAAGGGAACAAAGGCTTACATGGGGCCCATGCCTGTCACCAGCACTCAGGAGCCTGAGGCAGGAGGATTGGCAGTTTGGGAAAATTCCCCAGGCTCTGTTATAAACAGACCAAAGTAAGAGGGATGGGGTTGGAAGAGAGAGCCTTTCCTTCTCTGAGGTAGAGCCAGGCGACTTCCTAAAGGGCTGGAAGAAAGGTCCTTCTCCTTCCTGGATGTCTGTCTGGCTCAGAGACCTAAAGGCGATACTGGTCAAAAACCATGTTTCTAGCACTGTAAGAGCAGGTTTGACTTTTCCGCCGATACTTTTATTTCCTTTCCAAATCTTTAAAGATTAGAAGTCTCAGGGGGATTGGCTAGGTGTTATTTTGGAGGAAAGGAGTGTCTGGTGGTAAGAAAGGACCTGGCTGGGGAGGAAGTTTCCTGGCAGCAGTGCATGCCCACAGTCCTTATTCACAGTACCTGGCTATCAGTCAAGGGAACAGGGAAGGCAGCCATTCTGGTGTGTGTCTGAGTGACGTCAAATGAATGGTGCTGGACCCAGGGTGCACCAGGCTGGGGAAGCCAAACACTCCTCATTCATGCTTCAATACTTTGTCTATTCAGAAATGAATTGGATGCTTTACAGTTTCCTGATGGGGCTGGTAGTGAGGGGCTGAGATCCTGGCTGTATAGGAGAGACCAAGGCAGAAAGCTCACAAGCTTCAGGTCTTCCTGAGCTACAGAGTGAGCTCAAGATAATCCTTATTATCTCAAAAGAACAAGTGAAAAGGGAGCTGAGGATGTGACTCAAGGCTAGAGGGATTGTCTGGAGTGTGGGAGGCCCTGGGTTCGATCCCTAGTGTGGCAAATGAAAATAATAAAGTTTCCTATCAGCTGATTGCTGTTAGTCCATTCTTTGCATTGAATAGGTTTTATTTTATAAACCGTGATGGCATTCCTAGGTCTTAACCTTCATCCCTCACTTCTTTATCTTTCTTAAAAATCATACCCTTGGTCAGCAAAACACGACTTCCCGTGGCCTACTAGTTCCCAGCTCTGAAGTTTTGTTTGAACAGATAACAGTTTTTGTAATACTTTATTTCTTTCTTGGTTTGTATTTATTGGTAAACTGAGATAGTCTAAATTGTTTTTAAAGATTTACTTTGATTTTATTTATGTGTATGTGTGTGTGTGTGGAGGTTGTGCACACGTGTGTAAGAGCTCTCGGAGGCCAGAAGAGGGTGTCAGATCTCTCTAGAGCATGAGTTAAAAATGTTGGTCCTGGGACCTGAACCCCGGTCTTCTGGAAGAGCAGGAAATGCTTTTACCCTCTGAGTCATCTCTCCAGCTCCAGTTAAAAATGTTATTGGGTAGTGTGTCCTTTAGAGTTGGGACACAAATGACTTTTTTAGAAAAACATAAATTAAGCAGGAAGCCGATAGCCTTCTAAGTGAACAGTTTGTAGACTATGGTAGCAAGTCTCTAGGCAGTGACCAGGAGTCAAGAGACCCAGGTGGGTGAGCGGGTGGGCGTGCCGGTGTTTGTGAGCAGACACTTTCATATCTTCAACAAAAGATGACTCACAGTGCTAAATAAACACACGGTGGAAAGATGAAGCTTTTCAATTCAACTTATAAGCCACTGCAATGTTATTACCAAGCTGATGAACCTTAAGCAACAGGGGCAACTGCACTCCTGTCTGATATGTAAGTCCAGAGAAAAGACTTCTCCCCAAAACAAATCTAACGATGCATTAGAATACAGCTGTGCCCTGCGAGAGGATGGCACCATGCTGTTAGGGGAACTTGTTACCGGGCAAGCATCCTAGAGGGTGCGGATTAATCAACACAACCAGCTAAAAGACAACAAAATTGCTGCTGGTGTCACACCACTTTTTATTTTATAACAAACCTTGTTCTGTATAAGTCAGGGCATTGCTAAGATAGCAGTGAAAGTTGGGTGTGGTGACAAACACCTGCAAGTCCAGCACTAGGTGGGTCAGGATGGCAAGGCCAGTCTGAGCTGCATAGTGATACCTTGTCAGGAAAAAGAAAAGAAGAACAAGAAACATAGTAAATACATAAATCAGAAACATTGTTACTTCTATTGTTAATATTGTATATCATTGGCACATGATACATTTTTTAATGGCTAGCAACACAATGGATTTTGTCTATACCATCCTCATCATAAATACTGGGCTAATTCATTACAATGATGTCATCAGCAGAAGGTAGGAAACCTGAGTTCCATTAGATCTGTAAAGAAATATCATATAGTTAGCCTTTCATTGACTAAATATTTTATTTTATTTTTATTTAGAGTTTTATATTCTCACTTTTTATTTGTGTGTGTGTGTGTGTGTGTGTGTGTGTGTGTGTCTGTGTATGTGTGTGTGCTCATACACTTGTACACAAATGGAATCTTTCACCATACAAGTGTGTACTAGAGGTGGACAGGGGGTCACCTTGTCTCAGATCATCACCAAGTCTGCCCAGCTTTGAAGGCCGGGCCATCTATAGAGCAGGAGAGAGCATACTCAAGGTTGTCTTCAAGGTTTGGGCTCTGGTCATGGGGCATAATCAATGAGCATCCATTTATGCTGGAGGAAGAAGAAACAGAGTTGGAGGTCTAGAGAGCAAGCTGGAAAGACAGAGGTAAAGAAGAAAGCAAAACCTGAGAATGGAAATTTCGAGCCAAGCCATGGGAGCAGACTTCTGTGCCTGAGGAGCCAGTGCAGGCTGGAAACTGTCACTAGAGAAGAGGTCTAGGCACTGGGAGGCCCCCATTGCAGGAATAATGGTGTAGGTAGTGACTGCAACCTGAGTCACGTGGGAGAGAGAAGGCTCAGCCATGGGCTAAGACTTTCCATAAATAACACTGGGAGAGGTGGGTGGTCAAACCAGGAGAGGTAGTCTGTGCTGTACAACATGAATTTCAAAGTCAAGGTCATTTGGGAAAAGGGAGAGAGAATGATCTGGAAGCCTTAGTGGGTAGGGCACAACATGCACTCATTGCTTCAGATCCAGCACTTCAAGACACACAGACACAAACAGAGAGAGACATTCATACACACACACACAAACACACACACACAAACACACACACACACCAGGGTAAGAGTAAACATATAATTACTCATTTTTTAGAATGGTAGATTTAGGAATTTTTTTCTTCTTAATAGTTGTTTGTTTTTCGTCTTTAGAGAACTTTCCAATGATTAAAGTACAGATTGTATTGACGCTCTGACTAGGAATTATTCGAATAAATGCACTACTCAAAATGGAGTTGAAGTGAAGAGGTCCCTCTGTCTCATTCCAAAGAAGACAATTTCCCTTCCACCCAAAACTTTGATTATCAAACTGTAATCTCCTTCAGAGAAACTGAGCAGGAGAGAATAACAACAGTGAATTACAAGATAAACAGCCCGAACCATTTGCATGTCAGAGGCCAGAATTCCCTTCCAAGGCTGTCTACTTTGGGAGGTGCGCCCAGAGTCTCAGGAAAAGCCAACGTTTGGAGGCCTGCCCTCACCCCCTTCCCCCCTTCACACACACCCCTCCTCCCCGTTTCTACTCTAAAGACATTTCTTCCCAAAAAAGAATAAAGAATACCCAGTGGAAAGTATTAACTGCTTGGCAAAACTACACAGATACAGACAGACAGAGGCCAGTGAAGTATAAATATTTCATACCAGAACTGTCTTTTGACCCAGCCAATAATATCTATCCCAGCCACAGATCTAAATGTTTGGATGAAAATGATAGACCAGGCCAAGGCTGGGCGGCCAGCTGCAGAGGGGGGACCGGAAGCCAGCCCTGAAGAACGTGCGGACAGATGTCTTCCTAAAGCAAGGAACCCAGCCATCTGACCTTGTCCCTGGTCCCTGAACCTAGATCAGTGATGACTGTTTTCCTTGAAGGATTAGTCTTATCGTACCATTGCGTCTCTGTCGCTCTGCCCATTTCTCCCTTACTCCTGCCTTTTCTCCCTCCCTCTAGCCCTCCCCTTCCAAATCACAGTGTTTATTTATTCTGATTTTAAAGTCATCAGTATGCTTCTCTCCAGTATTTCATCTCCATCTCCTCCTCTTCTTTTGTCCTCTTCTTTTTCTTCTCTCTCCCCTTTGTTCTTCCTCCTTTTTTATTCCTTCTTCTTTCCTCCTGCCTTCCACTTCCACTTTCTTTCTCCTTTCCCCTTCCCCCCTTTTCCCTTCTCCTCTCCACTTTCCTCCAGCCTCTCTTCCCCTCCCCTCTCTCCCTTTCCCCTCCTCCTCCCCTCCTCTCCTCTTCCCTTTCCACCCAGGCTTAGTTCGTTTCCACTTTGAACATGGCTACCCTAATGACCATTATGAAAAGACAGCATCCGTTGAGGAGGACCAAGAATGGATATGTTTCTGTCTCAGTTGCAGTCATGACTCTATCCATTTGCCCAGATCTACTAGATTGTGCAATTTCAATTCATTCAGTCTTGATAAACTGGTTAATGCTGAAGAAAGAGAGAATTAAGGAAGTGTCTCTCATTTCAATTCTCAGTAACTGTGTGACCTGCTGGACCCAGCATTTCTGTCTTCATCTGATGGACACAATCAGTGTCTTAAGGTTGCTTAGCTGGTCCTCCTCTGATTTTTAGAGGGCTGCATGTCCTTCACACTCATATCTCCTAAGGTGGCTTGCTCTCCGTTTCTACTAGATCTTCCTTCGATCCCTTTCTTTCTTCAGAGATCCCACCTGCCCCAGGTTCATGCAATCCAGACTCAGCCTGCGTCAGGAGCTTCCCTTCACACCAGGCTTCTCACCCACAGGTGGTGACCCCTGGATAACCCCTGACATAGTCCGCTCCAGCCCCTCACAGCAGTCCCACAGTTGCTTGGTGGTACTGTGTGAGGCGCGAAGGACATAGGTAGAGGCCCTGGAGGAGTCTCTTTGTAAAGGCAGAGGCCAGGCATAGTGTGGACCTGGCTAGTCAAAGGAGGGGACAGAGTGAGCCGGGAACCTGCAGCATCCACGGTACTGCTGTTGGGGACTACATGGACATAGTCTGTTCTGAGAAACCAGAACACATGCAACGAACTCATTTATGAAAGCAATGGGAGGGGGCTGGAGAGATGGCTCAGTGGTTAAGAGTGTCGACTGTTCTTCCAGAAGTCCTGAGTTCAATTCCCAGCAACCACATGGTGCCTCAAAACCATCTGTAATGGGATCTGATGCCCTCTTCTGATGTGTGTCTGAAGACAACTAAAGTGTACTCATATAAATGAAATAAATAAATCTTTAAAAAAGAAATAAAGAAAGTAATAGGAGACAGTCAGTGATATGCTTGCCTTGATATCCCCAGAACCCAGCAGACAGAGCAACAGCAGAGGCACAAGACTATGTACCGAAGCCCCAGAAATCATGAGTCAAGATAGACCCTCATTCCTCTGAGTTGACTTTCTCAGATGTTGTATCACAGTGATAGAAAGCTAGCACATAACCTTTGTTTCTAGAAGAGCGCTATGCTCATAGCTCAGCACTGGGAAATCAAGGAAGTGTACTGATGAGGTGATTAAGCAGAGTGAGTAGCCGAAGCTACACATTCGGTCTTTTTTTTCTGACCCCTGATATTGCAGATACATACTTGGTCAGCCAGGCACATTGATTTGACATTTTGGAATGGTTCACTCAACCAAGGGCAATAAAGCTTTGCAGATATGCAAGGAAAGGCACATTCGGGGTGAAAAGAGGAGTTAAGATTGACCTGGGGAGATAGATTACACATAGATACAGATATACAACATACAGGTATACAATGCACGCCGACACACTAACACACATAGACACACTGACCCCTGCACACAAAGACACTGGCAGACACAGAGATGCACTGACACACACACAGACACTGACAGACATGCTGATCCATAGACACAGAAACACTGACACACACAGATACACTGACACACACAGATAGACTAACTACACAGAGAGACATTGACAGACACTGAAACACGGACAAAAGCAGATATACATGAGATATACATAGTAACACACAGACACTGACAGACACAGTTTAACAATATAACACATATACAAGATATACATAGTAGCACATAGATACTGACACAGTTATATAACACAGACACATTGACATATACACACACATACACTGACAGACACAGATGCAAATACCCAACAAACACACTGACACATACAGATCCACACACCCACATACAGTCACTGACATACATATGGACACAGAGACACATACACATGCCCATACAAACTCACATGCATATGCAGACAGACATACAAATGCACACATATCTGAACAGACAAACAGACACTCATCCATACACAGACACACATTATATGCACACACACTTGTAATTCATGTTTCAGCTACAGTGTCTCCTGCACACACTCTTCCCACCTCTGCTTGACCCTCAGGGCATCTGAGTTCCACCTGGAGCCCCTGAGTTTAAGTTCTATTTCTTTCTGGTATTTGGGGGGTTGAACCTAGGAAATGTATCCTGGCAGTTGGGAGCCAAGGAATACCACAAAGTCACAGAGCACAACAAACCTCACACAGGAGGTTTATTGGGAGACACACAAGAGAGTGGCTGCCTCTGTTGGGTGAGAAGCTGGGGGTCGGGAGAAGGGGTAGAGAACTCAGCAGGAGGCTGGCTTTAGATAGGGTTTATTGGGGGGTGAGGGAGTAGAGCTTTCCAGGGTGGGGATTGGTGGGATTTCAAAGCAAGCCCAGGGATTGGTGGGATTGTGAGCTCAGGGATTTCTGAGGTTTGGTGAGTTTGCAAACCAGGAAGTGGTCTTGGATCTTTCTACTGTACACCCTCCCAACACACCTTAGTTTTTCAGAGGGAGGGGTCTCATTACCCTGGAGCTCACCAAATAGGTAAGGCTGGCCAGCCAACTAGCCCCAGGCATCCATTTGTCTCTCTGTCTCCTCAGCTATAGCCTGGACTACAAACATGTTCCCCCCTGCAATTATTTTACATGTGTGCTGACTCTCTGAGCTCAGGTCCCCGTGTTTGTGCAGCAAACACTCCTCCTCCCCAGCCCTAATTCACAACCCCGGCTTGAAGATTTGGTGGGGGAAAAGACATAGGAATTTTGGCTCCCAATGTTCACATTCCGGTTATTCACGGCAATCTTCATCTCTTGTTGCTACGGATAAATAAAACATCAGCTCAGAGTTCAACTTGGCAGGCGGGAGAAATCAAAGAATGGGTCTTTGAGGCAAAATGTGGGCGGTATCCATTTGTGGCTCACATAGGCTTAGAAAAGCCATGCAGGCAGAATGCGGAGTGCTGAGCAGCAAAGACGCCGAGAGCGTGAGTATCCCTAAAACTCTGCTCTGTGGCCGACAGAATTCTGACAGAATCTTCTGAATTTGCTGCCCAGAGGCTGCAGGGAGAGGAAGCAGAGGATGAGGACAAGTCTGTGCATGGATGTCATCTGAGGCTGCTGTCCTCAAGCATTTTGTAGTGGCTCCTTGGGGAATGTTATATTCCTGTGGAAGCTATCAGGCTCCAGGCTCCAGCCACCAGGCTTGTGTCTGCTCTTTGTCTCTAGCTAGACCTGCCCCAACCCCAGGTCTAGAACTTCTGGATTCTCAGCTCAAACCCCACCCTTCTATAAGCATCTGCCTTGCCTCGAGTGTGTGTGTGTGTGTGTGTGTGTGTGTGTGTGTGTGTGTGTGGCGTATGGTATGTAGATCTGAGCATAACCTTGGGTATTGTCCCGAAGGTGCCATCCAATGGCCTGGAGTTCACTAAGTAGACCAGCTGGCTGACCAGTGAGTCCCAAGGACCATTATGTTTCTGTCTCCCCAGTGCTGAGATTATAAATGTGTACCACGACGCCTGCCTTTCTAACCTGGGTTCTGGAGATCAAACTCAGGTTCTCCTGTCTGTGGAGCAGTGATTTTACCCATTGAGCCAGTTCTCCTTATGCCTGGGCTGCCTTGTGGTCATTATTAGCTGCTGGTCTAGGGCATGGGGGAACTCTAACATCTGGGGAACAATTAATTGAGAGCAAGTGGCCAAAGAGAACAGAGGGCTGGAGAGGGGGCATTAAAGGGGCCCAGGCTGCCACACATAAGCAGAACAGACTCCATCCTAAGGACTGGACTTTTCCGTCAGTGGGAGCCAGAGCTGATCAGCCCCATTCAGAGCAGCGATTATGGGAGGCCAGATGCACACAGCTTGAGCACGCAGCTTGTGCACATAACCAGCAGCTTCCACGGGGTCTTAGGAAAAACCCACATCTAGGTTGATGCTTCAGGACTGGCTGCTGAACAGTCAGCCAAGAGTGCTGGCTGGGGACAAGCAAGCGGAACTTGAGCTCATAGCACCAAAGGGACCGAGCCTTATGAACAGCTGTGTTCTGATCACACCACAGCAGGACGGGAAAACAACAAAGAGGGAAACCAATGAGAAGCCTGGACCCGTCTGTGGAAAATCCCAGCAAGGCTCCTGAGCACCAGCCAGGCTCATCCAATGGCTGTTCACACTTGGTAGAGAGACGCCTCTGGGGAGGACTTCAGACCAAACAGCTCCCGGGTGTGCTCATGAGGATGGGAGCAACCCTGGGCCAAGGTTTTCAGTAGTTAGATTTCTCTGATAAAACCGAGTTAAGGACAGAGAGGCTGATTTTAGCTCACAGATGGAGGTGCAGCCCATCAAGATGGGGGAGCCATCACAGCAGAAGTGTGAAGCAGTTGGTCAGTTGCATCCACAGCCGGGAGAGACAATGATGGTGTTCAGCTCTCTTCTTGTTCAGACCAGGCCCGTGGGACACTGCCACTCACATTTTGGCTATGTCTTCTCATTTCCGTTAACATGATGTAGAACCTATCATGGGCCTGCCCAGAAGTTTGTCTCCTAGGTAATTCTCGACCGTGTCAAGTTGATCATCAAGACTGACCGCCACTGTCTCTTTGATCTAATTAAACAAAAGAGCCCCTCCAAAACCTTGGCCGTAGTATGTAGACATCTTGGCTGCTGACTTCGTGTTAGCTAGACTTGGAGACTCCTGGTGATGTTCTGAGTGGGCTCTTCTTGGCGTTACAGGCATGAGACATCCCAATCAGGCGGAGAAATGGTGGCAAGTGGAAAATCCACGACACTGGGAGAAGGGAAAAGATACCAGGCTCCCTTAGAGTAATAGCACCTTCCTGTCTTTAGGATAAATGATGGCAGCATTTTTTAACCTTTCTAACGCTGGGACCCCTTTAATACAGTTCCTCACATTATGGTGATCCCCAAACATAAAATTATTTTTGTTGTTACTTCATAGCTGTGATTTTGGTACTCTTATAAATTGTAATGCAAATATCCAATATGCAGGATATGTGTCCACTGTAGAAGGGTCGTTCAACCCCCCCCAAGGAGGTTGAGACCCACAGGTTGAGACTCACGGCTGTAGATGTAGTTTGTAGCATGGACTTGGTCCTTGACAGCCCTGCTTCCCTCGGCATTCCTGCAGCCTTGCATTGCTTTGATTCACACCCAGGCATTCCCAGCACGCATCCCACTCTCTCCATTTTGCTGTTTCTAGTCTACCCTGTCATTTTTCTGTTTCTAGTCTACCCTGTCATTTTGCTGTTTCTAGTCTACCCTGTCATTTTTCTGTTTCTAGTCTACCCCGTCATTTTGCTGTTTCTAGTCTACCCAGTCTGCTGAGCCTACTGTGTGCTGTGTTAGAGCTCAGAGACAAGTAAATAAGAGAGTGAATTCTTCTACCCAAGGAACTCACATCCAGGGAGAAAAATAGGTGCCTAAATGAAATCTGCACGTGCTAGTTTTTAACCATCAGCTTTCCACAAGCTGGACTCACCTGAGAAGAGAGGACGACCTCAGGGATTGCCTGGAGCAGTCTGCCTTGTGGGTGTGTGTTGTGTAACAGTTTCCTCCCAGACTAAAACATTCCATCCTTAAGGGAAGCTCCTTCTACAGGAAGGTAAACAACTCAAAATGGCTTCAGGAAGTTCCTAAAACTGACCAGATATCCAGGTCCCTACCTGCCAGAGTATGCTAAAAAAAAGCCAAGATTCTCCCTCAGTCTGAAGGATACTGAGCTGCAAAGAAGACCCCGAGGCTAGACCAGCTGCCTGGAAGAGAGTTAGGCCAACCGAGGCACCTAGAAAGGCCACTCTCCAATCTGTTGAGCTACCTGCAGGCTGTGCAGTGTGCTCCAGGTTTCCAGCCTTGTGAGCTGTCACCCATGCTGGAGTGGGCTTGGGTGATACAGCTGTCTTTAAGTCATTTCTGCTCCTGTAAGTAACCCCTCACCCATATTCCTGTAAGTAACCCCAGTAAAACCCATTGGTTTTACTTTGGTGGTGTCCGTTCTTTGATCTATCATGGGTTCCCTATCTGAGGTGAGTAGACATGTGTGTTGTGTCTTCCCAGGAATGTTTTGTCATGCAAAATTGTCTTGATAGTTAATTGATGGCGGATGCCCATTATGGGTGGCTCCATTCCCTAGTTGGGTGGTGGTGGTGTCCTGAAGAGCAGGCATGCAAGTATCCATTCATTTCTCTCTGATCGCCTCCACAGATATGACACTTTAAGTCCCTGCTTTGACTTCTCCACTGTGATGGACGTGGAATGAGGAACTGGAAGCCCAATAAACCCTTTCTTCCCTAAGTTACCGTGTTATCGGGATATTTTATATGGCAACAGAAAGGAAACCAGAACTTTATGGAAACACAGAAGTTGGATCCTGGAGCTGGCCTGGAAGGGGAGGGGGGACCGGGAGTCATAGGTAGGGATGGACTAAGATAATCCTTACTAGAGACAGTGGGCATGACTCTCTATGTAAAACCAGAAGTAGAAGGCAGATGCAGAATCATCATGGGAAATCTCAAGCCAGTGACACAGCAAGCAAAGTAGAAGCCAAGGGTGGGAATTAGGAAACAGGGAGCTAGGAACAATGAAATGAGGCCTGGGGTGGAGCTCCTGCCTGAAATAGCTGCCATTCATATCACTGGGGGCCACCCGGACAAAGCCCAGGGTTCAGCGGGCCTTAAAGGATCAGGGTAGAATGACAAAGGGAAACAGGTTTAAGACGTGATTAAGAAGCTACTAGATATGGGATGTGAAACAGGAGGCCCCTGAGGTAATCCTGGCTGCACTGAAACTTCCTGATAGGCACTGGTGGTGAGTAACTGCCATGCAGATTAGGGAAGAGGCAGCTTTGAGGAGAGAGGGTGAGTCCAATGGCCAATGATGGGTTTGCTGTTTTTTTAAAGAGACAGCCAGGCAGAGTCAACTTTCTGTAGATATTTGGAAAGTCAGACCATACCCCACCCTCGGGTGGATGGATACTAGAGTCCTGCACACATGACTCACCAGCCTTGGCCAAAGGACCCCAGAGAAAGTGGATGCTGGCCCAGACTGAACCTGGGAGACTGTCATACACCCCCAAAGCAGGAAAGCAGGCTTTCACATGAAAGCCAATCTGGATTTGCAGTGGTGGCGAAGGCATGTCTGCAGAGGTGGAGGAATCAGAGAGAGGGAGGGCAGTGGGGTGGCGATACCCACTAAGAAGGGTCACATGAGTGGAAGCGGTGGCTTGGGAAGCAGACAGAGTGGCAGGTGAGATTTCTAGAGTAATGGCGGAGCTCTTGACATGCTTGGCAGACACAAGAAGGAGCCAGAGAAAGGCAGGGTTGGGGGCTAAGACGAGGTACTCACAGAGAATTGATCTCAAAGAAGGGAATAAGAGTGTTGAGTGCCAGGGTGGCCTCTACAGAGCCAGGACCCCTCTGAAGTTGAGAAAAAGCAGGAAGGATGGAGGAAGGATCTGGACAAGGAATGGAATTGAGCAACAAAACCATTCCTACTCTCAGGGCACTTGTGTGACGTGTGTATATATGTGTGTGTTTATGTACTCATGTGCATTGTTTGCTTTCCTCATTGCTGGAACAAAACACCCAACAAAAGCAATGTGAGGAAATAAGAGTTTATCTGGCTCACAGTTTGAGGGATACAGTCCATCATGGTTGGGAGAGCATGCTGCTGTTGTGAGTCTGAGGAAGCTGGCGACATTACAGTATCAGTCAAGGAGAAGGATGGTGTGTTCCACTCACTTCCTTTTTTTATTCAGTCCAAGGGATGATACCACCACTTTTATTGATGGTCTTCCTATCTTAGTAAACCAATCTAGAGACATCCTCACAGATATACTCAGAAGTTTATCTCCTAGGTGATTTTAGACCCTGTCAATTTGACAGTGGAGCTTGATCATCATAGTGTGCATTCATGTTCCTGTGTGTGGTGCAGGTGAGCATGTGCAGGTGTACATGTAGAGGTCTGCGTGTACAGTTGAGCATGTGCAGGTGAGTATATACAGGTGTGTACGTGCAGATGAGTATGTGCTAGTGTGCATATGCAGGTGAGTATGTGCAGGTGTACATGTACAGGTGTGCATGTGCAGTTGAGCATGTATAGGTATGTATGTGCAGGTGAGTATGTACAGGTGTGTATGCAAAGGTGAGTATGTGCATGTGCAAGTGAGTATGTGCAGGTTTGCATGTGTAGGCATGCATGTGCAGGTGTGTATGTGTAGGTGAGTATGTGCTAGTGTGCATGTGCAGGTGAGTATGTGCAGGTAGGCATGTGTAACAGCATGTGCAGTTGTGCATGTTCCTATGTGTGGATGCAGTTGTGCAAGTGCAGGTGTGCATGTTCAGGTAGGTGAGCATGTGCAGGTGAGTATGTGCTAGTGTGCGTGTGCAGGTGTGCATGTGCAGGTGAGTATGAGCAGGTAAGTATGTGCAGGTAGGCATGTGTAACTGAGCATGTGCAGTTGTGCATGTTCCTATGTGTGGATGCAGTTGTGCAAGTGCAGGTGTGCATGTTCAGGTAGGTGATCGTGTGTAGGTGTGCATGTGCAGGTGAACATGTGTGTGTAGGCTAGAGGACAACCTTAGGTATGGTTCTTCAGGAGCCATCCATCTTGTCTTTAGAAACCGTCTCCAGTTAGGTGAGGCTGACTGGACAAGGTGCCAGGGATCCTCCTGTCTGCTTTCCCAGTACTGAGAATTACAGGGGCTGCCACTGCACTTAGCTTTTCACATGCAGATTCTGGGGTTTGAACCCAGAATCTCCGGCTCAAAGGATACGAGGGTGTTGTTGTTTTGTTTTTTGTTTTTTTAACTCTACTTCTTCCTTATGTGAGACCAGAGCAATAGCTTTGACTTCTTCCCCAAGCCTTGAGTGAATGGGTCATGAGTGGGTGTGGCCCTGCAGGCCACTTGCTCTTTGTCTCCTGAATTGTTAGTCAAGTTCAAGAAGCACAGAGTGTCCTAAGCTCAGCATCTCCAGAGAGCCAGGCTGTTTTTCTAAAGGTAATCTGTGTTGGTTTGACATGTTTCGCAAGAAATAATCGAAATGACAGCTAGAAAACACTTACTTAGTGGGAATAAATGAATTTTGCATTTAAAATATTTGTATTTGTTTATTTGTTTGTTTATTTATTTATTTATTATTTATCTGAGTCAGGGTTTTCCTATTTTCCCACGCAGTTCAGATTCTCCACAGTTCTGCCTCAGCCTCTCAGTGCAGTGGTTATGGGCTGAGAGAGGATCAAAGAGAGGGTGGGACCAAGAACATTTTCTTCCCTGTCTTGAATGCTGTCTTCTTCAGAGTCAGAGTGAGCTAGAAGGTCCCGAGGTGGACATTTGCTACATCTGGACTCATCACTGTCTCTTCCAGTTGCAGCGGGGTGTAGAGAACACGGCTCCTGGATGCGGCCCACATTAAGGCTTCACTCACAGAGTAAGGTGAGGGAGGGGGCTGGCGTCACAGCTTGGACTAGATGTTTGCCACGAATTTACTAGAAGATCTTTCTGATGACAGCAGACGTTCCTTTGCTGACACAGGACTCACAGCTCATGTCTCCGTTCTTGAGGTGTGGTTACAGCTTGTTCGGCATGTGATAGGCTTCCTGTCGTGCAGTGGACCTGTGATGCTCTTCCAAACTCTGAATTCTGGAAAGGGCTCAGCAGGGAAAGCCTCTGCTGTGCCAGGGTGTGGAACTGAGTCTGGATGGACCTGCAGCACCTGTGTAAAAATAATGGGAGATCATTTGCTAACTTGGCCCTGGGTGGGCTGGAGGCAGGCAGGTCCTTCAGACTCACTGGCTAGTTGTCTTGTCCACTCGTGGTCTAGTCCAGTTGATTATCTCCCTGTCTCAAAAAATAAGGTGGAGGGTCTGGAGACACAGCTCAAAGGCTAAGAGCACTTGTTGATCTTACAGAGGACCTGGGTTAGGTTCTTAACACCTACATGGTGACTCACAACCATCCATATCTCCAATTCTGATGCCCTCTCTGACCTCTGCTGGCACCAGGCACACATGTGGTTCACAGATGTCTAAGCAGGGAAAGCATAGTAAAACTTAAAAAAAATGGAGAGGTGACACCTAATATTGTCACACTTGTGTGTGTGTGTGTGTGTGTGTGTGTGTGTGTGTATGTATGTATATATGTTTGTGTGTGTGCCTTTGTATGTGTCTGTGTGTCTGTATATGTGCCTGTGAGTGTCTGTATGTGTGTTTGTATGTATCTGTGTGTGCGTGTGCCTGTGAGTGTGTATGTGTGTTTGCATGTATGTGTGTGCCTGTGTATGTGTCTGTATGTGTATCTCTGTATGCTTGTGTGTGTACATGTTTGTATGTGTATGTGAGTATGTCTGTGTGTGTCTGTGTGTGTACCTGTGTTTGTGTATCTGTGTGTGTGTGTGTGTGTGTGTGTGTGTGTGTGTGTGTGTCTGTGCTATGGCCAATGCTGGAAAGGGAATAAGAAGTTCTCTTTATAACATGTAAGAGCTCCCAGCGTGTTGGTCCATGGAGTGAGCGAACGGCTGCAGAGAGGTTCGTGTTCTCAGCACCAACAGATCAGGAGTGTATGCTTACCTCCTTTCCACAAACACCACCCAAGAGCACACTGAAGTAAACCCCACTGAAGGCATTTGGGTTGGGCTGCTGATGACCTCTGGGCTCTAGGCCTGAACAATCATGTAATCATTCACTTTCACCACAGCCTGGAGGCCCAGGAGGGAGACAGTGGGGACTTCTGACCGGAGACAAGAGATCAGAGATACCTCAGTCAGGACGGATCTTATCCTTGTGGATAAGCCCTTCATTGTCAAGAAGAGCAAGGGTCAACTTCCCCAAACCTTTAAGAATTTTGTCTCCAAAGAACAAGTATAAGTTTGTTCTTTGGGCTTTACGGAATTCGACCTCAAATGCTGACAATCTCTGATAGTGTGAACAGTCCAGCCAGGGCCCAGCTGTCTGCATATGAAACCACTTCAGAGGGCTGGGCAGAGCCCGCATCCCTGCTCCCTGGCTTCAGTGTCTTTGTGGGATGTACTTCTGGTGGATGCTCATTTGTTTCCCATGCGTAGCTGAGGGAGTGTGTGCCTGTAGGCACACATAACTGTGTTTGCATGTGTACTTGCATGTATGCCTGCCTGAATGAATGCATATCTGTATTCTGTACATATACATATATCTGTATGTTTGCGTTTTTAGAACATGCACATTTTAGTACATGTATACTTTCAGGTATGCATGATGTACATGTATACTTTCATGTATGCATGATGCCTATGCACACGTGTACCTGTATACATATGTGCCTTGCCTGCATGCATATGTGGGTGCATGTATACTCTGGTTCATGGGCCCTGAGTACAGGAAGGAACACCGATAACTGTTGTTATCTCATTCCCATCAGTCCCTCCTACCCAATGCTGTCAAGGATTCACCAAAATCAGCCCAAGAAGGAAGAGTGGAAGCCAAGAAGCCAGTTTCCTTCCCAGGACCCAGCTATAGGTTTGTGGGAGGCCTAAAACCATGCTCCAGTCTCATCTGTGGCCCTGCTGCCAGGAAGAAGGAACCTCAGAAATGAGAACCCAGTAGCAAACCAGGAAGAGATTTTCTCTGGCTGTCTGAACACCTCCGCCCTGCCTGGGGCAGAGTGCCTTAATCCCTCACAACATCAAGGAAGTGCGCTCACTGGCCCCGGGACTTGCCTCAGGCTCGGTTCTTCTCCAGAGGCTCTGTTGGAAGCTCCCAATACCGAAGGCATATTCGCTCCAGTTTATTCCAGCTGTGCAAGCTCTCTACAATTTTGAAAATATTTGCGTTCAATGCCAGGTCAGAGAAAACAGAAACTATGAAGACAACTGACCAAGTCCTGGGTCCTAGCAACTTAAAATCAGCATGCCAATAATGTCGTGCGTACACGATGCTAGGGGGTCTAACCTTCACTTGTGCACTCCACCAACTTGAGCCTCATCTCCCTCCTTAACAACAGCGCTGTGATCGATACTTCATTTATTTATTGAGTGTTCTTCTCTAGTGGAGATGGGCCCTGCCCTTGTGTTGTTCAGCAAGGAGGAGGTCATGACCTTGTGGAGGACAGAAATGAAATAGAGGGTGAACTGTGCTCAGCCACCCCTCTTCCTGACGCTGAGCCTCTAGCCTCCAGGTGTTGGGATTATAAGGCAAGCCTTTGGAAGTGATTAAGTCATGAGTGTGAAGCCCTTTGGAAGTGATTAAGTCATGAATGTGGAAGTCCTTACCAAATCATCAGTACCCGCAGTATGGAAAAGCACCCACAGAGATCTCAGAGTGCTCCTTGCTCTGTGTGACGTCACAATGAGAAGATGCCATCTACGCACTGGGAAGAAGGCCTTTGCCAAACTCTGAGCTTCCTGGGCTTATGACTTGCAGAACTGTGAGAGCAAATATGTGGTCTGTAAGTTGCCTACTCTATGGTATTTTGTTATAGCAGTCTGGATGGAATAACACTAACTATGCTGACACAGTGAAGAGGCGCTTTCTACCTCCCTTCTGAGGAGGTGACCATGAGAATTTCAGGGAAAGGGAAGGAGAGCTTACGCACAAGACCCGAGGCTATAAGAAAGGCCAAAGCAGTTCCAGGAGCTCATGGAAGTCAGTAGTGTTAGGAAGCAGAGGAGTGGAGGCGAGAGGTCAGGTCAGAGGTCAAGGTGTGTGTGAAACTCAGGTCTGAGGTTATATGGGAAGTACAAGGTGAGTCATGAGACAACAGCTCTTCCTGTACGGGTGATGGAGGAAGCTTGAGGTGGAAGAGGAGTCGGGGTGGGGGGAGAAGTGGGGACGATGGTAGCAGGAAGGCAAATTGGTAGCAGTCTGAGTGATGGCTTGTAGCAGGAATAGAGGGGCCATCTCTTTGTAAACACCAGGGGCTGCTCAGCTGTAAAAGCATCTCCTGCAGGAGGACCTGAGGACTGCCCGAGAGGCCAAGGATTGCTGACGCAGACAACCAGCCAATGAGAACTGCTGCTTAGAAGAGATGCTTTCTCGGAACCAATGGGGAGCGGGTGGAGGGTAGTAAAGGTGCGTGCAGCAGCGTTCAGATGAGCTTGCTGTGGAGTTTCTCACCTGCTCCCAGAGTCTGTGTCCTTGACTCCACACCACTTCACTTCCAACCCCCAAGGGCAGAAGGGTCAGGCGGTGAGCAGTCCACTGCACAGGCAGCAGCAATGGCTAAGTGTGGTGGATGTGGTCAGGGTCTGCAAAGGCCTCCAGCAGCTTCTGTACAGCCCACTGCATGCTGGGACAGGATGCCAGTGAGGTCCCAGTGATAGCATTGCTGGTTAACAGCAAGTTGGAGGGTGAGAGTCAGTCACTTCAAGCCATAGACTAAGCAAGAGGCTGGTATGAATGCATTTCTAACCACCTGAGTCATGTGCCCCAAGGGGCTTGTGTGGCTACCTGGGAGGCTGTCTGCTTTGGAGCTCCAGGCATCCCACTCCTCCAGCAACTGTCCAGGTCAATGAGACAGGTCTGTGGATTGAAATCTCTGAAACCATTAGCTCTGCCTCATTTATCTATTGCTAACGCACACAGCACAGTGTGCAGTAGAAATAGTGCTGAGTACTCATGGCTTGAGTGACAGCCATGACCAGCAAAGGATGAGGTGGTGGTGCTAGCTGGAGACCCACTCAACACAGGCCAATCTCTGGGGCAGGTTCCTGAAGCCAGACACCAACAGGTCTGGTAAAAAGCACAAACTCAGCTTCATAGATTTTCTTCACTTTCAATTTCCATGACTGACTTAAAGACTGACTCTAATGAACCGTGGTCATGTTGAGCGCCTGGGAAAGAATGAGGTAAGCAGAGTCCGGTTTTTTGTTTTGTTTTGTTTTAGCTGTCAATGTCAACATTTTATCCCTTTGGCTGAGTCTGGCTTAATATGTAATTAGGACATTGGTTAATTACCAATGAATGATGTATAAATTTTTATAGAGTGCATCATTTGAAAGAAATTTAAATGAAAAGAGTAAACACAGAAGACTGAGACCAATGAAGGAGCTAACTGGAATCTTCTTCAGGATCCTCCATTTCAGTAATGGAGGACCCATCTAGTTTGAGGCAGAACCTGTGGGCCATTATCTGCTCAGTCCAGCCCTTTGTCATATTCTATGGGCTCTTCCTAACCTCTTCCATCCTTTTCGTAAGCCAAGAAGATCATGGTACCCAGACCTCAGGGTCTAAAATGCCTTCAAAGGCACACTGAGTGAGGGCCAAGTATCTATCCTTAGGGTAGCCTGATGCTTATCCCTGGGCAGTGGAAGACTGGGTGCTCTTCCAGCTCCACAAAACGTAAACTCCCAACCTCTGAGCCTCCAAAAGCTCTATATCCATGTTCTCCCAGTGTTGGAGCCTGAGAACCCACTGGAATATGGTTGAAGTGGAAACTTAAGTGATCTTTGGAAAGTTCGTTGGATGGCATTTGCTGGGGCAAACACAAATGTTTCACCAAAGTAGACACAGGTGAAAGGCTAAGGCAGACTCACAAAGGAACGTTTAGCTGAAGCAGACACAGGAGAAAGGATGTTCTGCTAAAGCAAGCACTTAAAAGGACACGTGATGAAGGATTGTTTGCTAGCAAAGCACATGTATTGGTCTGCCTTACACTGCATAACTCCATCTGTTGGGACTCCATAGAGAGAAATGCACCAAAAAAACTTCTGGTGGTGTGCTGCAGTTTCTTGCCATACCCGTGGACTCGGGCTGGTTGACAGAGTGATGTCAGTTGAGACAGATACATGTGCTGAGACAAGACTTGTGGAGGACGAGAGACGTTTGGAGGGAGTATAAAAAGGATTCGATGGACAGTGATGGTGGCTGGGCTGGGCTTACTTACATAACTAAACACTTGTTGATCTCAAACCTTTGCTGATGTTTGCTTCACCAAGAGGGACATAGCCAAGAACTTTTCCTCGTATTCCTCTTGGCCCTGGTCCCTCCTGCTGACTCAAGCCGAGCTGAGGCCTGGCTGTTCCTGCTAAGTCGTGCCACTGCTGCTCTACCAAACTGGACTTCTGGTGTATCCGAGAAGTGTTTGTAAGTGGATCCAGCAGCCACCGCTGACCTGTGAACTGAGCTGATGATTTCCTGACAATGCAGGTACGATTTGCTCCAAAGAACCATTTCTAAACAGGTCCACTTCCCCGTGGACCACTACCTCTTTCTTTTCCATTACCTCTGGTGGGTGGTGGGCTAGAAGGGAGGTTAATGGTTTAAGAACTATCATTAAAAATAGCCTTTGGGAAAAAATTAAAGTTACAGATGGTGGAAGCTTTAAGGACTAGAACTTCCTGGGAGGTGACTGGGAAACTGGGATTATTTAGCTTCAGAAGGGATTAATGTAGGTCTTAAAGGATTCTAGTTAGTCCTTGACAAAGAGTTGTCCAAAAGAAGAACAAGATCAGCCCCTTCTCGCTGTTTCTATGTCTGTCTGTCTGTCTGTCTATCTGACTTACATTTGATTATTCCCTTTGAAATGCATGTCTGCCATGATGTGACATATCCATGAAATGGGGGAGGGACACCTGACTTTGGTCTTTCAGTTTATAAAACTGTGAGCTAGATAAACTTCTTTATGTTACTAAGTACCCAGTCTCTGGTATTTTGTTACAACAGTGAAAAAAAAATTATAAAGCCGGTAAGATCCAATGGGAAAAATATCAGGGAGGGACTTATGTGTATTTGTGTGTGTGTGTGTGTGTGTGTGTGTGTATGTGTGTGTGTGTGTGTGTGTGTGTGTGAGAGAGAGAGAGAGAGAGAGAGAGAGAGAGAGAGAGAGAGAGAGAGAGAAAGAAAGAAAGAAAGAAAGAAAGAAAGAAAGAAAGAAAGAAAGAAAGAATTTGTCTGGAAGAAGCCACCTAGGGGTCAGGCCTAGAGGATGGTAACAGACCTGGGGGTTCAATGGCTCTGTGGACTCTGGGTTCATGGAGCTCTGTGGCAAGATTTGAAGAGGCAAGAAGATCAACTATGGGGCTATCTGATTGGGATTCCCCTCCTCAGCCAGGATGTGCCCAGGCCAAACTACACTAGACCTGCGACTCTTTTCAGTTCCCAAATGGACATTTGCCTGATGAACCCACCTTTATCAGAAAGCTCAAAGCAGTCCTGGCTTACTTACATATGACAGGCAAGATGGGCATTCTTTTTTTTTAAAAAGTCTTTATTTTTATTATTTTTAATTACACGTATGGATATGTGCACATAAACACCGTGTCTGTGGGGGCCAGAGGCAGCAGATGTCCTGAAGCTGACGGGAAGTGAAGCACCTGACCTGGGTCCTGGTGACTGAGCCTGGGTCCTTTGTAAGAGCAGGACGCACTCTTCCACTGAGTTATCTGTCTATCCACAAGGCAGACAGTCTTTCAGTGACCGGCAATGACCCCTCAGGAAAGTGTTCACTGAGTCTGTGAGGAGGAAGACTGTTCAGTGTCTCAAAAACTTGTTCAAACATTGGGGTTTCCTTATCTCCTTCTTCTCTCTCTCCATGAAATGATGACAGTTGATCTGGTGGTTCTCAACCTAGGCTGAATGTTAAAATCATCTGGGAGGGCTTGAGAAGATACATTGGGTAGATTAGTTGCCTTGCAAGACTTGAGTTTGAACTCCAGCATTCATTTAAAAGGCCAGGCATTGGTGTGCACTTTGCAGTTCCAAGTTCTGGGGAGGCGGTGACTGGGACTTGCTGGCCAGTCACCCTGGTCTACTCCATTAGTCTCAGATCTCAGTGAGAGACCCTGTCTTTAAAAAAAAAAACAAATCAAAACAAAAAAACAAAACAAGGTGGACAGCTCCTATAGCATGTCACCCAAAGTTGACCTCTGGCTACCACATGCATCTTCAGACACATTCACATATATGCATATCACACACACACACACACACACACACACACACATGCATCTGATGAGCTGGATTTTTAAAGGATTTATATTTATTAGTTTTAATTATATTTAATTATATTTATTATTTAATTTTATTTATGATTCTGTCTGGGTGTGGGCATATGCACATGAGCACAGTATCCACAGAGGTCAGAAGAGGGTTTTTGATATCCCCCAAGCTGGAGTTCCAGGCAGTTGTGAGCCTCCCTAGTTTGAGTGCTGGGAAACAAACCCTGGTCCTCTGAAAGAACAGTATGAGCTCTTAACCACAGAGCCATCTCCCTAGTCCATGTAGTGAGTTTTGCAAAGCTACCATTGTAGACTTGCTCCCCAGACAACTTGATCTGACTGGAGTTGGGTAGATCTCATGCACAGGCCCAATGAAAGTCTCTCTGTATGATTCTACTGCAGCCAGAGTTGAGAGTGGTTGTGATGTAGCATTGAAGCCAGAGGACTCACTGCATGGAGCTCCCATGTCTCAGAGGTCTATGGAGCCTGGAAGAGGGTTCTCGGACTTAGAGGAGCGCCTAAGCGTTTCAGCATGGAAACGGTCATGGAGCAGTGGTCTCACCGTGTGACTCAGGCCCCGCCATATGTTACATGCCACAGTCTAGCTTAGCAGAGAACAAATCAAGGCCTGGGACGGTAATAGGTTTGGAAGTAACCAGGATGGGACATTTCCACAGTTAGGAGGTAAAAAGTGGGTGAAGCGCCTGTGTTCGCCATCACTGCTCTAGAGAGGTGGAGACAGGCAGAGCCTTGGAGGTTTGCTAGCTAGCCTGCTGGCCAGGTCTACACACCCCCCAGTGAGAGAGCCTGTCCCGAAATAGATGATTCCTGACGAACGGCACCAGAGGTTGACATCTGACCTCCCCGTGTATGCACATGCATGATGCACTTCAAAATCCACTGTGCATAAGCTACTTTAAGGATTTTTACACTCCTGTTATTTGATCCGCCATAAATGCTGTAAGGCCATCTTAATTCTGCGTCCTACTGAATAGCAAATAGCAGTTCATAATCTTCAACACAACATTTGATATGCTTGCAGTCCAATTTTTCTGTCAGCCTTCATAGCTTCAGACTAAACAATACAATTCTGATTTGCATGTGCTCCCCCCTCCCCCCCTGGCTATTGCAAAAGGGGTGGCGGGGGCCCATTTCTGTGCATTTGAAGTATGGGGAACAGTGATCCTTCTAAATCACAGTCAATTGGCCAGATTTTCACTTGAATACAATTCAGGTACCATTTAGTTCACAAAGATAATTTGACTTCAGGATTTACAGCTATGCCTCTCATCGACAGCAATCTTCCCTGCGGCCTCCCCCCAACCCCCGTTTCTTACAGCTCTCAAGATCCACAATGCTGCACTTAAAAATGACGAATCAAGGATAAAATATGATGGAAATCACGGCTGCATTAAAAATGCATGGGGAAATCTTTGAAAACTAGGAAGAATGTATCAGACATTTCTCTTAGAATATCCGGAAAGGGCAGAGCCACGGGAGGGAGGGAGGTAGCCACGGTAGGTGTCCCATTTAGGAAGTGTCTCTGTGGGGCCTTGAGTCTCAGGTCCAAATGCCCATCAATATGCAGAGTAGGAAGACCAGTGCTGGGCGGTGCCCACGGAACACGAGGTATTGCTGCGGTGCACACAGGTGCTCCTATGGTCTGAATGTGCAGCGTGTTCCCCCGGCTCATTTGAACACTCTACAGCTGGTGGTGCTGCCTAGGAGGCTGTGAAGTCTTTGGGGCATGGCATTAAGGAAAGGCCTTGAGTGTTAGAGCCACACTCTGCTTCCAAGCCGTGCACTCTGCTTTCTAGTCTGCCTGGATGTGAGAAGCTGCACCACAAGCCCCTCACCATGCCCCGCGTCCCCTCAACATTACACCTCAGCCATAATGGGCTAGACCCCCCCCCCAAGCTCTGATCCCCACACACCCTTCTACGTTGCTTTTGTTGGATCTTGTGTCCCAGCAATGAGAAGAGTAAGGGATACAAATATATTGAGCCCATGTTTAGCATGACCACACAGCATAGCCCAACTGAATGACAGGCACAAAAGCTCAGATTTTGGAAATAATCTGTAACCTGCAACCTGTTAAACCGTGTGGGCTGAAGGATGGAAGCGGCCCAGTGGTATAGCACTTGACTGGCACCCACGACACACTAAATTCAATCCCCAGTGTCACACGCATATATACTCATACACACACACACACACACACACACACACACACACACGTGTACACATACGTGCACACATGTGCAAGTGGCTGGAAGACTGTGAGAGAAAGCATAAACTGAGTGCTGGAAGTTTTCTGAGGAGGAATAGGGAGCAAAACTGACAATAACAGCCCCACAGTGACGAGTGCCACAGTAAGCCTGCAGGGAAAGATGTGCCTCTGGGTGACAATGGGCCCCTAAAATACAGACCGGAGTGCTGGGGAGATGGGTTTGTGTGTAATTCATCACCTTACATATCTGAGGCCCTAAGTTTGAATCTCTATTACTGGTGTAAAAAGCCAGGCTTTGTGGGGCATGCTTGTAGCCCCAGCTCTGTGGGGGACAAAGACAGGAGGATCAGGGACTTGCTAGCAGTCAGCCTGGTTCTAAGTTCAGTAAGAGACTGTGTGTCAAGGAAACAGGGTGGAGAGTGAGGAACAGTAAATCTGATATCCTCCTCTTGTCTTGTGTGTGTGCATACAGGCATGTGAAACTGCCCACCAATGTGTGTGTGTTACACACACACACACACACACACACACACACACACAGAGAGAGAGAAAGAGAGAGAGAGAGAGAGAGAGAGAGAGAGAGAGAGAGAAATACACTAAGACTAGCTGATGTACACTGAAGACTTTAGAAGGACTTTTGTCCCTGTGGGGTTTTGGTCTCTTGCTTCCAGTCTAGTCTGAAGGAAGGAAGGAGTGGCTGCCAGGCTGCTAAATGAGGGGCAGCACCGGGGTTTCTTTAAATCACACTCACACGGAGGGGTTGTGTTTTTCCTTTCAAAGCTTCATCTATCGGCCAACTTAAGAAGCAACAGCAAAGAAGCCATTGATGAAGCCAGCTGAGTCAGTCCATTCTTGATCCAGTAGGCCGTGTCACAACAGGACACCAAGAACAGCACCCCAGGACACTAGATCCTTGTCTGTCATCTGCTTTCCTGTCATCTTCTGTACGGGATCACTGGGGAGTGATGAATGACAGACCATGCCTCCTAGAACGGGATATCAGGTGACTCTGTACCCCAGAGGAGTTCATAGTCTGGTTGAGAAAGGAGATAGGACACTAAACCAATGTGATGAACAGACAAGGGGTGGGGGTGTCAAGATTAAAAGCTGGAGCCCAGCAGTGGTGGCATGTGCCTTTAATCCCAGCACTAAGGAAGCAGAGGCTGGTGGATCTCTGACCACCCTGGTATACAGAGTGAGTTCTATGACAGCCAGGGCTGCACAAAGGGACCCTGTCTGGAAAAAACAAAAAACAAAAAAACAAAAAAACAAAAAAACAAGCCAAGCCAAATTGGACCAAACCTAACCAACAACAACGGCAACAACAAACCCACAACTGGGTCAGTGATGTTTAGGAGGTCGGTGAGGGCCATGGTCATCTGACCAGTTATGATGAGAGAGAGAAAGCCAGGCTTCATGGGGCTCAGCATGAGAAAGAAGTAGGTGACCGGAGACATCAGAGGCCAGGGATGGCAGGGCTTACCTGTTATCTAGGATTCCGGAGGCTGAGGCAGGAAGATTGCCATGAGCTCAACAGTATCTTAGGCTACATAGCAATTACGAAGGCTGTATACCGAAACTTTGTTTTCAAAGACAAACAAACAGAAAGCAAGTGGAGGGTAAAAAGGAATGCCTGTCAGAAAGCGCTGGGCAGGTGACATGACCCCTGTCCTCTGCTCACGGGTGGAGCAACTCCAGCCTCAGAAGGGGCACCTGAGGTGGCAGACAGGCATTCACTGTAAGGAGTGTAACAACAAACAAGGAAATTCCGCATGCTCAGGGATCTTTCTGTCTTGGCAGAGATGCCAGAATACAAAATAACCCATTGTAGGTGGGACGGCATCTATGCTGATCGTGATCTTCGCTGATCCAGCAGGGTCCCTAACAGTGTGCTACATCAGAGATGAAGCTAAGCAGACAGATATCATAGTCCTGATAGAATGATGTGAAACCTATCTCATCCGGACCTGAGAAGGTTTCCACTAGATGGTGACTTTGGACCCAGAGCTGGCCACAGATGGTCAAGGCCAATCAGGCTGACAGGTCATTTTAGGCAGTGTTTTCAAGAGACTGACTTAAAGGGCAGTGTCTGAAGACTTTTTTCCCCCCTGGTTCTGGACCAACCCCGTGGCCTTGTGTTTGCTAGGCAAACACTCTACCATTGAACACAATTCCCAAACTCTAGCCTGATCTTCACATACAGAAGCCAGTAAGTAAGCACAAGAGCTAAAGTGGTCGGGGCTGTTGACCCAGATCAGGAAAGGAATCTCACTTACACGGGTGATCAAGACGAGAGGACTGTGGGTTCAAGGCTTGCTCGGAATAAGGAGTTCAAGACCAACCTGGGCCACGAAGTGGGATCTTGTCCCTAAATAAAGGGAAAAAAGAAGGAAGGAGATGTAGCCCGGTACCAGATTGCTCATTCAGAATTCAATTCCTAGTATGAATAATTAATGATTAATAATAATCATAATGTAACAACAACAATAATAATAGATGAAAAAGTGAGTCTGAACGTGCATCCTGGCTTCTCAGAAGTGCCTTTTACCCAGAATCCCTTGCACCCCTAGTCATCAGACCCTATCACTCTAGCTGCAGCCGGCCTAGACTTAGAGGTCCACAGTAACAATGTCATTGGGAGATTGCTAGTCTGCATCACATCAAAGGGAATTCAGGAGGTCCAGGTTGCTGAGGGAAAAGGATTTATGCTTGGCATGACTGAAGAGAGGAAATTTCTCATTTTACTAAAGCCTGTCCCTGGGCTCTGTGGCCAGAGCAGTATGGCAAGCCTGCCCCATGCTCACACGCTTGCCCCATGCATGAGGTCTCCGTATCTCTTGCCCCTAGCACTTCTGCAGCCTCCACTGGCCTCCAGGAGAGGAAAGAGGAGTCCTGCAAGTAGATTTATGCCTTAGGCCCTGTTTATGTTTCTGTAGTGAAGATTAGACTCCCACTACACAAGAAGCTACAGGCAAGTGCAGACTGCTGAGAGTGAGAGAAAGTCTTCTCCAGGGAAGAGGACACCAGTTGGTTATCTAATACCTAATGATTAGCCTTAAAACACACACATACATACACACACACACACACACACACACACACACTGTGTGTGCAGGAACACACACGCAGACACACACAGTCACAGACACATACAGAGGCAAACACACAGACATACAGACACACACAGTCACAGACATACACACAGAGACACACACAAACACAGTGACACACAGAAATATACACAGACACACACACAGTCACAGATAAACAGAGACAAATACATAGACATACACACAAATACAAACATACACAGAGAGAGACACAGAGACATAGACATACACACAATAACAGACACACACACACACAGAGACACACACAGTAACAGACATACACACAGAGACAAACACTGACACACACACAGACATACACACACAGACACTAAGTTAAAGATGGGGCTTTGGTACAAATATAAGAACATGAGATCTAACTCTCTTGGAACAAACTTTAAAAAACCATCAAGCCATGGTTTTTAAATAAGGTCAAAGAATTTGATACAAAGAAATAAATGATCATACATAGCTATTAAAACACAGACAGGGTGGAGATTTTACACAGCATCACACTCCTTTCCTCTCTGAGACACTACCCTGCTCTGGTCTCCAGACAGTCCTTCTGGAAGGAAGGGCCCAGGGAGCCCCTTGGTTTGGGCCTGTTTTCCCAGCCGCTGTCTTGGCACATGATCAACAGAATGCACAGTGGTCTAATGGGACCCAGTATTGGCCCACAGCACCAACCTGGCCAGGACCTGATGGCCGTGTTTTCAGCCACATAGGAACTTGGTCTTTATTCTTCAGGGTTGCAAATCTGGCACTGGAGACTGGTAAATAAAGCTTGGTGGAAAGCCCAAACAAACTATAAGGAAATCCTGCATTCTGCAACAAAAGGTGTGAAAGCAAAGTCAAGGCCTCCCTGCCTTTGTCTCCTCCGCCAGGATGGGAGCTTGTTGCCTTGGGAGGAAGATAACATGAAAGAGGCTGTAATTGCAGGGCAGGACTCCAGGGTCTGGGAAAACAGGACAAAAAAAATCAAGGAAAGAGGGTTCTGTGTGCTTTCAGCCGAGCCAGGGAGGGGGAGATTAAAAGAGCAACCCTTTCTTGAACTTGAACTGGGTGGGTGGGGTGGGGGTTTGGGGGTGGGGGTGAGAACACATACCAGCAAGAAGGGAACATTTTTCAGGAAAAACATGAGGGTGGAGGGAAAAAGACAGGATGATGTCATGTCAGCCAAAGGAACTAGGGAGGAGCGTGTGTTTTTTATAAACATATTTCGTGCAAGGGAGGAGGGCATGAGTTTGAACCCAGGAGAAAGTAAGCCAGTGGGGAACAGGAAGCCAAAGGGCTTTACCTTATCTGAGCTCTCAAAAGGTTCGGAAAGAAATGATCCCATTCCAGGAGGAAGAAAGACAAGAGAGCAAGGGGCGAGGGATGTCTTCCGAGGTTCTTAAAATATGCGAATGAGAGGGCAGGATGGCCATGTCCCCCGTGTGTCTGTGGGACATGGTGAAGAAGATGTAGCCTTAGGAACAAAACGTTTCACAGCCACCCAGTGCAGGAAGGGGAGGGGACGGTGTCCTGTGCTGGGTCTCCGCAGCCCTGCACTTGTTAAGTGTGTGAGAGCCTTTGTCACCGCTTCTTGCTAGTTTGGCTCTGTACCGACTGGCAGATTCACATCCTGTAGCAAATCCATATCCTGCAATTTAGGAGGAGGTGGTGGAGGGAGATGGAGGGGGAGGAGGAAGAGGAAGAAGAAGGCAGATGTGTTGGGAAATCTAGGGGATTGTTGATGATCAAGTATCGAGTCAGTGATTAGATCATATCACATTTTTCTAAAATTCAGGCATCTGAGAGAAAGGGAAGGAGGGAGGAAGAAAGGAAAGAAAGGAGGGAGAGAGAGGGGGGTGTTCAGGTGTCCCTGAGCTTTGTGTTTTGTCTGGAGTTCTTATGCTGGAAGTCATCCAGGAAGTCGATCTTGCCTGTGTTGGTCATGTGACCACTCCTATAGCTGGTGGTTTTGTTGTTGTTTTGCTTTTAACCCATTTTCCCACTCAGCCAATTATAGCCCAGCTAGAAATCTAAACACCAAATCACTATTCATCTAACCCCCAATCCAAACAAACTTTGAGAGGACAGGAGTCAACTCCTGCCCCTCACTCTGCCAGGGCTACGTGGTCCCTGGGCAAGCCCAGGACCAAGGAGGAGGGGCACAGCTCACTGCAGGGGGAACCGACCTAGGGGGAGATGAGGATCTGGAGCAAGGAGAGATCGAAGGGTTAAGCAATGTCCTCACACTCGTCTGCAAACTGTGAATAGGCTCTTTTATCCAGCGCTCCCTGCTGCTCCTGCCCCTGCACACCAGGCAAGGCATCAAGGTATGCCCGCTGGCATCTGTCACTCACAGGAGCCCCTGACCTGCAGCCTGGTCAGGGCGGCTGCATTTGTTCCCATCTCTCTGCTGAGCCACTGGATCAATGGCAGGCAGGAAAGAGCAAATCGTGCCAGGAAGAACCACCTCTCCCCCGCTGACTCAGCCCAGGATAGGAAGGCAGGGGCCATCTGGCATTTGAACGCAGGCCTTGATTTGTCCTTTATGAAACAGTAACTACAGAGGTACAGTGCCGGCCTGGTTCTGAGAAGGTCACCCAGGTTGGCTTTGAAAGGCGAAGAGGACTCTGTGTCAACAGAGCGGTGTGATAAGCAGCAGCCATTCCTCTGAGATAATGTGTCTGATCGTGTACCTCCGGGATCAGCTTTATATCTCTCTGCAGATCAGTGTGTTTTTTTTATGACAGCTGTCTCCATAGCAACCAGGTGTCCCGCTACGAAATGGATCTGAAGGCTATTCAGTCCCAGCCTGAGGGCGGGGCATGGAGTCCCTCTCACTGCTGGTTCCTCAGAGAGCCTTGATTAGGCTGTCATGTGATGCAGGAGACCTGGGGTTTCCTTCCCAGGCCTTGCTGGACAGAAGGACAGAATGATCGAAGTGGCTTTTGTTTATCACTTGAACCATATCCCAGGCGGGTAGGGTAAACAGCCGGTCAATCAAAATCAGATGTAGCTACATGGAATGGGCTGCAGACAGCTCGGAGATGAGAGAAATAGCAGCTAGCACGGGAAGAGGTACCCAGATGACAATTATCCTGCAAAGCCCAGGGTCACAACGAGAAGAGAGAGGTTCGTGAAACACTCATTCTGGATGATCCAGGCTTAAAGACAATCGCGTATGAGAAGTCACACGGGGTCACTAAAGGCTGGACAGGCAAGGGCAGAGCAGTCAGTATTCCCATCTCTGTCAAGGAAAGAAAGGCTCTCTGCCCTTGGGTATCCCTGTGGCCCAGACAGAGACTCAGGGAGGGGGAGGGGAGACTGCAGAGGCATGGCCACAGAGCTCAGTCTTCTCAAGGTATCTCTCAGATACAGGTTCCGTGGCTCTTCCCAAGGTCAGCCTTGATAGCCTGAAATCCTACCACCTGCCTTAGTCAAATGCACAAAAAAGCTCCATGTGATTTCCCCCCTTCATTGTGAGTGACAGAGTCTTCCACTGTTGTGAAGTGACACCCTGGGGGTCATATGTACAAGGACATCAGCCTGCAGGACCTGGTTCTGACTAATCACATTCAGCCCCAGGAGCTGGGGTGAAAGGCACCTTCACGGGGCCCTCAGGGGGGCAAGAGGCTCCTTGGACTGACTGCTGATTGAAATTCATACTTGTCTGCTTTCCTTCCGTGTGTGTGTGTGTGTGTGTGTGTGTGTGTGTGTGTGTGTGGACTAGGAAGGGAGACACAGCTGCACCAGCAGAGACAGTGTGATACAATGGAATCCAGGAGGAAGAAGAAACTTTCAGAAGGGCTCCTAAACAGGCTGCAAATGGTCTTTGAGAGGACACACCCTTCCCTGTCATAATCTAAACCAGGGCCGGATGAGGCGGGGACAGAGCTCGTAAGGGTAGCTGCAGCCTCTGCTGTCTCTGCTCTCTCTCCATCATCTGCTATGCCCGAGTGCAGTTCAAACATGCAGTTGGTCTGTGGGGCCCAGACCTAGGTGTTTCTTACAGGAAGCTGCTCTCCTCAAAGGAGGGGGGGGGTTTAAGTCTGCAACTGTCAGTGTCTGGCAATAAATAAAAGGAAACCGCACTCCCCGTGAATAGGGAGGAGGCAGGAGGAAGGTAATTCTTTCTTTTTCTGTTTCTAGAGCATGAGTAAGATGTGCAATGTGTTTGAGATTATTTGGCGAGTTCTTTGAGAAGGTCCCTCGTCCACTAACCAGCTGACCGTAGACCATCCTCTTCCGACCTTCCTCTTTATCCTGATCCTCCAGAGACAGGCAGGTTGGGCATCCTGGGGGGTGGGGTGCATCTCTGTTTAACTATTAATGATTCATAAAACTCCTGCCCCCCCCTCAAGAAGCCCTGGGCTTGGCATGTTAGCAGAAAATCCTATTTTGAGTGTGTTATGAAACAGAGGTTTTGATGTGCTGCCAGATTTATGGAAGATGCTGGAATCAAGGCTCTGAGACGCTGGGGCTGGCCAAGTGGGTGTTACATAAAGCTGTTCTAGGGACTCAGGTTGATCACAGGAGTTAGGGGATGTCCTGGAGGGGGGACATCAAAGACAATAATACAAAACACGAACCAGCTTCCAAGCCCAATATGCTCTAAGGCTAGCCAGCAAGTCTGTGGGCACAGTTCTAACCAGACACCTGGGGACCTGCAGGCCCTGGCCCTGACGGATCACCTTCAGCCCCAGGCGTCAGGGTGAAAGGCACCTTCACGGGGCCCTCAGGAGGGCAAGAGGCTCCTTGGACTGACTGCTGATTGAAATTCATACCCGCCTGCTTTCCTTCCCTGTCTCCCAGGCCTCCTCTGGGCAATTTGTAATAAAAAGGAAGAAGGTGACCTCCTCCAATCTTTGATGCTTGCGAAATGCATCTCAGGGCCAAGGTGCATCTCAAGTCCAGGGCCGGAAGCTCATTTCTTCACACTTGGATCCAAAATTCCATACTGGAGGCCACAATCCTTTTCTCTTTCAGATGGCAGCTTTTGTGCAGTTTCTAAAAAGCCTGTGTCTGGCCAAGTCTTTATCTATCTATCTATCTATCTATCTATCTATCTATCTATCTATCTAATGCCTTCGTGTGTGTGTGTGTGTGTGTGTGTGTGTGTGTGTGTGTCTCCATGTGTGTGTCTAGGTGCAGATTCATGGGAGTATGTGTGTATGTGTATGCTTGTTTATGTGCCTCTCTGTGTGTGCAGCTGTAGATGTGTGGAGGTATGTGTGTCTATGTATGTGTTTGCCTATGTGTGTGTGTGTGTGTGTGTATGTGTGTGCAGGCACAGATATATGTGTGGTTCCATGCACAGATGTGTGTATGTGTGTGCCTCTGTGTGTGTGTGCAGGTACAGATAGATATGTATGTATGCCTCCATGTGGGGGGGTACAGATGTGGTGTGTGTGTGTGTGTGTGTGTGTGTGTGTGTGTGTATGTGTGCACGTGCTCTCATGTGTGTGCTTCTGAGTGTGTCGGTGCAGGTACAGATGTGTAGGGGTATGTGTGTGTGCCTCTGTGTGTGTGTGTGTGTAGCTGTAGATGTGTGGAGGTATGTTTGTCTGTGTATGTGTGTGCCTCTGTGTGTGTGTGTGCAGGCACAGATGTGTGTTTGGCTCTTTGTGTGTGTGTGTGTGTGTGTGTGTGTGCGCGCAGATGTGTGTGGGTATGTGGGTATGTGTGTCTGTGTGTGCCTCTGTGTGTTGTAGGTGTGTTGGGGTATGTGTGTATGTGTGTGTCTCTGTGTGTGTGCAGGTGCACATATGTGGAGGTATGTGTGTCTGTGTATGTGTATGTATGCCTCTGTGTGTGTGTGCAGGTGCAGATGTGTAGAGGTGTGTGGTCTGTGTGGGTGTGTGTGTTAGGTATTTCACCAAATGGATCAGGGACTCCTCACGTACCTCAGACTGGGCTTGAACTCACTACATAGTCCACTGATGTCAATACCACAGCAATTTTCCTGTCTCAGTCTCCTAAGGATTAGTATCACAGGCAAGTACCAGCAAGCCTAGTCCCCTGAGCTGTCTTAACTTCCCAAAGGCTGGAGTAGGGGTAGGCAGGGAGACTAGCTGACAAAGGTGCTGGTCAGGATATCAGGATACTACCAACTAGCCAAAGAAGGTGCTGGTCAGAATACTACCAGCTGGACAAAGGGGTACTTCACAAGGAATGCACCAAGTGGCAACCCAGGGATGGAGGGAAGGAGGAGGAGGGCCTCTCCATCTGCCTCTGGCCTCAGGCTCAGTTCCTGTTTCTTGGACTACCAAAGACAAGGCCTTCATTTCTTTTTGGAAGGAAAGACAGGCTTTATCCAATCTCAGTCTCTCTCCCCTGCTGAGTGCCCCCTCTCCCCCAGTTCATAGAGTTGACCAGCTAGCCATGGCCAACCTGCCCTTACATAAGACAGAACATTATCTAGAATCCTTCTTAGCTGAAGAGGCTGCAGGGGAGGGGGTGGGAAGCCATTTGTTTGTTGGTTCAGAACAGGACTTTTGACTTCAGAAGTCTCCAGGCTTATTATCCCAGCTACGCCGAGGAGGAGGCAGAACTGCACGTTTTCAAAGCCAGCCTGGGAAACAGAATGAGGAGAAAGCCTGTCTAGACAGCCCAATGAGACTCTACCTCCAAATAAAAAGTGAGGAGTCTGCAGAGGATATAGCTCTGGGGTGGAATGCACAAAGCCCTGTACCATCCCCAGCACAGGAGTAACAAGAAACTTCACCGGAATTCAGAAAAGTCATTTAGATGATGCTTGAAAGGGGTGCCAAATGGATCGGGCTAGCCTGGGCTACAAACCAAGTGCCCCGCTCCCATCTCAAAGGAAATAAATTAAGGCCAACAATAGGAATGGACAGATTTCCCAACAAGGGAACAGCCAGGGCAGTGGCTTTCCACCGACGATTATGTCCCTTTAATAGTGCTATAAGAGGCACCTGCTTACCGGCCTAGGAGGAGGTTTGGAGTGAATGTCTGGCCCTGGCCAGCCGTCCTCGGCCAGCAATGGGCCTGCTGAGCCCATTTCAACTGAAATGAGATCAATAGGACTTATTTTTTCTCCTGCTGGCTCCCGAGTGATTCATGAATCAGAAAACTAGTTCATGAATCAGAGCGGGGCGGGGAGAGGGGGGGACCATTTGTGCAGTCGGCAAACCTCCATTTCTTTCAGGAACCTAGCCGTGAGTTGCATAACACTGCCTGGCACTTGCTAGTTGAAACCAGTCTTTTCGGAAGCTGCTTCACTCACACACCTATTTTCCTTCTGGAAAGGGGAGGGACACAGTGTGTACTGACTGTGTGTCCAGCAGTCTTGGTAACATTTCCACCACAGGGGAAGCATATGTGAGTCTGTGTGTGTGTGTGTGTGTGTGTGTGTGTGTAACGAACAGCCTTTGACCCGCCTTGGGGCCCCTTTAAACCTGAAAGAGAGCCAAGTTCATCTCTCCGTGGAGCTCCTTAAGGAAGCTTGAGATGGGGCAGTTGGACGGCACATCTCTGCAAGGGCTGATTACAGCCTACTAAGGAAAATGAGATTTTTATCTCACAGGAATTCAGTTATAAAAATAAAATACAGCGTCTGGCTTGATTCAGCTAAATGCACAAGTGCCTGGGTGTTTTTAATTTAGTAGGGGTGGGGGGAAAAAAAGCCCCGGACAAAAAGAATGACCTAAAACACTGCATTTAAAGAAAAAAAAAAAAGGGAGGGAGGGAAGAGGGAGGCTACAGGAAGTGTGTGTGTGTGTGTGTGTGTGTGTGTGTGTGTGTGTGTGAGAGAGAGAGAGAGAGAGAGAGAGAGAGAGAGAGAGAGAGAGAGAATGGAGGACAGGGTGGAGGGCGGGACTGAGAGAAGCCACCCTGCTGGCACTTGAATGTAGAGGGTGATGTCACTGGTGCAGTTGGAGTGCAGGGGAGAAAAACAACTTGAAGCAGTGCTAATCCCCATTTGCTGCCCTGAAGGGAATGGACGGTGGCCAAGGCAGGGAGTTATGGGAAACCATATAAGGGTGCCAGGCAAGCTTTGCCGCCAACATTAGGAACTGACAGCTTTGTTCTCTGGCACTTGGCCGCCGGCCAGAGGCCTCATTTCGGCTCAGCAGCGTGACTACCCTGGCCGGCTGCCAGCCCTGTGCTCAGAGCTCTTTCCTCCCAGGGCTTTGCTTTTTTTTTTTTTCTCCCTCCTCCGTCCCTTTGCCAAACATGCAGTGGTTACTATGGCAGTGGAAAGGAAAGTTAAACACACACACACACACACACACACACACACACACACCAAAGTAGAGGCACGCCTTTATCCAGATGTGCAGCCGGGAGCAGAGAGAAAGGCAGTTAACCTACCCAGTGGGGCCTGCGGGGGGGAGGAAGACACCTCGCTGCGAGCTGTGGCCGGCTGCTGCTGCTGCTGCTGTCACTGTCAATGGGGACAGACAGGCCACACTGTGCACCTTGTGGGAGGGAGTGGGGCTAGCGTCCAGGCCTTGTTTCTCTTTTCTCCATCTCTTCCTGAGGCATGGTGGAGTGTGTAATACCAAACAGGGGGAAAACTGTCAGGCTTTCCACTGGCCCTGTGTCTGTGGTTCTGAGAAAGCTGCAGGGAGCCAGGCCCATGGAGCGTGAAAGAGGAGACAGGAAGGCAGGAGGGGTGGGCTGGGAACCCTCTGGACACCAAGGCAAACTTAGCACAGTGGCTTCCACTGCCACCACCACCACCAGGAGGGTTGTGCTTAGTGCTGTGACTCAACCCCAGTGGCAATCAGACCTCCTACCCTACTAGTTCAGGGTACACTGGAGCTAAATAGCCTTTGTCAGGGCCAAGAGCCCTACAAGGGCCAGTGTGTTCTTGTTCCTACATGGAGTGGCAGCCAGGAGGGACTCTGAAGAAAGAGTATGTCGCAGCAGTGTTTTTAATTGGGATCGTTTTTCACCTGCTTAGAAAGTGGAACATCTCCTGGGAGATGACAGGTTGTGACCAGAGGCAAGCCTTCAGGCACGGGTTGGCCATGGGTTTCTAAGGCAAAGGTTGCTTAGAAGTAGAGATCCGGATGTCAGGCTTTCAGACCCTCGGGGTTCTGCAAAGTTCCCAGAAAAGGCCTCTTTGGAATCTAGAAAGTACTGCCAGGCTGACTCCTGGCCCCGCCAGCCGCCGCTGGTGACTTAGGAAGGGTCGAAGCCTGAGAAGTGTTTGTCGTAACTCTGCAAGCCTCTCTGCAAAACACAGTGGCTCCCACCCTCGGCGGGGCCCCGTGGCACTGAGAGCGGCCTCCATAGTCTCTCTCCAGCTGCATCTTGGCAGGGAGTGAAGTGGAGCTGCCAGGAGGGACATGGCCCAAGGTCAGGAGGGAAAAATTGGCAAGCAGGAAAGTATCCCAGAAGTCCCTGGGCCTGTTCCATGCTGCTTTTATTCCAGGCCTAGTCTGTACTTCTTAGGAGGCACGCCAAGCCAAAATGGGTTGTTTGCTATGTTCAGCCAAACAGGGGTGCAGTAGGGGAGAGGGGGTGACGGGTCCCTCTGGGAGTACTATGAGCACAGCAGGTACCATGACTACCCTCCTATTACTGGGGGGTGGGGTAGGGGGTGCTATCTCTCCCTGGCCTGTCATTCTTTCTAAGGACCAAGGCCACAGAAAGCCAAGTCAGAAGACATACTCTGAGCAGCAGTTCTTATGTAAAGGGGATCCTGGCAGGCTTGGTCCCCCAGAGCATGGCAGAGTCTGCCACCACAGGGAGGGTAGTGGAATGTGGAAATCCGAATGAAATACACTTTGTTTCGACTGGGGCAGACAGAGCAAAGGACAACCCGGCACCAAGCAATACAGACGGGAGGATAAGCTTAGATGGGAGGGAACAGCTATGAGCTGGTCACCATTCCAAGCACAAACGTTCCCATGTTGACAACACAGCCAGCCTCCCAGAGGAACCTCTTTGCTTTAGGACCAATGCCAGCTCCCGGCTGGTCCAGGCACATCCGCGTGTATCCTGGGCTGACTCTTTGAGGGAAATACTCTCTGGTTATTTCTAGAAAGATCACTGAGTCAGTCAGCATCTCTCATGGCACATTTAGAGGCCTTTGCCACAACACGCCTGAGCCTGTGAAGCTCTGTGGCCTCCCATTTGCCCAGCGCTTCCCTGGGAAGGGCCTGAGAATACTCTCCGGGACTGGTTGTCTGAGCTTGTTCTCTGGTTGTCTCCAGGAGAGGCTCTGATGTCTTGGGCCTCCCCATGTTTTCTCCAGCAGAACCCTGGATGGATGGAGAAGGGCCAGAGGTAGGAGGAGGAAGAAGAGAGTGTGTCACGAGGGAAGCCTTCCTCCCTCCCACTCCCCCACCCGCACCCCACCTCCGCCCCTGAAGCAGGCTGCACCAGCACACATTCCAAGCCCCAGGGCCTTTTCTTTCTCAGCATGTAGATGTTCAAAACAGCAGAACTCCACTCTCACACTTCTTGTTTTTAACGATCGATTTATTTATATTACATTGTAGCTGTCTTCAGACACACCAGAAGAGGGCATCAGATCCCATTACAGATGGTTGTGAGCCACCATGTGGTTGCTGGGAATTGAACTCAGGACCTTTGGAAGAGTAGTCAGTGCTTTCGACCACTGAGCCTGTCTCTCCAGCCTTCCTGCCTCACACTCTTATACTTTAAAGCCGATTTCCTGTTAGGTTTGTCAGGCAGACAGATGGGATGATCCTGAGGGATTTGCCTTTCCTGAGAAGCTAAGAGAAAGCAAAGACAGATCTGACCCTGTGAAGAGGGCCAGAGGTCAAGTGTCCACCCAGCCCCAGAGACTCGGGAGGACTGCGCAAACGGGTGATTTGATGGGGTTTTCCTGTCCACTTTCGTTCCTGACACTGAGGCTGCACCTCTCATTAAAAGACCCAGCTGAATTCCTTGCTTAACTTGCATGGGCAAAGTACTTCCGCACAAACATTAAGCCTGTCCCACCTAGCCATGCTTTGACATTTTGCCTCTGTTACTGTCACAGAGGTGCTTTGTGACCCCCCAGTAGACAGCAATTACAATTCTCATCTCAGAGAGCTGACTTTAAATGTGAGGAGAAGCGGAGAGAGGGGCTTCAGAGAGCTCTCAGAGAGGGGACAAGGGGACGGCGTTGCAGGGACAGCCACCGTAACAGAGCATTTTCCAGACGGCTGCCTCTAATTGCATAGCACAACCTGTCTTCTTTATTACCTGAAGCTCACACCCAGGGAAGGTTCCCACAGAGACCTGCTAAGCATCTCCTGGAAAAGCTTTCAGTGAGCCAGACCCTGGGCAGGAAGACTTGAGAGGGAAAGAGGGGAGAGGTAGAGGCTGTTTGTCTGGGTGTCTCCAAAGCTCCACTCAGTTGGGTGGGGAAGAGTCTAAAGACCTGTTTAAACAGTGGGAGGTCTTGGCCATCTCTGTGCCCAAATCAGTGTTTTGGGGCTTGCCAAATTACTGAGGCTCTCCCTAAAGAGTCTACTCCTAGCAGCGGTCTCTCTTTTGTGAAAGCTGTCATTGAGGGGCTGGCTTTGAAGGTTGCCGAGTCTCTTGGGGATTCGCAGTCCTGTGAATGCTCAGGCTCGGACGTGCTAAGTCTTGCATCTTTCTGCTACTGTGGTCAGGAGGTGAGCCATCTGACATACATATATGAGTTCCTGGGGCCATCATGTACTTATAAACAGATTCTTCACATTTTAAGGTTTATTTTTAGTGCACTGTGTGTGTGTCTGTGTGTGTTGGGGGCATGTGTGGGCATGTGTGTGTCTGTGTGTGTGTGCATATGTGACATGTGTGTGTGGACTAGTGCGTGTGTACGTGTGTGCACTTGTGTGCATGTGTGTGTGTTTGCGCATGCGCATGCTGATGTCAAAGATTGGCATGTGTGTGTTCATGCTAAGGTCAAAGATGGGTATTCAGTGTCTTCCTCTATCAATTTACACCTTATTTTTCTTTGAGATAGATAACTTCCCAAACCTGGAGTTTGCTGTTTTGGCTAGACAAGCTAACCACTGAACTCCTAGATTGTCCTGCCTCGATTTTTCTAGTCTTGGGGTTATAGGTGAACACTGTCATGTCAAGTTTTTGTTTTGTGTATGCGTGTGTTGAGGGTGGGTGCTGGCGATCAGACTCAAGACCTTTTATGTGCAGCAGGCACTTTAATTACTGAGCCACTACCCCATGGCTTTTTAATCTAGATAGCTGCTTCATGGTCACCAGGCCCCTACTATCCCTGTGTGTATAAGGCTGTATGCATGGCACAGATTCAGGAATAATAGCTGTTCAACTGGCTGACTGACATTGTTGCCAGAGAATACTTTGGCAGGACCTGGGGGCCACCTCTCTTGCACACACCACTCACAACCCTTTGCGTCTTTGGTGTGTGACATCCCACAATGTCAGTGGATGAGTATCCTATAATCGCATTGTTTCTTAGGCTGCCCGGCCCTTGGGACATCACCAAGCTGGAGGTGCCTGTGTCACCAAGGAAAACATGATGGTTGTCACATAACCATGCTTTGCTCAAGCCACTGGGGAAACTGGGGCAACCCAGTGACATGACACACAATTCCACATGCAGCAAGAGGCTGAGGCTTGATTGTCTAGGAGAATCTCAAATAAACCTCCACAAGGATCAGGGCTCCATTGTTGGTATCAGGGCCTGGCTGCTCTTACTAGCCTAATTCTGGGTTTTGAAGCCCTGGACGAATAGGAACCTGGAGTCCGTGGGCAGTCACACTCACCCCTCGTCACCTCTATTTCCCTATTCTAATCTTCAGTGAATCCACCATCAAGGAAGAGCTGGGAGGCAACGGCTCGTTCAGTAAAGCTCTTGCCAGGCTAGCACTCAGACCTGAGTCTGATTCCCATCACCCGTGTGAAAATCTAGGCACAATGTCACACACAGGATTCCAGTGCAGGGGAGGCAGAAGCAGGTGGATTCCTGAGGTCGACAGGATACCCAATCTGTCCGCACTGGAGAACTTGAGGCCAGAGAGGGATCCTGTCTCATACATCAAAAAGGAATGACACCTGAGGAATGACACCCCAGGCAAGGTCACTTATTGAGTGACCTCTCATGCATATATGCACATGTGTGCCCACATACCCAAACACGGACACACACTGATCAATTTCTTATGAGGATGTATGACGGTTCTGGATGGATGGTGGATGCGATCCGTATTGCTGGATCTTCAGGGAAAGAAGCACCTGAAGAGTTCAGGGATGGTCTCCCAGGGACATGGTGCTGCTCCTGAGGCCCCCACATGCCACAGAACACCATCCAGCACCACCAAAGCTCTTTCTCTCGTGTGTTGCCCAGCATCCACCAGGGTCTAAGTTGTTCGAGGACAGCAGCTGTGTTGTCCCCGTGGAAACCTTGCAGGACACAGTGCCTTTTTAGAGGGACTGAGACTATTCTTCATCTACAAAAAGATGAGAGCCCGAAAAGCAGATGCTTGACTCTCAGAGCTCAGAGAAGATGCCTGCCATGGGCTCCACGCTGGCTCCTCAGAGAAAGCGAGCTGAACCTTAAAGATGTCGGAGAAGGCCGTGCAAGCATTGAGACCTGAGTTCAGATCCCCAGAACACATGGGAAAGCCAGGTGTGGCAACATGGATCGATAGTCCCAGAGCAGGTGGTGGGGTGAGGAGGATACAGCAAGTCTGGCTGAAACATCCACTGAGAATTTCAGTAAGAATTCTGTGTTGTCTTCACATACATGTGGGCAAGTGCACACACACACACACACACACACATATACACACATATACACACATACACACACACATATACACACATACACACACATACACACATATACACACATACACACATACACACACATACACATACACACATACACACACATACACACACATACACACACATACACACACATACACACATATACACACATACACACACATACACACACATACACACATATACACACATACACATATACACACATATACACACATACACACACATATACACACATACACATACACACATACACACACATACATACACACACACACACACACACACTGTTAAATAAGGTAGTCTCAGAGTCACTTGGCCTTTCTTTAGCTGTTTGCCGGAGCTGAAGCCCACCATCCTCAAGGAAAGAGCCCTGCAAGCAGAGTTAAAAATGACCCGTCCGGTCACACTTTTTGGCCGAAGCTCAAATCTGCAGCTGTCAGGGCTGCCAACTGTGATGCTCAGGGCACACACAAGCCAGCCAGTCTCACAGTTTTATGTGCAACATATAATGTAACAACGGTTTGTCAATTCAAAAATGATCCCTATGCCTGGCCTAGAGACTCTACGCTTTGGCCGAACTATACCGTGTATGAACAGGGAAAAAGGCAAGCGTGTATAGGCCTATATCCTGTGACTGCATGCACGGTGTCATGTGACACAGCAGGCAGCATCAGGTATGATGGATAACAACTCATCATGCCCTTTCTACTGCCCTGGGAGTACCCCACCTCCTCCCAGGCAAACTAGGAAGGGCAGGCTATGATGTGTTCTTCACACCTGCCTTTGCTTCTCCTCACCACCCCGTGCAGGCTTCAGTGCTAAACTATGAGCCACCCTGATGTCTGGACTGTGTCTGCTAGTTTTTGGTTTAGGCAAGTGATGTACCTCCAAAGACAGTCATGGGTTTGCTTTTGTGGCAGACACTATGTCCAGTCATGTATATTTATTGAACATCTCCTATATGCAAAGGTGTACAGAAACAGTCACATCCCAGGACAAATCACAGCCAATGGAGGAAACTCTTGCATCTTTGGGCTTATTTAGATTTGTAAATACAGCTAGACTGAGTCTTCAGGTGGGAACTGATTCCTGCCCAGACCAGTCATATGGGGTCAGGCAGGAGCACCTTCTTCATCCTGTGTCCCCCAGAGATGCCTGTTCAACATGTCTGCTTATTTTCTGTAGCCTTGGCACGCCCAGCTCTAGGACAGCTCGAGGAAGCCCAGCTGTCCAGGGGGATCACCCTGTTGTACCAGCCCAGAGGAAGTACTCTCTAGACCCTGGGGAAGAAGCTAAGGCCATGCCTCAGGCTACTAAGGTAGAGTGCATGTCCCAGCAGTATGATTACCATCTTATAAATTTGAGGATCCCCGGAGGAAATCTCTGAAGCCCGAGTCTGCACATAACAGGGAGAAGTAGATCAGGGCAAGAGAAGAGAAGTTACTTAATTTTATCTGTTTGCTTGTTTTTGTTTGTTTGTTTGCTTGTTTAGATAGAATTTCTTTATGTAGCCTAAGCTAGCCCCCAAATTACTACCTTTCCTGCCTCAGACTCCTGTGTGCTGGGATGACAGGCATGAATCACCACACCCAGTTGGCGAGTTAACAATTTAAAACACTGTGCTTTGCAGTTTTCAAAGTGCCAGCCCTCAACTTTCTGTCAGTCATGGGGTTCACGTTCTTGCCGCGTGCACAGAATGTTCAAAGCCAAGCCACCAGTGACACGAAGATCAAACAGAAGGAAGCAGCAGAAATAAACAGGCAGCCTGTCTATCCTCCAGGCCCTCAAATCGGATTGTGCCCTGGCAATCGGTAATGACACAGACAAGGAAGTGCTTCCGAAAAAGTCCTCCGCTGCCGGCGATCACCTCGCCCCCTCCTCATTAAAGGAGAAGGAGAGGGAGCAACGGGGGCAGAGGAAACAGCTGTAAAGAGGGAACACTTGTAAAAACCCAGCACCCAAGGTACCCATGCTGATTCACGCTTGGACAATGATCAGGCATTGGCCCTGATGGATGACAATGAATGAAAACCCAAGCATCTCTCTTCTAGCACCCCAGAATAAAATGAATAAAGAGCTGGTCTATTTGTATACATCCTTATTTTCATGTATTTATTCATATCTTTGTGCCTCTATACATGTATACATGAGCATATGCACACACAACACATTTCGCATAACACACACACACACACACACACACACACACACACACGGATGAGGAGCTAAGGCAGGGGTGGTAGAGCACAGCTCTGAGCAGGGAGCCAGCCAGTGGGCTTCTTGGTAGAGGTGACGGTTGAGCAAGGACTTCAAGTACATGAGAGAGTTAACAGCAGGACATCTGAGGACAAGTCCTTCAGACAGACAATGGCCTAGCCAATAAAAACCCTGAGTAGGCCAGTCATAGCTCACTGAGGGAAGAAGGAGGTGGAAAGCATACAGGGGGAAGGCTTGGTTAAAGTGGCGGAGGCCAACGGTGTCAGATCTTCATGAGCACAGAGGACGTTCATATGAGCGATGAGGTCTGGCTCCTGGTCTCCCCTCTCTCCTTACACAGTGGCTGTCATATAACTTTTTGCCTATCAGAATGTGACCAATAGCATTGGCCATGGTGAGGCAGACATAACCTCGGCCCTGTAGTCATGGCAACAAGACAGACCAGTGGTCTTGATGTCTAGGTCTGTGGTTATGGTAATGGAGCTGTTAAATTTGATGAGTAGAGGGACAAGCCTCATGGAACCCTCCCCTGGGATCCTGGTCATCACTCACTCCTGCCTTCCAGCTGCCTATGATGTTTGGAGGTGCTAGGTTACTCAGGAGGTAGAGGGTTAACTGAGGGCCATACTCAGTCATCCAGCTTCTATGGCATTGTCACCTAACTTTGGTGATGCTGGTGGCTTCGAGTTACCCACACTCCTCCTGTGTTCCCTTAAATAAGCCAAATAAACTCCTAGGTTCACCAGTTGGAACTTGGGTGGAATTGTCCTTTGGTTTGTTGTGGGTACTTTATCTGGACTGAATAGACCTTCGTTGACTTCTCTCCAGGGAAAGCAATGGAAGGGTAGCCCAGGAATGGAAGTTGCTAGAAGGCCCCTCTTATCCTGATGCTGTCAGGTTACAGCCACATGTAGCTGTGTTCTATCACCCAGTGTTACCTGTGCCTCAGGGATACACTGTGTCTCTTCCCTCTCCAGAGGAGAGGCAGGGCAGGCAGCTTGTCTGGGCCTGGTCCCTCCTGTTCATTTATCTTGGTTTGTACTAATGGGCTGCGGGGTCTTTTTCCGGAACATGCTTCTGGCCTGTCTCCCTCAGCTCTGCAGTTCCACAGGGCAGGATTGAACCATATATTTCTTGTACCCAGTAGCACAGCTCCAAGCTGCTAGATCTGTGCCCATGGGAACACTCTGTAGCTGTTATTGGCTGGCTGACTCAGACCCTGTCTGCCCACATGAGCCATTCTGGGTAGCTTTGACTGAAATACGGATGGGGTTGGTGAAAGTCAAATAAGAGGCTGGCTGATTCTCCTCTCTCTCACCAGGCTCCAGATGCCTCCTCAGCACAGCTCCTCCTTGTCCTCCACCCCCTGCTGTCCTTCACTAGGGGCCAGAGGCTTCAAAGTGCCCCTGGGAGCATAGCTAGCTCACTCTGAAGGTTTCCTGGGTCTTTCCCCTGTCACCCTAGGGAATGATGGGCGAGAAAGGTGACTGTGTAACAATCAAACAAACAAATGAATAAAGGAAGGATTTGGGGCTAGAGAAATGGCTCAGTGGTTAAAAGCACATGCTGCTCTTCCAGAGGACCCAGGTTCAATTCCCACACGGCAGCTCACAGCTGTCTGTAACTCTAGTTCTAGAGAATCTGACATCCTCACATAGACATACATGCAGTCCAAACACCAATGTACATGAAATGATATTCAATCAATCAATTAATCAATCAATAAGTGGAGGGACTATAATGTGCTGATTCAGGGGTTTGTTCTACCTGAGTATGCCTGTGTCTTCTAAGTACCAAACCTGCCTTTTAGGGATCACTGCTAAAGGAAAGGAAAAACAAAATGAAATCACATCTGTAAGGGAAATTATCCACTCAGGACTCCCAAGACCAAGTTCTTAGCACAGAGGAGATTTATTTTCCTCAAAGGGACAGAGGACACAAGGGACAAAAGGAAGGTAACAAGGTGCCAGGAGGAGGGGTATTTGTCCCAGGTTGAGGCTTGGGGGACAAAGGCCCTTGGATCAAGAGGAGACAATCACGACACATAGGAAAATGGCAGTTTATAAAGGGAAAGGGGAAATCTCATGTTAGATATGTTTAATTTTAACCGGACATGTGAATTAGAGCAGCCAATGTGTGTGTGTGTTGGGGGGCGGTGGAGGCTTTTGATTGTTGGACTTCGATACTTTGATAGCTAGATCTTGGTGTTCAGCTCAGGAGGAGGAAGTAGCCAAACGAGGGAACAGAGCTTGGTGGCAGCTTTAGGAGTGTGATCTAATGGTGTTTAGCGAGGGAGGGGGGAGGGGAGAGGACAAGGTCTGTCAGAGCCATGCTCGCCATACTCAAGCTGGCCAGATCCCTGTAAATAGATTAAAAGGCTGTGTGTGTGTGTGTGTGTGTGTGTGTGTGTGTGTGTGTGTCTGTCTGTCTGTCTCTCTGTGTGTGTCTCTCTGTGTGTGTGTCTCTGTCTCTATGTGTGTGTGCTCACACAGACATGTGTGCCCATGCATGAAGAGGCAAGAAATCAATATCAGATGCCATTCCCCAGTAGGTTCTGTCCCTCCTTGGTTTTGAGACAGGATCTGTCATTGTGACCTGGCACCCCTTGATTAGCCCAGACTGGCCAACTGTCCCAGTGAGCCTTCTCACTCTACCCATCCAGCCCTGGGATATCAGGTGCAAACCATCATGCCTGGATTCTCCACTACCCGCCACCCCTCACTCCCCACCCCCGCCACCCTCCAGTGGATGCTGGATGCCGAGCGATCGAGCTATCGAGCTCCTGTTCCCGTGCTCAGCTCTATAGCCGGAGCCGCCACCCTCTGACCCTGAATCAAAATCCTCTAACTAAAAGGGATACCTTTCGCTGGCTCCTGGACAGGAACAGGAACAGAAAGAACGTTCACAGTAACTACTGTATGGTAGTCTAAAGTCTTGATACTCTGCACTTAAAACTGAAGATATTACATTAAAAAAGGGGGGGGGGAGAAGTGAAAGTATAGGACAGGGGATAACCCAAGCTCGGACCACGCGGTCGTTCCTCTGCACAGGTATTGCGATGACGGGTGTTAGTTGGAAGTCACTTTTCCTATCAACGGCAAGCCCGAGCAGCTGGCACCTCACCAGAGTGGCGCTGGGCGCAGGCAGGGATGTAATGATGCTGATCTTGCAGGAAGGAAGGGCAAGATGAGGAGGTGGGCAGGGCTAGCCCCAACGCTGTGACTGCAGACCTCTGTGAAGGGCAGCCAGAGGTGGTGTTGAAGCCACTCTTTTTTCTTTCTTTCTTTCCTTCTTTCTTTCTTCCTTCCTTTCTTCCTTCCTTCCTTCCTTCCTTCCTTTCTTTCTTCCTTCCTTCCTTCCTTCCTTCCTTCCTTCCTTTCTTCCTTCCTTCCTTCCTTCCTTCCTTCCTTCCTTCCTTTCTTTCCTTCCTTCCTTCCTTCCTTCTTTCTTTCTTTCTTTCTTTCTTTCTTTCTTTCTTTCTTTTTTTTTTGGTTTTGTTTTTTTCCAGACAGGGTTTCTCTCTGTATATCCCTGGCTGTCTTAGAACTCACTCTGTGGACCAGGCTGGCCCCGAACTCAGAAATCTGCTTGCCCCTACTTCCCAAGTGCTAGGGTTAAAGGCGTGAGCCACGACTGCCCGGCGACCAACCACTCTTGCATTGAGTCTGACCCGCAGGCTGCCCTTGGCTCTGTCTGTCTGGACTTCTCTAGCATGGGAAGAAATGTTAAACCGAGAAATGGGGAGAAGGGAGGGCTTTGTGGAACAGTGCAGGTGTGCAGCAGCTGGAAGCACAGGGCCACGCCTCGCCTGGAGCTTTGCCTGGCTCTCATCGCGCTTGCCTGACCCTACCTGCAGTCAGGTGGCCTGTAAGAGCCTGTAGGTGAACTTCCATGTAGAGCCTCTGAAACAAAGAGGTCAGGTGTCATCAAGAGCCGAAGCCCTCCCTAGAGGGCTCTCTAGTTCCTTTGTCTACCACATCAGTGGTCTTTTCAGGGCTTCTCGTCCTAGCCCTGGATGCAGGTATAGAAAACGAGTTTGAGAATGGAACTCCCAGAACGAAATCTCCTCTTCCCTCCTTCTAGGAAACTGTCAGGTGGAGAGAGTCTCCACTCACTCAGGAACTGCTTTCCATTTACAGAGAGAGAGAGAGAGAGAGAGAGAGAGAGAGAGAGAGAGAAGAGAGAGAGAGAGAGAAGAGAGCACAGATGTGAATTCTGGGTAATGCCAAGTGGCTCCCCTATGGATCCTGTTGCCATGGCAACACACTCCCGTGATGGACCACTTTGGGAACTGGGTGTAAAGAACTGCAGAGAAGCATCACAAAAGCAGCGATGTGACTTTAGGCCCAGGTTCCTTGTATCGGTGGGAACATTCTTTGGCAGGTGTGTTTTCCACCCCTGCCCCCGTGCCCTGCATACTGAGCAGATGCTAAGAGGTCCCCACATGGAAAGACACATCCTTTGTGTTTGCTCTGCTTACAGCCTTTCATCATGCACAGAGCCTGCGATGACAGCATTCCTACATGCTGTATGGGATATTCCCTGCGAGCATGGTTTCTTGGCTCCATGTTTACGTGCTTTAATGAACCTTACTTTTTTTTTTTCACCTAGCTAGGTACATCTGCCATCTCATCCACGTCTGCACTTTGGTCTCAGAGGACTCTGGGCATTTTCTTTGTCTTGAAGAATGTGGACGTGTCGTGGAGAGGTGGAGCTTCTTTCCTTGTCCAGATCTGGGGCAAGTTTATAAGATGGTAAGGGAGTCAGGGATGAGGAGAGGAGACAGTCACCTTATGCACTGGAATCTCAAACTGAGGCCGTCTCAGAGCTTGGTCCTTCTCCTGCTTGAGGGGAAGATCAATTGCTCCTGACATGCCGGCACGGACTGCAAGCTCACTGCTGCAGAACAAGCCCATTCTGTGACTTAATTTTCCTGGAAAATTCAAAACGGTTGGTTGTCTTTTGGTTGTGAGATCCTTGAAGGCTATCAGCTGAGCTGAGACATCCTTAGACTGCCCCCAAGGTGGTGCCAGTTCGCGACAGCTTCGAGGAGGATGGGTACAAGTAGGTGACCTTCATCTGCCATGCAGACCCACTCTGGCTTTCAGGGGCTGCGGGAGTCCGGCTTAGGGTGCCTGAGCTTGTTATTGTCTTAGCAGTGATGGAATCACTTACCCCTCCCTGTAACTAAAGGCCGCTTGCCTGGTCCTCAGTTTATGGTCTGATTGTAGAAGTGTGGATAGAAGAACTCTGGAGGTAACAACTGCTCTGTTATGGCAGGGTTGGGCAGAGACAGCAGTAATCACTGTGCCACAAACTGCCTTCAGAGGTGAAGTCAGGCCCTGTCCTGACTGCTTTATGGCTCTGTTTCATCCAGCCGGCTGGCTCAAAGAGCTAATGGAGTTTGCCTGAGGTTGTAGTGTTGAGCAGACGTCAGTTCTCATCACAAAGGTTTAAATCCATGATCTTCTCAAACCCATGCACCAGCCCCTGGAGTCACTGCCCAACAGATGGCCACGAGGAGGACCTACTATGTAATGCCACACAGAATCTAGGTGCTAGTCAGCTGGGTACTGACTCCATGTCAGGGAAGACAAACAGATGAGAGTAGGAGAGGAGAGAGCAAGAATTCAGGGAGTGGGCAAGTGAGGCTCTGGGTGGGGGGGGGTGGGGGGTGGGGTGGTTGAGAAGGCACCTGACCTAAGGGATACACTGAGCCCTAGCTGGGGTAGAAGTTGTTCTCAGAAGGGAGTAAGGCAGACTCCTGGCCAGGAAGATGCCTGAAATAGGGAAGCCAGTGTAGCTGAGCTGGATTACAATTGTGCAGGCAGGAGGACAGAAGACGGGAGAGATAGTAAATTCTCTGTGAGGATTGCCATCTTCCCTGGGTGTGCCAGGAGCATTCAGTGTCAAGAGCAGACACAACAACATCTGCTTTACATTTGCACAGGACCACACTGGCTGGTATGTGGAGGAAGAAACAGATTTACAGGACCAACATCAGCAAGACAGACAGAGGTGAATCCTTGGGGCTCACTGGCTGGCCACTCGAGCCTACTCCATGAACTCCAGGTTTACTGAGAAATCTTGTCTTAGAAAACAAGGGGACAGTGCCTAAAGAATGACACCTAAGTTTGACCTCTGGCTTCCATATTATATACACACATGCATGCACGTGTGCACACACACACATATACACACTCACACACACATGCACACATGAGCACACACACTCATACTCACACACAGATACACTCATACATGTACACACATATACACACATACACACTTATGTACATATACTCATGCTCATACACATACCCACACATACATGAGCACACACACACACATGTATGTACACAAATGCGAAAACACAGGCGTTTACTACCACAATCCAGAGAGCAGAGGGTGGAGTCTCAGAGGTGGTAAGCAGGGAGAAGGTTTCGGGAACACTTTAAGAGACTAGCATGAGGTTGGTTGAGAGTTTGGATGTTGGGCTCAAGTGAAGATGAGAATGAAGGACAAATCGGGTTTGAAGCTCGAGCCATGGGAAGAATGAAGTTGCCCCAGCTGCCGTGGAGCACTGTGTTACAGCAGGTGTGCAAAGAGGCAACCCTGGGGAGGAGGTGCTCAGCTGTGGCCGTGCTGAGTTTGAGGTGTTCATTAGCTGGGTGGAGGTAGCCAGAAGGCCCTCGGATATATTTTAAGTGTAAGAAAAAATGGTTTAAGACAACTAAACATAGGAATGATTCTGTCTGTCTGTCTGTCTGTCTGTCTGTCTGTCTCTCTCTCTCTCTCTCTCTCTCACACACACACACACACACACACACACACACGCGCGCGTATGCATGTTTATGTAGGTGTATATATGTGTTTGAATACACGTGTGAATGTGCTAGAAGTCAGTCTCTAGTGTTGTTTCTTGGGAGCTAGTCACCTTGAATTTTGAGACAGGATCTCTCATTGGCCTCGAGCTTACCAAGTAGGATAGACTGACTGGCCAGCATGTTCCAGGGACCCGGCTATCTCTGCCTCTCCAGCCCTGGGATTTGGAATGCAGACCACTCAGCTTCTCACCTGGATCCTAAGGGTAAAACCCAGGTCCTTGTGCTTGCATAGCAAGTGTGTTACCAGCTGAGCCATCTTCCCCAGCCAATGTTTGAAATAATTCAGGTATCAACGAGAACAGATACTGTTTCCTGTAAGGTGTTTCACTGATTAGGTGCCTATCCAGTCCTATGGATTCCTGACTGTGATTCATGGGGAGGAAGGAGGGACCTCTCACAGGGGTGTGAGAGGAGGCAGGTCAAAGGTTAACCATTTCTGTTTCGGGTGATACTGACTACGAGCAGAGAAACTTTATATCTGTGCAGTAAGACGAACACTAGAAGACAGCTTTACCTACACAGTGGATTGAAATCTCACAGCTAGACCTGGAGATGAAAAGGACAACTAACTTCGCAGTAAGAAACTTTTGGTAGTTAATAGTCAGCTGGAAGTTAGCTGAAAGGTCAAAGGGCACACTGTACATCCTTCCTGTGAGGGAAGCAACAGGTGACATCATCTTATAGCTACTCACACCAGATTCAGTATCATCACCAGGACTCGTTGTGGCTAGTGGTCATGAGTCAGAAAGAAAAATGGGGCTGTCATCTAGAGACCTGCAGCTGCCGCATTAGCCCAAGACGTCATCCGAGTGCGAGATGTCCTCCTATGCCCCTCTCCATAGTTCCGTTTTCTGATCTGTGAAAATGAATACTATGATTCATACCTGGGGATCCACTGGGCAGTGATGTGAGGTGCTGGTGGCAAAACCATTGCAGAGATGCTGGGAATGAGCTGTACCATTTCAGACAGAGCCACGCCTGGAAGCCTTGCTTCCGATGTCAAGCTCAGCTCATCAGCCGAGCAGAGCAGCGACCTCGTGTGATGAGTGGGGCTACGAGCCTCTGAGGAGGAAGTGGGCTCCTTGTCGTGGAGCTGGTACAGACTGCCTTGATGCTTTGGTCTGTTTCTCTATCTTGCTTGGACTTTTGTTTCTCCTTTAAACCCTCAAAGGTCAATATCATCGTCCATGATTAAGTGCCAGCAGATGCGTTAAAGAAGGCCTAGAACCTCAAGGGCACAAGGCATCTTTGGAAACTGGCAAAGAGACACAAGCCCTCGATGGCTTCCTCTTGGCTCTTGCGTGTACCCCATCATAGCTGCACATGCAACTGTAATGTTCCATACACATCATTTCATTATCTATATCTTTATTTTATGATTTGGATGCAGAGTGTCTCCATAAAATATTTGTGCTCTGAGAAGCCAATCCCCAGATAGGAGAATGTCTTGGGAGCTATTTTATGTCCCAGGTCTGTCTGTCCGTCTCTCTCTCCCTCTCCCTCTTTTCCTCCCCACTCTGAGTGTGTGTGTTGTGTGTGTCTTTGGTTTTTGTTTATCATAAGGTGAGCAGCCTCGCCATGAACCCAGAATCAACAGGGCCAAGAGAGATATCTTGACCCCTCTGGAACAAAATAAACCCCTCCCCCCTTAGGTTTCTTGTCATTTCTTCTGTCACAGCGATGGTATATTGGTTTGAGTGAGATTATCACCCACAAGCTCATATGTTTGAATGCTTGGCTCACAGAGTTGACAGAACTGTTTGGGAAGGATTAGGAGGTGTGGCCTTGCTGGAGGAGGTGTGGCCTTGCTGGAGGAGGTGTGGCCTTGCTGGAGGAGGTATGTCACTGAGAGTGGGTGTCCTCCCCCCTTCTGCCTTATGGTTATTGTTCACTATGTAAGCTCTCAGCAACTGTTCCAGCACCAAGCCTACCTGCCTGTGGCCATGCTCCCTACCATGATAGTCATGAACTCACCTTATGAAACTGCAAGCTTCAAATAAACTCTTTTTTCCTAAGTTGCCTTAGTCACGATGCCTTATGACAGTAATAGAAAAATAACTAAGACAGCAAGTCTGACCAATCCAGTGAGTGATACCTATAGCACGTGAGTCCAACATTTTTACAATGGGACACAATGTTGTCATCTATGAACTTCATGCTCCAGAATCATGTTTTCTAGCTATTAAAAAAAACCACACACAAACATCTAAGCTCAAGACGTATGTTTGACGTATTCACAGGTACCTTTGAAAGTCTGTCAGTCACTGGCCATGGGTCAGACAGTTATTTCTTGGCAAGCTGGGAACTCTTCACTACAGGGATGGGGCCCACTCACCATTGTCACAGCAGGATGCCCTCAGCTGTGCCACCATGGGCATTCAGTTGCTGCTGAGGGATGAAAAACTCAAAGTATGGTTTATTTTCTCAGAATCATTATTTGACCAAGTCTAAAAAAGCAAAATGCAGAGGTTTTATTTGTAGGACAGTGTTTCTTCAGAGAGAAGACAAAAACAGCTTCCCCAAGCTCTTTCTGACTCACAGAGAATGTTTTCTAAGCTCTGTGTGTGTATATGTGTGTGTTAGTGTGTATGTGTTGTGTATGTGTATATATGTGTGTGTATGAGTATGTATGTGTATGTGTGTGCATGTATGTATGTGGTGTGTATGTGTATGTATGTGCATATGTACATATGTGTGTATGTGGGGTGTACATGTATGTTTGTGTATATGTATGTATATGTATTATGTGTATGTGCGTGCATGTATGTATGTGGTGTGTATGTGTATGTATGTGCATATGTACATATGTGTGTATGTGGGGTGTACATGTATGTTTGTGTATATGTATGTATATGTATTATGTGTATGTGTGTGTGTGCACCTTAGAACAGGTGCTCAAGGAAGCTAGAGGCACCATAGCATCTGGATCTGGAGGTGCACACAGTTCTGAGCTACCTGATAAGGATTCTTGGAACCAAACTCTTGTCCTCTGGAAGAGCAGGAAGTGTTCTTAAGCACTGAGCTACCTCTCAATCCGTCTACTTTGTGGTTTTGAGATAGAGTCTCTCCTTGGTCTGGAACTCACCCATTAAGATAATCCTGGCATCTTAGGGTTTTTACTCCTGTGACAAAACACTATGACCAAAAAGCAAGTTGGGGAGGGAAGGGGTTTATTTAGCTTATACTTCCATATCACAGTTCATCACTGGAGGAAGTTAGGACAGGAACTCAAACAGGACAGAAACCTGGAGGCAGGAACTGACGCAGAGGCCCGCAGAGGCCATGGGGGAGTGCTGCTTACTGACTTTCTCCACATGGCTTGCTCAGCTTGCTTTCTTATCGAACCCAGGGACAGCACCATCCACAATGGGCCGGGCCCTCCCCAGCTGATCACTAATTAGGACCTCATAGAGGCATTTCCTTGATGGAGGTTCCCTTCTCTCAGCTGACAATCGTTTGTGTCAAGTCAGGATAAGTCTAACCAACACACATGGGTCCTGGGGGGTAAACCGAAGACCTCACGCTTACATTCAGGATGTTTACCAACAGAGCATCTCCCCAGACGGCCTTCCTAGCTCACTCCTAAGAAGCCAGGGAACTAGATGCCTACCCCCCCCCGCCCCCCAGCCCTGGCTTTCTTGCACCTGCCCAGTGGAAATGCTGTTGCCATACCCAGGCAGACTGTGCTCTGTGCTCATTCTGCCAAGGGTCATGCTTTGAAAATATCTTGAATTTTGTTTTTGTAGCTTGTTAACCTTTTCCTTCCTGCGACAATGCTTGTGTTTGTTCTGGCTTCTCTGCAGTAGGAGGCCGGTCTGAGTGGACGCATCAAGGCATTTCCCCCTTAATCTCATTACAAGGGTTCCTCAGTCTTTAATTCTTCCCAGGACTCCCTTGTTGTGAAACGATTTCCTCTTGGAACCCTTTCTGCTTTGTGAAGCTGGGAGAGCAAGTATGTTTGGTTTTGTTGAGAAACAAGGAAAGAAAGACAACAGCGAAGAACAAAACCAAGCTACACACATAAGGCACAGGGGGCTGGGGAGAGAGAGGGCTCAGTTGGCGGAGCGTCTGCCTGGCAACCCCCCGACCTGACACACTTTAAAAAGCTTGGAATGGTGGGGTTCTTGTAAGCCAGCACTGGGGAGGGCAGAGACGGAATCCCTGGGGTTCACTGATTGGCCAGGCTAGCTTAGTGAGTTCCAGGTCAATGAGAGACCCCATCTCAAAAATAAGAAGTTAAGGTGGATGGTATTTCTAAAGTTGTCTTCTGGCCTCCATCTGTATGCACACAGTTGTGATTACAGAATATAAAATAAAGTCCCGGCACATAGTAGAACTGAAGTCTACCGCTTGGACCAGGTGTTCTGAATCCCGGATTGAATGAAGCTGTCTCGCTGCCTCCTCCCTACCTGAGACTTAAGACACGTGAATGAGCCCACGCTCGACAGCTGCTACCACTCACGTGTTTAGAGAGTGTCTTATTTCGTCCCCTTGCCCCTCAGATGTTGTCCATCTGCCTGCTTGGCCACCCTGATGAGATTCTTATGAGCATGTGGCATTTCCAGAGTTTTTCTTAGTCTAAATGCCATGGACAAATCCCTGTTGAAATCTCATCCATATGTGCAGGGTTCATCCTCAGTCCTTGAAGGAACGGAGCCAGCCTCTTGTTAATTTTCCAATCTTTCCCACTAAAATGTTTAGTTCCCTTTCTGAGTCGTTTCATAGATTGTTTCTGCCAAGACAAAGGGACAGAGGGTTCTGGGAATGAGCAATGGAGCTGGAGGGAATTAGCCAATAAGACCGACAGCGGAGGCAAGCCAAGTGTCGGAGCCTCACCATCCCATGCAACTGGTACAGGGAGGCAGAAGTGTTTCCCCAACTGTCTGTTCCAGTACCATGTGGCTATACATGTGTTGCACACAAGTGTCATGCAGATGGAGGTCCACGCCTTGCTTCCTGGGTTCGATGGATGGCGACCGGCCAGGGTTAGAGCTACAGCAATAGGCACTATTAGGAAGGTGGTACCCACAGCAGTGGGGGCCACCCTGATGAGATTCTTACGAGCATGTGGCATTACCGGGGCTTTTCTTAGTCTAAATGCCATGGACAAATCTCTATTGAAATCTCATCCATTTATGCAAAGTTCATCCTCAGTCCTGGAAGGGACGGAGCCAGCTTATTGTTAAGCCTAACCTGGTCGGCTTTCTGGAGCAGAGCTGTAGCCCCTGAACTGCTGGCAACTCACTTCCTCTTTTCACTAGAATGCTACTAACGATACCATCCACTTTGAAGTCTTGCTTTCTCATGTATTAATATAAGAATGAGCAGATACGTATGCATACAAATATATGCATATAGCACACATGTACATATTTAGATATGTACATGTTAGGAAGACTGGGTGAGAGGAGAGGAGAGGAGACCTATCAGACAAACCTGCAGGAATCCTAAGATGACATATCCCTTCATTATGTCCTCATGAAATGGCATGTGTGGGTGAGGGAGGGGTCCTGGGAGCTTCATGTCCCGAAGCTTCAGTAGCTTACCCATCACCATTAATCCTGCAGTTTGCAGCCTGTGTCTGTCGGCTCAAAAGCAGTGACTCACTCTGACTCAAAGGGCTCTGGAGACTTCTCATTGAATCCGTCACAACACACCTTCCTCTCTGGCAGTTCTTCATGACTCAGGGGGGCCACTGGGAGATCGGAGGATGGGGATGTTTTGAGTGATTAAAAAGTTGTGTCTGACACCGGGGGCGGCATGGGGTGGGGACAGTTCACTTAGTAAAGCCCTTGTCTCACACATGTGATATCGGAGACTCATCGCAAGAACCTATATTAAAAAAAATAATAATAATGCACAGGCATGGTGGTGCTCTTGGAATCCCAGCCCTAGGGAGACAGTCAGGAAGACCCCTGGGCACTGGCCAGCTAGCCTAGCCTACTTGGAGAGATTCAGGCCAGAGGAAGAGTCTGTCTAAAAGACAAGGTACTGATGGCTAAGGAGGAATGCTTGAGGAGGGACAGCCTACATCGCTTTGTCCCTCGCTTGTGCAAGTGTTCACGCACATTCAGTCCTTGTTCATGTGCACAGCACACTTGCATACACATCTAACACACATGTACACACACAGAGGCACACAAGAAAGTCCATGTTTGCACATTTCAAGCTGAGAAATTACAGGCAAACTTGTTCCAGGAGAAAATATTTAGTGACTATTATCAGCGAGAATGCCTCTGCCTGTCTAGTGGGTAGAGGGCAAGAATGGTGATCCAAGAGCAGCTGGCCCCCTTTTAAATATCCTTTATTTCCGGTAATGACCAATGACTGTCACCATTGGACAAGCACCTGGCCATTGTTGAGCATAGAGAAATGAATATGTATAGGAAGTTTTATAGAAGAAATATTTGTTTCATTTGTTTGTGTGTGTGTGTGTGTGTGTGTGTGTGTGTGTGTGTGCGCACGCGCGCGCATAAGCACATGTGGGGAGGCCAGAGGACAATGTCTCTCACTTGCCTGGGATTTACCAGTTCTGTTAGGCTGGCCAGTTAGTGAGCCCTAGGGATCTGCCTGCCTCTCCCTTCCCAGTGCTGAGATTACATGAGGATGTTACCACATCTGGCCTTTTGCAAATACTATCTGGGAACCAAATCCAGGTCTGCATGCTTGCAAGATGATCACTTTACCTACTTGGCCATCTCCACATCCCCAAAGATTCTAGAGCCCTTCACAGCACCTGCGTGTTCAAAGTCACGGGAGGAAGACCACACAGCTCCTCGACCTGGAGCAGGACTGAGCGATGGTCTGCTGGCTTTGCTGAAAGGTCGGGTTACACAGATTAATGTGGAAGCTGGAGGTTTAGCGGTGGAGAAGAAGCACAAGCGGGCCCATTCATTCGAGTTGTTTAGCAATCTGGCGTAAAAGACTGCTCACAGGACGCAGAGCCAACAGACTTGTGGGGATATTCCAAATCAGACAGTAAGGTGTGTGAAGAGCCTGGGGCGTGGGAGGCCCAGCCTTCCACAGGATTCGGCAGCCGCTCTGTTGTGTGGCCTCCATTTCTTCTGACCGGCCATTGACTCATCCTGTTGGTGCCTGGCTGCACAGAACCCACTTGGAGCAGAGTGATGACAGGGCCTACTCCCTCCAGGCATCTTCTCCTCAAGTCCCTTTTGTTCTCAGCTAGGCCCTGGGTCTGTCACAGCCTGCCCAGGCCTGTTTAGGACTCCGCCAGGCCAGGTGAGCCGAGGCAGACTGCAAAAAGAAGCTTCAGTGGGTGGGGAGGTGAATTGTGGGTAAGAGGGCTGAACATGCAAGCAAGAGGACTTGAGTTCAAATCTCCAGGCCCTATGGAGAAAACGTGGCATGGCTGTGTAAGGCCGTAACTTACGCACAGTGGGAGGGGGAGGAAGAGGATTGGGGTTAGCCGGCCTTCTCAGCCTCAAGAGCAGGAAAAGACCTGGTCTCAAGAGATTAAGGCAGAGAGAGATACAGTAAGACACCTTGGCCTGTACACACATGTATGTACACATGTGGATACATAATGCATGCATACACACACATGCACATACATGCACGCACACAAAATAACAACAACAACAACAACTAAAGAAAACAGGCTTCATCCTGGAAAAGTGGGCAGGGAAGGGGAGGCCAGGGGGTAGAGACAGACAGGCCATAGTCCCTTGGAAGCAGAACTGCAAGAGCCAGAGGTGACTTTGGGGTGCCTTCTCTGCTCTTAACACATGCAGTTTCCTTTCTGATGGTAGCCCTGAGAGTCACAGAAAGACAAGTGTCCACACTGGCAGGGAGCTTAAGAATCACAGTCCAAACCCCTGGACCAGCTCTAGGCCTGACTGTATCGCTCTCTGCTTTAATCTCTTGAGACCAGGTTTTTTCCTGCTCTTGAGGCTAAGCTGGAGGCCAGCTATCCCCAGTCCTCTTCCTTGAGATGTTCTTCTTCATCCCCCACCAGGCTGACAATATGTTGGGGATAATGTGACTATGAAGCCCACTGGTCAGTAACACAGTTTTCTAGACAAGTCCATCTGGTCGACCTTTCTTCTCATTCTCCATTAGCAGGTGATTGAAAAACATTAAAGAGACACAGGTTTGAGTCCTGACTGATCAAGTGCTTTGGGAAGGCTCGACACTTTTGGTCTCTGTTTCTCTCTTGGAGGGGGGAAATCAGATTAACAGTGATCTTAGTAAAACAATAAATAGTAGTAGTAGTAGTAGTAGTAGTAGTAGTAGTAATAGTAGTAGTAGTAGCAGCAGCAGCAGTAGCAGCAGTAGTAGTAGTAGTAATAAAATAATAATAATAATAATAATAATAATAATAATAATAGTATAGGCTTGTTGAAGCCTCAGGGTTACACTGAGGGTGTAATAACACAGTGTATATGAAGTAATTTAAGAAGAACAATCATCAGGATATCACATAGCATTATTGATAATATTTTCACACATTTCAATCACTTACGAGCAAACAGCCAAACTCTATTTCCATAGTGACTTCCAGGGACAACAAGGAACAAGTAAACAAGGAACCCATCCCTTTCATCGGTAGTTAGGTCTATTTTGTGCAAAGTCCATGGTATGTGTCCAGGGCTGAGTCAGCCCAGGTCCTGGTTGGCTCCTGACTCTGGCATCTCATGTGCTATGACTTAATGCGATTATTCATCTGATCTTAGTTTCAGATACTGGCCTGCAATGCTGGTGGGAGCATCACTACCTTTGAGGCTTGCTTGCAGAGCTGGCTCATCACCACAGCATCAAAGACGTCATGCCAGTGTGTCTGTACTTGTTTGTGGTGTCTTGTGCCTGGTGTTCGAGGCCCTCTCTTGGTGGAGCCTGGTCTGTCTTTCTGACCACGTATGCTATCCCTCATTCCCAGAGTTCTGAGCTTTTCCTGTGGCTTCAGGCACTCACTTTCCTCTCTTTTGTGGTCATGCTGGACCTCTCTGTCCAGTTCCTGCTCTTGCCTTAGTGAGACTCGCTGACTCCCTAGGGCCCTGACTTTGGAGGTGTGGGTATCACCCCTCATGTTTCTTGTGAGTACCTCAAGCCAAGGCAGCACTTTGGTTCAATCTCTCCTGCTCCTCCACCCTGTGCTACTTTTACATGTCTGTGTCTTCTCTCTCTTCTGTTGGATACTGGCAGCTACTTCTGCTGTGAGATTTGAAGTTCTTAGAAGGTAGAGAACTCATCATACGCCCATGGACAAGTCCATCAGCACAGATATATACAAATAAGTGTGACCTGTTGCTAAAGGAACTAGAAGGATGGGTGACATCCTGTGAGATATAAGCCTGACTTTAGTGGAACACACACACACACACACACACACACACACACACACACTCAGGAAAACATTCTTTCCATCTAAGTACAGAGGGCAGAGAGGAAAAAATAAATCAGTTGAAGACACCTGGAGTTATATCTAGTGTGCAAATTTCAAATTCATGCCAAAGCTTCATGACTGGTGGGCAAAGCTGAGGTCAACATGACATCAGGACATGGCTCTGTGTATCTCTGAATGTGGACACAAGGCTCAATGTCTGGGTCATCATCATAGATGTGGGATACCAGATCCACGGAGCAGAAAACAGAGGAAGAGGAAAGCAGCAGACATCAAGGGACTGTGTGTTCTAAATGTGAGGAGGGAATGCATCAGTTTTGCTGACCAGAAGGAATGTCAGGATTCTCCATCCCCCCTTCCACCGCTGGCTTTCAGTTCCTACCTTCCATAGATGCAGTTTCCAGCTGGTTCCCTTCTGCATGGTCAGTGGCTCAAGACTGGGTCAGTGGCTTCTGAGGCTGACTTGCAATTAATATTACTTCTATGAGAGTTATCTCAGGCTACCTTGGACATACTCCTTCTCTCTCTCTCTCTCTCTCTCTCTCTCTCTCTCTCTCTCTCTCTGTGTGTGTGTGTGTGTGTGTGAGAGAGAGAGGGGGGGAGAGAGAGAGTTTCCTTTTCATATCAAAACAGTCTGCTAGAAAGCACAGATGTGAGCCACTGTCTTTTAAGAAAGCCTGAGATACTTATGAACTAACTATAGGGGCTGCAGAGTTGGCTCAGTGGTAAAGAACGTTTGTTGCTCTTGTGTAGGACCCTGGTTCGGTTCCCAGTACCCACACAGGTGCTCACAGTCATCTGTAACTCCAATTCTGGGTGAGTGCAACACCCTCTTCTGGCCTCTTTAGGTACTGCACTCAAGTTATGCACATACAATGCATGAAGGCAAAACATCAATCCACATAAAATTTTAAAAAATCTTTTTAAATTTTAAAAACTTAAAGCAAGTGTAAAATGCTATAGAGACTCTGTGTAGAGCTATCTTGTCCTTACCAGCTTGCTAATTCCATGTCGCCTCTCCTCTGACTGCACATGTACAAGTTTTTAAAGGAAAATGGACATGGAGTAACGATAGTGCTCCATCTTTCTGCACGTCATTCTGGACCTTGATGTTCTCAGGTTCTTAGACCATGGAGAGGACAAAGCCACCACTGCTCCCTGCTGCGTCCTGCAGGGCTTAATCATCTCCATCACAGCTGACTCATCAAACTGCTCATTTCACTTGGGAAAACTCATGAAGACCTGCCTGCGTTATTATTAACTGACAGTTGTGTTTACTGTTGAGTGAAACATCATGACACTTTCTAACTAGATGTACACACACTGAGGCACACAACAGATGCATACACATACAGACATACATAGACATACACAGACACACACATACACATACACATAGACACATAGACACATACACACATACACGACACACACAGATACACAATACAGACATTCACATACACACAGACACATACACACACAGATACAAATTTACACACACAGAGAGACAAACAGAGACACATAGACACACAGAGACACATACACACACAGACATACACACAGAGATATAGACACACAGACACACACAGGCACATAGACACACACAGAGACACATACAGACAAACACAGACATACATACAGAGGTATACACACACACACACACACACACACACACACACACACACACACATCCTATCTCTCCCATAAGACTCCATCCCTCAGTGTTCACATGTGTGGATCCCAACCCTCTTCCAAGTTGTTCCGATTAGTCTGTTGTCCTTGTTTGCTTTGCATTGAATACCATCTCCCCCTGACCCCCGAAGCCTCATCTCAAAGATGAAGGGGTGGAGCTTGTAGGAGGTGGTCAGTGTGTGAGAGAATGGTTTTCATGAATACAGCTAGTGCCCTCATGAAATAAGCCCCAGGGAGTATCTTTGCCTCTCCTATCATGCACACAAAGCCACAGCCATAAGGTTGCCCTTATGACACTGAACTCCCAGCACCATGACCTTGGATTTGCAGCCTCCCGAAAGGTTAGCAGTGAATTGCTTTTGTTTACGAACCACTTCTTTTTATGTTGCAGCAGCACAAGCTAAGAGTCAGATTGTGATCATATAAATTAACCTAGTTTGACAGTTTGTGTATTCTGTCTGTATACACAATGTGGCCTCTTCCACAGAATATCACTCCCCTAGTTTGCTTTCTATTACTGTGACAAAACACTCTGGCAGAAAGCAACTTGGTGGGGGGGAGCGTCATGTGCTTACAGGTCCAGGACAGACCATCATCGAGAGAACGTAAGGCAGGGTCCTGGACACAAGAGCTGAAGCAGAGGCCACAGGGGAAACACTGCTTACCAGCTTGCTCTCCTGTCTCATGTTCAGCTACTTTTCAAATACCTCCTAGGACCATCTGCCCAGGAGTAGCATCACCCACAGTGGGCTGGACCCTCCGGCATCAATTATTAATTAGAAAAAATTGTTTAATAGACTTGTCTCTAGGCCAACATAAAGGAGACTTTCCTTCTTCCTAGATGCCCCACAGTAGTGTCAAGTTGACAAAAACTGACCATTGCACATTGCATTCCCCAGTTACTAGTGAAAAGATTTTTGGATCTATGTTGAATATTCAAATCTCAGTTTTAATTTGTAATCTGAGAGACTTTACTTCATTTTCCTGTGTCTAATATTCTCATATGCAAAAAATGCTGCAATACAAAATATGTTTGCAAGTTCTTTTTATAGGTGATTTTGTGTGTGTGTGTGTGTGCATGTGCACATGTCTGCATGTGTGTGTTATGTTATGTTGTGTGCTTGTGTTGCATGTTTATGTGTGTGTCTGCATGCTCATGTGAGGCAGTGTATGCATGCTCAGGAGGCAGTGTGTGCATGCTCAGGAGGCAGTGTGTGCATGCTCAGGTGAGTAGTGTGTGCATGCTCAGGAGGCAGTGTGCGCATGCTCAGGAGGCAGTGTGTGCATGCTCAGGTGAGTAGTGTGTGCATGCTCAGGAGGCAGTGTGTGCATGCTCAGGTGAGTAGTGTGTGCATGCTCAGGTGAGTAGTGTGTGCATGCTCAGGAGGCAGTGTGTGCATGCTCAGGTGAGTAGTATGTGCATGCTCAGGAGGCAGTGTGTGCATGCTCAGGAGGCAGTGTGTGCATGCTCAGGAGGCAGTGTGTGCATGCTCAGGTGAGTAGTGTGTGCATGCTCAGGTGAGTAGTGTGTGCATGCTCAGGTGAGTAGTGTGTGCATGCTCAGGTGAGTAGTGTGTGCATGCTCAGGAGGCAGTGTGTGCATGCTCAGGAGGCAGTGTGTGCATGCTCAGGAGGCAGTGTGTGCATGCTCAGGAGGCAGTGTGTGCATGCTCAGGTGAGTAGTGTGTGCATGCTCAGGAGGCAGTGTGTGCATGCTCAGGAGGCAGTGTGTGCATGCTCAGGAGGCAGTGTGTGCATGCTCAGGTGAGTAGTGTGTGCATGCTCAGGTGAGTAGTGTGTGCATGCTCAGGTGAGTAGTGTGTGCATGCTCAGGTGAGTAGTGTGTGCATGGCAGGCTTAGGGCTCCCATTACTGGAGAAGCTGTGTGTCCACTCTGGTCATTTACTGCCCATGTAGGAGAATCTTTCATCTTTTGTGTTGCTTCTGAGTGACAAATATATGCTTGTTGCATTATGCCTGAGTAGTCTTACATCAAAACTTGTCCTCTGTGGAGAAAAAAAAATATATTAATTATGTTTTGGATTGACTTCATAGGCATCTGGGAGCATAATTTAAATAAAAACTATACCCGAGACTTGCAATGTTATTATTCTTATTTGATTTTTAACCCTCAGAATTTTCCAGCCTGACAGCCAAACCAACATTTGGACAGATTTATAGTACTCTGGAGCTGAAGCCAACCCATTGCTCTGCTCAAAGGGAAAGGTTCAGAATCCTGGACCTCAAACAGAGACCTGCTCTTCCCAACTGTGTCCCCAGCATCGCCCACACCCAGGGACCTCTGTCCACCTATAGGCTGGCCTTGGAGCTCATGCAGTTGGAGATACTATTGCTTCTTGCCCTGTGTGCCCCTGACAAGGTTCACATGGTTCTGAGCAAACCTCCTATATGCCACTTCCACTGTTACGCAGGCCTGAGGCAGGAGAAAGGCTGTCAGTGGGCCTTCTGATGACGCTAACTCTGGGTGCCATCACTAGTAAGCCCCACCCCCAGGTTTCTGAAACAAGGCATTTTATGGAAAACCTGCCCATGGTTGGGTGGGACGAAGAACTCCCAAACTCTGCAACCTTGGTGATGCCCAAACCATCAAGCTTCCTTTGACTTCTTCATTGTTGTGGAATGAAGTCTACGTGAACCCTAAATATGTGTGTATATATTCAGTATAATATGCATACACACACACACACACACACACACACACACACATACACACAGACATAGAGGCAAACACATACCAGGATCAACATCATCACCATCATCACCATCACCACCACCATCATCCTCTCCCTACATCCAGTCATCCAAAGAGTACATCACACACCCATATCACAGTGAACCACAGATCCCAAATCTCTCCTTGTCTCTGTAAGTCTATTCTCTATATTCCTAATTGCATTTTCTGGATGACTGGGTAGATTCCTGATAGGAAGAACTTACCAGGCATCGAGGAAAACACAATCTCTTCCTTTCGATTCAGCACCTCTGAGAGCTGTCAAAAGTGCATAGAGCAGATGCAGGTGCCCCGTGGACCAGATTCGGGTGCCACACATGGTGCATTCGGTTTCCTGCTGCCATATCTCCATGGTTCTGAGGCTGGAACCACAGGGCACACTTATGCTATGACCTGAGGCCTGGGTCTCCACATGGCAATGGATCAGCAGGGTGGAATCAGCTTTATTCCTGGAAGTCATCACTCCATTAGAAGAGTCATTAGTAAATAGTTCAATATATGCTGAGAAGGCTGTGAAATGTCCCACTGGGTCCAAATTAAATATCTTCACAATTTAATTCTTCCTTGTCCAGCTTCTCCAAGTGCACAAAGCTATCTCATTGCCTCAAGAAACTAAATGAAGTATTTAGATGCAGCAGTGTGGTCAAGAGAGAGGAAAAGTAGACATTGTTCACTAGGGATGAGTAGATCATGCCCATACCTCCTTAGGAACAGTGTTGCATGTGCCTGTGCACACAGGATTTTACAATATCTGCTAAAGGAGATGATGAAAACCAAGTATTCTAACTTGAAAGAAAGACAGCAGTGAGGAGTCTGGCTAGGAGGGAAAAGTTCACTCAGCAAAGAGCGGAGGGCTAGAAACACACTTTAAAGGAAGCCAAGGACAGACAGTCGAGGAACACCAACTTCAGATGTCAGCTGTAAGCAGGAAGTCTTGATGGTTGGGATGCACAGAGCCCAGCTGAGGGTTTCTGCTGTTAGTGCAGTGCCTTGAAATATTGTTTGGGAATGCTGGAGAGGTTGCAGGGAGGGTGTCTCCGGGGGAGTCTATGGAACAGAGCTATGGTTTGATTCTGAAATATCCCACAGTGGTGTTTGAATGCTGTGGACCTTTATGTTTTTTGTTTTTGTTTTTGTTTTTGTTTTTGTTTTTTCGAGACAGGGTTTCTCTGTGTGGTCCTGGCTGTCCTGGAACTCACTCTGTAGACCAGGCTGGCCTCGAACCCAGAGATCCGCCTGCCTCTGCCTCCCAAGTGCTGGGATTACAGGCGTGCGCCACCACCACCCGGCACTGTGGACCTTTAAAAGGTGGGGCCTGGCTGGTGGAAACAGATCACCAGGAACAAGCCTTTGAAGGTTCTAGCCACTGGCTGCCTCCTGCTCCACCGTGATGTGAACAGCTCCACCTGGCACTCTTGCAGCCTGGATGCAGCTGCTTCTCCGTATCTTTCCTGTGATAATGCTCAGAAACCTGTAAAACCCTGAGCCAAGTAAGCTGTTCCTTTGCTACAATGTTTCTCTTGGGCAGTCTGGCACAGTGACATAATGCCTAACATGTAAGCCCTTCTTCTGCTACAATGTTTCTGTTGTGTTTTCCGCCGCAGTGAACCACAATGCCTAACACAGACAAGAGCAATAGGTCGAAAACCCAGGTTGTCCTCAAGGCAGTGCCCACCTCCTTCTCCTCTACTGCCCATGCCCACCCTTGGTTTGATGTAAGCTTTCTCTCTGCCAGCTGCTACTCTTCTCCACCTTCACTCAGGCCTGCTCCACATCCCCTAGTCTCCCAGGGAATGTACTGATTCTTAATAGCATGGCTCCATGTTGAACTCCCATCCACTGGTTAAGGTTCCTACAGGTCTTCTAAGGGATGGCAGGCATGGCTGCAGGAGGAACTGAAGAATTCCCTCTTCTGAGAATATGGGAATAGGAGGGAGGACCTAACCGGGGGGAAAAGTCATCTGGACAGTTAAGTGCATAGACAAAAGGGGGCACATGCTAAAGAGAATGTTGACGGCCCCAGGTAGAAGAAATGGGTATGTTTGATCTGAAGGTGAAGCCCTGCCTCATGGTCCTCTCTATGTGTCACAGAATGGACTCATTCTGCTGGAGGAAAGTGAGTGTGGCACCCAGCTTTGCTTAGAAACATGTTTCCTTTGACACTTGGAAACATAAAAAAAGTCTTCCCCATTGATCTCTTTATACCCTGGACTAGTACTTGCTATTCAAGACTGGCGCTTGCCAGCCACCCTATTACAACAGCACTCTGTCTTCATGGCCAACACTATAGAGAGATGGGCAATTGCTCTGTATAATGATTGGACTTCAGAGCAATCTGAAATATGAATTGCCCACTTGGGGTATTTTTTAATAGGAGCACAAATGCACTAAGATACCCAAGCTATGTGTGCTGAGGCAGAGTAAAAAGGAGGAAGTGAGCTGAACACCTCTCTCTCTCTCTCTCTCTCTCTCTCTCTCTCTCTCTCTCTCTCCACTCCCTGACTGGAGAGGCTTGTAGCCAGCTGCCTCAAGCTCCTGCTGCCATGCCTTCCCTCAAACGGAGCCCAGGTAAACCCTTCCTTCCTTAAGTTGCTGTTGAGCAACTAACTGGGGAGAAGGCTCAGCTGAGAAAGTACTCGCTGCTTAAACATGAAGACATGAGTTTGGGTCTCCAGAACCCATGTAAGAGCTAGATAGGAAGCCACCTGTCTGTAAACTACATAGCACTGGAAGGTAGTCAGCGAGGCTCAGTGGCAGACACTGTAAGCAGAATCAGGGAGCTCCAGGTTCAGTGAGACAAAGTGTCAAAGAAATAGAGACATTCATTCACCCTGGATGCCAGCTTCTGACCTATATGCACACATGCACACAAACACAGGCAACCACACACATATACATGTACACACACACACACACACACACACACACACACACACGAGAGAGAGAGAGAGAGAGAGAGAGAGAGAGAGAGAGAGAGAGAGAGAGAGAGTTGGCACTCATGGACTGTCTGGAAGGATACTGAGGTTGGGGTGGGAGTGGGAGGTGGTTAGGGAGGCAGAGACGACACTGCCAGGATGCAGACAGGGTTTCCAAACCGAGGCATGGTTAATTTGGGTTTGAAATGTCTTTGTTCTGCAGGCCAGAACTTTAGTGTAAACCTGGCACTGGGAAGCAGCTAGAACGGAAGCAAACAGTCCTAATTCAGCCGCATTTTGAGCTTCTTGGAAAGAAACCACAGCAGTGAGGGGGCGGTTCTCGGCCACGTCCCAGGGCTTGGGTGGTTGGTTTTCTGCTAGTGCTTCATCCAGCGACTTGAAATTTTCAAGTAGTCCTTACCTTAGTTCTTCAAGGGTAACGTATAATATATCTATCATTCAAACAAGGGCATCTGGAGATGCAGAAAGCAGTGTCCTCCCTGCCTTTTGAAACAATGGGAGATGGAATCAAGATCTGGCTTTGGTTTTTTGTTTTTTGTTGTGGTTTTTGTTTTTGTTTTTGTTTTTGTTTTGTTTTTCATGCTAGTGATGGAACTCGGGGTCTTCTTGCTGTGGTAGCAACGTGTTCTGCCACTGAACAACATTTATAGTACCTGGTTCTATATGGAGTCACTGTGTAGCGCAGGCTGACCTCAAACTCATAACCTTTTGTCCCAGATTCTTGCATGCTAGGATTACAAGCGTACGCCACAACCACTTTACCTGGTTTTGTTTTATACAGAGAATTACATCTCTTTATGAAATTTTTTTGAACGAAATTGTTTTTGTTTCTCTTTTCTTCCCCCCCTTCCTGCTTTGTGCCTCCCCCACCCCCACTCCCAGCACCCTCTTTTCTGCTTTCATGATACGTCTCCTTCCCCTCTTCCCTTTCTCCCTTTGTGGTCCCTCGTCTAATTTCAAAGTTTATCTTACTTCCTGTCCCCTTATTTAAATAAAGACATACATTAACAGTTAGGATCCACGTATGAAAGACCAACATGTGACCTAGTCATGGGTTCCCTAGTCAAATATAATACTTTCCAGATCTACCCAAGTCCCTGCAGATTCCATAATCTCAACGTTCTTCCTGGCTGAATAAAATTCCATTGTGCATATACCACATTTCATTATCCAGCCCTCAGGTGATGGGTGTCTAGGCTGACTCTGTTTCTTGGGTGCTGGGAATAGAGCAACCCAGCAACCGTGAACATGGATGGACAAGTGTCTCTGTGGTAGATGTAGTGTCCTTTTGGTGAGCTCGTAGGAGTGGCATAGCTGGTTTAGTGCACCACACATGGAAGGGAATCTCCCCTGTCCTTCAGTCACCGTGATCAGTGGTCACCATGCTTCCCCTCTGATCCTTCCCCTAGGTCCAGGAAATGGTTTCTCTACAGGGCTGGATTCTCCATTGTTCCACACAAGGAGCCTAAACAGGCTTATCCACCTTCTCTGTCCTGGATGCCAAGGGGGAAGGGGCTGAACATTTAGTGCCTTTAAAAAACCTTCCCTGGGTGCTGTGAACGCAGTTGAAGGAGGGATTTTGCTACTTGCCAGCAATGAGCCAACCACCTTGTGGGTGAGCCTGTCCTGCTGATGGTCCTCAACTGACCTCAGGCCTTTGGCAAAGTTCTCAGCAGAGGCGCTGACCCCCCTTTACAGAAGCATCAGCTCCCAGATCCCAGGGTGGTCCTTTGTGCCCCAGTGCAGCCTCGCTAAGATCTAAGAGAGTACTTGCTGAGACAGGTGTGTCAGCGGTTACCCAGAATTCCCTGGGAGCCTGGGGAGATGTGAAGGTGAGCAGGCGTTGAGGCCATCAGGAACCTGACCTAGAGATGAGAGCTTTCTGGATCCCATTCTCTTGGCCACTGGGTCTCTTTGCTGCCACGCCCTATACTCCATGCAGCACCAAATGCACAGTGGAGGTTTAGTCAGCATCAGCAGATAGTGAAGCATTAGGCTCAGGTGTGTGGTGATATGAATTTGAACCTGAACCATGGGCTGAGGTGTGGGTTTCCAGTTCTCCAGGAAACCCTGGAACATAAAGGTAGGAAACCCAACCCCCCCCCGGGGGGGGATGGTTCAGGGGTAAAGTCCTGAGAGTCTGAGGAAAGAGGCAAGCTCAGTTGTACTCGTTTGTAACTCAGGCTGGGGAGGAGAAGACAGAAGGATTTAGAAGCTTTGTTCTCTAGCCAGTCTCAGCAACGGGTGAGATCCGGGTTCAGTGAGACTCTGTCTTAAGATGAAGAAGGGAGTGACAAAGCAAGACATTGACCTCTGACCCCTGTACCTGAACAAATGTATGAGTATGCACACGCGCGCGCGCGTGCACACACACACACACACACACACACACACACACTCGACTGATCAACAAATCCTTGGGGTGGTAATCATAGACTATAAGAGCATACAACATACTTCAAAAAAAGCTGGGAGAGAAGACTCTTGATATTTTCATCCCAAAGAAATGTCTCCTGATTGAGGGCACAGATACACTTATCTGGATGTGAGCATCGTACAATATGGGCATGTATTGAGCTGCGACAGGCACTCATAAAAATGTTAAAGCTTTATGTGCCGACTTTTAAATGCCCAATTTTAGCAAACATGGCGACGCATGCCTCGTTGAAGCACTCTGGATGCTGAAACAGGAGGGTTGTTCCCTTTTGAGCTCAGCCTTGATCCTCCGCCCATTTCCCATGGCTTATGGGGCGGCTGGCGCCTCTGTGACTTCTTTTAAAATTTCAAAAACCTGGAAGTGGCATTTCTCTGTCTGAGGAAGGCAATGGAAGGTGACTCTGCATGACTCTTCCGGTTCTCTCCATCTGAGCACTAAGTACTGAGCACAAGCACAGGCCATGGGGTTGGTGGTAGGTATGGCAGGGGGTTGGGTAAAGATGTCTTGAGTCAATGACTTGGCAAAATTCTGACCCCCCCTTTTGTTTTTGAGAGCCCTGTGCTCACCTATGCAGCTTGTCCAGTGCGAGCTAATCATGCTATTCAGTGCCAGGGTTGGGCAATGCCCTATCTGCCCTTTTCAGCTGAATAGTAGCAGTGTACTGGAGCAAGAGCTGGCCACATTTAATGCAGGGAATCATCCCTTCCCACTGATTTCCCAAGAGAAGTTTTTCTGTGCATTAGTGAGAGTATATCTCTCTGCATTCATGTGTTTATGGGTGAACGTGTATATGTATGTGTAGGTGTAGGTCAGAGGACAATCTTTGACTTCAGGATGTCCTTCCTTGTGCCCTACCTACCTTTTCTTGAGACAGGGTCTCTCACTGGCCAGGGATACACTAATTGGAAGTAGGTTGGATGATCAGAGAACCTTAAGGGTCCCCTTGTCTCCATCTCCTCAGTGCTGGGGTTACAAGTGCCTACCACAATGTTGGGTTTTGTTTTTAAACTGGGTCTGGGAACTCAACTGGGGTCTTCAATCATTTAATTGGCTCAGCTCTTTACCCAGCCTCAAGCAGGGAATCTGTTGAGGTGTCTCAACTGGAATTAGAAAGGACATAGCTGTCATTGTGTGAGCTGTGTATGTGACATGTCTAGGTGATGGCTTGATGGTTTTGCTGCCTGGGCATGGACTGTGAGGGGGCTAAAGTCAGCTCTATATTTCTCAGATTGCTGCTTTTGCTCACAAGTCTGGCACCTGCAGCATGCAGGGCTCACAGGTGCACCAGCATGTGTCTGCCAAGAGGATGTCAGGTCTAGAACGGGTCGTCATACAAGCTGTGACTGGGGAGTAGATAGATGTCCTGGCTAACGATTGCTGTCAACTTCAGCAGACTAGGAAACACCTAGGATGTCTGGGCAGTCAATATTTAGATGAAGCGAGATGAGGAAGACCTGTCCTGAAATGTGAGCCGTGCCATCCCATGTCTAGGGTTCAGGATTGAGTAAAGGGAAGAAGAGAAAGCCAGCTGACCACCAGCCTTCCACTGTCCCTGTTCCCTGGTCTGTTGAGATGTGAGGAGGAGCCAGCTGCACATTCCACAGCCATGGACCCTGCCACACCTGCACACTCTCAGACCCGAGATGAACCCTCCCTCCCATAAGTTGCTTTTGTCAGAAAAGTAGCTAATCCAACAGTGCACCCAGACACAAAGCAGGAGCAAAAAGGGAACACCGGACCCTGTGGGTTCATCTAACCAGGGTCTTAGAGGAGAATTCCCCCACTGGGCTTGAGTCTCCTTAGAATCTGCTCACACTCATGCTGTGAGTACAGAAACCCCAGAAAGGCTGCCAGATTTCAAAGACAAAAACCCAGGATGCCGTTTGAACTGCAGTTGGCTTGAGGCAGATCCTAGTGTTACAAGGGTCCTGCTTTCAGACTGTGAGATGCAGCATGTGTCTAAACTAAAATAAGAAGAAAATGATTTGTTTATTAGAAGCTCAGATACAGCTGAGAATCTTTTGTTTTATTGTGTGTGTGCACAAGTGTGCATGACGTGTGTGCAGGTGTGCACATGCCATCGTGTGCATGAGGAGGTTAGAGGATAGCCTCTGGTCTCAGCCCTCTCCCACCTTGTTGGAGGCAGGGTCTCTCTTGCTCACCACTGTGTGTGCCACCCAGGCGGCCCACAGGAGTTTCTCCTGGTTCTGTCTCCCCGCAGAAGTGCTGGGGATTACAGAGAGATGAGTTGCTGTATCCAGCTTTGTGTGGGTTCTGAATATCCAAACTGGGTCTGCTCTCTCTGACTCCAAACTTGTTATATAGTACACACCAATATTTTTTTTTCTCTGAGTGTAAGCATTGTTTCATAGGAGCATGGCCATCTCCAGATCTCAAAGGAGTGAGGGTAGAGTCCCCGAGCTAGCAGCTAGCTCCATTTTAGAGATCAGAAGGAAAGGCAGATTTGAGAATGGGAGAGTGAGGGGTAAAGGTGAAATCAACAAGTCTCTCTTTCCCTCCCTCCCTCCTTCCCTCCCTCCCTCCTTCTTCTCTCTCTCTCCCTCTCCCTCTCTCTCTCTCTCTCTCTCTCTCTCTCTCTCTCTCTCTCTCTCTCTTTCTCTCTGTCTCTCTCTGTCTCTGTCTCTGTCTCTGTCTCTGTCTCTGTCTCTGTCTCTGTCTCTCTCTCTCTCTCTCTGGATGTAGATGAAATTTAGTCTGGAAGAAGAGCCATGGTCTGCTAACTCCAGAGCTGAGAGCCAAGACAGACTCCAAAAGAAGGCATGTCCCGGGGCAGCCCAGATTTACCCTTAGTGAACTGCTCAGAAGAAACAGGGCACCCAGCACCCCTCACGAGGAAAAAACACACCCCACATGTCCCAGGACAGCACAGACTACTTCTCAGGAAGAGAGCCAGCACATAGCCTCTTGTCCCCTCTGACACGCCCATTTAGATGATGGGTCTGACCATCTCTGCTCGGATACCACTCATCACCCACAATGCCCCTGGCCACAGCCCAGCCTGAGATTTTTAACCCTTCTCTATTCACACAGCTTTCTGCCTTCTCTTTGTTCTGCATCCAATTTCCCACTTCATAGCCCAAGATCTAAAGAGTCACTCGGGGGGTGGTGGGGGTGGTGCAGGAGCTCTTCAGAGAGGCCAGCCTCCCTGGCTGTTCAGGCCCTCTTGAGTTTCACTTACTGGCTTTTACATAAGGAGCTAATGTCTTTTCAAAGCAGGCAGATCACCCGCCCGTGTTTTGACAGTTTGGCTTTAGTGGAAATATCATTAAACTTTTTGAAAATAAGGGCTTTGAAACTCAATCCCTGTATTGTTTACACTATTTTTCTCCCTCTTCCGAGTTCGGTTTTTTGTTTTTTGTTTTTTGTTTCCTACTAGCTTAGGCACAGTTAATTCACCCTTCACTTTCAGCACTCAAAACAAACACTGGGTCTAAGCAGTCAGCCCCTCTAGAGCTGCATAGCTGAGAGTGGAAAAAATAACACACGGCCTAACCGGCTTTGATGCCTGGGACGACAGGCCTGTTGTAAACCACCTCAGTGAGTTGGCTGCATTCTGCACACACCCCTCCGAGGAGCAGGAAGTGTGGGTATTTTTGACCTGAAGCAAAAAGAGTATGTCAGATGTCTGAAGGTTTCTTGGCTGGCACCTCTCCCCTCAACAAGCATGGCCTTCTCGAACTTGGCCTAAATATGTTGGTGGCTCCAAAGTGTCCCTGCCACACCGACCTCCATGCTTATTCTTCCTGCTTTCACTCTACCTTAGCAGGCCCAGTATAAAACATCCAGGGTAATAAAACATAAAAACAGCAGATGTGGTGTGTGTGTGTGTGTGTGTGTATGCACATATGTGCATATATATGTGTGTGTGTCTGCATGTGTGTGCATATAAATGTGTGTGCATATATATGTGTGTGTGTGTGCATGCATGCTCTTTGCATGTGCATATGTGTGCATGTTTGTGTGTATATATGTGTTTGTGCATGTGTGTGCATTTGCATGTGTGTACATGTTAGTATATATGTGTGTGTGCATACATGGTGTGTATTTGAGTGTATGTGTGCATGTGTGTGCACATGTGTGGTGTGTGCGTGCATGCATGCATGCATGTGCATATATATGTGTGTGCATACATGTGTGTTTGCATGTGCATGTGTATGCATGTTTGTGTGTATATATGTGTGTGTGTGCATGTGTGGTATGTATTTGAGTGTATGTGTTCATGAGTGTGTGTGTGTATGTGTGGTATATTGTGTATTTGAGTGTATATGTGTATGTATGCATGTGTGTGTGCATAGTGCTGTGTGTTTATGCATGTGTGGTGTGTGTACATTTGAGTGTATGTGTGCATGTGTGTACATGCATGTGTGTATATATGTGTGTACATGTGTGGTGTGTGTTTTTGTATGTGTATGGTGTGTATTTGTGTGTGTATACATGTATGTACATGTGCTTGTGTGTGCTTGTCCATTGTGTGCATGTGTGTTTTGTGTGTGTGTGTGTGTGTGTGTGTGTGTGTGTGCTTTAAAAAGAAATAAAACATTGGCTACAGTTGGTAGAGTGGTTGCGTAGGATGCATGAAGCCCTGGGTCCAGGGTTCAGTTCCTAGCACCGTATATACTAGTGTGGCAATGCACACCTGTATTTTCCACACAGGAAAGAGGAAGGATCCAAAGATCAAGGTTGTCCCCCATCATGCGATGAGCTACATGAAGTCCTGTCTCAAAAATTAAACAAACAAACGGAGAAAGAAATAAAGAAATGACAAGAGTCAGAGCTGAGGTTGGTGAGAGTGGGAGGGGTGGGGAAATTTGTAAAATGTCTCTTGTGGGTTAGTGGGGACTGAGCCTCATAGCTCTGTTGCCAAGAAGTGAGGTAAGGCAGAGCCAGCTGCCTGGTCCCTTCAGACCTCAGCCAGGCACTTACTGTGGGGAGCATCCTTAACCTCTTGTTCTCTATTGCAAAGGGCCGAAGAACACACTGGGAGGAGGAAGGGGGTGAAGGCCTGAACTGAACTGAGGGAACGCGTCTTTGAGAACAAGCCAGATGTTAGAAGGTCTTGATTGGGAAAGGTCTGGGATTGGAGTTCCTGGCACAGACCTCGTGGCTCTCTTGTGTTTGCAGCTTCTGAAGATGGGGATCCCAGAGGACAAAGAAATAGCTAGGTCCACTGGCTTAGCTCTCTCCATGTGGAAGGAAAGCTTTCCAGAGCATCAAGAGGACCAGCAGGTGATAGAGAGGGCTGGGGAGTCCTGGGCAGTCCTGGGGGTCCTGAGGAGTCCTGGGAAGTTCTGGGGGTCCTGGGTGGTCCTTGGAAGTCCTGAGGAGTCCTGGGAAGTCCTATAGGGTCCTTGGGAGTCCTGAGTGGTTCTGGGGGTCCTGGGGAGTCCTGGAGGGTCCTTGGGAGTCATGAGTGGTCCTGGGGGTCCTGGGGAGTCCTGGAGGGTCTTGGGGAGTCCTGGGAAGTCCTGAGGGGGTCCTCTTTGCACTGATGTTCTCTTGTGAAGGATCTGCTCATCTCTCTCCCCCGTACTGAGATGATGGACATGTGACAAGCCCTTTACCTATGAACCATCCCCAGACCCTCTCTCATCTACTTTCAAGGACCCTGGAATTATACCCTAATTGGTGGGCTTGGTTCTTCTGCAACTTAATTTCCATTACCCATATACTTTAATGTATCCCCAAGGCTCTGATAATGAGGCCCAGGGCCTCTTTGGGGACAGTTCTAATGGGAAGGTGTGAGTCTCAACCAAGCCCTGAGATGGGTTCTTGTTTAACCTACCGCTTATTCAAAAGAACAAACGTGCCTGCAAGGCACGTTGTAAGCAGCAGAGACATAGTCACAGTAATGTCAGCGACAACAACCCTGTGTGCCGTGTCCTTGGTGATTGTTCTAGGCTTCCTGTTAAAAGACATTTAATCCTCACGAGCACTGTGACCAGCACCCCTTTGCAAAATAAGAGAGAGTGTAGCTAAGGGTATGGAGGTGCTATAAACACACCAGCCTTGTATATTTGGCTTAGATGTGCAAATCTATCCAGCGGTGGCAGAGGCATGGGCTCACAGAAGGCATGTTCTGCAGAGGGCAGAATCATCCACCAGATTGCTTAGGAGAAGAGTGAATGAACTCTCACAGGTAGAGTTGACTGCTCATGTCTAGCCCCCTTTGAGTCTAACCCTGTTGACCCCAAACACAGCTGGCCTCTGAGGAGGGGACCACCAGTTATCTTAGTCTTTTTAATCCACCTCCCCAACCACCACCAGGAGCAGAGGGAAAGCAGCACTAGAGCCCGGTAAGGGGGCCATTTCCCTAGATTGTTCTAGAACTTAGGTTCATGAGGCAATAGCCAGGCCCTAGTTGGCAAGATTGGCTCTAGACAAGAGAGAGTACAGGGCCAGCTTGAATCTCCCTGGGCCCCCAGAGATGGTGGATGGGGGAGAAACCAACCGCCAAGTTCCGCTCATTTCACAAGCTCATGGCAAACCCCAGAGCGTTGCTTTGTTGCTTAAAAACGATTTAATTTTTGCAATCATCCAAAGAAAGCGGGTGCCCATGTGAGAATTGATGTTAGAAAAGTGATGTCTATAAGGTACAAAGCTGACAGCTCCTCTCACAGGAGGGTGGCCAGCAGGCATGGGGGCATGGTCTGGAGTCAAAGCTATCCATGCTCCCCCCTTCCCACTTCACAGGACCTGGTTCTCATGAGGAGCCACCCCATACTGTGAGACCAGGACAGCTATCTTCCTGAGATTCATCTAGAGTTCAGTCACTTCTTCCTCCTCTGGATCTGACAGAACTCAGGCCCCTGTGCAAGCTCTTTTTCCATTGAACCAGCGCCCCGGGTCCTCGGGTCTAATGGGGTGGCAGGAGAGGAGTGGACTTAGCCTCGGACAGCACGGTCTGAACTAAAACTCTGCACTCAGATCTGTTATTCAGCTCCGATGATGACTTCATGCAGTTGGACCTGGGCTGTCTTTGCTGGAAAGGGAAAGGAATGGGTATTGTTCCCATGTGGTGTCTGGGGCACCACATGAGACAATTGTTCTGTGAAGAACCTCACATGACAACAGGGCCCATACGGGACTTCGTGAAGAGTTGTTCTCTCAGCTGTGTTTTCTATTACTGCCAGCATGAATAACGCCCTCAAGGTGGCCTCTCTCAAGGGGAGTCATACTGGCCGGGGACTTTGGAACTTTATTCTGTCTGACACGGGTGGGAGTCGGGGTATGGAGCAAGGGCAGGGTGTGTGTCTGGATCTGACTCTGTAAACTCTGCTGCTTGCGCCTCTCTTCAGAGCCCTCTATTTGGGTCCTGTAGAGGAGCCAAGCTTCCAGGCCAACCATCCCTACATGTACGTCCCAGCAAGGCAGAGTCTGTGGCTGTATCCCTGTGCCTCTCTTACAAGATTTTCACACTGCAATATAAACAAGGTACAGGATCCTGCCACGTTTCTCTGAGGCTGCTGGAAGCCGGAGCTACCCAGAGGAGATACACTCACGTCTGTATTCAGAAGGTTAGGTGTACACAGATGACCCAGGTTGCTGGTTGTGGCTGAGAGCAATCTGAGCAAACACGTGGCAATGTCCTCCCTGCAGCCTACCTCCAGACGGAGTGGCCAGGGCACATCAGCTGTGCTCACGCTATATCTACCCACGATCAGTGAGGTCATGTTTGCCCAAGGTCATTCGGATCGGTCATGTTTCCTCAGCCCCGGTGAAATGACAGGTAGTTTTGGCTGTTCTTACGAGGACACCCACGTAGCTGAACAGAGGTCACTACTCTCTGCTGAACAGGCCCTGCATCATGGATGCTATTGCAGTGACTGGAGTGGAAGCCAGGGAATCTGAAGCAGCAGGTCATTTCCCATGAGGGGACTGGGAGATCGTCCCCAAGTCAGCACACATGGTTGCTCAGGAAAACCTTGGTTTGATCCCCAATAAATAGTGTGATGAGCCACCGCTCCTGAGAACAACTGTCACTACCTTCTGACCATGAGGGTCTGCATTGTATGTTTTAACTGAATGCCTCTGCTCTGAGCAGTCAAGGTAAGGCCTTCTCCCCAGCAGTAGATGGACAGGGGGAGATACTACCACTTAGTTCTGAGAAAGGAGCAAGGAACAGCATACACAAGTCTGAGGTGAACCATCCTAACCTTGAGGATAACAAATGCGCCAGAATAACGGTACAAAGTAGTTATGGGCAGAAGGAGAATCCGGGTAGCTGGTCATGCCGGTGACCTGGTGTTAGGTGCTATTTTAAAAGCGAACTGCACGTAAACTTGTTTGATCTCTATAAAGTACTATCATTGCCATTTTACAGACGTGGAAACTGAGGCTCAGTAACACACCCAAGACGGGAAAGCCGGAAGTAAAACAGCCTGGATTTAGGTGCCTACAGTCCATGTTCTGACCACATGTCACCTTGACACAAGGCTAAATAGGTGAGGTGTATCCTGCAAAGCCGGGAATCTAAACTGGCTGTAGGGGCACTCAACTGTAACCCCAGAACTTTGCCAAGCAGAGTCAGGAGGAACAGAAGTTTGTCATTCTTGAAGTCAAAGCTCACCTGGGGGATGTGAGACACCACCTCAAACCAAAAGGTGCTGAGATGGGAAACTCTTCCCAGCCTAGGGCAGGGGCATTCAGCGAGTTACCTCCCCGTGAAGAAAGGCTGGTCCTGCGTTGCCTCCTTCCTGATGCCTCTGCTCTACCTCACTCCTGCATCACAGAATGGAGTCTCACAGGGGTGTGGAAAAGAGTTGCCCACTCTATGCCCCCAGACTCTGTTCCCCAGCCCAATTGGGCAAGCGTCTATTACAGCAAGTGTGGAGGTCGCTCTCGCGGTCAAGGGTTTTTTAACTGCAAAGGAAGGGGAAATGCATGTCAGAAAGATGGCACTCGGCCAACCCCACATTCGTGTGGGGGATTTCAGATGGGAAATGGCTCTTGGGAAGAAGTTGGGTGCTCTGGGATCCGGGGTGGGTGGGCACGGGGTGGTTTCAGTGAAGGCTGCAATGTGGCAGGGTGGGAACAGCCCCAAGGCAACCTGGGGAGAGTGGGGGTGGGTAAGAGGCTGTGGGGATGAGAAGGGAAGGACATGGGGGGACAGATGAAAGGAGTAACAAAGGAAGATGCCAGCTTCAGAGAGTGACACCTCTCTGAAGAACAGGGAGGCCACATGGTATCTAGGTGCCAGCTTCTAAGACCTGAGAGGTCCTGAACACATGCTGGGCTGTGTACCTGCGGCCTTTCTTGGTGGCCTTCTGGGTCCACAGTGACCAGTGAGCCCAGTCTCACTGCTGGACACGTTCTGTGGAGTCCACCCTCCAGGTCATTCTTTCCTTTGTTACCCATTTTGTCTTGAAAAGGCCTTGAAGCATGACAGAAGATGAAGAGGGGGACCTGGTGGATGCCAGCTACTCCCTCAGCCAGCTACTACCCCAGCCAGCTACTCCCTTAGCTAGCTACTACCCCAGCCAGCTACTCCCTCAACCAGCTACTACCCCAGCCAGCTACTCCCTCAACCAGCTACTACCCCAGCCAGCTACTCCCTCAGCCAGCTACTCCCTCAGCCAGCTACTCCCTCAGTCAACTACCCCCAGCCAGCTACTCCCCCCAGCCAGCTACTCCCCCCAGCCAGCTACTCCCCCCCAGCCAGCTACTCCCCCCAGCCAGCTACTCCCCCAGCTGACAAAGGAGATAAGAGGATGACTCAAGGTAAAGAAAACAGGAGTCTTTTTTGGTCCTCTTCTGCAGCACCCATACTAATTCCATGAGCACATACTTCCTCATGAAGAAAAGTAGCATGCCTACCCCATGAGGTGCTGCGACTGCAGCCTGGGGTGCTGATTACTCCCTTAGGGACTGTCTGAGGACCAACTGTTTGGAAGAATACCGCATTGTCGGTTTGGTATCAGCACAACAGAGAATCTTGGGGCTGAAGAAGCTGAGCGGAGGGGCAGATCAGAGGTATCTGCTCAGGCAACAGGAATTATAGGCACTGGGGCCGTCTATACTGTAGGGCCCCATGGGACTCTTTGCAGTGAGGACACCATCAGATAGTTTCCTGAGATCACAGGCCCATGGGGTCATCCCTGAGGACGTCTAAGAACCATGTAAAACGAGGAGCCTTGCACTGGGCAGCAGCAGCCTCTCTATCCACAGCCACTAGCCACAGACAGGGCAGTACCACCATGAGCTATATGGTTAAGAACAACACGGAGGTCACTGACTATATATTGCTCATGGGTGACAGTCACCACGTTGTGCACAGCTACATTCTAAGAACACTGGCCTTGGGAAGTACCCGCACGGTTTCTGTATTCCACCACAGGGTCATCCCTCCTCTACTGTGAGTGGGGATCATGGAGGCTATCATGGCTCTGAAGCAGATGTCGCCAGGGCTCTGCCTCTCCCTGCCTCCTCCCTATCATGGTAACCACACTGTCAACCAAGTGACCTTACACACAGCTCGCCAGAAGCCACTTCTTTCCATGATGTTGCCACAGATGCACCTCCCTTCCTCCAAGGGGACACTGTGGCTGCCACGGGGCATCAGGCAAACCGAGGCTCCTGCTTTGGGGGGGGTCTTGAGGCTGCATTCTAGGCCAGGAACTTGACTGTGACATGTCAGCCTCTTGTCCTGAGGAGAGGCAACACACTTCGTGAAGTAGATGACTTCAGATCTGAAAGGGAACAACTAAGTCATTCGTCTTCGTGACCAGATCTGGGACGTGGGTGACCCCTAATCTATCAGTGCCTGGGCTCTTCATTTATCATATAGGCTCAGTGAAACATGTGGGGCTCAGAAGAGTCATGGGTGCGAAGATTCTCTGAAACTCCCAGATCTGTGAGTATGCACAGATCTCTCCCGGGGCACTTGACCCACACGGTGTCAGGGATGGAGGAGGCTCACCTGCTGTATTCCTGAACTCGTGTCTTGTCCCCCACCCCCACCCCAGGACACAATGTTCACTGACGATCTTTTGCTCTCTGAACATGTGTTCCCGTGCAGACCCAAATCCATGGCTGTCCTGAATACAAGGGTATATCATAGATCCAGTAGGAAAGCCAGAGTGGCCCGTGGGGAAGCATCCTGCATCCAGACAGCCCCATTAGACACTAGTAGTCTGTAATTTGGAGCCTGAAAAACATTAGCTGGAACTTAAAATAAGTTGGGCCTTGTTCCCTGGATATTTCAAAGTCAACTGAAATGGGAACCCAGGGTTTAGCCCAGATTGTGTGGGTGCTTTTAGAAGTTGGTGACTTTAAGTGCTGTGGGGGTGTTTGGGATCCTGTGGTGCCAGGTTCAGTTTGGGGAATCTACCCTGCTTGGCCTTTCTGGGTAAGTGAGTTGTTTGTTTTGTCTCAAATGTCTGTGGTGTGTGTGTGTGTGTGTGTGTGTGTGTGTGTGTGTGTGTGTAAACCAGGGCCTTTATGCAATGTTGTATCACTGAGCTACATCCCCAGACCTCCAGAGTCTCTTTAAGTTTCCAAACTGGCCATAAGCTCATTTTACAGCCTAGGCAGACTTTGAACCTACAGTCTTCCTGCCTCAATCTCCCAAGCAACTTGATTCAGGCCTTGCCACCAGTCCTGGCTAGGTGACAGCTTTAAGAAAACAATGGCCTTTTGTCCCTGGGGATGTTGGCTACCGTCCAAGTCCCCAAGTCACCCCTTACTGAATCCTGTCTCAGTTCAGGCTCATGCAATGCTGTCACTTGACACTCGGCATCTGGGAGCTACTGTTTGCTCACTGTGAAATGGGAACAGCGTTCCCCACTGGCAAGGGCTTGTGGGTATTACACAAGATAACACAGCGGAGAGCTTTCGGCACTAAGCAGACACAGAAACACTGTGTGCCCCTCTCCCCTTCCACCACTGCTTCCCAGATGCCTCAGGACTCTGAGGAAGAAACCAGATGGGCTCTCAGATCTAGAAAGTTAAAGAAAAGAAGTTGGACAGTATGGGGGCTCTCGTCCAGATTTGTTGCCCACCAGCAAGTGAGTTCCCAGAGGCGTCACATCTGCCCCACACATGTGACGCCTGCTATGCCTGCAGCTGCCATCTTGAAATGAACCCATTTTAGATGGTGCTTCAGCAGTGCCAGCCTAGGCCAGAGAGTTGCCTGAGAGAATTAATTAGCCAGTGGATTTCTCAGAGGCTAGAGACACAAGATTTGTGTGTGTGTTTGTCTGTGTGTATATATCTCTCTGTGTGTATGTATCTGTGTGTCTGTGTGTGTATCTGTGTGTGTCTGTGATTATATGTGTGTCTCTGTGTATATATCTTTGTGTGTGTCTGTGTGTGCATGTGTTTCTGTGTGTCTGTGAGTATACATATCTGTGTGTTTCCGTGTGTATATATCTCTGTGTGTGTATGCAGCTGTGTGTCTGTGTATGTATCTGTGTGTGTCTGTTTGTATATCTGTGTGTGTCTATGTATGTATGTATGTATGTATGTATGTATGTAGTGTCTCTGTAGATATCTTTCTGTGTGTTTGTGTGTGTGTATATCTCTGTGTGTCTGTGTGTGTCTGCATGTGTGTCTCTGTATATATCTTTCTGTGTGTCTGTGTGTGCATGTATCTCTGTGTGTCTGTGTGTGTCTGCATGTGTGTCTCTGTATATATCTTTCCGTGTGTCTGTGTGTGTGTGTATCTCTGTGTCTGTGTGTGTATGTATCTCTGTGTGTCTGTGAGTATTACGTATCTGTGAGTATATGTATCTGAGTGTCTCTTTGTGTGTCCATAGGAGGTTATATATACATCTTTCTCCTGCCTCTTAGAGAACTCCTGGAGTATGGCCAACACAGAGAGCTGGAGAAGAAGGTCCTATAAGGCCCTCGCTGAGTTCTCTGTGCTTCTATAGAACCCACGGAGCTAACAAGGTTGGCAGAAGATTCTGAACTGCTAATGGCCAGGTCTGGGATGCAGCTCAGTTGGCTGAGTGGTTTCCTAGCAGGTAGGAAGCCCCAGGTTTAGGTCTCAGCACCATATGAGTGGAAACACATTCATTCATTCATTCATTCATTCATTCATTCAACATTTACTCTGGAAGGTGCCCAGGATCTTGCTAGCTCTTCCATTCTAGCAACTTGTCTCAAATAAAGACGGAGCGTCCCTTGAGTTAGAAGAGTTTACACTGCTGCCAGGTGTGGTGTGAGGACAGACCACAGAGCCACATACACTGTGCTTCACTGCTGGAATCAGCCTCCCCGTCCTTCATGGGAGGCAGCTCAGCTCAGTGTCCATCCCCTAGAGCCCCAGGGACTGAAACTGGGGGTGTCTTCCTTGCTGCCTGCATCTTAACAGTTGCCTGTGGGTTGGGAGGAAGAGAAACAAGCCATTTAAATGAGATCACTCCTTAAACACAGAGGAATCCAGGGCACGGAGAAAGGACAGTCTTCTTCAGGCAAGAAACATTTGGGGCTTGGCACATTCTAAAGCATAGTCCCCCAAACCAGCTGCTTCTACCCTCTGCTACATGTAGACCCAGAGGACCAGGAGGCTCAAGGCTCCCCAGGCAAGGACAGCTCCCTAGATAGCATGGACACTTGCCTGGAGGACCCACCCTGTCAGGACTCAGTTCAGTGCCCACCTTGTTAGCACTCGGTCAAGCAGCAGCCTCTCAGCACTGACTTCAACGCCCCTTCTGCCATCTTTCATCCCAGCACCACCCTAGCATCACGCAGTTCAGGCTAGAGACAGCGAATCTTTGCATGAGTTCACTCATGAGTGTGTATATGTGTGTGGGGGGAGTGTATATGTGTGTAAGTAGTATGTACATGTGTGTGGGATATGTGGCATGTATATATGTAAATGGTGTGTGTATGGTTGTATGGTCTGTGTATGTGTGTGAGTGTATTTGTACTATGCTAATCCTCACACTAGTCTCACTCCGCTCAGCTCTCATCACTTTGCATTTCCTCTTGCCAAACACACACAGCATATAAACATGGACACACACACACACACATGTACATCCATATACAAAACAAACATGAACTCACACACACACATGCACCGCACATACACCACACAAACATGGATACATATATACACACACATACACACATTATCACACAAACATGAACACATATACACACACATATACCACACAAACATGGCTACACATATATACATCCACATACCAAACAAACATAAACTCACATACATGAACAACACACCACACAAACATGGATACACATATACACATTCACATACCAAACAAACATGAACTCACATGCACACACACACCACACAAACATGGACATACACACCACACAAACATGGACACACATATATACATATACCACGCAAACATGGGCATATACCATTTATACACACATGTGCACATGTACACATACATGCATACACACACCACACAAACATAGATATACATATACATACATTCACACACCAGATATGTACACATAGCAATAAAATATAAGTCAACTAAGCATGTTTCCCAGTAATCAACACAATAGACCCCTTTCAAAGGAGCAGAAGTCTTCTTACCTAGACCACCAGAAGCCACAGTACAAGCAGCTAATGCTGGGGCCCCTCCCTTCCCTCTCTCCAGTGGAAATCCACCAGTGGACCACTCCTGCCTGTCTCTGTGTAAAAATCTCTCAGCTTATGGTACTCAGAGAATTCTAAGCCACAGGCCCATGCAGGCCTCTACCCCAGCCATAACCAGTATGAGAGACAGGCTCCACCAAGACCCCTCCTCACGCCTGCTGTGGTTATACAGCTGATGAAGGGCCCCACCTGGAAGGATTTCACAAGGCAAATGAGACAAAAGCCTTGATGCAAGCTTGTCATGCTAAGGAGACCCAGCCAAGGTGTCTTGGCAGGGCCTGCAGCTTGATCTGAGGGTGCTCTGGAGGTCTGGCTAGGACTGAGAGAAGTAATCCTAGGGCTTCCAGCTTGCAGGCCCACACTGTGTGGTCCCTAAGCCCTGGGATCAGGAGGAGAGCCCTAGGCCAGGGTTTCAGCCGCAGATCAGCCCAAGCAGAGACTCTCTCACTGTGGTGAGAAAACTTATATAAACATCAATGGGTATTTGTGCTCATTTTTGCATATTAATAAGCTTTCTGACAACTGGCCTGAGGTTTTACAATAACTGCACATCTAGCACTACTCTTTGTGCCGGGTAGGGACTCAGAAAGTATAGTGTGGGACTTCCCACTACCTGCAGTGCTAGGCCCAGATCTGCCTCCTGAGCCTGAGGCTTGGTGTGCGTTCACAGATGCGTGGCAGAAGAACCGTGGAATGGCATGTTATCAGCCACGGAGAAAGAGCGGGGGAAGGAAAAGGCCTTTTCAAGGAAATGGATGGAACGGGAAGCATTGGGTTGAGTGAAATGTCAGACTTGGAAGGGTTAATGCAGTGTTTCTTCCCATATAAGGATCCTAGATACTGATTTTCACCTTTCCCACCAGCCCCCAGCCAAGAGAGAGGGGATTTTATAGGCAAGGAACAAGAAAGGTAACAGTGAGATGGAAAAAGAGATCCTGGGGACTGGGGTGTGTGTTTGGAGGGAGCAAGAGAGGAGGGGAGGAAAGGGGGAGGGGAGCAAAAGGGGTAGGAAGAGGGAGAAGGGGAGGGAGAGAGGGATGAGGGGGAACAAGCAGAGGGGGGAAGAAACTTGAGGAGGGGGAGGGTTGAGAACATGTGACATGAAAGGGGATTGAAAGGAAGAGGATGGATGGGGAATGGGATAAGAGGGTGAGATCAACAGGCCAACGTGTGTATGAAAATGCTGTGCAGAGCCCGAGACTCTATGCTGATTTTAGAATGTTCCTGGGACACAGGGAGAATCTCCCTTGGGGATCGGAGAATCTGCAGAGGGGGAAACCCTTGACACACTCCAGGTCTCTTACTCTGCTTCCCACATCCCCGCCTCCCTTTCTTTCTCACATCTGATTCCAGACTAAGGGAAGAAGAATTTGGGAGAGAGGGCTCAGACACCCTGTGAACAACCATCAAAATGTAGGTGACTCAAAAACTTAATTTTATTAAGAGATTAGACCTTTGGGGGTTGGCCCGTTTTAAAGCAGAAGCCTGATGAACAACAGCAATGCCTAATACCAGGGGCTCAGTCAAGCATGGGGCAGTGCTGGGCAAGCAGTTGGGTCACTGAGTAAGGCTTTATTGGTGGCCCTACATGTTTCTTCAAGTGCAGAACCTCTGAGCTATAGACCCATCCTAAACTCTGATTCTGGGGTCCTCTCCCTGGTGAGAATGACTGTCTGGCTTGCCTCAGATGCTCCTGCTACCAAGAAAACCAGGCAATGTAGACAAGGTGTGTGTGTGTGTGTGTGTGTGTGTGTGCATGTGTGTGTACATGTATGTGTGCGCATTGTGTGTATGTGTATATGCACATTTGTATGTGCATGTATGTGCATGTGCACACACGCCCATGGTTGTCTTCTTGCTCTTGAGCCCACGCTTCCTTTTGGCCTGTACCTCAACAATGTAGCTAGGCTGCTTGGCCATTGAGCCCTAGGGATCTGCCTGTCTCCTCCACCCCATCACTGGGAATAGACTCATACAACAACATGGGAATCTGAACTAGGGTCTTCATTGCTTGTACTACAAGCAATTTAGGAACTAAAACATCTCCCCTCCCCAGAACCAAGACTTTTCTAAAGACATGAAAAAACAAAAAACAAAAAAATAAAAAATAAAAAATAAACTGCCAGAGCATGAGAAACCCAGGAGCTGTGCCTTCAGAAGCACAGGGGAGTCTCGGCTACCTGTGCCTTGACACTCACTGGGTCCTGAAACTGAGCACTTTCCAGAAGTCTGATAAATCTAGGTAGAATGCAGCATTTGGCAGAGAGGAAGAGCTCGGATGACTAGCTCCAGATTTCTGTGCTGACAACCACAGAGGAATGCCACAGAAAGGGACCCGCAGAACATCAGAATCCTGACTGTTTCCAGCACAGGCTTCTTGGTATTGAGCCAAGGCTTGACCCCAGGGTTTTGTGCATACCAGGGAAGCCCTCTGCCCTTTGCCATACCCTGGTCCTGAGAACCATCTTTAAAGAATTGCGTCTTTGAGTGGGTGAAGGTGATGTAAAATATGACAATGTATCTAGACAGCCCGGGGAGTCAAAACAGAAATCACAATGGAAATTAGGAAATGCCTTAATACAAAGATAATAAAACCAAAATACATGAAATCTTCGAGGGTTCAGCCAAAGCTTGCTTAAGAGAAATTTATAGCTGCACATGCGTCAGTGGAAGAGAGAAAGAAGGAGGAAACAATGAACTAAGTCTTCTAGGGAGAGCTTAATGAGAATCAGGAAATTAAGGCCTAAGGTAGCCCAAGAAGGGGGATTAACAAGCAGCAGGAGTTGTCAGAATGAAAAACAGAGAAAAAAAAAGTGACAAAACCAATCACTATTTCAGAAAGACTCATTAAACTGATTAGCTGGCCTAACTAGTTTTGTTTTAAAGGAGAAGTCATGGTAATGAATATCAGGAGCTAGAAAGATACTGCCATTAAATATAAGTCAATATTCTGTACCATAAGGACAGCAAATTTTAAAATTTACTTGAGAGAGATTTTTTTTCATAAATTCAACGTATTAAACTCAACCCATCTGTGGAGTCATCTATCTATTAAGAAACAAAAATCATAATGAAGAACAGTTCCACCAAGAAGACTCCAGGCCCGGTGGCTTCACCAATGGATTCTTCCAGTCATTAATCTTAGGCAGTCTTTTAGGGAGTAGAAATGGTTTAATTTATTTTGTAGTAACGTCAAACTGTGGCAAAGAAGGAAAGTTACGAGCCATTTGTTCTTCCTAAGCACAGATGTTAACAGGAGGTGAAACACCACATGTGGAATCCGATGTCTGTCAAAAGAGCAAACACATCACAACCAACATATGATGTCATCCTAGGACCGTGCTGAGTGTGATCTGCTGCAGTTTCAATGCAGAAAAAAGTCGATCCATCAGGGTAGCAAATTTTCTGAATAAACAGTACTTGAAAAGTTGCTTCTGATGGTTAAGTTTTAATTGTCAACTTGACACAGCCTAGAAAACCTGGGATTTGATTTTTCTACATTAGATTGGCTTCTGGGCATGCTTTGTGGGATGCCATGTTAATTAAGTTCATTGATGTTGGGAAGGTTCAGCCAGCAGTGGTGGTGCCATTCCCTCGGCAAGGTGTCCCGCCTACTCAAAACGGCCAACATGAATGACAAACCCAGCAATGGTTAGAAACTGATCATTGGCTGAGAACCAGTAGAACAACAATGCAAAGCTATTTCTCCGTCTGCACTGAGCTGGGGGCGTGTATGCTCTGACCCATGGCTTCCACTCCTTGGTATACACTATGCAGACATGTTCACACCAAAAGATCTGGTACAAGGAGGCTCAAAGAACACCATTTGACTAGGACCAAATCTAAGTTTATTCAAATGACCAGCAATAGAAACATGTATAAACAAACTGTTTTGGATTATGTTCATTTTTTTCACATCATTAAAAAAATGAAAGAACTGGGCTAAGGAGAGGGCTCAGTAGCTAAAGGAGTCGATTCATAAACCTGAGGATCTGAGTTTAGGTCTGCAGACCTCACATGTAGATGGATGCTCAGTACAGGTCTACAATCCCAGCACTCCTAAAGAGAGATGAAAGGCAGAGACAGATGGCCTGGTGGTCACAGCAGAGAATACGAAAGAGATGCTGTATCATACGAGGTAGAAAGTAAGACACTACTGGAGGTTGTCCTCTGACCTCCACATGTGAGATCATGAGTTCGAATCCAGTCTGGGCTACGGTAAGACCCAGTCTGAAAAGAAAATTCTTAGAATACTTGTAACTAAGTAACTATTACAACAATAATTGTAACTTGTAACTATTAGATCAACTTTGAGCTAATACTAAATGGAGGAGGGAAATTTGACCAAAAGATACATGTACAATTACATGTTTATAAAGTCCACAAACAAACTAATCTTTGGTGAGAAAAAAAATGGTCCTTAGTGGAGGAAAATAAGGTATAGGAGAGTGTAGGGATTCCAGCTGCTTTTGTGGGAGATGGGTTAACTGGCCCATCCTTTGTGCCTGTTCATATAGCTGTTTGCATATGCTGGGGCTATCTTAATGCACACTGTATTTAACATTTTTTAAAGTTTATTTACTAGTGAGTAATGCAGTCATGGGATCTGTAACCATCCTAGGCCTCCGTGCTCACCTGTAAATTGTATGTCATTAGACCCATTCCAAATGAGCCCCCTCAGTCACAAGGAAGTGACTTAACAGGCCCAGCACAGAGCTGGCTGCACACAGCAGCTCCTCTATAATCTGGTGAATGGGGTAATGCTCCTGGCTTCTTTGTGGCTAGAGTTAACAGGGCTTGTCTTGCAACAGCAGCTGGTTCTCTCCCTGAGCTTGAGAGTTAGCAGCAAACTTGGAGATTTTCAAGGCTTCTTGGATCTGGGTCCCAAACTGTCTTTACAGGCCCGTGGTCCACAAATCCAAAAACACTCTTACCAAATACAGACTCTGGTTTGTGCATGTGCAAGGGTGCTCATGTATGTGTGCTTGTGTGTGTGTGTGTGTGTGCTCATGTGTGCATGCATGCTTGTGTGTGTGTATGTGTGTGCTCACGTGTATGTGTTTGTGTGTGTGCCCATGCATGCCTGCATGCTTGTGGGGGGCAGGCCAAAAGTCAACCTTGGTGTCATTCCTTGTACACTGTTTATATTGGTCTGTCTGATTGGTTGGTTGATGTTGTTTAAATTCGTTTTATTTTATAAGCATTTTGCCAGCATGTGTACAGATGGCATCAGATCATTCGGAACTAGAATTACAGGTGGTTGTAAACCAGTCTATGAGTGCTGGGAACCTAACTAGGGTACTCTTAAAATGGGGGAGGGGGTTATGAATCAATGAGCCATTTATCTAGCCCCTAGCCATCTCTCTATTCCCACACCTTGATTTTTGAGACAGGGTATCTCACTACCTGGAGCTCACCAAATAGCTTAGGCTGGCTGGCCAATGAATCCTAAAGAGCTTTCTTTCCTGGCTCTGCCTCTCTAGTGCTGGTATTACCACACAGCTGGTTTTTCACATAAGTTCTGTAGATCTGAGTCCTATAAGATGGGAACCTGCAATCCTAAGTGGTGGAGCCGAGGATGAAGTCAGCACCCTGCCAGGAGCAGCCCTTTAGAGCTCTGCTGCCCCACAGCTCCAACTGCTACTGCCTAGAAAGATGTGCTGTTGGTCACCATCTGGCTTTCTCTGTCTCTGTCTCTTGTTGGGTTGGGACTGCCAGGGAGCAGAATTTGGTGACAGCTTTCAGGTCTAATTTGCCAGCAAGAACGTTTGGCTGGGTATAGGGTTTCCATGGTACAACTGGCCCATGGCCTTGGGTTTCTTCTGGTTTTCAGTGATGCCACTGAATTGCCCAAATGGCCTCCTGCATGGGACGTCCCACAAGTTAGGATCTGTGTGATCATACCACGAGCACAGAGACTTCTTGGTGCTTAGATCATCCCAATCGCCAACTGCAAGCACACAGTTCACGAAGCATGGTTCTTAATATTTCCAGCAGTGCAAAGAGACACCAAGCCTCCCGTGACCTTCAGACATTTACAGTTTCAGAGAGACAAGACTCACACTTATAGTTCATTTGCCTGTCTCATTTATACCAGTCAGGCTTCTTGGAAACAGATCTCAAAAATCAACTCCAGGCCAGTTAAGTGACAAATGAAAGGGTGGCCAGAGGGACAAGCTTAGGACATTAAGCAAGAGATTCAGGAACAGGGAGAGATTTTTGCATCCGCTGGTGGGAGCCATGTTTGCTGGACCATCTCTACCATCCAAACTGTCACCCTCAACCCACAGTTCATGGTCTATATGTCATTGACATTTACTGAGTGGGTCATTTATGAGAAAGCCTGGATGTTTCCTGAGCTGAAGTGAGATGAAACTCTTTGCCTTCGTGAAGTTGGCATTCTGTGGCATTCCCCACCCCCACCCCAACTCTGGAGAGCTTAAATCACTCTTGTTCTGGCTGCTTCATGACCCAAAGCGTTGAAGACAAAGACATTGACATTTGGCTATTAAAAAAGGACGGTTTACCTAGTACAGCCTAGAATATTACTAAAGAGAGGTTGGAAAGGTGACTCATCGGGTAAGATCCAAGCATAAGAATCTAAGACCAGATCCAAGCACCTGTGTAAAGAGCTGGGTATCGTAGCACACGCCTGTAACCCCAGGGCTGTGGGAGGCAGAGTCAGGGAGAGTTCTTGGGCTCTAATGACTGCCATCCTTGCTCCAGGGTCATCTAGAGACCTTGCCTTGATGAAACGAGGCGAAGCTAATAGCTCTGGACACCTATTAGCTTCCTTTGGCCTCCATGCCTGTGTAATAGGTGCATAGACATACACAAACATCCATATATGCATGTGTGGGACAATGGACCATGTCAGGAAACCCTACCAAGTAGAGCAGGTCTGAGACACTGGCACTCGGGTACCGTGAGATGGTAGGCACCTCCCTGTTCCCTGCCAGATTCCTGGTTTAGAACATGTGTCCACACTCCCTACATTGGTCATGTACCTCAAAACAGTTTTTCATGCTAATGAGGTACCTAGAGGCCCTGAGGGTTTAGTCAATAAGCTTCCCTTCCCAGACATTCCTCCCTGCAAATGGTATTTAATCTCTGGTCCACCCTGAGAAGTTTGTATGCACCCATTTTCCATGATGAACAGTCAAGTCAATAAACAGTATGGATAAACATGGACTATCTCTTTCAGACAATCACCATTACCTTCCCCCCAATGAGCTAAGCCAGAGTTCCCCATTTCCCTGGCTTCAGGTTTGTCACCATCCACAGCCCACATGCCCCCCAACCATCCTGGCCTCGTCGAGGACCTGTGGACCCCCAATCCTTCATCCTGACTCCTCTGTGTGCTACCCCCAGCTCCCCAGAGTCAGGGAACTCCAACGTTGGCCTCCCCCATGTGAGACTGTGTTCTCTCCCTCCCCTCCCCATGCCCAGTGGTATATATGAATGTGGAGAGAATGAGGGCATCTCCCAGATGGGATATTCTAATAAGCCCCCTTTCGGGCAGGATAACAGTAGGCAAAGACACTGTTAGAAGTTTAAAGAGGCAGATCTCTCAGGGACAATCCTATGTTAAGAGGCTTTCAACATGTCCTCTCTTTGGGTGTGGCTAAAAACTTTTTGGGAAAAAGAAACCAGGCAGGCCATGAAGTACTTATATCTGCTCAATAATTTTTTCTTGAACCATAAGTTTAAACTGGCCATGTTCAACAATGCTCATCTGAAACTGAGCATGCTCCGGAGTGAGCCTGCTTCCAAAGCTCTTTTCCATATGAGCATGTGTGGGCTCTCTAGATAAAATCCACACCTCCCTCACTCCCTTATCACTGGGGGGCTTTAGAAATAACCCCTGGGTGCTTCTTGCTTATGCCTGGTATTAAAGCTTTCCTCTCTCTCTTAGTTCTTGGCCACACTTTTTTTTAAAGCTTCCCACTCACCCACTGTGTTCAGTACATCATGTACACTGTGTACAGTTACTATGTACAGTATACAGTAGCCATATAGTAGTCTAGAATGGGATGGGTATGTCTACAGGCTCAAGGAAGAAGTGTGCTCTGAGCGTACTGTGTTCAAAGAGAATTCTAGACTACAGCTGCCAAAAAGACCTAGAAAACCACCCTTGAAGGACTGGGAAAAATATTTTATCAGTGACTGCTTGGAGCCATGGCTTTGGAAGAAGAATTGTCAGGGAGACAAATGGTTGCCCATGTCCTTATGCTCTCCACCCCGAAGTAGCAGGTGCTAGCCCACCAGCCAGAGAGGACAGGGTCCCACCCAGTGTCCAGCCAAGCACTGAGGGATGTCAGTAAAGAGGCTAGAGACCCAGAGCTGAGGCCAGTGTGTGTGCAAGAGAGCAAGGTACACAGTCGCGGGGCCCTGAAGGACAGCGAGGTTTCGTCACAGCATTGTGTCACTCTGTCCTGTGAAGTGGAGAAAGTGAAATTTGCAGAGCTAAAAGCCAGCAGTTGTCCATGGCTGTTCTAATTTCCTTCTGTTGCTCTGATAAAACCCCAACCCAAAGCAACTTGGGGAGGAAAGGGTTTACCTCAGCTCACACTTCATCACTGACGAAAGCCAGGGCTGAAACTCAAGCAGGAACTGAAGCAAAAGCCATGGAGAAACACTGCTTGCTGGCTCTGTTACAGGCCCACACTTTGCTAGCTGTCTCAGTACATTCAATACAACCCACGACCATCTGCCTAGACATGGCGCTGCCCACAGTGGGCTGGGCCTCCCAAATTACTTAGACAGGTCTGCAGGCTGATCTGGCCTAGGTGATTCCTCAATTGAGGCCTGTCTTCTTGGATGACTCTAGCTTGTGTTAAGTTGACAAGACTAATCAGGACAAGAGTGGACAGAAGACTCAAAGAAACAGACCATGCTCTGCAGTAGGCACCAACTGCTCTCACTTGGGGCGAGTCTCTTAGGTCCGCTGAGTCTATTTGCTTGTCAATAAGATGAGGATGACTTTTGACAGGTAAAGATGAATGAGCTAAAACATGTGGTAGTCCCTTATAAAGCACCTTGCCAATAGAAAGCATGAGATTTCTTCTCCTTTAGTAGATGGATGTGACTAATGCTATCCATACGCTATGGTGGACAGTTGTGGAGATGTTCACTTATAAATACATCCTACTGTCATTCTCTTCTTTGGCTCTCCAGCACAGATCTTGATGCTACCCCACCCCCAGGACAGGCCGCAGCCAGAGAACTCTCTGATCTTCAGTCTCCCTGGGCCAACATGGAGGCGATAAATCTTCTGTATCGATCCAGAAGAAGGCTTCAGCAACAAAGACCGATTCACCATCCGAATAAATTACAAATTGTCCCATGGTGAATTCCTCAGGCTACACAAGGCAGCACAGTTCCCTTCAGATGGGAAGGGAAGAGCCTGGCTGGACCTGCGCCAGACTGTGTCCATCCGGCCCGGGGAAGGCAGAACACAGCCTAGCTGACCACATGAAACAATGCCCTATGAGACACAGATGTCTGGTGGGCGTGGTGCCGTTGGCCTCCATCATTTAAGTGCTTTCTATGTCTGCTTTTTACTCACAAACCCCTTCCTCCCCCACCCCTCTGGATCAGTGGGCTGGAGGGAAGTGTCGCTGGGTGTCTGGGTAGCAGTGTGTGAGGGCTGGATTTCTCCCGGCGGCCATGTTCTTTGCTGCCTGCTGAGTGCTGCCTGCTTAGCTAACAGTTCTTGTTTAAATTAAAGTGAGTTTAAAATTAATTCTGGTCGGGGAACTCCAAAGCTCCCTCATGAGATTAAGTGGAAATACCCAAGGGTGATATAAAATTGAGTCTGGGCATCACTGCATCAGAGTACTGTGCTAATGAGCTGAAGGTCAGGGGTCCTGTCCCCTCATGAAAGAGACAGTTCATTTCACGCTGCCTCATGACCTCAGATTCCACCCCTAACCTTGGCCATCTGCCTCTGAGAAGAGCCTTCAGTTACCAACAGGACAAAGTGACAGGGAAGGACCCGCCCCATGCTAACCCATCAACCCCATTAGAAAGACCACCCAAAATACAACCCATGGATCATGGGCCAGCATTTTTTAATTCTTTTTTTTTAAAGATTTATTTACTTCATGTAGGTGTGTACACTGTCACTGTTTTCAGACACGCCAGAAGAAGGCATTGGATCCCCTTGACTGATGGCTGTGAGCCACCACGTGGTTGCTGGGAATTGAACTCAGGACCTCTGGAAGAGCAGTCAGTGCTCTTAACCGCTGAGCCATCTCTCCAGCCCGCATTTTTTAATTCTACAGGTGAGAATTATTACATTTTTTTAAGCACAAGCATATCAAAATGCACATGGGGCCAATGCATCAGGTGTCATGAATTCCAGGACCACTAAGGCCTGGGTGTCAGTTCCTGAGTCAGCTAACAGAGAAGAAGCTAAACAGGTGTGATGTGACATGATGGTCACATGGTCAGCCTTTATTTACCCAGGGCACACTGGTATGGGTGTTGCAACCAATAGATGATACTAGGGGGCTAGAGAGATGACTCAGTAGTTAAGAACACTTGCTGCTCTTGCAGAGGATCAAAGTTTGGTTCTCAGTACCAACAGTTGGAGGCTCACAACTTATAACTATAGTTCCAGGAGATCTGATCCCTCTTCTGGCCTCAATGGGCAAATATAATCATGTTTGTGCATGTGCACATGAGAACATGCGTGTGCATGCACACAGACACACACACCATCATTGTTGTCATCATCATTTTCATTATCACCACCATCACCACCACCACCACCACCACCACCATCACCATGACCACCATCACCACCACTACACACCACTACTACCACCACTACCATGACCACCATCACCACCACCACCACCATAAAGTAGAGAGCCAGAGCTCTGTTGAACAATTAATGTTCAACGGTCTCATGGATTCATCATCCTTGGTGCTTCAGATTTATCTCCCAGACAGTCTTCCTGCCTCTGTATCCATCATGAATATATCATCCCCACGAAGAGAGAGGTCATCTGCATCCTTAGAATAACTTGATGTACATATATCAGTGGGAAGAGTGTGAACCATCTCTCCAGCCCCCACCATCTAGCTTTCTTGAGGGTCTCAATCCAGGGCATGCTCTGGTGGGGTAGGAACTCGCTTCCTTTCATACCCCATGCCCTGAGGGCATCCATGCTTGTCCCATGACAGAGGCTGTAATAATAGCCCAAGTGAAGAACAGACCACAAGTTCCTCGCTCTTTACAGAGCAAGTATCTGAATGCTTGAGTAACCTGGGAACCCATTCACTGCTTCCGGCAAGTCTTTGTTGCATGTTGAACAAAACAACCTGTGCTGTCCCACAGACTAAGAACCAGTAAGTTGCCTGCTTTGTCTTAGTGTCGTTACAGTCTAGAGAGCTGGTCAAAGCCTCAAGACTAGATCAGTCACAACTTACAGACCGCGTTGCTAACCTCAAAGCAGGATGATTCATCAGGGAGTGGCAGTTCACGCCTTCAGTCCTGGCACTTGGGTGGATAAGGCAGGAAGTTCACCATGAGTAAAGCCACCATGGTGTCCTTCCAAGTTTCAGGCCAGCTAGGACTATAGAGCAAGACTTTGTCCTTCTGTCTCCACGCCCTTCCCAAGAATACACTTCAGATAAGACGGGGTTTTATTGTTTCTTACATGCAAAGTGGAGGGTAAGGCACAGAGGCCGGGGTGCCTTCCCTCTTGTGGCTCTGACACCTTGAGCCTGTGGTCTTCATCCAGTCAGCCCATGCTGGCTTACTACCATTTCCACAGTCCTGTATAAAAAGGAGGAGAAAGGTAGAATGGAATGGATGGGTTGTTTCAATTGTCTATTTGATTAGATTCAGAGACACTTAGACTAGGCACACCTAATCTGCAGCTCTCGGGCCACACGTGTCTCGTGACCAATAAGAATGCAGCCCAACATAGTTGTGGATGAAGACTTCATTTCACTATGGCAAAAGTTTGGACATCGTTGGGCCCTAGGACGTTAGTGAGGCATGTCTTCAGATGCTTCTGTGAGAGTCTTTCCAGGGAAGATTAAATGAGGGGGAAGAACCACTCTGAGTGTGAGCAGAACCATCAAATGGACTGGAGACTCAGACTGAATTAAAAGGGACTGTGTAGCTTCCTCACCACCATGCACTATACCTTTGAACCCTGAGCCAAAATAAATTCTCCTTTAAGTTGCATAATGTTGGGTATTTTGGCCACAACAACAAGAAAGAAAGCTAATACAGAGAGGTCATGGTTTTGTATAACAGTGTACGGATTGAAACTTTCACTCGCAAGATTCAGGAAGACCTCTCCAGTATCACAGAAGCAGCAAACAACTGCCAGGAGAGTGGATTCTGATCTGAAAGACTGCCTGAAAAAGATTCTCCAGTCTGCAGAACTGCCTGAAAGTCCTGCAGACACAGCCCCAGGGTCAAGCATTTCTAGGCCATCACCCATGCTGGGTGGGCTTTCAGTGGTACAGATACTTTCAAATCCCCCATTCTCCTATAAGCAACCCTTCACACCCACTCCTGATAGTAAGTCCAATAAACTCACTGGTTCAACAAGTCGGACTTTGATGTAGTTAGTACTTTGGCCTATCATGAATTCCCTATCTGGGGCGAGTAGGTGTGTGAGGGTATGTGTGTACACATGCGGTCTCCATAGGGAAAGTTTCACACAACACACAGGCACTTCCACACAACACATAACTCCACCTCTTGGAAACCATGCTATTTCTTATGACCTGAAGAAATCTGGGAGAAGGGTTTCCCTGAGGTAGTGAGGTTCATGGCTATACTTAAATCATGTGGATGAACATGGCATTACAGTAGAATGGGTAGAGGAGTCTCAAGCGAGTAGCCAGAAGCTCCAACTCTCCAAAACTAAATGATAAGGTCAGAGTTGAATTACAGATGCACAGAGCTGAGGGGCTGCAGAGAGGAGGGATGAGGTGAGAGACCTGGATGCTGACCCAGGCCAATGCCGCCATCACCCTGGGAAAGGAGGAAGGGACGGGAGCCAAAGGCAGAGCTCTGAAGGGCTTGTTTCCAGCATTTGCAAAGTGCTAAGAAGATCTCTGATGCTGCCCACCAGCTCATTGTCTTGTCAGCCATTCTCACAGCCACGCCAGTGCTGATGCTGATGGAGGTGTAGATGCAGGGGCATAGCTTTTTTTCACTGCAGCATCCCTGGTAGGCATGGCTGTGGGGGGGGGGTTCTTGATAATAATTGATGCTGGAGGACCCATCCCACTGTGGTAGTGAATGTCCTCTTCCCAGGTTTCTGCAGGTCCTGGGAATAGAATGGTTTTCAGGAGGTGGGGCTATGTGTTGTCTGTGACTTTCCCTGGGAGACTGCACACACACACACACACACACACACACACACACACACACACACCATGCAATCCAGAGATCCCACCCTGAGTTCACTTTCCCCCATGCAAGCCAGCTCATTTTGGGGATTTTTCTTCTCCTGCACCATTTGTTATGCTGTGTAATGATGCTCTGTCTTAGCTACTTTTTCTATTGCTGTGATCAAATGATATGACCAAGGATATAGATGCATGGTTCTAGAGAGTTAAAACATGACCAACTGATTCATCTTATTCACAAGCAAGAGGCAGGGGGGAGAGAGAGAGAGAGAGAGAGAGAGAGAGAGAGAGAGAGAGAGAGAGAGAGAGAGAGAGAGAGCTATGAGAATGGCATGGGCTTTTGAAACCTCAAAGTCTGTCCCCAGTGGCCTCCTCTAACAAGGAAGGTCACACCTCCTAATCCTTCCCAAACAGTTCTACCAACTGGGGACCAAGAATTCAAATATACAAGTCTATGGGAGCCATTCTCACTCAAATCACTACATGCCCTAATATAGGTCAACTCTCAGTAGTTTATTCTACACAATGCTCCCAATCCTTAACAGATAAAGCAACCAAAGTGGAAAGAAACAGCTTTTCTCTTTTGGGTGTGGGTCACAATGGTCTCCCTTTAAACATTCAGTAGCTATCCATGTCCCATTTGTGTTTCTGATCTGCTGTTGGTGTGGGAATGAAGTACACCTTTGCCCTGGGAGCACTGAAGGGAGCACACATGGGAAATATATGTGGTACACTCACAGGGAACACTTCCAAGATGGAAGCGCGGTATTCGTGGGATGCCATTTCAGGGATTATTCACGGTGCACTCAAGGGAAACATTTAAATGAAGCATTTACAAGCAGCATCCATAGAGAGCTGTGACGGTTTGCATATGCTCCTCCCAGGGAGTGGCACTATTAGAAGGTGTGGCCTTGTTGAAGGAAGTATGTCACTGTAGGGTTGGGCTTGGAGATCTTCCTCCTAGATGCCTGAGGATTCCCAGTCTGTTCCTGGCTTCCTTTGGATAAAGATATGGAACCCTCAGCTCCTCCTGCACCACGCCTACCTGGATGCTGCCATGCTTCTGCCTTGATGACAATGGACTGAACCTCTGAACCTATAAGCCAGCCTCAATTAAATGTTGTCTTTTATAAAACTTGCATTGGTCATGGTGTCTGTTCACAGCAGTAAAACCCTAAGACAGGAATGTTCACGGGACCGTGTGCATAGAGCACATGCAGGGAACACTCATAGGGAGTATTCCTAGAAAACTCAAGGGGAACACTCACAGAGAGGACTTGTGAAGGAGCACCAATGGGAAATGTTCATGAGGAAAACTTGCATGGACCACTCATAGGGAGTACTTCTGTAGGAAGACCCATACACAGCTCTCACTGGGAGCACTGACTGGGAGTGCTCACAGGCACCCACATGGCTTAGTGAAACCACTATGTTACTACACGGATGCTTTGAACAAGGTCTTTTCTTTAAAACGCTCCTCTGGTAGCCCTAGGCTCCATGGAGCTAAGCCAAATCTCAATCCTGGTCTTATGTATTCTCCCAGGGACATGTAACTCAAACATTACCCTGAAACTTCCCCTCCTCCCTCTTTCCCCCTCCTCTTCCTCCCCTCAGTCCTGCATGCTTCTCCCTCCTCCTGCCTCCTTTGCATGTCCAGGAGCTTCCTCTCAAGCACCTCTAATTTAAGAGCTCATCTTCCGGTTTCTTCCCTGTGCATGCTCCCAGTCAAACTCTGAGGATGGCTAGCACTCCTTCCCTATGGGCGGCTCCCTCCCTTCAAACTCCCACAAGTGCACTGTCCATCTGCCCTGGACTGTCTGCTTGGCATTTCTAGTAGGATGTGTGTGAAGGAGGTCTCTGACCTCCCTTCCCCCTAGAGTTCCCTATCAGCACACCTGTGGGACTGGCAACCTCATTTTTGCATTTGCTTCGGGCAAAGTTCTCTCCAATGTCCCACCTTGATCTGCTGGCAAATTTTATTTACTGTGTTTGTGAAACAGATCTAAACTTGACCCTGCTTCCACCCTGAGCAGAGCCAACACCCAGTTTTCCTGGGTTTTTCTACAGCTCTAGAATCCATGTTGCTGCTCCTACTATACCTGGCACTCTCTCAGCTATGTAGCCAGAAGGGTGCTGCGAACGCTGGGCACAGACCATGTTACAGCTACAGATAAGAGATGGCTGCCACCTACATCTGAGAAAGAACAAAAGCTTCAGATGGCCTCTGTCTAGGCCACTGTTCTCTTGTTGTGAAGAGACAGCATGACCAAGGCAACACTTAGAAAGAAAAGCATTTGACTGCGGGGCTTGCTAACCGTTTCTGCTGCTTAGGTCACTGTCATCATGCCAGGGAGCATAGCAAGAGGCAGACATGGTCCTGGAGAGGCAACTATGAGCTACATCCTGATCATAGGCACAGAGAGGGGGGCGGGTAAGGGTAGGCAGTAGGGGTAGGGGGTAGGAGGAGGGAGGAGAGGGAGAGAGGGAGAGGGAAAGGGAGAGAGGGATAGGGAGAGAGGGAGAGTAAGAGAGAAAGAGGGTGAAAGGGAGAAGAAGAGGGAAAGAGAGAGAGGGAAAGAGAGAGAGGGAAAGAGAGAGAGAGGGGGGAGGGAGGGAGAGGGAGAGGGAGAGGGAGAGGGAAAGGGAGAGGGAGAGAGACTTGGTCTGGCACGAGCTTTTTAAACCTCAAAGACCACCCACACTTTCTTCCAACAAAGCTACACCTACTCTAACAAGACTACATCTCCTAATCCTTCTCAAATGGTCCCACTCCCTCATGATTAAGCCTTCAAATACACGAGCCATTCTTATTCAAATCAACACAGCCTTCTGGTGACAACCCATGCCTTCCTCCTCTACCTCTGCCTTCTTCTCACCTCCTTGGTCACCTCAGTTCCTAGTAGCTGGCTCACCTGGGGCCTTTTCCCAGAAGGCTGCTTGACTGGCTCTCTCTCACCTTCAGACTTGGGTTAACCATCTCTCTCTCTCTCTCTCTCTCTCTCTCTCTCTCTCTCTCTCTCTCTCTCTCTCATTCTCTTTTTGTGTGTGTGTGTGTGTGTGTGTGTGTGTGTGTGTGTGTGTGTTTTCGAGACAGGGTTTCTCTGTGTAGCCCGGGCTGTCCTGGAACTCACTCTGTAGACCAGGCTGGCCTCAAACTCAGAAATCCGCCTGCCTCTGCCTCCCAAGTGCTGGGATTATGGGCATGCGCCACCACGCCCGGCTGGGTTAGCCCTCTTGTTTGAAGTTTTTGCCTCTCTCACCCAGAGGGGATGTTCAAGGACAACGGCCATGTTTGCCAGGCCCTGGCCTCCCCTCTCTGCTTCCTGGCTGCTATGACGGAAACAGCTGTCCTCAGCCACGTGCTCCCACCACCGTGATGTGAGGTGCTCAGCCACCCCTTCCCACAGTGATGACTCTGTCTTCCAAGAGCCTCTCACCGACAGCCTCTGCACACCCTGGTACACACTGTTTCCTATTGTTTGAGCTCACCTAAGAGGCTCCTTGCTCACCAGCTCTGAATGTTTATGAAACACACGTGTAATCCTCCTCGCATGCCTAGGAGCACATAATAGCGCTGTAGATTGCAATGTCCCTTATAAAAGGTAGGTCAGTGTCCTGATCCTGGGGTCTAGCATCATGTCCCCTCACCCTTCTGGATGAGGATGGACCTTCCACCCCAAGCGGGATTGAGAGGAAACAGATATACAACAAAGAAGGCTGTGACGTGGGAGGGAGGGGATGGGGGGGTGTCAAGGATTGCCTAGGAGCACTGGGTAGAGGCAGGAAAGCTATTCCCTCAGAGCCTTTGGAAGGGGCATGACAGACTTGATTCCTAGGCTCCAGAAATGCAGAGAATAAATGTGTATTGTGGATGTCATCTCGCTCATGTCAATGTGCTGCATTAAGCCTGGAAAACTCACATGCTTGAGAGAGAGGCTTGCCCTCCATGGGCTCTGTGGCTCCCGAAGACTCCTATCAAGCAAGCCCTCTGCCTCCCAGGCCATACCTGTGCACGGCTGCAGCCTTCAAGCCGAAGGGAAAGGCCCCGCCACCTCCCTTTCAGCTCAGAGTCCCCACTGTAAGATTGGTTTTTTCCTTATTTCTTGGAAAGCACCTTCAGGACTCATTCCATAAAAAAACAAACTGTGAGGCCTGTGCAGGGTCTATTTAAAGCAAATGGCCTGCTCCAGTTCCAACAACAAACTGGAGGCTGGTTGGGTCTTTGGAACAAGAGTGGAGGCTCTGTGCACACACAGGCTGCAGGCTGGGGAGGTCCTCCAGCACATGGCCAGCCTGTTCCTTTCGCTTACTGGGTGGCTACCTCCCCATCACATTGCCCTAGATGGGAACAGAACTGCACTGTGTCAGACTGTGGTCCCCGAGGAGCTTTGGTGTAAGGTTTAGCGCCTTGGCAAGCCAAGCGGGCAGGACCGGTTTGAACACAAGGCGACTTCTACCCAGAAATCCCCAAGCACTGGTTCTAGTTGGGCTGAGGTGTGTGCAGAGCCTTGAAGGACCTCCCCCCACCCCCTTCAGGGAAATGGGAATACAGGGCACTGGGCATACAGAGTCCATAGAGATCAGAGGTCTGGGAATATTGCAGAAAGCTGTGCCTGGCGGAGGCTCAGCAGGAGTCAAGCACTTCTTATAGAGCTCATCACTGGAACATTGTCTTCAGTGGGGCTGTGGGAGAGAAATGGACAGAGAGCCTGGTACTTTATTGACTGCTTACCTCTCCTCTCCTGTCACCTTCTCCCTCCCCTTTCTCCCATCTTCTCTTGTACCCTCCCCTTCCCCACTCGTTCCCCTCCCCCTTTCATTTCTTCTGGACTATATCTTGCTATATAGCCAGAATAGCCTAGAAGTTACTGGCTTCAAACCCAAAACTCCCGTACCTCAACCCAAGTCCTACGGTTACAGATATGCACTTTCATGCTCAGCTTGCTCGTCATGGACACTGTCAAACACTGATCAGAATAAGTGAAAAATGGATGGAAGATAGAAAGAAGCACCCGTCAGATGATTAAATATAAAGTACCTGTTGCAGGAAACCCTTTGAGTTGAGACAGGACAAAGTCTGCCCTTCTGGAACCGCTGTGTTCCAGCTGTGAGTTCAAGGAGATGAGGGCACAAGCAGAGGCCTTTAGGCAGAAAAAAGTTCTGCCTGTGTGCAGAGATGCTGTCGATGGAGAAACACAGGGAGGGAGGGGAGGGGCTGGGAAGTGGGTGGGACCAGATCGGGCCCATACTCAGGTTTTGTGTGTAACAGGAAGCTACAGAGGGGGTACAGTGGAGGGTGGGGCGAATGGATTCAACATCTCTTGCCCTTCTTTTCTCTTCTTTTCCTGGTCTCCATCTCACCTTCTGTCTTCAACAAGCTCCTCCTCCATTTCTTTTTCTCGTCCTCTTCCTTTCATCTGTGTGTGCACACATGGGGTGAGGGGTGGTGTTGTACCTATGCTTGCATAGGTAGAGTCCAGTCCTGGTCTTCAGGTGTCTTCCTCAATCTCTTTCCAGTTCGTTTTCTGACGTTTCTCACTGGACTTGGAGGTCACCGTTTTGGCCTTTGGACAAACTGGCCCCCGAGACCTCAGGATCTATGTGCTTCTCCATGCCTGACCTTCACGTGGGTGCAGGCATTAGTCTTCATGCTTGCAGAACAACCACTTTACCTGCTGATCCATCTCCCCAGTCCCTCCATCCCTCCATCTCTTCCTTTCTTCTCCAATTTCCATTTCTTTACCTCCATCTCCACCCCGTTCCCCTTCTTCCTCCTTTTCGCAGTCTCCTACCTACACAGCTCTGTGGAGAGCTGGCTACAGGTTCTCCTATGGTAGGACAACCCATTCATCTTGCGATTACAAGGGGACAGTGCCTAAAGCTGGGGTCTCAATGGAGTGGACAGCTCTTGGGGCAGCGTGTATGTGGTAGTAATGGTGGTGGGGAACCAGGCCTTGGCTGCAGCACCTACCAGTTCCTGTGGCACAAACTCTCCCACTGTGGCCCCTTTTCAACCTAACAACCATTCACAGGCTTCGAAGTCACGTACAGTTAATGAGTCAGCTGTGAGAGAAGACTTCGAGAGGCCGAACCATCCCTCTAGGTCACCGCCTCAGCAGTCATGGCCTCCCAGTTCAAAGCAGAGACTCCTTTCTGGAAACACAGTGAAGGATCTGGACATCCTCCATGACTCAGCACATGCTCAAGTCTCTGGATGTGCTAACCTCAGAGTTGAGTCTCCTACACAAGGGAGCTTCTCCACTGGCCATGAAGACATTCCTAAGAGTAGTTTGGGAGAGTAGATGGGGAGCCAGTGTCTGTGGCTCTGATGATAACTGGATCAATGGCTTTGGGCAGGTTGTCTAACATCTGTGGGCCTCAGTCCACATATCTTCAAGATGAGGAACAGATGACCTGACCAGGAGTACTCAGGGACCATTAATTAGTCCATGTTAGGGACCATGGTTAGTGGGCTGCAGACTGGGCCCATCACCATGATTCCTGGAGAATAGGCTTCAGGCTAGGCACAGGTGCAGAGAAACTAGTCACTGTGACAGATACATCTCTACTAAGCCAGAACCATTTGTCAGGTTAGCCCTTCTCCCTACACCATGACTCTGCTGAAAGTCACAGGAACAGAAGAAAGGGGGACAGGGACAGTTCCAGGAAAGTTGTGAGAATCAGTGCGTGGGCCTGGGAAACTCAGACCATAAGGAATTGAAATGGCTGCTGGAACTGTGTGAGTGTCTCTGTTTATTCACCACACGGGAGGCTCACGTGTTCAACAACTGTAGAATCTATGCCTAGCAAAGGTGAGAGTCCCCCAGGGTCCTTCTAACACAGTTCTGTGACTTTGGGGGAGCTGGGTATGCCCACTATTTTAGACCATGTAGCTGCGAGAGACCACGAAGGGAGTCTTTACCCAAGACGGTAGACATACCCTTGTCAGCAAACCTCTGCCTTTGCACATCTCCCCACTCCCTGTCCTGCAGGCAGCACCCACACACATACTTTATTTCATGGTGTGTCTTCTTTCTATTGGGACACGAAGGCCAGGCAGAGTACCAGGGATCTTTAAATGCGTCGGGCTGGGGAGCTGGCTCTGTGGAGGAAGTGCTTGCTGTACAAGCACAAGGACCGGAATCCAGATTCCCAACAAAGTGCAGCATAGAGGTACGCCTCCGTGATTCCTGAGGTGTGGGAGACTCCGTGGCGGGTGAGCCAAATCTAGCCCAGGTTAGGTGAGTGACACTGCCTCAAAAATCAGGTGGAGAAACAATTGAGAGAAAAGAAAGACATGTGACATGTGGACACCTGTTCTCCACGTGCACATGCAAGCATACCTGTATCTACATGTGCACACACATACCACACACCACACAACAACAATACAATTCTAAATTCCAGACAACAAAGTTTTCCTTCCTTTCCTCCTTCCCTCCTCCCTCTCTCCCTCCATCCCTCCCTCCTTCCTTCTCTCCTTCCACCTTTTCCTCCCTTCCCTTACTTCTTCCTCTCTTCCCTTCCCTCCTTTCTTTCGTCTATCCTCCCTCCCCCTTCCTTCAGTACTTTTTGGCACACGGAAGAAGTAGGAGGTGTTGACACATGAACTACTGAGGTGCCTCTGTTCAAGCCCTTGGCGCCTTGTTTAGGTAAATAAGCCTCTTTAAAGTCAAGGTGTTCTGATTTCTTTTTAAGTAAAGAAATATGAAACTATTCCCCAAACAGAAAAGCATACTGAAGGTAACCATATAAACACAATTTAAGCTGAGAAAATAATCCAGACATGACGGGTTTCAAAGAGAAGCTTAGTTTCTGTGGGACTTTATCAAGATGTGGGGCCCTGAGAGGTGGCTGGCAAGGGGCACAGCTGGCAAGGGGGCACATCCTCTGACATCCAACATCTGTCCCCATAGGCCATGATTCCAATTTGCTTCCTGTTTCCAGTTCTCCCAGCAACACATCTTAAAGATATTTAGTTTCCATCTTCCACCTCAAAAAGCACAGATTTACAAGTGTATCTTCCCGGAGAGATGGATCCAAGACCCACAGGAAGGAACAAATGGACCCGCTGGGAATTTTCCATCACAGTTGTTGTATTTTTTTTTTTAATTCCCAAGATAAATGGGATTTTACTTATAGGACTGAGGGCTCCATTATTTGTCAGATACTTTTAGCTGCTGCCAAGGAAACAAGAAAATTGGTTGTGCACCTGGCCAGCTGATCCGACCTCAGAAGTCACTCAACCCCACGAAAATGCCCTAGTTTTTCTCTTCCTTAGCACACATTTTGTCTCTTCTTCCTGACTGCATTCCATGTGTGTATGTATGCCTGTAAGTGTGTGTGTGCATGTGTGTGCGCCTGTATGTGCGTGCATGTTTGTGTGTGTATTGTGCATGTGTATGTGTGTGTGTGTGTGTGTGAAAGAGAGAGAGAGAGAGAGAGAGAGAGAGAGAGAGAGAGAGAGAGAGAGAGAGAGGGAGAGGGAGAGGGAGAGAGAGAGGGAGAGGGAGAGGGAGAGGGAGAGGGAGAGGGAGAGGGAGAGGGAGAGAATATAGGAGGTGTATGCAAATAGTTAGGGATGCCTAGTCACTCACTGTTTTGCAAACATCCTCTAGGAGGGGGTCCCTTCTCTGGAAAAGAACCCCTGCAAAGGGAAGACATTAATTTATGACCCTGTGTCTAAGGCACTAAAAAAAAAAAAAAAAAAAAAAAAAAAAAAAAAAAAAAAAAACCAGTACATTACAACACATACAACACAGATTTTAATATTTTTGCATATGTGTGTGCATCAAAAGATCAGCCTCTCAGAGGCAGCAGGAGCACACAGACACTTCTATTTCTTCCTTCAAAAGAGAGAGGGAGCAGAGAGAACTTGGTTCTGGGGGCAGGGCGTGTCTGCAGCTCCCTTCCTGAGGATGAATCACCGGCCCTCGGGCTAAACAGGCAGGTGCTGTGAAATCTGGCTGATGGGTCAAGCTCAAGGTGATGCATCTGCTGAGCCTTCTCTCTGTTCTGCTAAGCTCCCATCACACCGTTGGTGCTGCTCAGGTAAGTAATTATGACTAAGCGTGTAAGCAGAAGGGTCTGCCCACTGTAATTACTCCCCAGCAAGTCCCTGCAGAGCCTGGGAGTTCCCCCAGAGGCCTGTTTGGGCCATTTCTGGAGAGGGTAGGTCAAGGTGGGTCTCTTAGACAAGATCGGTCAGGAAGAACCCCAATCAGAACTTCACACAACCACGTGGACATTCTGGTGGGAGACTCAAGTTAAAGATCTGGGGTTTCTAAACCATTAAAAGTCCAGTTTCAATGTTCAGATGCATCTGTAAATGTCTCAAAAGAACCCCAAAACAACAACAACAACAACAACAACAAAAACAACAAAACAATGCCCGTCGCTTCAGAGAAATCGTGTATATGTACTTCCATTCACATGCAGGTGGATGCACACGGGTGCAGAGCCACGGGTCACCCACAGGATGCCACCTCTCACCAGCCTGGTGCTTGACCGGCCGACATGCCCTAGGGAACCCTCCCTTCTCCATTCTCCACTCTTCCAGCTCCAGAGTTACAGAAGCACACAACCCTGCCAGGATTTTAATGTGAGCTCTGGGGTTGAATTCAGGTCTCCGTGCTCACGTGGCAAACGTCTTAGGACTGAGCCATCCCCTTGGCTCTCAGCACTTTCCCACAGAAATATAACATGAGCCATGTGTGTCCAGTAAGATTTTTCTAGAAGCCGCACTAGAAAAAGAAACACGTGAGATTAGGTTTAATGACGCGCACAGCCCGACAGACCTCAAATAGAGGATTTCATCATTCAATCAGCATAAACGTTATTTTATTTGTATTAGAGATATTTTCCACACTTTTTTTTTCGGGGGAGGAGGGATGCTTTCAAGTCTTCAAGGTCTGGGTAGGTATCCCACATAGACTGTTTGTGATTCCGATGATGAGTTCCACAGGCCAAGTATGTGAGACACAGTGTATGTAGTTCCCTTCATATGTGTTGAGGGGTGTCTGGGCAAAGTCATTACAAGCATGTCCCAGAGAGTGAGCCTGTGCGATGGGGAATTTGTTTTGATTTAAAGTCCTTGGCTGGATGTTAAAGTTCTTGGCAATCACCTATAATACTAGCTCAGGAGCCAGAGGCAGGAAGATGAGAAAATTCAATATGAAGGACTATCTGCAGAGCTGTTGCTCAGCCCCCCGACCCCCAAAATATGTGCTTATTATAAAGGAAAATTTTCCAAAAAATATTTTCAATTTTTGTCTTACATGTATTTATATACAGGGCATGCTTGTCACACAATGCATGTGGAGGTCAGAAGACAGCTTGTGCGAGGTGATTCTATCCTTTGACTGTGGAGTTCTGGGGACCAAAGTCAGTAGTTCATCAGCTTTGACGGCAAATGGCTTTGCTCCCTAACTATCTCGCCACCCCACTCCACCCCACCCCTGGTTGTTTTTAAGTAGTACTAAGCAGAGGCTCGCCACAGCAACCAAAATATCCTGACTTAGGTTAATAATTTATCGCCTCCCACAGTGGAAACATAAATAAAACCAGCTTCTAGTCCTATTTGGGTCTGCTCTGGCCTTTGGGTCACTCACCCACGTTGGGGTGAGCATACCTGAAATCCTGTGTGCTCCACTCTAGATACTGCCTTCGACAACAGAATATCCCGGTGACAGCCGAGTGGACAAAAGCTTCTGAAGGCTGTGAGGTTAAGGAGACTAGCCCTGGGCCCTGAAGATCAGCCAGAAGCCCTGGAGAAAGCAGGGCGGAGAAAGCATGCCACGGTGGGTAGAGAAGCCTATAGCTTCCAGAATGCAGCGAGACCTGTGGGGATTAGAACCAGCCCTCAGCAGGCCACATGCCTGGAAGCAACCACGCTACCGTGGAGACAGTTGTCAAGCAGTACTGTCCGGCTGAAATACGACACTCATCACATAGATGGCATTTTCTGGTAGCCTTGTTTATAAAGGTCAAAACGCACAGGTGCAGTTTATTTTTAGATCATATTTTACTGGAACACATTTCCTCTAGAATATTATTGCTTGAACAGGTGAGAGTGCTCACATTTTTTTTTTTTTTTTTCTAAAAGGAACTCTTCGAAATCCACCCCGCGGCTGGCACAGTTGTCCGGCTCCATTTGGTGCAGCTGTGATTCAACTGCTCGGAGTCACGTGGGTTCGCGGCTGCCACGTCTGGCTGCACAAGCCCATACGTGGGTGTACGTCATGAATAGTAACCTCTGCTCCAGCCCTGGGTCCAAAAGAGAGGTCAGGCCAACTGAAAGGAAAGGGGCTAAAGATCGACAGAGGAGGCCACGCCTCCCACCTCCTCCTAGGGACTGCAGATTGGGCAACCGAGCCCTCTAACCAGGGCAGGGCAGGAGACAGAGACAGCAGTCCCCTTCCCCCACGGTCCCAAGGGTGTCGGTGCGAATAGTGTAACCAAGAAACAGAGCCCTGAGGAACATTTGCTAAATTCTGCCAAGTGCCTGGACACCAGATCACAAGGCTGACCCAGAAAAGAGCAATTGTACCTGCAGGGGAGGCAGGGCAGACGAGGCCACCCCGGGTCAGCAGGCGCCTCCCACACTGCCAGGGAGGCGTGCCGGTGGCCTAATGTGGAAATGTTTGAATGTGGGGCAGCAAGGCGCTTGGGCTGGCGGGAGTCAGCCAGGGTGACAGGAACCAGTCACGCTGGGGCGGGACGATGGAGAAAGCTTGCCAAGACCCCGACAACATCTTTCCTAATAAGTCTGGCAGGCTCCAGGCCTCCGTCCCCCTCTGAACGACCTCTCCCTTCCACTCCAGCCTTCTCCAAGGAGGAAGGAGAGCAAGCCAAACAGAGCAGGAATTTGGACTCAGGCCTGGCTTTCCCCTCGCCCGGCTCTGCAGCCACTCCGCGGCAGAGTGGATGAAGTCCTTTTTCCACAATGCCCCTCCGGACACTTGACTGTGCTGGCCACACTCCATCTGCAACCTGGGCTCAACTGTTGCAGCGCCAGGAGAGACCCTATAGAAGAACCCCTCCTCTCTCCTCCTCCTCCTCCTCCTTCAGCTCCCTGGGCAGAAGCCACCACCCCATTTTAGGAGGCCCCTCCCTGCAGTGGGAGCCTGGAGCCACCCTGTTGGCTGTGGATCCTGGCTGCTGGGCCTGCTTGCTCAGGAGAGGTTTCCTAAGTCGGATGTCCCAGCCCCACGCAAAGGACAGGCACAATGACAACATGTGTGTTTGGGTCGGGACACTTTGAACTATGATTCCCAGAAAGAACAGCTTGTACAGCCACTCCGAGTCTCCCGGCAACAAAGAATGTACCGTAGATTAGGCCTGGCTTGCAAAACAATTTTTTTTTTAAAGAGGCACAGCCCAGTCCTTTTATAGGGTCCTGGAACAACGGTGGCTGAGTTAAAAAGCACAGAACAGCAGCGTCACCCGCTGTCAACACTTCGTGACCTTCCTTGGCTCATCGGTTCTCCTAAGGCTGGCTTTTTCCGAGTCTCTAGACCCAGGTGTTGGTGAAGGTCACCAACCATGCTATGGGATGAGACCTTTAGGGGGAGGTGGCCAAGAATAATTTGCCCAAAGCCTGTAGATGATTAATGGGCTTCTGTTAAGTGGAGTTAATCTTTACTCGGAGCACTCGCTGATAACAGAGGGCTTGGGGAGAAAATGAATACGTTAACCATTAATCTCGGGAAACACCATAAAAATTAGGATGGAAAACCATGGATCTGGGAGTGGAATTAAGAGGCTAGAGAAACCTGACCAGGCAAGGAGGAGGACAGGAAGCTGGATGGGAAACCATGCATGCTCAGAGCTGGGGACATGCATTTGTGCGTGTGTGTGTGTGTGTGTGTGTGTGTGTGTTTGTGTGTGTGTGTTTATGAATATATGTGTGCATATGTGTATGTGTGTGTGCATATGTGTATGCATGTGCATGTGATATGTGTGTATATGTGTATGTGTGTATGCATGTGTGTACATATGTGTATATGTGTGTATGTGTGTGCATGTGTATACATGTATACATGTGTGTTTATTGTGTATGTGTGTATATTGTATGTATGTATATGTGTATATGTTTATGTGTATGTGCACATGTATATGTGTGTATGTGTGTGTGCACATGTATATGTGTGTATGTGTGTGCATGAGTGTATATGTTCATGTATATATGTGCATGTGTGTATATGTGCATGTATGTGTACTCATGAGTGTATATGTGCATGTATATATGTGCATGTATATATGTGCATGTATACAGGTGTGTATGTGAGTATATATGTGTATGTGTGGTATGTGTGTGTGCATGTGTGTATATGTGTATATGTGGTATATGTGTTGATGCTGTTGATGACTGTTTGTTTTCCTTTCTTTTTCCTAGTTCCATTAATTTGTGTAAAAACACTGTGAAAAACAACATCGCAACCATGGCACATTGCAAGAAAAGCTGATTTTAGTGGCCCTTTTCATTCTAATTCCTCACAGCTAAGACCAGGACTCATTCCCTTGTAGGTATTATTCTCTGGTTCCTCTGGAGAGCAAGGGGAGCCCAGACTGGAGGAAGCCGGTGCTAACAGAGGCCACCTTGGGGCCATCAGCTGGACCTGTGCACACCCTATCACCTGCCAGGCTCCAAAGCTGCCCCTCCTCCAGGGTCCTAGAGAAATTTCTCAGCACCCAACAGCTTCCTGCCTGCACTCCAAGTGTCAGGGCCAACACTCCTGCCTGTCACAGACAGCCCCCAGACTCTGCCAGGGTGTTTCTTTGATAGCATGGCTGCCAGCACTCACAGTCTCTGCAGGGCAGAGACAAACCTTTCCTGAAACCATTGCACATCTGTGTGCAAAGCAATACGATGAGCTTCCGGGTTGTAGAGGCTGGATCCCATTCTTGGGGCTTGTATGCCTTGGGAAGGAGGAAGAAGCTTGGGTAGGCGCTTGAGATGTAACAGAAACGAAGAATTTCAAAACTGAGAGAACTGCTGTACCCCTGGATGGCTGAGGCGGTTCACAGCAAAGGTCTGTGGTATCAGAAACTGGCTTTGAGGTCAGATTCGGCCTTTGCCAGGGAGCCATGGTCTAACTAAGTCATCCAAGGTGACCTTGAACTCACTCTGTAGCCCAGGCGGGTCTTGAAGTTTCCGACATCCTGCCTCCACCTCCTAGGTAGCTTGGGAGGGCACCACTGGACCCAGATAAAACAACTGTCTTGTTGCAGCTTGGCAAGGAGGCTGGAGGAAGTAGGCCTAGAGGGAGAACTGAGACAGGAGCACATTGGCAAGATCCTGATGTGGGGAATCAAATGCCTGAGCCAGGAAGGTGGCCATGGGGAAGGAGAATGAGGACGGACGGAGGCCACCATGAGCTCAAAACCTTGCTTGCAGTGCTCCATGCCAGAATATACTGCCATGCAGAAGAGGATAGACCTCTAGGGGGACTGTTAGGGATGCCCCAAAGGGCTCTAGGGTGACTACTGCAACTCTCCAGTGTTCTAGAAATGAGATTTCTGGAGGCGAAGCATACAGTGGCCTTGTCCAGGTGACATCTTCCACCTCCCACAGTGTTTGTAAGTTTCTCAAGCTCAGGATCTGGTCTGAATATTCCCTGGCCCCACAGATGAATTACACAGTCGGGTTGGTGGAACAGCACTCAGTGCCTGAGATCAAGCACAAGAACTTGAGGACAGCTCCCGTTGGTGTAGGTGAGGCCTTTCCTGCCTTTACATGGGGGTCATACGGTTCTTGTTTTGAGTGGAAGTGGGAGGTGAGGACCAGAAAAGCAAGAGACCTGCTGCCTTGAAACTTCCATTCCTGTAAGTTAACCCCAAGCAGTGACTCTTCTAACAGAACACTGCATGTTCTGGTTTTTGAAGTAAAGAAAGAACCACCAGTAGAAATGAGCCTATGTCCTGACTTCTGTTTCTTGAGATGACAGAGTTCCCCTGGCCTTCCAAGGCTGCTTCTACCTTCCAAGGCTGGTGCCAGGGACAAGTACATGGTGGAACTGAGACTCATAGGGTAGCAGGCCCACCTGTAGATTCAGGTGTCCCCTCAAAGCATGGGAATGGGGCCCCATGCTACCATACCCAGAGACAACACAAGAGGCACTCTGGCTTGCTGGGCAATTTATACCAGTCAACGAAGGCTCTTCCGACTTCCAACTTCTTGCTTCCTGTGGCTTTGGGTCTGGTACTGGGAAAGGATTGTGGTGAGATCCAGCTTTGTATCTAGGAGAAGAGCGAGGGAAACTGGGAATGGTGGTACACACCTGTAATCCCTTGGGAGATAGATGCAGGAGGAAAGGAAGTTCAAGGACATCTTTAGCTACCTAAAAAGGTTTGAGGGTCTACATCGAAGAAGATGAAGCTAATCTGTGCTAGCTACGTAGTGAGCTCAGGCCAGCCTGGGACATAGTGAGACTATGTCTCAAATAAAGAAAAGGGGATCAGGAAACAAAGGAAGGAAGAGAGGGTAGAGGAAAAGAAAAGACAAAACACAAACAAAAACAAACAAAAAAACAACCCCCTCAAAAAAAAAAATAAGTTGGTATTTCAGACCGTCCTCAGTTTAACTTGATCAGGCACGGAGGTAGTCATTGGGAGGCTAAAGCGTATCAGTGACCCCAGCGGTTTCAGGGTACAGTAATGACCTTCACTTGGTAGAAATGGCTGAGGTTCCCGCTGGGCACGTCTCCACCGTGGATCTAAACACTTTCAGAGCCAAAGAGATATGCCGTTGTGTTGTTACATGATGAGTACAGGAGACGCGGGCATTAAAGTGGTTTTATGGCTCTGGCCTGGGTTCGTAAGCTGAGTAAATAGAAAAATCTCAGGAATAAAAGGGGCAATAAAATAATTACATAACACTTTGAACTCTCCCTAAATACCACCTTTATTTCAAGGCTCTCCGTATGTTTTACAGGCAAGTTTAGAACTGTAGACCTGTCCTCTGCTTTTTTATCAGTAGGGAAATTGAGTCACTGAGCAGTAAAGGTTGGAGAGCCCACAGGGTTTGTTTTGGGGGCGGGGGGAGGAACCATGGGAAAGCCACTCTGGAACACTCTAGGGAAGGGTGAACTAGAGAGTCCCTCAACCATGCCTCTTCCTGAGCTTAACCAGGATGTGACAGTGTTCCCACACAGCCCGAGCCACATCTGGGCTTCTAGATTAACAATGAGAGTAGCAAACAGAACTTTCCAGACTGTTCCTTTTTCTGGTGTGTGTGTGTGTGTGTGTGTGTGTGTGTGTGTGTGTGTGTGTGGTGTGTGGTGTGTGGTGTGTGTGTGTGTATGTGTGGTGTGTGTGTGTTCCTTCCAATACATTTGGGGGTCCATACACATGTGTGCACAGGGGGGTCGGGTCAGGAAACAACCTTAAGTGTCCTTTCTCTGGAGACAACCACCTTTTTTGGTTTGGTTTGGTTTGGTTTTTGAGACAGGGTCTCTCACTGGCTTGGATAGCACCAAGAAGGCTGAGCTTGGAGAAGCCCATCTTTGTCTCTTCAGGACTGGGAGAGCAGATGTGAGCTACCAAATGGGTGGCTTCTTTACCATGGCTTCTAAGGATTAAGCTCAAGTCTTTGAGACAGGACAAGTACTTTGCCAGCTGTGTTTTCTAGTTCTTATCCTGGCTATCCAGCCAATTGTTGCCCTACTCCTGTGGTAAAAGAAGGGCAACCACCTGGTCACCTTCGCGGGAAGCAGCCTCAGGACCCAGACTTTCTCTGCAAGGGGTTTCTTCTTCCAAGGCCTTTGTTGATCCAAGTCAACACTTTTTTCTCCAAGGCTGGACATTCCCATTTATCCCTTGATTCTCCATTTCAGCCATGTTGGGAAGACTTCCTTGTTTCAGTTAGAGACTAGGAGCTGTTTTGAAGAGAAACAGCTAAAGAAGGAAACCACGAGATGGGCCAGGTGGGCGTGCTTAAAGTCGGCGTGCAGGAGGGGCTGTGGATGTGATAGGGGCACTGTTAATGTACTGTTTGTTCTTATTTGGGTTTCACCATTCAGAGTTTGAAAGCCAGACTCTTGAATGCATTTGCATGAGGGAACAGCTCAGGGGAGCTCTCCGGTTTCATGCCACCAACCTCTCAGGACTGTGTACTTTGACTTGTGTCTCACTTGTGACTCCTTAAGATTGTCTGCACCCTCCTAGCTCAAAGGAAGCTCAGATAGCTGTTTCCCAGGTGCCACTGGCCCAGCCTAGCTACATTCTGTCTCCTTTTTGAAGTTCAGGGCTGCCTGGGGAAGGCCAATGGAGTATTAATGAGGATTGATGGCCAATTGAGTATTGATGACCTACTGAACTTCCTGGACAAACCTTCAGTATCAGCACCCAGGACAGTCTTAGAAGACACATACAGAAGATGGGCAACCTCCATCAGTCTGGATCCCAAGGGACGAATAGAGCCCGTCCCCCAGTGCCAGGGCACAAACAGAGTGACTAGACAAGACAACAGTGTTTGCTGCCATGGTAACTTCTGACACAGGCCGGGGATGTGAATCTGAGCTGGAGATCAACATCTAACTACCTATAAAAAGTCAATCACAGAACAGATCTGGTGGCCGTTAAATGTCATAAAATGTGTAGCAACTGGCATTGCCTTAACGGTCAGTCCGTAGACTGTATCTTCTCCACGCTGAGAACTCGAAGGCTCGTGATGGTCTCCCACACACACAGTAGAATGAAACCCGAGGCACAGAAGTTCCCCCCAGCTTCTCCCTTAGTAGCCTGTGATGAGATCAGCTTCTGAAGTCCTCTTCCTTAATACTCGAGGTTGGGGGTGACAGCTAATACTGTCTTGAAGCCACCGCCCACTAATTGGTCTCAGCCGCTTATACTGGGCACTCTGAAACCAAGTCAGCTTAGCTGGAAGGAACATCAGGATCAACTCAACAGATCTTCTCTGTCAAGCACACAGGTGTTGGGGGGAGGGGGCTCTTCCTGTGCTTAGCCCAGCATGTTCCATATGTTTAGCACATGTGGGGAAAGTCTCTCAGCCTGTCTTGGGATGCTGGCTGGTCATCCAGTCTCCCTGGTCTCTTTACTGGCCAAGATTGAGCCAAACTCTCCAGGTGAGAACCCTGAAAAATCTGCAATTTTGCCATTGTTTTTCCTGAAATGTCAATGCACACCCTGTTTGGGAATCATCCAGGAGAGTGCCTAGTGCGAAGTGACAGAGAGTATGAGGTCCGATCATAACCCTGGGGCTGGTGGCTAGGATTATGTCACCTCACTTTCCTGCCTTGTATGCAAAGCAGGTGTTATCTTAACACCCCATTCACAGGGAGGGTAGGGAGACTGAATCCAATAAGTCTGGACACAGTGAGCACTGGTGTGTGTGTGTGTGTGTGTGTGTGTGTGTGTGTGTGTGTATGTACAGATATGTGATGACATGACCTGTGAAAGGTCAGAGGACAACATCAGGTGCCAACAGAAGCCTCTTTGACCCAGGATCTCTTTTTCACCATGCATAGGCCAGCCTAGCTGTCTCATGAGTTTCTGAAGCTTTCTGGACAGATCTCTACTTCCCATCTCAGGCTAGGAGCTCTGGTATTACAGAAGGGTGTGCTGGGACACCACTTTATGTACATTCTGGGGATGCAAATTCAAGCCTTCAAGCTTCCACGGAAAGTGCCCTTACCAAAACTAGCCAATGAGCAACACTCCTCTGTGGCCTCTGCTTTAGATCCCACCTCCAGTTTTTCTGCCTTGAGTTCCTTTCCTGACTTTTCTCGGTGATGGGTTGTGATGTGGAAGTGCAAGCATAATAAATCATTTATTCCCTACCTGCTCCTCCAAATGAAATATCTTTCCCAGTGAGCCATCCCCTGGGCTTGATTACATCATCTTCTAGATGTCCCTAAGAAATGCTTCCTCAGAAGCTACTGGCACAGGTACAAGTGCCTTTCCCTAAGTGTCTGATACCCCTGATCAACACCACTCCTGCCCCAGCATCGGGGAGGGCGACACCGCTCCCCTCTCTGTGCGAGCTGCTACAGGAGCTGGAGCACTGCTTCAGATCTCAGCTGGGAAGCAACATGCTATGAGGGCTGTGGGGCGGGGACATGGGGATGAAACACGTTGACGTTGACTTGGTCTTAACACAGTGGATGGGATCATGGCGTCATGGCGGTGAAGGCGCATGCTCATGGTGTGGCGCCACAGGGATGCTGGAGAGCAACGTCCCAGACCTCTTTTAAGCACTGACCAGGCTTCCCGGCCCTTCTGACAAGTACTCCATGTCTGGCTCTCTCGGTAATATGATTAAGGAAAGGGGGTAGGATTCCCCATCTCCAGTGCCCCATCCGGTGACTACTACACACAAACCAACAGCTACCCTTACTCATGACTAACACCAGAAAGAGGTGAATTGAAATAGTTGCTGTCAACTCACAAATCAACTCGGCGCTCTCTGATGATGAGTAAGAAAGCCGAGCAGGCTGGGGCAGGCTGCTGTCACCGCAGCTAAGGTCGTGTACAGTGGTAACCTGAGAACAAGAGACCTCCCTCAGACCCCGATGCAGGAGTCATCCCGTGCTCCCACAGCACCACACCTAACCAGAGTAGCATGCCAAGACCTCCACTCCAGCACCATTGGATCGCTAGGTCCTTCTGCTGCTTCTTGTCCGTCTCCCCACACCCAGGGGTTCAGGAAGGGCTTCCACCTGGCTCTCCATCTTGCATGCGATGCTTACACTCTACCTTGACAGAGGCTAAGAGAGCAGACAGCCTTTTCTATTTCTCTGTGAATAGAAGCACTCACATAGGAAAGTCAGGGACTGCAGAGATGGCTTAGCAGTTAAGGGCACTTGTTGCTCTTCCAGAGGATCAGAGTTCAGTTCACAGTATCCACATCTTATGGCTCATAAGCACTTCTGATCCCAGCTCCAGGAGACCTGACATGCTCTGGGCACCTGAACTCAACTGCACGAATCCACCCAGAGACACACACAAACACATAATAAAAATACATCTTTTTTTAAAACGGAAAATAAGCTATGGACAAGAACGTAGAGGGTTAACTGGACCCTGTTCATGGGTTGCTCTGAGCTGTTCTACACAGAAAAGCTGAGCTCACAGTCTTTCTTTTCAACTGGTTCCTCTTTCCAGGGACCATTCTAACCAGACACTGGAAGCCATGCAGCTGAGTGAGGAAACCTGGAGGCGAATGATGGGCAGGTATCTCTCTCAGCTGCTTCTTCGGAGTGCAGCCTTTGACCTGGGCCCATGCGCTCTTGGGAGCCAGGGGGCCTCAATCAATCCCAAGGAACCAAGAGAAGAGTTTCCCACAGAACCCAGTGGCTCTGTAGGGATCTGGCCTTAGAAGCCTGGCTGTGGCTGATCCAGCACATTCTATGGAACAGCTCACCTGCTGAGGAGCCTAGAAGTCTGAGCTCCATCTCAGGCCCTGCCCCCTGCCCCTGGCATGGCTTTGAGCAGATCTTTCAACTGTTGTGACTCAGTTTACTCACCTGCCAAATGGGGATAATCATGCAGATCTCAAAGGATTTTTGTAAGACTCTAATGAGTGTTTATAAAGTGCTTTGCAGGACTTTATGGTTATTTGAGCTGGGAAAGGATTTACAAATTATTCAGAAGTAAACAGTATTTAGAGTCTGGTTTCCAACAGCCAGCAGGTTCTCCCGAGTGTTTACAAGATGGTTGTAACAGGACATACGAGGTTCCTCCCTCCTGTCCTGGTTCCCGTCACTGCCTCCATGACCTGCAGCGTGCGGGCTCAGGAATCTGACAGAATGACTGCACTCAGACTGTAAACCAGATGCTCAACGTTTATTTAACATCTCTTCCAGGGGTCAGGAATGAGGAATCCAGGCATGGGGAATTGTTTTGAGAGCCTGGTAGACTCCATTCCTCCCCAACTTCCCTTTCCCAGATTGACGTCTGCTGCATTCGTTCTAAGGGGCCCGGTGTTGCAGGAGTAAGTAGCAAATTCTAGTATAGAAAGGAATGCACACTCCCCGCAGGAGTTCCAAGAAAAATACAGGAAAGACTAAAGTGCAAGGTGACCCCTCCTGCCAGGTGTCTCCTCATGAAAAAGTCACAAAAGCAACCAGTACCGTTAGGTGTGGTGGCTCATGACCGTAACCCCAGAACTCCGGAGGCCGAAGTGAGAGAATGCTGCAAGTCTGAACGCAGGCCAGACCATGCAGAAGTGCCAGGCCAGCTAGGGCACAGTGAGATCCTGTTTTAGGATGAAACAAAGAACAGACTAGCAGAATACAACAGAGGAAAGTGTTTGCCATATAAGCACAAAGACCTGGGGTGATTTCCAGAGCCCATGTTTAAAAAAAGGGGGGGCGGGGGAAAAAGCCACATGTGGGAGCCTTCCCTTGTAATCCGGGTGCTGGAGAGGCAGAGGCAGAGGCAGGAGGATCAGATCGCTGGGGCTTGCTCACCGGCCAGCCTAGCCTATTTGGAGTTCTACACCAGTGAGGGATACTGTCCCAAAACAAAACAAGTCAGCACTTCTGAGTGAAGGTTCTTAGGTGACCTGGAGACAGAGGAGAGAACCTTCCTGAAGCTTTACTATTAGGAGAGTCTATCTCTGGCCTTGTTGGTTCTGAGAAACGATTGCTGTTGGGGAGCTGGTGGTGTGTCTCTGTGAACAGGAGTAGGGAAATCAGAGCCCTGAACTTTTCTCCCAAATCGTCTCTCCAGTGACCCACTTTCAGAAAGAGAAACCCATGGGGGCGGGGCAGAGCATCCTCTAGGTGGATAGCACCCCCTCCACGATCCATTCCAAAAGGACGATCCCACGAAAAGCTCAAGAGGATCAGAGCTTTTGAAATCAGAGAGCGGATGTCACCAGAAAGAGCAGGGTGCAAAGAGTCCCACAAAGGTGTCCAGCCGCCAGTGGATTGGGTGTCTGTCCTGCCACAGGTTGTCCAGACCTGCCCCACTAGCCTCTCCTGGAGCTCCTGCCGCATGCATATGCGGATATGCGTCAGGATGTGAGGGAACCAAGCCAGCCTCCTGGAAATAGTGATCTAGGAGGGAAATGGAAAATAGCAGTCACTCCAGAGAAGAGCTCTGTGGAAGGGACGAATGAAGATCCCAGTCTAGAGAAGAATGCCCAGTCCTGCTCACTTGCACAGCTCATCCTCGACGATCAAAGCACAGCAGGCGTTCCTCTCCAGGCTAGCCAGCTCCGCCTAGGATATCTTCTGCTAACAGTCCTCAGTGTTGAAGTCTCCACTACCCCTGACACACCACAGGGATGCCCTGCTCTGAGAAGGCCCTGTCTATGCTGTCTTCCTGCTCTTAGGTAGTAGCTCCCTCCTAACACCTTTGACTTCCCTACCGGTTACTTCCACGTTCCCCACCTTGCGCTGCCCTTCCCGAGAGAACCAGGGATGTGTCCTACACCCGGCAAGTACTGTGTGGATTCAATCTGTGGGATTTAATTAAATCCACCTGGAAAATGTTATCAGACAAAATAACGAAAGTATGCGGTTGTATTTGCTGGCACGGAAGGAGGGATTCTTAGAGGAGTCACGGCTACTCGGGAAGCTGACGCAGAGGATTGAAAGTCTGAGGCCAGCCTGGGCAACTTAGTCAGACCTGGTCTCTAAGTGACTATAATAAAAGAGGGAAACTATGGCTAAGCGGGCAGAATCCAACCGGACAACCTGGGTTTCATCCCTAGAACCCACACGATAAAGGGAGAGAACCGACTTCAGCAAGTTTGTCCCCTGACCCCCCACAAGCGTGTGCCCACACACACATATAAATACACATACATAAAACAAGTAAATAAAGATGAAAATAATAGGAAGGAAGGGTGTAGCTCAGCAGCAGAGCTCTCGCTTACCACATAAGGGCAAGTTTTAGTTCTCAGCACGGAAAACTACAAGGATCTTGTAATGGAAGCTATTAACGTAAAAAAGCGGCTGTAAACTAGAGCATTAGGGAGACTCTATTGGTGTGTCTGCAGAGATGTGTCTTGTTCCAATCATGGCCTGGACAGGAAGCACAGCTCATTAAAACCAGTCCATTTAAAGGTGTTTAGGGAAAGGGGGGGGGAATTTGAAGAGCTGTGGCAAAGTCAAGTGCTCAGAGGGGACAAGCTGGTGACACAATCTGGAAAGTGTGCCCCACCCCCACCCCCTCGCAAGAACAACCAAAGGCCAGAGCGTTTCCAGGCCAAAGATAGGATCACAAACTCCACTGGAGACCGAAGCCAGTAACTTAGGGAGGCCTCTGCGGATCTTCCCACTCTACCTCCTGTGCTGGGTATACAGAAAGCCAAGCAGTAGAACCACAAAAGGGTCATCTCTTGGGAGACCAGAGCAGGGTGAAACATGGGTGAAGGTGGGGAATAGAGACCTTCAAGGACACATCCTATAAGGTCCTGGAGACAAGCCTGGGAGAGGTGCTCAGCTTGTCTTCAACCGTACCACCTCACGCTGTTTCCATGGTGAACAGCTGTTACTTCTGTAACCCAGGGGAAGACGGGTTCACCCCCACCCCCACCCCCGCTCAATTTTCTGACCCTCCGGAAACGCTCGCAAAGGGGAAACACGGAGACAGCACGCTTAGCATATAGTGCTCCCGTCTTTTAATGACTCCTTCCCGTTCCTGTCTGCAATCTGCAAGGTGGAAGAACAATCTGTTTACTGGACCAACACTGGCTAGACCCAGGATGCAAAGGCCTTAGCTAACAAGGTAGATCCAGGCCTGGGCCTACAAAGCCTAAAATCTGGCAGAAAGCTCAGGCACTGGGCACAACATCATGTGATAGTGAGGAGAGGTTTCCGGTGTCAGGGAGGCAGAAGGCAGAGATGTCCTAAAACCCAGCAAGCATTGCCTCTTTCCTCTACTGAAAAGAATGCTGTGGCTGCTTCCCAGCCTTTCTCACTGGACAGGCAGACCCACAAGCAAGTCAACACCTCCATTTAGCCCTCCAAGTGCAGATTGGGAAACTGAGGCTGGGACGCAGCAGCAGGATACTTGCCTAGCATGCTTGAGGCCATGTGTTCAGTCCACAGCATCACAAAGCAGGAGGGGGGAAAAAAGCAAAACAGGGACTAATAAGATAAACATGAGTTTTAAGTTTTCAGTTTTAAACACTGATTCTCGGCCTTCCTAGTGCTGGGACTCTTTACTACAGTTCTTCGTACTGTGGTGACCCTCCAACCATAAAATTATTTTGCTGCTACTTCATAACTATAATTTTATACTGTTATGAATCATAATGTAAAAACCTGCTATGCAGGACATCTGATATGTGGTCCCCAAGGGGGTCATGGACCAAAGGTTGAGAATCACTGGTAAGGACTCAGTGGATGAGCATTTTAGCCTAGGGTCCTGAGTCCTTGTCTATGAATCGGCAGTTTTACCACGACAGCCTGACTTTACTGCCCCTTGGAGATGTGCCTTGGATTCTGTGTTGTATCGATAACGATGACTTTCTTCTGTATAAGTGATTTTCATATTCTTAACTATGGGGGTCTTTTTATTACCCCCTCCCATAGATGGCAGACTCCCAAGGGTCAGTGTTTATTGCTGTGATATTCTTCTGGACAAAACTGAGGAGGTTGCTGTTCAGTGGATAAAACGTTTGCTGCATAACCATGAGGACGGGAGTTTGGATCTCCTGCACCCACATAAAATCGGGCATGATGGAATGTGGCCTTCAGTCTTATGGCAAGATAGGAAACAGAGACAGAAGAATCCCTAGACGCTCACAGACCAGCTCCCCTGGCATACTTAGCAACACCAAGACCCTGTTTCCAATAAGGCTAAAGGTCAAAGACCAACACATAAGACTGTCCTCTGACTTCCCCTCATATGTCTTCACCCATGCACATGCATAGTCAGAAACATGCACACATCATACAGATACGTATACGCAAAGATTTAAAAAAAAAATATCCGGGTGAGAATCTATAATGAATTTAGCTGTGTATTGAAATAAATATGCATTTTATTAATTATAGCCATCTGTAAATATTAAAAAAAGTAATAGCTCACATGGGTTGGGTGTGTTGCTAATTTAGTCTACAGAGACAATGCATAGTCTCATCTACCAGAGACAAGGCCCACAATCCCCACTAAGGGTCACCATTTTGAAAGGAGAGCAGCAAGGCCCAGGTGACTGAGTTGTCTGTCTAGAATCCTTTAGAGGTGCTGAAACTTGATGGGGTTGAGGGAAGCAGGCCATCTGTCTAGAAGTTACCACGAGGCACACCAAGTACTTTAACTGACGGATAATGGGGATAGCTATTCACTTCTTGATATGCCACATGTGTCCTTAGGCAGAAGTTGCCACCGTAGCCAAACCAACAGAAGAGGACTCGCACACGGCTCTGAGGGACAGAGAGTCCAGACCTAGTTTAGCAACCTTGAAGGGGCAACCAGGCCTCAGACTTTCATCTTCTCACCCCCAGGCCAGTGGAGCTCCCCCTGCGCCCCACCCGCTCTGGGTCAGTAGAGCTCATTGTTAACATGCTTTGCCCAAGGGGTTTGCTGGGAGATGCCATGGAAGATGACACAAATGACCAGGATCTTGAGTCTTGGCCCATCCCGAGTGATACCTCATACACACAGGGTGATGAGGAAGGTCACTCGGTGACCTACATCTGTGATGAGAACACAGACACAAGACCCCGGGGGTGACAGGAAAGCCTTCCCGAGATGAAAATGATGCTGGTATTTTCTACAGAAGCCACGCCCTCAACCTGTATGGTTACACACATAGATGTGTAAATTGTTGCTTGATTCAAAATGTCTGTGGCAGGAAGAGTGCAACCAAATGCGTTCAAGGGCCAGTGAGCCTTCTGCTTCCAAGGAATTTTGTCTGGTTGGATGGAGTGTGGACATATCCCTATCTGCAACTGAGATGATTTGGATCAGCACAACCAGATCTAAAAGATTCAGCACACCCCACCCAGGGTCACCCAGCTCCAGCCCCAGTCCCTGGTGGATGTTGGTTTGGAGTCTGAACATCGGCCAAGTGTGTTCTACTTTGGTTTTCTGTATCAGTCAGTGAGTTAAGTGAAGAAGAGCTGTCTCTGAAGGGAATAGGAGTTGGTGTGCAAGTAGGAGGACCCGAGTTCAAATCTCCAGTACCCACGTGTTATTTAAAAAAAAACAGGTGTGGCCATATGTACATGCCTATAATAGCAGTGGTGCTGAGGAGAGAGAGAGGAGGATTGCTGGAGCTTGGAGGCTGCTAGCCCAGACTCAGGGTCAATAAGATAGCCCATCTTGTGGGAATAAGACAGAGGGTAAGAAAGTGTAGCCATGACATCCTTCTCCAGGCACACTTAGGCTCGTGAATCTGCACATACATGCTCACACACTTACACAGCAGAATAAATAAATGAATAAATAAAAACAAGCCAGGCAGCAAGTATCGATCAGCAGCCTCCGTGGTTGTTACTATCTGCACCTTGTCCATCTGTGCTTCCAAGCTCACATTCTCTTAGCTTTTGTATAAGAACACAGTGTAAGTCCTGCACCCCCCCCCATAGTGCTGGCTTCAATTTCACCTGGAGTCAAAGGGAAAAGATGCTGACAAAAACAAAAGCAAATATTCTGGGCCAGCAAGGTAGAATGGTGGGTAATGGTGTTTGCCACTGTGATGGTTTGTATATGCTCAGCCCAGGCAGTGGCACTATTAGAAGGTGTGGCCATGTTGGAGTGGGTGTGGCCTTGTTGGAGTGGGTGTGGCCTTGATGGGTGGGTGTGGCCTTGTTGGTGGGTGTGGCCTTGTTGGAGTGGGTGTGGCTTTGTTGGGGTGGGTGTGGCCTTATTGGAGTAGGTGTGTCACTGTGGGCATGGGCTTTAAGACCCTCATCCTAGCTGCCTGGAAGTTAGTATTCTGCTAGCAGCCTTCAGATGAAGATGTATAACTCTCAGCTCCACCTGCACCTTCCTGGATGCTGCCATGTTCCAGCCTTGGTAATAATGGACTGACCCTCTGACATTCTTCCAGGAAGCCAGTTATTCCTTGGAAGCAGAAGGCTCACTGGCCCTTGAGTGCATTTAGTTGCCTTCTTCCTACAGAAGACATTTTGAAACAAGCATTCTGGATCCAAGATGTATAGCAGTGCTTGAAAGTGTCACCAAAAGGGAGGTAGAGTCCTTGTGAGACTGTTGAACTGAGATGGAAGTGTGCCCCAGTGAGATCCAGTAATACAGCCCATTCTCCACTAACCAAGACTTTAAGTGTCAGCACCTCCTTGTGACGTATTACAGAGTCACCAGATTCCCAAATTTCCACTATGACTGGCAAGGATGCCAAACACACATCTAAGTACTTCTGGATCCATATCAGATAATCTGTCCTCTGCTGCCCAAGCCAAAAAAGAAACCTGCTTGAACCTAGTGGGGATTTTTAAAACTAGGTAACTATTCACCAAGGAGACATTGAGTGCATTTGGCTTGCCTGTGAAATAATTGTGACAGAAAGGAATCAATTATGGCCCATCTGCAGTTCATTAATATGATCTGTTGAAAAAGAGGCCAAATTCACCAAGTCAACCCAAAAGTCTAAAAATAGGACTGATGCGAGCCTGGCCCAGAGCATATTAGGCAATGAAAAGATCCTTACATCTGCAGGAATGAGAGCCCTGGGACAGGACGCTTCCTTGTTCTCTACTCCTTATCCTCAGAGGTAACTGGAAATGGATACATTTTATTTTCTTTCAGAGAGAGAGAGAGAGAGAGAGAGAGAGAGAGAGAGAGAGAGAGAGAGAGAGAGATCCATAAGGATCATTAGGGCCAAAAATATCCCGTGCTCAGCAAGGCTCAGCTCAGAGACGGAATTCACTTACTCCTGACACAATTCTTACACATTCCCGAGATAGCTAGTGTTTCCTCTTAAATCACAGCAGAGATATAGAAGGTTGCAGGGCAGCAGTTCCCAAAGTGGGACAAAGCACTGGCTTTAGGAGGTCCATCAATGGTAGCCTGCTCTAGAAGAGGGTTCCACAGTGGCAACAAGTATCAAAGTCGTCTAAATCACGAGCCCCTCTCTTCCTCTCCCCTTCCCTCCCCTTCCCCCCCCCTGGAGTTTTTGGAGTAAACTTCTACATCTTGCTCACTGTTCTATTTTGTAAAGAGACAGCATTACCAAGGCACTTCTTATAAAGGAAAGCATTTAATTAGAGGTTTGCTTAAAGTTTCAGAGGTTTGGTCCATTATCATCATGGCGAGGAGCATGACAGTAAGCAGAGCGGGCATGGTGCTGGAGAAGAGAGCCACATCCTAACTGCAGGCAGGAGAGAGAGAGAGAGAGAGGGAGGGAGGGAGAGAGAGAGAAGGGGGAGGAGAGGGAGAGGGAGAGGGGGAGGAGGAGGGAGAGGGAGAGGGAGAGGGAGTGCATCTAGGCCTGGCATGGGCTTTTGAAAGCTCAGAGCTGGTACACCTCCAGTGACACACTTTCTCCAACAAGACCACCCCCACAATCCTTTCAAAGAGCGCCACTCCCGGATGACTAAGCATTTGACCCTATGCTCCTATGGCAGAGCATTCTTATCCAAACCACCACAACCAAATTATTTCTTTCAAGAAGACAAGGAGAGTCACCCACACACACACCCCAAAGTATCACTCTCTGTCCAAAGCTTCTTGATGTTTGTGCTGTGTTGAGAACCTAAACTGGAATGAACTGAGCCCCAAAGGGGACAGCAGCCATGTCTTTGAAGGGGAACCAAGTATCTCTGGTGCTCTGTTCTTCTGGAGAGTTGAGACTGCAGACACGGGATAGGGATGTTTTTGACCCCCCTCAATTCCTCTGTGGCCGTACTCTTCATAAAACATGCAGGGGCTTTGGAACAAACTCATCTACTTCTTGGAACCACAACAGGGGTCTGATGGGAAGCTAGTGGGCTCTTCGTACGGGTCTGTGGTTTGGAAGTATCTGTGATAGGGTGGAAGCAGGTTTAGGGAACACACATTTGGCTCACAAAAGAAAAAAGAAATCTGATACCTTGGCGACAACCCCTAAAATGAGGAGAAAGGCTGCAACCATCCTGTCGTGGCTTTTCTGCTCCACTGTTAAAAATACCAAATTAGACCAGACACCAAAATAGTGGAAAAGCAAAAGGAGTCACAAAATAACATTTCAGCGTGATTTGCTTTTGTGCAAAGTAGAAGCGTTTATATAGCTTGTGTCTAAGCACAGAATATTTCTGGAAAGATTTGCCCAGACTGTTCACAACGGTTACTTATCCAAGCAACAAGCAAGGAAGAGGGCAGGAAAGTGGCTTCTGAGTCCTGCTCTGTTGCTGTCTGTGTTGGCCATTTTTACAATGACCTACATTGCTTTTTTAACAGAAGATATTTTGAACAATGGCAAACAATGAGGGCAACATTTAAAAGCTTCTGCCAGTGCCCTAGCAAGACTGAGCCTATGAGACATATGTCTGAGCGAGCTATTCATTTGCATATACATAATCATCACAATAGATAATACATATCACACTGTAATCACTATGAAATAGGCTCACATTAGCATAATAATCAAAACACAGAACGCATATTGCATAATGGTCCTTAGGAGGCCTGTTCAGGCAGAAGCAAGGCGTGGACACAGAACTGAAAGCAGTTGGGGTGGGATGTACCTAGATCCCCCTGCCTCCAGATGGTGAGAGAGCCCTTCTCTCTGGCACTGGTCATAGCCTTGAATGTAACATCTACAGCACTGACCGTGGCCCAGCAGTACCTCCATGAATTAGTGCTGCTGCTCCTGATAACCCTCAGAAGCAGGCTTTGATGTCCTCTATCTGACAGATGCAGAGACTGAGGCTGTGGAGGTTCATGACACTGTCGCGGTGGAAGAGGCTTACCGCCCAGCTTCACACACATGGCACTTACCATAGTACAAAATTGGCATGAGGTTATATCTCTCCATTAGTCCAGGATAAGACATCAATAAGTACCATTTTCATCAAGTTCCTCCTTTAGTCAGAGGTCTAAAGGGTATAGGGCATATAGAATCGCTATAGGAAGAGCCTGGGTTCTTCAGTCACCCACCTTCCTAGAAAAGGCATATACATGGTGCCATGGGTATGTTATAAGTTATAAGCAGCTTCTTTATAACTGGTACTAGTTTCCTTAAACAATGAAATAGATAGAATGTTGCACCAGGATTTATTGTGTTTTAAGGCTGAAATGTACCACTGGGACACTGTGGCCATTACAATTGTATCATGGAAGCCCATGTCTTCAAACCACACCATGAATCCCTTGTTTACTTAGAGTCCCATCCAAGATCAGCTCTGTGTTCAAGCCTGGATGGAAGCCAAGTGAAGAAACAAACAAAACCTTGGCACAGATGGCACCTGCCCACTGTGCAGATCTCCTCAGACACGATTCTATCCATAAGCTGACGGTGAGGAGCGCTCCCAGACAATCTGTCATAGCCAGCAGCAGTCACCGAGAGTGTCATCAGGCATCTCTGGGCCATGGAGAACTCTGGGTACCCTGGTTTCTTCTACAATCTTCCTTCCCTACCCACCTGGGCAACAGTTAGGTCTGGGCTCACCTTAACCCAACAGAAACACAAACCCCACTGTACTTCACCCAAACCACTCCCGTGCACTTTTGGCTTACTGGTGGCATCCTGTTTGTCTGACACAGTGGCTGAGGTGAGATAAGCTCTAAACCTTAGGGATGCATACCCCATGGCCCTGCTCTAGCTGGATTGCCACCAATGAGGGATGTGAGGAGAATCTTGATGACCCAAGAAGGTGGCTGTCTGTAAGACAGGAGCAGGAGATGGGCAGCCAGGGACCAGGGCTGTGAAAAACGCCCTTAGATGTACTTCACTTACATGCCTTACACATTTCCCCGCGTTTTATACCCATGACCCTATCAGATGGATAGATTGGATCCGACAAATGAATGTACTGTGATCCATCTTCATCCTCTGTGGGTGCAAGTTCACTGTGAGGCTGAGGGGATGGCTCCAGAGATGAAGAACTTGCTGTAGAAGCATGAAGACTGGAGATCAGATCCTCAGCATCCACATAAGCACACGGGTATGGCCTCCCACCTGGAATCCCAAACACAGGAGTCCAGTGTTAACCTCTGCTCTCTATGTGCAGGCATGCGAGTGTGTGTGCACACACAGAGAAATGCTGAGTCTGCTGTCTAGTGCGTGTTGGCTCTATATGAGCAGATGGGGGAGGGGTCTCTGCTTGTTTGTCTAGCTGACCCAAGAACCCTGTATTGTCCTAAAACGTTGTAGTGTTTGGAAATCTCTTTTGCCAAGGAAGGGGTCCTCTTACAGAGCCAGAAGTGGAAAGCCAACATCTTACACATTAAGGACCTAGAAAATCGAAACTCATGGAGAGAGCAGGAGGGCAATTGCCAAGGACAAGGAGGAAGAACAGGGAAACTTTTTTTAATGACCGTAGGAACAGTCTTTGGGCAATTTGATCAGGCACCGACTCTAAGAATAAAAAGATTTATTTGGGTAAGCCTGCGATACTCAGAGTGAGAATTCAAGCATCCTAGAGGACATTTGGGCCACTCTGGGAGAAAGCACCTTTGGGCTTTTCATTAATCCCTCATCAGCTGATCTTCATAGCGTTCCAACACCCTCTCTAAGGAGTAACATGTACTGGAGGTAGGTGCCACGTCTGCGAGAGGCCCCCAAAGATTCAGTGAGATCCACACCATCTCCCACCGCTGGCATTGGTAAAGACAGGGTGACTGGCAAGTGTCAAAATACAGAAGTGAGCCTGATCCCTGGGGTAAATGAGGAACTAGCTGGTTGGCGCCAAGCATGGGCCGTTGGAGGATGAAAACCATGCGCTTGTGTGGTAAGCCTAAAGAGAAGTCTTTGTCCATGTGTTCCATGACCAAATTCCTACACAGGAGGGTGTTATGCAGAGGCTTCAGCAAAGCTGTCAGCTTGTAGAGAAATACCTGCAGGAGGGAACCAGTCAACTCAGGAATCAGGGAGAAGGGAATTCAGGGAGGAGGAAATCAAGTAATCGTCTGCTTGATGCATTCTTAAGACTACGTGAGGCACTCTAATGCCTTCAGAAGAAAGCTTTTCGGTAATGTTATTTTGAGACAAAACAATAAGTTAAATTTGCTCAGGGGAAAAGAAGATGGAGGTGGAATCTCGGGGGACACGCCTTGATTAAGTGGAATGAGTAGCTTCCTTAGTGGCGGTAGCATTCAGTTCCCAAAATGACTTTGTTCCATTCACTTGTTCGAAGCTATTGGCATGCGAATTCCTCTGTCACCTGTTTACAGATGCTTTCCCTTGGCCCTGGACTCTCTTCCAGGTCCTGGGAATAGAATAATGAACACACGGTACCCATGCAGCTTACACTCAGACAAGATGGGAATGAACCCAAGAGACAGAGCTCCTGTGCTCACAACCAAGGGTAAAATGCTGATTTGCTAAACCACGCAGGCTGTAATCTATACTTTAGAGCTCAGAAATACTGTCAGAGCCCTCCTTCTGACTTTAGACTTTTTCTTGATACCAGAAAAAATAAACCAAGGTATTTCAGCTCCCAACCCAGAGCAGATGTCAAACCCAGCAGGACACTTGAAAGCTACAGATGCGTTGACCTTTGTGGGTGAGAAGCTGGGAAGCCCTGAAGAAGAATTTTTGCCAGCTGGGGTCTGTCACATGTCTGGAAAGGATTCTTTGAGCTTGGGCTCCTTGAAACACAGAACTTCGGGAAGACAGGGCCCTGTGGGTATCTGTAGAAGTAGTCCATGCTTTCCACAGCCCCCATAGTTAATCCCATCTGTGAGGCTCCCATTCCATCTTACTGCCATATCCCACAGAAGCAGGGGAGGGTCCTCAAGGAACAACTTCTACTATCATGACCACAATTGATTATTATCACAGGACTGTGGTGGAGCCTTCCAAGACAGACTCCAGAAGGGTTGTGCTATTGCCAAGCTGAAAACTAAGAAGAGTTAACCAGGTTTTCCAGGGCCAAGCCAAGTGGTGAATGTGTCAGAGTGTGCAAGGATCAGGGCTGTAAAAATACCCTACTCTTTGCCAGTGCTGGGGAGGCAGAACTGGATCCTTAGGGCATACTGGCCAGCCTGTCTAGCCAAATGGTGAGCCCCAGTTCAGTGAGAGATGCTGTCTTTAATAATGATGATGATATAATGTAGAAAGTGATAGAAAAAAATACTCGGATACTCAGTGTGAACCTCTTACATCTACATGTGAACCTCTTACCTCTATGTGCACACTCATTGGTAAGTGTATACACACACATGCACACACAAACACACACACCTACACACACAAATGCACACATATACTCACACACACATACACATTCACACACACATACACATACACATTCACGCACTCACACACATACACACATATACACGTACACATACACATTCACACACTCACACACACATACACACATATACACATACACTCACACATACACATAGACACATACAGATACACACATACAAGTGCACACATATACTCACATACTCACACACATAAACATTCACACACACACACACACACACACACACACGCACGCACGCACGCACGCACGCACACACACACACACACACACACACACAATCTCACTTCACTCTCCCAAGGGTAAGGGATGAGAAAACCCCACTACAGACAGACCTTTTTCAGTCCTGTCTGTGTGATTAGATATCCCCCATCTGGAATACAGAAGTAGTCCACATGAGGAGGCTTGCTGTCCCTGGAGAGGAACAGGAACCATCTATAGTGGTTACAACCCTAACGTCCTTTTCCTGGGCACCTCCTTCCTGCAGGGTGAGGCAGGAAGTGGCCACCAGCTGCCTTCCCTGCCAGCTCAGCTGTGTGGCCTTCTGCAGTCAGATGTCCTCACATCTCCGCTGGTCCTTTGGGTGAAGGTGTTCTCCTTTCCTGGTAAAGCAATATTTAAGGGGCAGGAAACGCAAGTGCAGAAAAGAGGCCTGTGGCGTAGTTGGAGGCAGAGCGAGGGCCGGGACAGGGAACTGAAATGTCCTCTCCTTCTGTTTTCTTGTCCCCGCTGAGCAACCCTCTCCGTGTCCATAAACCTCTAAGTGTTTGCTTTTATAACATCTCACATTTTGTGCTAAATTTGTCTAGCCACTGAGCTCCAGCCATTTTTAGCAAGGGTACATTGGCTGTTTGCTTTGCAGAACAAAACCCAAGTTTCATCTACATAAAAGCTCCACACAAAAAGAGGTGACATTTCCTGATCAGTCTGACAGGCCTGCCGTGAGTTCAGACAGGGATCCTGGCTGAATTCCTAAGATGTCCCAAGAGCTAGGAAGATCTCAAATTACCCAGTCCCGGTGGGATCAGACATTCAGGATGACAGGAACTATCATTTGTGGAATTGTTGTGGGGAAGAATAGAGACTTCTGTCTGTAAAACACCTAGATATAGTGCATCAGAATAATAAATGTGGCCCTAAAGGCATGGTGAGCCATTTCTGAAATATTGGCTGAAATAGCACGCAATTCTGAAATAGTGTCCAAGCTGACCAAACATGATGAGCAGCTAGCTTCCCAGCTTGTGCACAGACCTGAGTTCAACCCTCAACACTACCCCAACCCCAAGTCACCAAATGTAGCATTAGGGATAAAACAAAACCCCTAAAAGTCATCCAGATATCTGAAAGAAGTTGGGGGAAATAACTAGAATGTAAAGGGGGTTAATTATGAGAAAAGGGGACCCAGTCAGTAAAGTATTAGCCAGACAGCATGAGAACTCGAATTTGGATCCCAAGAAGCCACACTAAAGTGAGGTGAGGTCACATGAGTAGAAGGTAACACTAGTGCTGGGGTCAGGGAAGTGTCCAACCTTGGGGCTCATTGACTAGTCTGAAATTAAGCACTCCAGACTCAGTGAGATGCCCTATCCCAAAAAGTCAGGTGGAGATCAGTCAAGGAGTACGTCTGACGTGGACCCCTGTCCTGCATGAGTCTATGCACATAACACACGCAGGTATAGCCCTGCTCTTCCCACCCCTAATCCTGTACCTAACACACACACACACACACACACACACACACACACACACACACAGAGAGAGAGAGAGAGTTATCAGAAAGGAATTAAACTCGTTTCAAAAGACCAGAAATGTTTTTAAAAGGACCATATATAACTTCTAGAAGTGAAACATATACCAATTAAAGCTTCACACATGCAGGTGAGGGTCTGATTAGACCACATAAGGTCATCTTGGATGACTACCCGGAATGAAGCACAATGAGATCGCTGAGATGGAAGGGACCTTAGTGTATTTTACACAGGAGCCTAAGAAAGGACAGGGAGTGGGGGTTACTATTTCCAAAGACACTGCCGGAGAATTTTCTAAAACGGGGGGGTTGGGTGGGGATGAGGACGGAAGAAATCGGGGGAAACGTCGTCGTTATCAAAGCAAAACATGAAAACCTGGATGCACTGAAAGAAAAAGATGCCAAGGACAAAAATCAAAACAGGCAAGCAAAAAAGTGGGAGAGCCGGGAAGGCTCCGCAGTTCACTCAACAACAGACTTTACAATCGTGACAATAGAAGTCAGAAGTCAGTGGAACATCCACGCTTGTGGAGTGAGTGACCTCATTTTCTTTGCAAACTAAAAATAGTGAGGAAACAAATAGAGGCTAAGCCACAGAGCATGCCTGGGGCTACTCAGTTACAGAGACAGGAAGAGTGGGGCCCGTGGGCTGTGATCTAGCTAGTTACTCAGGGCTAATCCTAATCTAAGACTCTTGAGGCCACCAAACGGAGACTTTAATTTTTGAGCAAGAGGCTTCACGGCTGTCTTTTCACTGGGTCTTCCAAATCGTGTAGACGGTCCTACATCTAGGGTCTGAGAAACTGACACAACTCCGGAGCAAGTAAGCAAGCAGCCTCTGTGCACTAAACAAAGCAATCATGCAGAAAAATTAAAGACAAGTTTATGTAAATATACCTGATGGGCTTTTCCAGCTGAGAGTGCTCGGATCATTTGTGCCACAGCAAAAGGAAAGCAGACCAAACACCATTAGGGACAATCTCTGGAAGAAGTGACAGTCACCCAGAGCTCACATCTGTTAAACCAGATGTTATGCAAAGTACTCAAAAGACCTGAGCATAAAAGAGAAGGCAGGGAAATAGGCCGAGTCACCAGGCATAAAAACATCTTTCTCGGGCATGTTTTACACACACACACACACACACACACACACACACACACAGAGGCAGTATTGGTGTCACTGTGGTATCTAAGTGTTAGCATCTACCAGGCAGCTAGAAACACATAAGCACCAACAGGAAAAAAAAATCCCTGGGAAATCACACCTGTAGAACTTCCGGTGGGACAAGAATCTGGTATCAGGTATTGCAACCGAAGGCTGCTGCGGTGAAAACCTCAGTGATGGGTCTGGAGAGACAGTTCAGGATGTAAGTGCTCAGTGAGTGAGCTTGAAGACCTGAGCCCTGATCCCCCACAGGCAGTGCAGGGTGACACGTGTCTCCTATCCCACTAGTGGAAGAAAGAGGCAGGAGGATCTCCGTGACTCCGCAGCCAGCAAGGCAAGCTCATGGCGAGTCCCAAGTTCAGTGTTATCAAAAGAATCTGCCAACGCTGAGAAGACATCTTAAAAACAAACAGTATTAGTCTGCAGCTATCTGATTTATTAATTTTTTTCTCAAGACTTACCTAGCCTTAAACGATAATGGGACCCATTCACTAAAATCTTTTCTATTACCCTAATTTATGATGAATGGATAGTTCATTAATCCAATCGTATTATATTTGTAGATGTCTTAGTCCAGCAGACAAAAAGGAGTATAGACATAGCAGTACATTAGTTGGTTAGGGAGTGGGTGCCATTTATAGGACAAAGCATTCTGAGCCAGAGAATAGCCTTGCAGTGTCAAAGCTGAAACAGAGACCTCTCACTTCCGTTTTTGTGACTGTGTGAGAAGTAATGAAAGCAGATGATGAGTTACAGCAAAGTGGGAGAGACAGACAGACACTATGAGAGTTTCCGACTTTTACTTGGTGACAGGATCCAACCTACTGGGACTTTACAAACAGGTTTTGTTTTTGTTGTTGTTGTTGTTGTTGTTGTTGTTGTTTTAAGAACAACCAATGAGTGCTTCATTGAAGGAGAAAGTGGAGATGTCCCAGGGAATTTAAATGAAACTAAATGAGAATTTTTATAAGGAAACAAATTGGAGAAGCTGGTAGGAAGGCCCTACTGGTGGGGCAGAAGCCAGCTGACCCACTCAGCTCCCATCTGGGCCCAGATCCAGTGCCTTGAGTCAGTCCACCCTATCTCCAAGCTACTGGAGCTCATGAAGGGGCTGGTCCTACAAACCCCAAGCTGCAGGATCAGCATGACTGGCAACAGCGAGCAGGATATCCTCAACAAGTCTCGGCAACGGTCCAGTATTTATAATGCTTCAGAAACCTTGAACCAGACCAAGGACTCATTGCAGTGAATGCATGTGAAGCTGTCTGGGGAAAAAATTACTATGTGACACACGGTGACTTCCTATGCTACTAAGACAAAAGGCTGTTCAATGGAGAGGAGGGAAAGAGAGAGAAACATTGACTCCTGAGGAAGAGGCCTGCCTGAAGAAGAGTGCAGATACCCTCTGGGGAATCCAGAAAGAGCTGCAGTTCTAAAGTCTTGACAGTGTCCTAGCACTTCCCTGTCCGGGCTGAAGCAGGGTTTCTATGGAGACCACACACTTCTCATCTGAGCTGTGGTTAGTACAATTGTGTTGAGGTGGTCTGGGGAAAATCTCAGTTCCTGCAGCTCTGCCCTGTTGCCAAGTGGCACTTGTGTAGTGGTAACCTGGTTAGTGTGACAGCCCCACTATCTCCGATACACACTGCCAACTGTGTGCAGGCTTCAGTAATCCTGTGAACCTGCTGCGTTGCTGCCCTGAGCACCAAACGTGCCTAGACCAAAGAGTTCCCAGTTAGTGATAACCTGGCTCCAGTGTGCAAGTCCATTATGCATATCTTGTGCATAAATGTTCTACAGGATATTTTTTGTATTCTATGTGTCTGTAGTGTACATTGCAATATTATGTGTAATGTAAGATCTGCATATGGATGACAGAACCAACCACTCAAGTGTCATGCCAAGGAAAACACCAAATAAACCTTGAAGAGTGAAAAGACAGAGAGAGAGAGAGAGAGAGAGAGAGAGAGAGAGAGAGAGAGAGAGAGGAGCAGACCAGTGACTGGCAGACAGCACAGAGAGGTGAAACTAGAAAAGCCTTCAGGGGATGAGGAGGGTGATGGGGGGAGGGTGAGAGACTCCTGCCTCAGATCCAGGAACGTGATGTTGCTGGATAGGGTTGACTGGGTGGTCTGTAGCAGCCTGGGGCTTGCACTCTGATTTAGATCTCCAACACTCTGCCCAGCCATGATTGCCCTGGTTCTGAACAATAACGGGATATCCAAGATGAAGAATGGACCATTTTCTGAATTAGACCTCCTCAAAAGACATCTATGCTACCCCTGGAGGCCATTTTGGTCACCATAGACTGTTGCCCCAGGCCATGTTGAAGTCCAAGATTCATGTGGATGTCTGTCTCCCCACAGTAGTCGAGAGCCTTGCTGATGTTGCTGGCCTGAGGTACCACCGAAGGCCAGGATGTCCTTGGTCTGGGCCATGCTATGTCTGTGGGTTATGCTTCTGACTGAAGCCATATTGATGTGAGTGCCCTGTGCCTAAGGCCATGGTGATGTCCAGGTTCGTGTTACCACCAAGGACCATGCCTGGGTCCCAGGTTCTACTGCAGCCTGGGACCATGGTGATACCCATGGCTGATATTACAACTTGGAGACATGTGGATGTTCAGGGTCTGTGCTGTCACCTGAGGCCATGGTGATGTCATGGTCTGCACTGCCACAGAAAGCCCTGTATGGGTCTCTACTGCAGCAGAGGGTGTGTTGATATCCATGATCTATACAGTGACTGAAGACCATGCTGAGGTCTGTGGCATGTTCTGTCTCCAGAAACCATGTGTAAGTCCATGATCCATGCTCCTGCTGACTGCAAAAGGACAAGGAAGCCACTTTTGCCTTGGTATTAACCACTGCAGGCTCAAAATTAAAAAAGAGAGACATAGAAAGCTTCTGTGACAACCCTTACCTACCGCATCCACAAAAGTAAAAGCCTAGACAGAAAGCCACCAAAGAGAACTCTTAAAAATTCTGATAAGGATGCTGAGGTGTAGTTCTCCATAGATGATGGCTTCTGGCCAGGGTGTAGAAGCAGAAGGACTCAGTTTTCTTTAAGGGGCTGGCCAATAGGAGTGTGACCACCATGCCCCAGTGAGAATATGGGCAATACAAACTGAACTTGTTTTTTTGGTTTGTCTTCTCCTTCTCCTTCTCCTTCTCCTTCTCCTTCTCCTTCTCCTTCTCCTTCTCCTCCTCCTCCTCCTCCTCCTCCTCCTTCTCTTTCTTCTCTTCTTTTTTCTTTTCTTTTTCTTTTTCTTTTCTTCTTTTCCTTTATTCTTTCTTTTTTCTTCTTTTTCTTCTTCTTTTTCCTCCTCCCCTTCCCTCCTCCTTCTCTTCCTTCTCCTCCTCTTCTTCATTCTCTTCCTTTTCTTTCTTTTTTTGGGAGGTAGGGGGTCACAAGTTGAGGAGGGGGGCCTGAGATGATTGAATACTGCTCATGATGTGAAATTCCCAAATAATCCATAAAATATTATGAAAAATTAAACTAATTGATTATGGGCAGAGCATAGTTTTATAAGCACAAGGGCCTGGGTCTGAGTCTCAGAACCCATGAGAAGAAGCTAGGAATAATGACATTGGTGTTTGTAATCCCAGCACTGGGGAGTGGGAAAGAGACAGATTCTTGAGGTTCTTGGCAATCAGATGAGTTATAGGGACTCCGTCTCTAAAAGCAAAGTGAAAGTGCCTTTGGAACAACACCCAAGGTAAACATATGGTTATTACACGCATGCACACATGTGAGCACACACACACACAAATCACCTATAAGTGATATGAAGTCCATCTTGCACATGAAGTAGGACCTTTTCTTTGAAGTCTATCAAAATAAATTTCCCGAGTGGGCTCAGGGTGTCCTTTCTCAGACAGAACAGGAAGAATGGTGTTGCAGGCTGGAGGGAGATGTTCAGAAAACCATCTTCAAATCAGCTTCGTGTGAGCGCGGCCTGAGTCTTCTCCTTCTTCCTCTGCTTGTTCCTCACCCTCGTCCATGTGGTGACAGCCTCTGACCATCCCTCTCCTGCCAACCAGCTGCGGTTCTCAGAGGTAGAGAGGATGCACGGAATTGTCTCTGACGGCCGCACACCCACTCTCTTCCTCCAAGCTCTGCTCAACATCTTAGTGAGCGAGCTATGGAGTTCCTGCCCAGCACTGCTCTCACCAGCCCAGAGAGGCACATTTCGGGGAAATAAAAAGGAACCTCTTTCCTTTGCTTCCCAGGAGAGGAGGCTGACCACAGAGGCCAACTTGTTGGCCGATACCCAATGCTCCAGATGAACCACATGGTTGACTGTTCCTTCCACTTCCAGGAAGTTGAACCCCATGAAACAAGAGTCGCACTGCAGACACGCTAGGTGAGCAAACGGGCCGTGAGCACAATGAAGAGAAATCACATGACGGTGGCCATGTGGAGCACTGACTGCTGCTGCTTTCTCCACACAGGGTCCAAACTTTGCAAGTCAAGACCTTGGTATTGAGCTGGGAACTGGACCCACTGGGTAGGGAGGACATTTCTCCAGGCGTGACAGATATTGGGCAGGCTGGCACATCTCTAGGTGGGCACAGGAAAACAAATCAGAAAGTAATTTTCCTTTGGCACCTACTGCTTAGTTAACCTCTGGCTCGGGCACACCTGACTAGAGATACACAAAACCCAGGGCTATCTTTGCAGGACTGTCCATGCGGCTGATGGAATGTCCTTCTGAGGTAGCAGCTAGCTTCCTCCACTGTGACCCAAGCAAACAGAGTGGAAGACACCACCTATGTACATGATTGGGCCTCAGAGGTCACACATGGTCATTCCCATGGTACCCTGTCAGTTACCAGAGTCAGTCCTCCTCTGTGTGGGAGGGGACTCACGATCTGAGAACTAAAAGCAAGACCTCAGGGCCACCTCAGAGCTCTCCAGCTACCATGGACTGTGCCAGAAGGAAGACCTTTGCCCAGCTGGCATATTCCACAGGGACCTTGTAGTCCCCACACTGCTCTGCTTCCTTATCTGTGGTCTTCCTTATATAACTGGTTGTCAGTGTGCTCAGGAGAGGAGAGGAGAGGAGGCTCCTGGGTATTAAAGAATAATACGTCCAATGTTAACTTCTTCAAATAGACCAAGTAACGCCACAGAGGGCCAAAGGTCACCTGCAGCCCAACCTCTCTCCTCCCCCCTCCAAGGGCCCATTGAAGTGTCAGAGCTTAGTTCAGACACGGTGGCCAAAATATCAAATGGATGGGACAGTCTAGGATATAGAGATGCTGGAGACTTCACTACAAATTCTTTCAACCTGGCGGTTCAGTCTAGGTCCTGAGTCTGAGGAGCCCCTGGAGAATTGAAACAAGTAGAAACAATGATAATAACTAGCTCACATGCTAAAGCTGCAGGAGCAGCCTGTAGTCCACAGGTCCCACGTCACAGACATCGAGGGAGGATCAGAGCTGGTGGGGAGACACACTGCCCTCCAGCAGAGAAACAGACACTATTATTTCTCTGTAGTACATCTGTCTTCATTCACAATTTTATTGTGATCTCAATATTAACTCATTTTAACTCACAGGTGCGGGCTCAGGAGGTTGCTCAGTAGATAAAGCACTTGTCGTGCAAGAATAAGGACCAGAGTTCAGATCCCCAGAACCCAGAGAGAAGCCCAGTGGGCATGGTAACTCGTCTGTGTTCCCAGTTCATAGGAAGCAGAGGCAAACACGTGATCCCCAAAGAAACTGGCTAGACAGATTAGATGAAATCTGAGCTCTGTGTTCAGCCAGAGACCCTGCCTCAATAAATAAGGCAGAGAGCAATCTAGGAAGACTCCTCATCTCAAACACACACACACACACACACCACACACACACAAACATTCACACTCATATACATGCATACACACATTCATATACATCCATGCATACACATATACTTACATGCACGTCATACACACACATGCATACACATACCCACAGATATACATGCATACACACACACATACACATGCATACACACATACACACAAACACATACATTCACACATATACATACACATACACATATAAACATAATACACACATGCACATATATATACACATAAACACATACACACATATATGCATACACATGTATATATACTATACACATATACACACATACACATTCATATACACACACATACACTCACATAAATACATATGTATACACATGGGCATACATATACCCACATTACATACATACATATACACATATACTCACATACACACACATACATATATATACACACATACACACATACACACACATAACCACATACACATACATGCATACATACACACATACACTCACATGCACACACCTGCATATACAGACACAGATCAATCATACTGAAAGAAGAGTAATACAAATTTAAGCTGTGATAAGGGGGTGAGGAAAGAGGGCTGTGAGTAGCATATGACGTTCTCCTCCCAGGTATCTGGAAACCTTATCTAAAGCATAAATACATGTACCCTTTGCCCTAATTATCCTGCTTCCTGGAATTTGCCCTTCAGTTACAGAAGCAACATGGAGGAAGTGCCCAGGTTTACAGTTTGCAATAGCAAAAGATAGGAAGCAGAGCAAACACCTGTGGGTGTGCGGTGGGCAAGGTCGATTTACTGTGCGGCCATAAATAAGATTCTCTAATGCTGTAAAGATGGCATCTTGATATGTCGCACTGATCTGAAAGACGTCCGAGACAGGCAGCTCCGTGAGCAGAGCAAAGTCCCAGCGTTCTTCACAGAACACTAGCTGACGTCAGCCTAACACAGGTGATTTCATTGTGTCCTCTGAGCCGTCTTCCATCATCCTAACAGACTGTGAGTCTGTCCATTTCTGTCACAGAACGTGAAGAGAAAGGAAAAGATTTGTGTGCATGCACTCACTCACAGGCAGACAGACAGACAGACAGACAGACAGACACACACACACACACACACACACACACATTGGGTCAGAGTTGTTAGGAGTAAAGATAAAAATCTATGTTTTCTATCATTTAGAGCTTTGAAATGAGAAAAGGAGCTAAGTTAAGGCTGTCCCCATCAGCTCTTCATGGTGGGTTTATCATTACCATTTGTCCAGTACCAGTCCCTGGATCCTACCACTGACCGTGAAGAAAGGAGGCTTAGATCAAGGAGGAGAAAGAGGTAGACAGGAAGGTGCGGGAGATCCAAAAGGATGTCCACACATGAACCAACTTCTGCTCATTTGCAAGTCCTGAGCTCAACAGAGGGACTTCTGTGCTCCTGCAAGCAGAGCCCATGCTCGCTTCCAAATGACACCAGCTACGAGCAGGGACATTTATTCAAGCCAACCTCAATAGACAGCAGGTCCTTGTGATTGCTGAGGAAAAAGAAGCCTTCCAGCCCAAGAATATTCCTCTTCAACCACCAATGTGATAGCGAGTCCTCCCTGAGCTGTCTTCCTTGTGGGTTAAGTTTTCCCCTGATTTAACTGCTCAAATATTATGTAGATTCCTGCTTCCTTCCATCATCTGTGGCTCTCCCAACCTCAGGCCTTAGACATTTTACCCCAAGAGTCCTTGGTCACAGCTTCCCCCTGAGGAAGAGTAATGTGCTCATTCAGACACTGTGAAACAAGAAGGCACACATCTGACACCTGCAGAAAGAAAAAAAAGCCTTCATTCCGACAGGCCTGAGTGCTTTTAGTGTCTTCCAGGATTTCTCCAATGCTACTAACCCAGGGCATGTGTTGGAAGTCAGCAAGCAGCTGCCTTGGGGAAGAATGTTTGGACCATTGTCTCGGACTAGGGGAAGATCTGGGGAGCATGGGTGTAGGTGCCAGGTCTCCCCAGAAACTCCAGTTCCCACCAACCTGAGCTCTCATGGAGGAAGCAAGCTGAGCGTGTTTGATGACACTCCAGGGCTCTTGTAGTGATCTAGAGAGAGTGAATTTGGAGTGACTAGCAGAGGCCTTGGATTTGACCTCTAGTCCCAGGATGCACTGCAGAGGCTAAGCAAGAACCACCTTCCCCGGATCCTGGCAGCATTGCTGACCCCTTGGAAAGGCTTCAATGGCAAAGAGCTACAAGCTGAACATTATCAAAGAGCCATCCATCACCTCTGTCCTCTGTCCAAAGGACATCTGGAATTCTCCCATGACAGTGTCTCAGCCTGGACTTCCGCAAGGCTACCTCTTTTTCACAATTAAGGACTTCAGAAGAAATGACTCTGGGTGTGACTCACAAGCTCGGTGACCAAGAAAAGTCTCTGGTGCCAGTGACTCACACACCTCTCAGGAGCAATGGGCTCTGTTATGTTTTTCTTGATATTTTGAAAATGTTAAATATCTACTCTATCAAGTAAGACATTTCCATTTGGAGTAGCTAGACCAGACAGAATGGTCACAGTGAGCCTTCTGGAGGACAGGACCATCCCTCACCAGACACACTTGACATTCTACTGCAGCGCCACAGCTTCTACGGGGCTCCTCTGCCTGCCTGCGGCTCGTGAACCAGAGCCACGGCCACTCAAAGAGGAAGAGTTGGTTCCACACCCGAGCCTCTGCCTCATGTGGCTGAGGTTGAAGAGCTCCTGATACAGGTAGCACATCTCCTCCTGAGCACAATGTCCTCCTTCAGATGGAGCTTACTTGTGTCCTTCCAGCCCCCTCAGAACCTCGGACAAAAAAAAATAAAATAAAAGCTAAATTCTTCTAATCCAGGAAGACTTCACTGGGGACATCAGGCAGGACATGTCTTAAAGTCCTGACAGCCCTTAACTCCTTACCTGCACCTCACAAGTCAAGAGCCCTTCATCATGAACCTTGGCACTCACCCCCGAGGCCCACTCCAGTTTCACCGTGCAACTGAGTCAGACTCACAGAGCAACCCTCTCCTGCCATTCCTCTGAGCAGAGCAGAAGGGAAGAGATGCCTCCCCCTCACACACCCCTTGTTTAGCTGCTGCTCACTCAGCACCTGCTGCCTTCCAGACCATGCTTCCACTATGGCTGCCCTGAAGGCTCTGCTAGTCCCACTTCTCTGACAGGAAAGAAGACTCACAACCCCTCATTAATGACTAAGACCTGTTCCTCATGGGTCTTAGCACAGAGCCAGAGCCACCCACACACCGTGGCCAAAATTCTCAAGAAAAGGAGGTCCCATGCAGTGGTTTCAGTCCGATATGCACCTGCCCGAAGAATCATGTGCTGGGGACTTAGTGGCCAGCCATGATGGTTAATGTAGATTGTCAACATGAAGAATCAGAAGCACCTGGGAGACAAGCTTCTGGGCGAGCTTGTGAAGGATTATCTAGAGCACGTTAACTGAGATAGGAAGAGCCCCACACTGCAGAGTCTGAGGTTCTGGACTGCGTGAAAAGAACAGGCGGGTGGGGGAGGGGGGAAGTGGAGGGGATGATGAGAAGATCCAACGGAGAAAGGTGCTTCCTGGGCAATCCTAACAGAGCTCACATGAAGCTGACAGGAAATTAACAAAAACAAAAACAAAACGCTCCATGAGTGTATCCTCAAACCTCCACATAGGTACTACGGCATGTATATTATATGTGAGCATGCACCTACAATGATGACGATGAAGATGACGATGAAGACGACAACGACGACAATGATGACAGTGATGGTAATGATGATTATAATAACAGTAACAATACATGTTAAAGGGGGAAAGTGGTCTGAGCACCAGCATCCATCTCTCTGCTTCCGGATGACAGGTACACTGTGATCTGTGGCCTCAAGCTCCTACTCTGGTGCCTTTCCCTCCAAGATGTGCCTTAGAACTGTGATCCAACATAAGCTCTTCCTTCTTTAGGTTGCCTTTTTTCCATATTTCATTGCAGAAATGGGAAGTAACTAATACCTCAGGTGAACGGTTTTGGGGGAGTGATTACAGACCCTGGCTTAATCGATGATTGATCTTTTCATGGATTTGTAATTTGATAGTACTATTGGATGGTGGCTGAAATCAGGAGGTGGGGGGGTCTGTTGGAGAACATACGTCAACAGATGTGTCCCTTGACCCTCTCTCTGCTTCCTGGCTGCTGTGACGTAAACAGTGTTTCTCCGCTGCCTTATTCTGCCGCTATGCTCTCCCCGAATACACAGATGAAAGCAATGGACCCAGTCATGGACTTCTGTCCATGAAACCATGAGCCAAAATAAACTCTCTCCATTCGTTACAGAGTCAAGGCTAACGCCTCAGAAAGGAGTGCTGAGGAGGCTCCAGAAGCCATGTGCTAATGTGTACCATCCTGACGATCTGCTCTCCGATTCTGTCAAGTACCCATAGTGAGTACCCACTGGCAGGGGGTCCTGGTGGTACACCAGCTTCTGTACTAAAACTTAAGAGCCTGGAAAAGAACACCCCAGGGCCCTTCAATGGCTCAGGGGGGAGGGATGGCCAGGTATTAGGTGCTTCCTCGTACCTACATGCCAACAGCAGCATCCCAGGGGAGGCAGGGAGTACCGCACAGGTGGAATGAAGATACGGGAGGTGAGAACAATAGGTGAGCCTGGGCTGAGTTGTGCCTCTAGCACTGGCTTTGCTGGGCAGTTCAGTCTCAGGATCTTCTGTGGAGCTGCTTTGAGTCAAGGGTACCATCATCTCAATGATTGTCTGGGACAAGAGGATTCACACACAGGATGGCTTCATGGTTGCCCGTCCGACAGGTTGGTGCTAGCCACTGGCAAGGGACCATAACTACATTGGACTGTCCATATGGCTGATGGATTGTCCTTCTGAGGTAGCAGCTAGCTTCCTCCGCAATGACCCAAGCAGAGTGGAAGACACCACCTATCCATGATTGGGCCTCAGAGGTCACACATGGTCATTCCCACAGTACCCTGTCAGTTACCAGAGTCAGTCCTCCTCTGTGTGGGAGGGGACTCATGATCTGAGAACTAAGAAGCAAGACCTCAGGGCCACCTCAGAGCTCTCCAGCTACCATGGACTGTGCCAGAAGGAAGACCTTTGCCCAGCTGGCATATTCCACAGGGACCTTGTAGTCCCCACACTGCTCTGCTTCCTTATCTGTGGTCTTCCTTATGTAACTGGTTGTCAGTGTGCTCAGGAGAGGAGAGGAGAGGAGGCTCCTGGGTATTAAAGAATAATACGTCCAATGTTAACTTCTTCAAATAGACCAAGTAACGCCACAGAGGGCCAAAGGTCACCTGCAGCCCAACCTCTCTCCTCCCCCCTCCAAGGGCCCATTGAAGTGTCAGAGCTTAGTTCAGACATGGTGGCCAAAATATCAAATGGATGGGACAGTCTAGGATATAGAAATGCTGGAGACTTCACTACAAATTCTTTTAGCCTGGCGGTTTAGTCTTGGTCCTGAGTCTGAGGAGCCCCTGGAGAACTGAAACAAGTAGAAACAACGATAATAACTAGCTCACATGCTAAAGCTGCAAGAGCAGCCAATAGTCCACAGGTCCCGTGTCATCATTATGTGTGGTGGAGAGGTTAAGTCAGCTCAGTCGCAGGGGACACACAGTCCATCACAGAGGAGAAGGTGGCAGGGGAGAGCAGCAGGGCATTGGTCACACGGCAACCACAGTCAGGAAGCATAAAGAGATGGATGCTGGGGCTCAGCTCCTTTCTCCCTTTATTTAGTCTGGGTCCCCAGTCCCAGCCCAACCATGCTGCCCTCTTTCAGAGTGGGTCTTCCAGCCTCCATAAACCTAACCTAGATCTTTCACAGGTGTCCCCAGAGTCTTGTTTCCATGGTGACTCCAGGTCCTGTCAAGTTGATAATCAAGACTAATCATCATAGACGGAATCCCTGGCTGATGTGGTCCAGGGCTAGGAGCTCTGTCTGGGTGTCATAAGGGCCTCATGTCTGTCATTAGCAAGAGGAGTCCCAGCCGAGAAGGGAGATTAACATTTTACGGAATTTCATTTAATCAACTGTTGACCTACCCAGCACCATAGACCTTCCTTCCTGGATTCCCATGTCCTCCAAGAGTCCTCCATACCTGCCCACACAAGCTGCCCACAGTTGACCCCAGCAGCCCCGGGTTCTCCATCTCTCCTGGCCCTCTTAGGCTGCTGACACACTGGTCGACGCCATCTGGCTACTTCCTCCAGGTGCTATTCTCTGTCTAGCCTTCCTGATTATTCTCAACCCCTGATCATGTGGCTGTGCCCTCCACCTGCTTCCTTCTTTCCTAGGACCTGAGAAACCCACTCAGCCCTACAAATGACTTTTAACGCTCCATCCTTGTCCCACCCGGCTTGCAAGCGCCAGGCCCAGACACCATCTCTGACATCCATAGGCCCAAGTTTCCTCATGCCTCTGAAAGGACCCCAGTGCACTCTCCATATCAGCCTCCCCGTGCTCCTCCTCCCTGCACCCTTCATCCTACCCAACCATCTTCCAGTCCTTCCTGACCCGATTAATACCATGCTAGAGTTTAAATCTAAACTGTCTGTCATGGCTCCTATTTTTTCTCTTCTGAGCACTTGGTCCTTAACCAGGGGCGGGGCACAGTTGTGAAAAGGACACATAACCTTTAAAAGCCAGTCCTGGCAGACAGAATTAGATCACAGGGGAGAGGCATCCAGGCCTACTGCCCGGGCCGGCTTCCCATCTTATCTCTGTCTCCTGGTCACCTGCCTTTATCTCCCACTAACAACACAAAGTTCCCGATGCCATGCCTTCGCTAACATGGGGCCCTGAAATCACCTAAAACCTTGTGCTAAAATAAGCCCTTCCCCTCTCAAGCTGTTTCCACACCGACGTCCAGAGAGGGGACACCGATACACAGCAACAATCTTTTCCGTGGCTCTTCCCGGTTGAGGGCAGAGTTCCATGTGACTCACTCAAGCCAAAATAATGGTGACCCTCACAGCAACCCTGTACAAGGCCAACAGTTCACCACTCCACAGATAAGGAAACTGAGGCAGAGTGTCAACTAAATTACCTGAAACCATATAACCAGAGGCAGTGTTCACCTTCAGCCCAAAGCTATCTGACTCCAAGGCCACTGTAAGAAAACAAACCCGTCTGTACAATTACCCATTATGGTTTGGTGTTTTAGCATGAACCCAAATGGGCACATTATGAAGATTTTGAGGCATAATTCCTGGGTTTAAAAAAAAAAAAAGTTTTCTGACTGACCTTGGAGCCTGGGAGGGAAGATGAAACATTAAGTCATCCTGCCATTAAAATTAAGTTCAATCACCCCTAATGGAATGTCACCTCCAAGATAGCCATTAAAGCCACCGGCCTAACCAACTGGCAGGTCCTGCGTATATCACCATTATCCCGTCCCTGTAACAGTCATTTGTCCGAGGCCCCAGGAGACTCTGAGTGCTGCCTTCAATGTCGCGTGGAGGAGAGACATCTGCTGCTCCTTCACACGCTCCATCAGTGCGGTTAGGGACATGGCAAGAAGGCACAGTGCACAGACCCAGATGTCATAGGCTCTGACCTTGGGCCACCAGGATAGAGCAACCAGGGTAAAAGAGGCTGCCTCGTGCTGTGAACTTGTGTGACTGTCACAAGATGCTGTGACGGCCACTCAGAGCCGCCAGCACCTGCTGCTCTCCAAGGGCAGCAGCTCCAGCTTGCCCGCCACCATCCAGTCAAGTATTTAGGGTGGAAGTGGGCTTCTTGCTAACAGGCTTACTCTGAGATGTCTTGTCTCTGTCTTCCTGCTGAGGCAAAAATTACAGGCAGGTCTCCATGTTAACCTAGCATGTACATGGGCTCTGGGGATTCAAACTCAGGACATTAAGCTTAAGAGACAAATGCTTTACCTGATGGGCTGTCTCCCCGGCCCCTGTTGTCTTGACTTTTTCTAAGATAGCACGCAAGAAATGGCTTTCGCCGTGACATTGTGATGTGTGCACATCATTATGTTACATTCTTTTGTTTATGGTTTTGAGGTATGGTGTAGCTTGGGATGTCCATGAATTCTTGAAACAGAGGATGACCTTGAACTTCTGATCCTTCTGCTCCTATGTGCAGAGTTCTGGGACTATAGGTGTCTGCTGTCACGTCCAGCTTGTATTTTGTTCCTATTTGCTGCTCCACTGCCTGCTCCATCTGTCTGGCACCTTTCTTTCCCCAGAGAGCCTCTCCTGCTCTCACACCAGATGAATTCCATCACCCTCTCCCGTCCCCACGGTCCTTTCCTCATCTCTCCTCTCAGAAGCCCCCTTTGTATTTTCAACCCTGCCTATCTAGAGTCTTCACATGAGAACACACACACACACACACACACACACACACACACACACACACACACACACATTCAGCTTCCTGGTTTCATGTGTAGGCCTTTAAAGTCCGAGCTTCGATATCGCAGGCAGATGGGGAAACCGAGATTCTACTCAACCAAAAAAAAAATGCTAGAAGCATACCTGTCAGTCACCAGAGGCAGAGCCAGAGAATGTTGGCTTTCTCCTCAGCATGGCTGCCATTTTACTCTCCCTCCCTGGAGCCCCCTCACCCACTAGCTAGAAACAGGGTGCCTCTCATCACCTTCTTCACCAGCGTAGTCTTTGTACGAATTAAAGAAAGTAGTGTTGGGCTGTGGAGATTTTTCAGCAAGTAAAGGTGCTTGCCTCTAGGCCTGAGGACCTGAGTTCAATCCCTGAGACCAACCCAGGGGAAGAAGAGAACCAACTCCTGAAGGTTGAGCCCTGATCTTCACATGTGGGCAATGGTACAAACATAGCCCCTTCCACGTCTGACGTGAACACTTCCTTACCTAGTAGATGAGTGTTACCTAGGGCCATAATGAGTTGGGTATCTCCCCAGAGAGTATGTGATGACCCCTCTACATCAACTTATCCTTGGATAAATTGTTTAGCTTCCATGGAACATTATTTTTTTTAAAAAAATCCCATGCAGGAGTATATATTACCTGTCTCTGGGGATATGGTGGCCACGTTCCTACCTCTTCTTCCAGAAAACTCCTATGTATCCCTAGCTTCCTAGCTATATGAGATGGATGCCCTTCTGTTCCCTGGAACACTGGGTGTTCTCCCCAGTGGTACTAACTGTGTGTCTCTGTAGTTCAGTGGTGATCTTCTGGCCAGCAGGGTGGGTCTTGAATTCCTAGATCTTAGTCAAGGTCTAAGCCAGGGCAAAGTTTCAAAAAAAATTCATTGAACAAATAAGTCATAAAGCTGAATTTCTCCTGCCCAAGCCATAGTTCCTTACCCGCTCACAATGTAACATATATATTATGCCTCTGAAAATAACCTCTGAGATGGCAAGGTTTCGAGTCAGGTGAGAAATCAAGGCAAGGGGTAGGGGCTGTGCCACCCTGCCATGCCCCGCCCTCCTTCAACCAACTCACTTGATGACACATTAAACTGGAGAGAGGAGGGCAGGCCTCCTGCCCCAGCCAAGCTGTAAAAGGTAACGGCAAGAAACCGTGCCCTACTTTCATGCCATATAAATCCCCGTCAGGTGGATCATGCCAGTTGATGGACTTCGACCAGAAATATCAATAACCCTAGGAAAAAAAGTAGAGGGCAAAGTTGATCCTGCTGTAAGCCAGTCCTGAATGTCCAAACTGCATTGTCATGGTGAGTGTCAAAGGTCATCTGGTCTACCTTCCTACCTGTATTGAAATCCCTACAGTCCCACAAGGGGTCCAAACTCTTCAGATCTAAGGTTTTAGGGGGCAGAGATAAAATTTCACTTATGATCACACTAAGAGACTCACGCAATAGGGCTCAGATGCAAGGTTTGCTGTTGTGGAGACCAGAGAGGTTATACTTGCTTCAGAAGACCCATTCTCCAAAGGAATGGCAGATCTGCTCTACGGTTGGCACAACTGAGGGCACTTAGAATAAAATGCTCTTCTGGAAACCAAGTAGTTCTCAGCCATCTATGGAGTCCCAGGTCTTAGGTGAGACTTGACTCAGGGTAGACTCAGAAAGAGCTTACTGAACAAATAAACCATAAAGCTGGATTATAAGGGCATACATGAGAAGCCAAAGCCACACGCAGGGAGTGCCCCAGGAAAACTGACCCCAGCCTTCAGTGGAATCTGACTGTGAAGTTGCTTTCTAACAAACAGTCATGAGAAATTATTGGAACAACTGGGTTTTGTTCTGTTCTGTTTTGTGACAGGTAGCCAACTGCCCATATTCAACAGGTACCTTACCACTGAGTTATATCTCAAGCCTTAGCTTTTTGAGACAGCTGAAACTGGTCTCAAACTCTCGTCTCCATTTCCCAAGGGTTGATACCACAAGCATACACAATCACATCCATCTGAGTATCTTCAGTGTGTCCTGAGTACTGGATAATAGCAAGGAATTGTGGTCATTTTGGGGGACCTTATGGGTATCAAATCATTAAGGCTGTGAAATATGGAATATAGAAACTGACACAATGTTTTCAAATGATTAGGTGGAGGCAGACAGGCATAGGTGACACAGGTTCAGTGACACCTTGGTGACATATCATGCCGTCACCGCACTGCTTTGTACTTCTGAGAACCTTTGGGAAGTTCATTAAGTAGAAAAGCTAAGACTTGCAGTGTGGGGAGGCAGATTGTGGAGGACGCATTTTCATTTGGACTTGGAAGCAGCAAAATCTCAAGATGTTAATAGCCAGGAGTGCCATATAGGTAGGTCCCTAGCCCCAAACAGGATGGGTCAGTTGCAGCTCAGAAGCCCCAGTTGGATGTCCAAATGGGTATCCTATGGAACATGAAAGCCATCTGTGTTGGCTGGCTTCTCAGGGATGTGGAAAGCACTGGCAGACAGGATACTGGCAGAAGACTCATGGGTATTGGGTATTTCATGCAGGCCATGGGCAGGTACGTCACAATTTTCCAAAACAATCTATTTGTTCTTGTTCCAGTCCTGACCTCAAGGACAGTCTCCTGACCCCTCTGAGCTTGAACACAGCCAGGCTGCCTCCAGAGAGGCAGTCCTGGTGGGGCAGCAATTTCTCTCTCTGGGCACTATGGAAATGCAATTTCTATTGTGCTTTTCCAGATGCTTTGCACATCTGGAAGGGGTAGGCTAGCCCAGAGTGGGGCATGAGGTCCCTTGCCCAGAAGAAAATCGACCTGCTTTTCCTCCAGCTTCTCTACCCATATCCTGGAGCTCTCTTTGCCTAGTGCTGTGCATGGAATAAAGTGGGGTTCCTGGGGGCTAGCCCATTGCTACTGCCTTCTCAGTATGAGTCTATCCTAGTTCATTTTCTCAGAGGCCACCAGGGCCCTCTGCTGGGGAAGGGAGGGGCCAGAAGGCTATCACACCACAGTACCCTTCATCTCTAGGCTTTATTATGCATCTAGCTTGTCCATTTTTTTTTTTGAGATCATGGAAAAAATGAAACTGATCTAATCTGCAGCACAGCCTTGACCTTCTCCTCTAGTGTCTGACCATTGAAGCCAAGAGGCATTCAGAAACTGCCCATAGCAATTGGTGAGGTGGGCAGTTTCCCTTTCACAAACTTATCTTCACCCTGCAGGCCTGGTAACTAACTGCCCAGTGTTGCGAAATCAGGGAGAAAATATTTACAATGACAGTTGACCAAAAAAAAAAAAAAAAAAAAAAAAAAAAAAAAAAAAAACAATCTTCCATGAGATCAACTTGACCTGACCTCCTCCAGATGAGATAGTTTTAGACAGGAGATACAATCTCTCTATGCCTTAGGGAGGGGAGGGGTTAAATGGTACCAAGAGCCTTGGACTCTTACCTGGGCATGAGTTCGAATCCTGTGACACCCAACCCTGTCCCAACTGCCTGGATGTTGGAACTCAGAGTTCATCTCAGCTTGTGTCTTCTGCAGGCAGTGTGGGAACACCTGAAGGGATCTTCTCGAACACTGGTCTGACCTTTCCACCTTTGGATGGTTGGGGGAGGTGCTTTCCTGATAGAATTGGGGGTCTGTGGACATGGTTTGGGAGGTATGAACCCCTGGATAGATAGAGGCTACAATGGTGACTCCAAACCAGACTTGCAGGAAGCGCTCTTCACTTCCTCAATTAGCTCCTGTTGTGCATCCCAGGTAAATGGCCCACTTCAGCCACCGTCCTGGTCTACCTAATGGTCAGTCAACTTGACACAGCTTAGAGTCCTCTGAGAGGTTAGGCCTCCATGCCAAGATTACATTGTGTGTAGGCATATCTGTGAGAGATTGTCTTGATTTAAATTGATGTAGGATGGCCCATCCCACTGTGAGTGGCACCATTCCTCAGGCGGATGGAACATGATTGTATGGAAAAGCTGGCTAAGCATGAACCAGTGAGAGCCAGAAAGCTCTCCTCCATGGTTTCTGCTTTAAGTTCCTGATTGAGTTCCTGCCCTGGCTCTGCCAAGGATGAGCTGTGACATTAGAATGTAAGTCTCCCCTTAGTCTGATCTGTTCTTCTTCCCCAGTGGCGATCTTGTGGTTATAATCATTTTGTCACAGTGACAAAATAACTGGGCAATGAAATGTAGCAAAATGGTCAGTCACCTCTCCATGGGAAACCAGTCCATGTTCTGTCCACTGTCACTCTCTTGTAACCTCATGTCACCTTTACTCAGTTTACCAGCTGAACCCCATGATAGTACAGCCTTCTTCTTCAGCAAGTGCAGTTTCATACGCGTGCTTGTGGTTATCGTGTACCTAGGCCAAGTGGCCTCTCTGCCAGCCTGCCAGCTAGCTATTGTCAGTGAGAATTTTTCAAGATAAGTGGGATCCGTTAGACATCAGCTAACTTGAGCAGGTGTGAACCTCATGACTGTATGGAAATGGATTCTTTACCAGCAGAGCCATCTCCTGAACCCTTATTATTATTCTAAATTAAGGCACAGTAACTTCATTCATTCTGGTGGCACAAGCTTATCATCCTAGTTGCTCAGGGGACTGACGAAGAGGATCGTCAAGTTCACAGGCAGCCTGGGCAACCTATGAACTGAAGAAGAGGCCTCAAAAATAAAGACTGAAGAAGAGGCCTCAGGATGTAGCACAGCAATGAAGCACTTGCCTACCCCGTGTAAGACTTAGGTTTAGCCCTAGTCCAACAGAAGGGAGAAAAGGATATAACTGTAGTGACATACCATGGCATTAACATATCACATGACACCTTCTCCACAGATCTACACTGAGGAGAATTCAAAGTGGAAGTCCTCTGTGATCATATTGTTCAGATTGAGGAAGCTATGACCCAGAAGGAGGTGAGGTGGCTTCCCAGGTCACAGAGCTGTTCCCAATTATTGTTGCCTGTAACGCTGTGTCTGCTCTACTCTGTCACCGGTTAAAGAGTCCAGCACATTGCATGTGGAGCATGACTGCCAAGAGAGGCTGACAGTCTCCGTTGGCCCAAAGTGACAGAGATGGTGAGCCTAGATCCAACAAGGGTAACAGTACGGAATAGCAGTGGTTCCCAGACTCTCGGATGTCAGGAACTCGGCTCATCCTTAAAAAGTAATCAAGTTCCCCAAAGAGCTTTTGTTTATCTATACTTACTACTAGAGAACTTGAGCTGAAAGTTTAAAGGAAAGTTTGCTGAGCCTTTAATCTCAGCACTTTGGAAGGAGAAGGTAGGAAGGTCTTCAAGGCCGTCCTTGGGTACATAGGAAGTTTGAGGGTAACCTGGAATACTTGAGACCTTATTTTAAACCCCCTCACCCTGATTTCTTTCTTATCTTTCTTTCCTTTTTTTCCCCAAAATCACTTAAAAAATAGTAATAATAAACCTGCAACTTGTTAACATACATTATCTATTTGGAGAGAGGATAACTATTTCTCCAAATAAAAACAATCAGTAAAAAGAGTAGCCTTGTTTTGCACATTGGAAAATAGCTTCTGCTTCTGGTCTTGCTCCACTGAACTAACACATTGCTTCTGGAAAATTCCACTTCATGACAGGGTGAGCAGATGATACTCAAAGAGTGTGGCAGAAGTCCTGAATTTGAACAGGCTACCCCTCCAGCTTCTGTAGCCCTCAGGACCTTCAGGACTCTGGGAGAGTGCTCTCAAGCTGCCTCTACAGCAGAATGTGACATTGGGGGTGGGGGTAGGGACAAGGAGACAGCCACGTGTGCAGGAGCTCAGGACCAGACATTCACCCCAGAGAAACCACACTTGAGTGAATTGGACAGGATAAGCTAGTGGTGAGTAAGGAGGTCCAGGAGCATGTTGCAGGACACATCCTCCATACAGGGACAGATGAAAGGCTCTGAGGAAAGATGAGGCATACAGTGGCTCGGGAGGGAGCTCAAGGTGCAGACTCTGCTGAGGAGGCAACCACCAAGAAGGACCTTGAGGGTCACCCTGAGCATGAGGGAGTTTATGTTCTTAGTGTGGTAAGAATCCTGAAATGACTGAGAGTGGGTCAGACCATGTTTCCTTCTGAGAAGGCCACTGGACAGGAGGACAAAGATTGGCCCTGAAAGTGGGATCCCACAGGACAGGGATATAGCTTTATCTGCTATATATCTAATATGGTGTCTAAATTATATAAGGAAGTAAAATATATAAATAATTAAAATAAAAAACATTTAAAAAACACACAAATAACCTGATTTAAAATCAGCATAGAGAATTAGGCAGAGTCCTCAAAAGAGGAAGCACAAATGGTGGAGAAACATTTCAAGAAAAAGTTCAACATCCTTACTCATCTGGGAGAGATGCAAATCAAAAGCACTTTGAAATTTCACCTTACACCAGTCAGAATGGCCAAGATCAGTAAAAACAAATAACAGCTCATGCTAGAGAGGATGCGGAGCAGAGGGGAACACTCATCCATTGTTGGTGGGAGTGCAAGCTTGTACAGCCACCACAGAAATCAGTGTGGTGGTTCCTCAGGAAGATGGGAATAGTCCTACTTCAAGATCCAGCTGTACAACTCCTGAGTATGTGTAGAAAGACTCTACATCCTACTGCGTGTCACAGTCATTGCTGCCTTATCCATAATAATCAGAAATTGGAAACGGCCTATATGTCTATCAACTGACAAATAGATAATAAAAGTGGGGTACATTTACACAATTAGACACTGTCTTAGTCAGTGTTTCTATTCCTGCACAAACATCATGACCAAGAAGCAACATTTCCACATTGCTGATCATCACTAAAGCAAGTCAGGATTAGAACTCAAGCAGGTCAGGAAGCAGGAGCTGATGCAGAGGCCATGGAGGGATGCTGCTTACTGGCTTGCTTCCCCAGGCTTGCTCAGCCTGCTCTCTTATAGAGCCCAGGACTACCAGCCTAGGGATGGCACCACCCACAAGGGGCCCTCCCCACTTGATCACTAATTGAGAAAATGCCTTACAGCTGGATCTCATGGAGGCATTTCCCCAACTGAAGCTCCTTTCTCTGTGATAACTCCAGCCTGTGTCAAGTTGACACACAAAATCAGCCCATACAGACACTATGTTGCTGTTAAGAAGAACAAAACCATGAAGTTTGCAGGTAAGTGGATGGAGCTACATAAATGAGTAGCTAAGTGAAGTAACATAGACCCCAAAAGACAAATATTTTGTGTTATTTCTTCTATGTAGAGGTTAGCTTTTCTAGGGAGAACTTTGGTTTCTTTAAAACACACACACACACACACACACACACAGAGAGAGAGAGAGAGAGAGAGAGAGAGAGAGAGAGAGAGAGAGAGAGAAATATTATGGGAATAGGTCTCCATTTTAATCCAGGTGTGTGATATTAAGCTGTTTCAGATTGCCCTCAGCAGGTGACTATGATTTGCCTCATGCTCTAGTAGAGGCATGGTTTTGCCAGCTGCAGATAGTTTCTGTGATTGGGTGATGTTATGGGAACTTTTCAGAGGGTATATAATGTCTAGGGGCCCTCAAGGGGTGGAATAGGTCATTGCTGGCTTTGGAAGGGTGGGTTGCTGTATGATAGTAGTTGTGATCAAAGAAGAAACAAGAAGAAATAAATTAGATTTAGGGATCTCTTTCTCTCCCACCTAGTGTTAGGGGGTTGAAAGGATGGAATAAGGGTGGAGAAGGCTGGAGACAGAAGAACCCAGAAAGTAGCAAAAGACAAGCTACAAGCTTTCAATGTTTTTATAATGAGTGTTGTAATCTAAATAACCACAGAGTCCCTATTAAGGGACTCTTCTGGAGGAGAGGGCCTCCCAAAGAAGGGGAAATGGCATTTTTGTTGAAATTTTGGCTCATTTTTTTTTGTTTGGGCATTTTTGTCTTACTGGTCGTCAGCTTGCTTATATTTGTTTTTGTCTTTGTGTGTGTGTGTGTGTGTGTGTGTGTGTTGTGTAAGTTTTGTGCTTTTTGTTGTTTTGTTTTCTGCATTTTAGAGATTGAAGAGGACATGTGAAGCTGACTAGGTAGGGATGTGGGGAGGATCTGGGAGGAATTAGAAAGAGAAAACATGATCAAAATATTGTATGAAAATAGTTTTTCTTTAAGCCAGGCAGTGGTGGCACACACCTTTAATTCCAGCACTTGGGAGGCAGAGGCAGGTGGATTTCTGAATTCGAGGCTAACCTGGTCTACAGAGTGAGTTCCAGGACAGCCAGGGCTAAACAGAGAAACCCTGTCTCAAAAACGAGAGAGAGAGAGAGAGAGAGAGAGAGAGAGAGAGAGAGAGAGAGAGAAATAGGGGTTTTTTTTTTCAATTGTTTGGGGGGAGGGGGGATTCTTTAAGAGAGGGGTTTTCTGTGTTGTTCTGGTTGCCCTGGAACTTGATCTGTAGATCAGGTTGGGCTTGAACTCAGTGATCTGCTTGCTTCTGCCTCCCAAGTACAGGCTTGAACCGCCACACCAAGCAAAAATCTTAGTTTTTTCTCCTTTCCTTTCCTTTTTTTTTTTTTTTTTTTTTTTTTTTTGTCAATTAAAAAAACGTGACACCTGTATGTGTGACACACTGAGCAATTGTTCTGGAATGTTCTGGATATGTGGCTTCACCTGGTTCTCAAGGGAAGACGCCATGGAGACGATGTGCCCAAGCCTCTTAGCCCTAGTTTTGGGTCCCTAAAACGGGGGAAGTCTTTGTGCATCTCAGAGGGACACAGTTCTGGCAAAGATACCAGAACAGGTCTGTGGACATGTGAAGTCTGGAGCCTAGCTCTGCTCTTCACTCCACCCAAGGCTGAGAGAACAGTCAGCCTGTGTGGAAGAGAGGGACAAAAGCGGGTCTAACGGGATCTTTATGCTTTCTCCACACAGCCTGGGAGCCAGGAGGCTGCTGTAGAGGTCAGGTGTGCCCTTTCACACCTCTGGAGTTAGCAGAGTCTGTATATGCACAAGACCCCAAAGGGACCCCAGAAAGCCCACCAGAGAGCCCTGCTTCCTAACCCAAGAGACTAGTGTAATTCCCCACCAGCCTGCAGCCTCCCACTGCCCACCATAAAGCACTGACCCCTGAATCTCAGGCTGCCTGCCTCTGGCACTTTCCCTGGTCCCAGGGAGGCAGTCACAGCTTCTGTGAGTGGCATGTCTCTGACTCCCAGTCCACTCTCCACTCTGGCTTTTAAGCTTCATGCAAAGAATGCTCTTTGGCTCTGTAGTCTACTCAAGCAGAACATGGCTATGTGAGCTGCACTGGCCACAGGGATGTAGACAGGTCTGCTCCCTCCACGCCAAGCTAAGGCCTGACTGGTCTTACGTGTTCTCCCTACCCTCTCTTGTTGTTCACTTCTGAGGCAGGATCTCACGTAGCCAAGGTTGGCCTAGGCCTTCAGCTCCTCGTCTGTCTGCCGCAACCTCCTAAGTGCTGAGATCAAAGGCTAACCTGCAGATCCACAAAAGCATCCACTGGCTGTGCCTGCGGCTGCCTTGTTCATTTGTAGCTGTTGACTTGCCACTGAGTGCCCCACGCCCACATTTATGTCTGATCTTTCTGACTGGGAGCTATGGGGGAGGGGGAAATACTGAATCCCATTTGTTCCTTACCCTCTTTCTTTCTTTGGGGGTAGGAGCAGGTGGTTTTGTGTGTGTGTGTGTGTGTGTGTGTGTGTGTGTGTGTGTGTATACGTACATATGTTTGCAAATGTGTGTATGTGTATGTGTGCAAGTTTTTGAATGCCAGAGAACATCCCATGGGTGTCATTCCTTGGGTGGTGTCCACTTTTGTTGTGTGTGTGAGTCTGAGTTTGAATATGCCAAGAAGCCAAGGATCTTCCTGTCCCCCTCCCCAGCGCTGACATTACACACAGCACCATCACCCCTGGTTATGTGCCTAGGTTCTAGGAACCAGACTTGTGTCCTTGCAAAGGCAAGCACTTTACCAACTGGGCTGCCTCTGTCACCCTCTTCTCCCGAAGAGCCCATCACAAGGCTTTGGTAAGAGTTTGGGCCCTTACTGCCCCTCTCAGAGGCTCCTCTGAGAGAGACAAGCAGCCTCTCTCAAGAGATTGCCCTCGACCATTAGCTAGCTGTTTTATACTCCAAATAGTTTTAAGTCTCTAGGGCTGGCCTTTGGAAAGAGGGCTCATTTGCACTTTCTAGTGAAGTAGCAAGTGTCCCGAGAGAGGTGCACTGGTCAAAAGAAACGGGAAGCAGGAAAACCAGCTGAGAAACAGAATTGCTGACCGGCCGTGCAACTGACGTCTGGGCATACCCAGAACTGACATGTAGTGAGGAGGGGCAGGACCAGCTGAATACTCCCTGCAAGGAGACTCTTCAGCCAGGGGGTCTACAGTGCAGATCATGTGGTCCCTAAAAGAGACTAGCTGAAGGGGGTGAAGCCCGCTGATGGCTTCACCAGGCCCTAGCTAAGGGTCAGCAGTTCAGTCCAGAGCAAGGTGGGCAGGGGCTGCCTGGGGTAAAGCCCATCTGGGGCTTCCTTCTCCTTCCTGTGACCCTATGGGTGCCCATTTACAAGAGGAGCACAGGAAGGCAGAGTCCCTGTGTCCTGTGGAGCATCTGGTGCTCTAACTGGAGTCAAAGCCACTTCTCTAGTGAGCCATAGTTGTGATGCCCTGAGTCACCCAGTCCCTGTGTCCCTGCTTGGGGAAAGTGCCATGTTCTGAAACTCAGGCAGACCTCAGAAGTAAGAAGACCTTGACTCTTGGAGACAGCCCCACTATTTTGGAAACTAGTTTAAGAAGAGTGCTCATAAAATTATCTTTTACAATAGAAGGGCCTCTCTCTAGACCTTTCCAAGGAGGTTATGAAATAAGCCTTGGCAATGACCCCCTGGTTGGGAACTCCTGTCTGTTTTTGGGAGTTTCTCTCTCTCTCTCTCTCTCTCTCTCTCTCTCTCTCTCTCTCTCTCTCTCTCTCCCTCCCTCCCTCCCTCCCTCCCTCCGTCCTGCTCTCTCTCTCCATCTCTCTACCTCCCTTTCTCTCTCCCTCTCCCTCCCTCTCTTCTTCTGTCTCCCTCCTTCCCTCTTTCTCCCTCCCTCTCTTTTTCCCTCTCTCTGCTTCCTTCTCTCTCCCCCTCTCTCTGCCCCATCTCCCTCCCCCTCTCTCCCTCCCTTTCTCTTTCCCTCTCTCTTCCTTCTTCTCTCCTTCCCTACCTCCCTCTCTCCCTCTCCTCCTCAACCTCTCTGTCTCTCCCTCTCACTCTGTGCAATCATGTATGTGCACAGGTATGTGTGTGAACATGTGTATAGAGACCAGAGATGAATGAAACAGATGTCTTCCTTAATTGCTCTCCACTTTCTCTTTTGAAACATCATCTCTCACTGAACCTGGATCTCACTGATTCGGTCAGACTCACTGGCCAGTAAGCCCCAGGGATCCTTCTGTCTCAGCCACTCCCACCCTATCCCCAGAACTAGGCTTACAGACATTCAGTCACCCTGTCCAACTTTTATGGAAGTGTCTGGGATTGAACTCGGGTCCTTACATTTGCACAGAAAGCACTTCACTCGATGAACCATCTCCCTAACCCCTGTGTGTGTTTCCTAAGCCAATGAACAGCATCTCACCCGATGCGTGTGTGGATGGTCTTCCTGGCCAGGTGTGTGCTTCTGTGTATATGCTTACCTAGTCCTGCAGGCAGCTGGATGCTGAACACACCATCCTGTTAGGCACGCAAAGGGCTGTTGTCTTAAGCTGACCACCTCTCACAGGCTAGATAGAAATGGAGGCACGCCCCCCCCTGCCCCCAGCAGAGAAACAAAACTCTGAATTCAGCCCCACTGCAAAGGGAGATGTCACCCCACACCCTGGCTCCTCCACTAAAAGGTTCTCAGCTGTGGGTTTCAGAGAATATGCCTGAGGGTGAGGCTCCTGGGCATCTGGTTCTCCTTATTCGCCAAGAACCCTGAGGTCACTGGAAGATCACAGGGACTTGTTCCTTTTTGTTTGGATGCTGCGTTCCAGGCACTGGGAACCAAATGACATCATGTGAGGATAGGATCCAAGCCCTTCTTACCCACTGGCTGCCGCTGCACGGCAGATGTTAGGTGGGTGATGTCATCCATGGGAGAATTATGGAGAAGGCTATCGTCTTTTGTAACCATGGGCCGATCTGTCCCAAGGGGGCACGCACAGCAAGTCAAATGAAGAGCTGGGTGACATTTTGTATTAAAGCTCCAGTAACTTACAGGTAATGTTTGAAGGATGTTTGGCACACACAGAGGCCAAGGAGAAGATAGGATGGGGATTAATCCCTTAGTCTCCTCACTTGGTTAGCCACGATGTTCTCTGTCACGATCAACAGCAGAAGGCTCCTAAAAAGGGAGTTGTGGTCTTCCTTGCTCTGTGATCAAAGAAGAGGTTCAGTCTTGAATCACATATATTTAAGATCATCCTGCATGGTGTGTCTCTTCTGTTGCTCTTCTAAGCTATTACCAAGATGTTAATTTGGGAACATAACCAAGCAAGAGCATGGGGTTGTTGTCAGGTCATACCTACGTCAGGCTTATTCGAGGTCCTCAGAGAGATTTCTGGTGGAGCAAGACAAAAGCAGATACATTCAGGACAGAGGCCAGGGGAAATAACAATAGTACCTCTCCCCTGGGGAGCTTGGAGTGATTGAGACTAATCTGGACTAGTCTCTTGGCCTCAAGTTTTTCCTCCTTTCTTCCATTAAAAGTCACATCCAGCCACATCATGCTTCTGACTGACCTAGGAAGATGCTCATGTGCACAGGTAGCCAAGCCTCAGCACACTGTGCCATCCAGGGACAGCCCACCCTGTACTGAGCTGGAATGTTACAGAAGGCCCTCCCCACACAGCACCCTAAGTGGGAACTGGGATTAGGAGAGCCAAGAGTAAGGACACATTACCACTGTGCCCCTCGTCTGCAAGCTCTTATGTTACTCTTCCTGTCACTATGGTAATAGGTCTAACAGTGACATCTTACAAGAGAGACAAGGCCTACCTTGTTAGGCTTCAAGGTTTCAGGGGAAATTCAGTTCATCATGGTGGGGGAGGCTGGGCAGAGGGAGAGTCCCAGTCTGTCTGGTGTGTCCACATGACAGCTTGATAGTGAAGCCGAAAATATTGTAGCCAAAAAACATTGTAACCTGGGCAAGTTTGAACTCAGAGAGGCCAACTCCTGTCAGCCAGCTCCCCTTCCCTAAAAACTCCACAGCTGTCAAATAACACCACAAGCTTGGGACTCATTTAAGAAATGAGACTGTGTCCAACATTTCCGAGTTAAGCCATAGCAAATTCCCAGTGGGCACCTGAAACCTTGACTCATACCAATCTAGGGGATTAACAAGTCACTAATAACAAAGTGAAACAAATGTAACAGTATTTACTCTCAAAATACCTTTATGTGCTATACAATACTTTCTTCTTGTGCAGAAAGGGCACAATCCCACAGGAGGAATGAAACAAGGTGGATGACACAGGTACACGCTACAGAGTTGCCTGAGCACGGACGCTGTGAATCCACAGCCATCGCTCTGATATCCAAGATGGCTACTGAATAGCTAGAGGGTAGGCAGTGCACTGTTCGGAAACATTGTACTAAAGGAGTGACACATGAGCCAAGTGGGGTGGCGTGGGACAACTCAAGATGTCATCATGCTGGAACTCTGTGCAATGCAAAACGCAGGGACTGTTTGTTTCTGGAATTTTCCACTGAATATTTGTGAACTGTAGCTGAAACCACAGAGATCAAAAGCATAAGCGAAGGCCAAAAACTACTGTCATCGGAGAAAAACCTGGGTGGAACAGGAGTTACAGAGAATCCATTAGAGGTGGTGAGAAAGAGCCTTGAAGGAGACCTATAAAGGCCCCTGAAGGACTGTGAACTAACCAAACCTGGAAAGGGGACCTAAAGACAGTTCGCTCCCTCAGCTGGCCCTTAACCTGACTCCGGCAAGGGCAGCTGTGCCTCTTGTTGGGCTGCACTTTATGTGGTGTTCATGACAGTTGTCAGGATGAAGCGGCATGTATCTGCCCTCTTTGGGAGAAAATAGTCCATAAGTGATAGAGAGATGGCTTGGCTATGAAGAGCACTGGCTTCTTTTCCAGAGGACCCAGGTTGGATTCCCAGCACTCATACAGTAGCTCATAACCATCAATAACTTGAGTTCCAGGAGATTTGATGCCCTCTTCTGGCTTCCATGGGCACTACATGCATGAGGTGTATGTACATGCATGCAAAACATTCACACACATTTAAAAAGGTAAAGAATATATTTTTCTTAAAAAGGAAAGTTGGTATCAGTATTCTAAACAAACAAAAAAGAAAATGATCCATGGTGGTGTAGGTGTGGGCCATGGTTGTCACTGTGTGCCGGCTTTCCTGTCGTGACCCTAAGTCCCTGCGTTGACTGAATCCAAGAGCAGTTGTCTCTGTGTCTTCAACTCTTCTAGAATGACTGAAACAAAACATCAAAATACTCTCCAAATAAAATTTCCTTTACACCCAATTCTAGGGCCTTCTACAAGAAAGGGCCTCAGATGCCCCTTGCCTGTAAGAAGGGCAAGTTATCCAGGCTCAGCCAGAACATTCTGACTGAGAAGGTCAGCACTCCACCAGCCTAGAATCCTGCTGTTCCAATAGCTTTCTTCCAACACAGCATGTAAAATAAATTGGAACTTCAGGGATGCCAGACTTTAAGATGAGATTTAAAAGCACACCTGCCACCATTTCTTCCTGGAGCCACATTCGCTCAGAAGCTGCAAGGATGAATCTACATGAGGACCCAGGCTCAGAATGTGGGCCAGAGGGGACCTTAGAGAATATCCGATCTAGGCTGGGAAGATGGACCAGCCAGCACGAGGACCTGAGGTCGAGCCACTGGCTGCAGTGAGACATGCTTGTGATTGCAGCTCTAGGAGCAGAGACATGGAGATCCCTGGGTGGTCACTGGCCAGACAGCCCAGCTGCAACAATGTACTGAAGGCCAATTTAGAGGAACCTGTCTCAAAAAAAGCATCTCACCTTAGGAATAACACCAGGGAGATGCGGGGGGCATGGGGGGGGCGTGGTGGAGAGGCAGAGACAGAGAGAAACAGAGAAACAGAAACAGAGACAGGGAGAGAGACAGAGACAGAGAGACAGACAGAGGGAGAGAGAGAGAGAGAGAGAGAGAGAGAGAGAGAGAGAGAGCACATGGTCCCTCCCTGGTTTCTCCAGGTCCCTCCTCTGCATACATGCTTACTTAAATATAACTCACATGCCCCATGCCAGTCTCAAACTGCATCAAACCCAGCTGGCCAAACGTCCTTGTCCTGAAGGGAAAGCCATCAGTCCCGTTGCTCCCGTTGCCCAGTTCAGTGACATCAGCAAACATGGATTCAAAGGAGTCAGCGCCAAGGTCACTGGGTTTGGAAGCATCCTGCCAAGGACCTATCCTCCAGGATGCTGAGGCGGAAGGGCTCGCAAAGAACAATCGTGGCCACAGCAATCAATCAAGAAACAGAAGCAACTTCAAACACCATTGTCCTTCCCGGAGGGCCGTCTCTAAAACACTGGGGCCTCGGGGATGAAGGGGAGGAATATGCTCAGACTCCCTGTATAGCAGCAAGAAAGCCAAGGCCCCACAGCCCAGTGAGCACAGATGGTAGAAGCCAACGGAAAATCACTTGTGCCATCAACACTGTTTGTAGACCATAGCCAGAGGCATGAACAACATTGCTGTGTATTTAGGGCTTGATTCCTCAGCAGACCACCATTCTAGCAACCTGTGAGCGCTGCTCCATCGTGGTGAGCGAATCTCCATTGTTGCATATGTGTACATGTGGTGCCTGAGGCAACCTTCCCAGAAACTCCTGTGAGGATCAGTCATTTGAAATCTGAAGGAACAGAGACCCTGGGAGACTTCTAAGCACAGATCGCATGGCTGACTGACACTCCGCCTGGGCAGCTGTCATTTTGGTCAAGGATGGCTGAGGATCTTCTGCGACCCATGGGATACTTAGACGCCTGGGGTAAGCAGTCATAGCCGCTGGGAAATAGCAGCATTCATAGGAAATGCTGCCTCATCACTGGAGACTTAGGTGATCCCAAACCTTCACACTCCCACTGCCATCCACCTCACTAGATGCTGGGTCTTAACCCATTCAAGGGCACCCCCCAAGGGACACCACAAGACCAGCCATGTACCAAATGGAAAGCACCTCTGGCTTGCAAGTCACTCTGCATCCATTTTCACACTTAAGCTCAGCAGTGGGGGCAGAAGTTATTAACCCTGTCTTATTGTTGGATAAAATGGAGTCACACAGTGAGTGACACAGCTGGGCTGAATGGTGGCCTGGGTCAGCTCAGAGGAACAACATGCAAAGCTTGAAGGAAGGGCATTGCCGCTAAGTTCTAAAGAAAAAAGATAGAGGTTGTGAAAGTGTGCCCACCCTTCTGGGGTGGCTGCTTTCTGTTTCTCTGAAGTCTTCCTACTGCCCTACCCCACTGAGTCTCCACGGATATAGGCAGTTTGGTGGCCACAGCCCGGCGATTCTTCCTGACACGAGGGGCTTCCTACTCCAACACACAGCACAAGCATGTGAGTGAAGCAATTGTCCCTGAAGACATCACACGAATACATTAATGAGCTCAATGGCCAGCCCTGGCTGCCTTGGGACACTTCCTAGACCTCCACACAGCTGTGTCAACAGCAGCCAAGGAAAAAGCAAGAGCTAAGCCTCTCTCAGCCGCCTTGGAAGTCAGCCACTTCTCACCTTCAGAGGAACAATGTTGCCATATTTCTTTGTTTCCATAGATGTTTCCAGTGAATAACCAGGGTCAGTGGCTCAGGAAGACCTCCCTCCTACCCCCAACCTTCCGTCCAAGCTCATTTCACCGAGGTCAAAAACCACAGATATTTCCATATGTGCCTCTGTGTGTGCTATACTTATGTCTGAGGGGCCAAACAGGAAAAATAGCATTCTCAGATGCTAACACACTGTCGAAACACGTTGAAGCAGGGACTTAGAGGAAAACTTCTGTTAGCAACGGCTTCAGGAGGAAGAGGAAATAGCATTTAATGGGGGCTGAAAATGTTCCCTCCCCACGGCCCGTGTGTTTAAACACTGGGTCTCCAGCCAGTGGTGCTAGTGGGGGGAGGTTGTGGAATCTTTATGAGATATGGCTGCGGGAAGTGGGTCCCAGTAGAGAGCGAGGGGCTAAAGGCATACCCAGGCTCCACTCTGGCTCTGAGCGCTCTGCTTCTAGACTGGCAACATAGTAACAGGGATATTTACTCTTCTGCCATCACTGTGAGAGACTGTGTCCCTGAACTTGAGCCATAAATCAATCCTTCCTGCCTTAAGTTGCCTCTGCCTGGAATTCTGACACAACAAGAAGAAACATAAGCAACACAATACTGCAATACTCCCATCGTAGAACTGTATACCTAAAAACAGTTAAAGGGGGAGGATTCCTGATGGATGTCCTTTACCCTAATCACAGACATGCGAAAAAGCGTCACTAGGTGTTTTGTTTTTTGTTTTTGTTTTTTGGTTTTTTTTTGTTGTTTTTGTTGTTGTTTTACACCTCATCACATTGTAAAGAACCTAAAAGATTTTATAAATTTATTATGCCTTTCTGTTTAATAGCAAAGAATTTGAATTTGGAATATTAACTCTGTGTTGAAAGCACCTGGTTTGCCCCCAGTCTTAGGAAGATCAGGCATCTGGATTGCTGTGGCTCACACATCTGCTGGGTCAGGTCTCTGTCTGAATCCTTTCCCTCTGCTCCCTCCTGGTCCTCTTGGACAGTGCACAGCACTCTGTGGTACTCTCTCTGCACAGTACCCTCCCCGCTTGCTACTATGTCACCTGTACAAAGTGTTATAGTGACCCACCTGTAAGATCATATGGAAAAGGTAAGACCAGTTCTGTGTATTGACTCATGAGCTAAAGTTCTCGGTGATGCCAGTTAGCTGGCTCCAGACAAACGATTCCTAAGTAAAAACATTTGGCGTCATTCTCCACCATTCTGACACAGTCCCATAGGCTGGGTGAAGGGCTATGCAATAGCTCCAAGACACCAACCAACCATAGCTGGGTCCCACACCTCCTCACTCACCCTCTGAGACTCACTGGTGTGTATCCTAGGGTGGAGTATGAGACCAACGTTCCAGGCAGTTGCTGGAAGGACCTCTGCTTTCTATTTCTGGAAGCATCCATTAACAAGTGTGAGTTGTTCCTTCAGTTATTCTCAGAGGACCTGTGTGATAAGCTGTCTTTCCAATGTCTTTCTTGGAGGCAAACCCCAAACCAGTGACAAGCTAATGGATTTCCTGTTCTGTGCCAGGCACCCAGCTATCCCATCTCTCATCTCAGGACCCCCGCAAAGTTTCCTTGGTCCCCTTGATAGACAAAGGAACTGTTTGTCAGTGTTAAGCACCTTTGTCCAGACCACACAGCGGCGAGCGGCAGAGGCAGCCCATGCCCTCCTACTCCAAAACCTTACTTTCTCCAAAGAGACGGTAAAGAGAGATGGCTCACGCTGCCACAAAGAGACTGCTTACAGCCACCCTGTAGCTGCTCTGAGTGCTGGGTTCAAAATGGATTATAAAAACGTCTGGTCCAGGGGCTGCAGTGATGGCTCAGCAGTTAAGAGAACAAGCTGCTCTTCCAGAGGACACAGGATCGATTCCCAGCACTCACAACCATGTGGAACTCCAGTTCCAGGGGATCGGGCAGCCTCTGAGGACACTGCATACATGTGGTACACAGACCATACATGGAGGCAAAACACCCATACACAGAAAATAAGTTTCTTTTAAAAAGAGGAAACCTCTGATCCAGCTGTCCCATCTGAATCCACCATGTGTCTGCCCAGTGAATAAAAATCATCCCACACAAGGCTCCATCCTTTAGGGGCTGGTAGAAGATCCCTGGTGGTAGGAACTCCACCTGCATCTCTCTCTCCTAAAAGGCTTTCTCTTACACACAAGCTCCCTAAAACCTTCCCACCAATGAGAAGTTTGTAAAGGATAAGACTATTACCTGGTCCATATGGCTTTGAGGTAGCTGTGACCAGAGACAAATAAAAGACTTCCACCTGCTCCCCTTGCTGGCCCCCTGCAGGTGTTTTGTAGCTGAAGAGCCAGCCTCCAGAAGCACCTGCCGGGTAACCTGAGATGGAACTCCGCTTCATGTAACTTGTAAGGCCAGTGAGTTCAGAGTCACAAAGCCTGGTCCAGGTGTAGCATATGCAAACAGCTATGCTACCCCAGACAGACTTTCATCTTCAGACCTCAAGTCCCTGGGAGAGACACCTTCCCTGGTACAAAAGGAAGCACCAGCCTGTATAGACAGCCCTGGCTTCTGGATCCCTCTCCACCACTCTGTCTCAGATAAATCTTTTCACAGGTGGGGCTTGAAGGCTGTCCCCAGCTCTTCATCTTTGTAATATACTTGTCAATAGAACAGTGTGTGTGTGTGTGTGTGTGTGTGTGTGTGTATTCACATGTTTGTGTATAGATGTGTGTTCACATATGTGTATAGATGTGTGTTCACATGTGTGTTTATGTGTGTGTTCACATATGTGTATAGTATGTGTGTTCATGTGTGTGTGTGTGTGTGTGTGTCCTAGTGTCATTCATCAGAGAGTATCCACCTTATTTTTTGTGACAGGGTCTCTTATTAGAACGTGGTTGATCCTCGCCAATTTGACCAGGCTAGCTGGTCAGGGAGATCCAGAATCTGCTTGTTTTCGCCTCTGAAATGCTGGGATTATAAGCATATGCCACCAAGTCTGGCTTTTAACCCCAGGGAAGCTCTTGAAGGTGCCTCAGTGAGAACTCCAACCCCTACCTGATAAATATCCTCACCATCTACCAGAACAAGAAATACTTTGCTGCTGTGATGGAGAAAGAGCCTCCTTCTAAGTCCTGCATTGGCCCAGGATACAAGGCATTGTCTTATTCCCCAGAGTGACCTTCTGGTAGGAATATCTGTGAGACTAAATAACAGACAACCGGACACGGCTGGCGAAGACACTGGCTGCCCTGAGGCTGCCATCTCCTGCAGTCAAGTGTTGTGTCTGGCCTCTTCTGATAACGAGATGCTGTATGTCTCCACGTAAGCACAATCTCAGACAGCATATGGCTTACAAAGCTCCGTTTCCGACTGCTAATGTGCATCAACCTCTCGCCCCGCCAGGGTGCAGTTGTGGGGGTCCACCTTCCCCTCACACTCAATCTGCCTGTGTGCCTGCCACTATCACTCACAGAAGCAAATCATGTGCATCCAGGGAGATGGAGTCCCAGCATGCCGCGCTGCTCAGACTCGAGCAATCATCCACAGTGAAACGTGGGATGGAAATAAACCTGCTGTCTCTGGGAGATGTTTTTGGCTAAGGCCGTTTAAAAGTCAAATCCAATCAAAACATCTGCAGGAACAGAGGTGCGGATGTCCTTGGGAACAATCCTACCCCAGAGCAATTTAAATACATTCTGGAGGTGATTTTAGACTCACCTAGTTCTCCTGGGTAGCAGGCTCTATTTGTGGAGATCAGTGAACTGTGTCAGAGCCACAGATACACAAAGAGACATTGGGGCAGCCTTCCTCCCACATAGGTAGCATTTAATATAATACCTGTTGGTGACACCTCCCTGTTAATGTGCCTGACCTGATGTGTGCCTGACTATCAACCACAGTCACACATGTGTGCATGCATGATTGTGTGTGTGTGTGCATGTGTGTGCACATATGTGTGCATGCTCTGCATGTAAATACACATTTGAGTGGCTATGTATGCCTATGCATGTCTTACGGAGGTCAGAAGTCAATGCTGGGTGTACTCTTTTCTCCTCGTTGGTTTTTTTTTAAACATGGAACCTGCTGCTCTCTGATTGTCTGGACTGGCTAATCAGCAAGCTCCAGGAATCCATCTGACTCCACTCCCCCAAGACAGGGGTTACAGTTGACTACCACCGTGCTCAGCTTTTCATATTGGTGCCAGGGACCTGAACTTTGACCCTCATGCTTACACAGCAAGCCCTCTACCCATTCAACAACCTCCACAGACCAGTTTTAAAAAAAAAAAAATGAGTATGTGCATGTGTCATATACTTATGAGTGTAAGACATGCACACACGCATGTAAGTACATATACAGAGCTAGAAGACGACACCAGACTGCCTGGAACAAGAGTTACAAGTGGTTGTGTGCTACACGGTGTGGATGTGTAGCTGAAACATCCACAGTGTGGATGTTAGAAACTGAAGTGAGCCGTCGCTACAGCCCATCAGCCCTTTAGAAAAATATTATTTAAATTGTTGCATGTATACTAATTGCATTTGAGAATCTGTCTTATCAGGTTAGATTCTCAGGAACCAGAATCTGGGTCCTCAGATCTTTGTCCCTGGGCTTGCGTCTCCGTGGTTGCAAAGGCAGAAAGCTCTGGTGCCAACAACAATTATGAGGGAGAAGCAAGAGTCTAGAGGAAGTAATCAGCTGATGAACTGGTGGAGCACAGTATCTAGAGAAGAGAGGAAACAGGAAGTAAGGGAGGAGACACGGGCAGGAAGGCAAGGTCAGTGTGGCTCAGACTCCATCAGGTCCAAGCCCAGTCTCCAGGCAAGGGCAGCTGCCTCCCAGAGTGGTGATGAGAGCGCGCCAGCGGGGAGCTTGGCGGCAGTGGCCTTAGCTGGCTACCAAAGGACACAATGCTTCAGGGATGACAGACTTCACTTCTGCATGACCCAAGAGCCAGCCAGGACAGAATGAGCCATGGAACAGGCCACGCCTCTGGAACAGATCCTTCTGAACAAGGCGGGTTACTGGTCCAGACCCAACCTCTGACAGAGCCGGGACAAGCAGCTACCAGGAGAAAAAAAAGAAAAGTCACCTGGTGGGAAGCCTTCACTGGGACATTGTGCCTGACAGTGTCTGCACATCAGATGTGAGCTGAAGGGACTCTCCCCGTGCACCCTGTGGGTCATCAACACAGAAAAGGACACTTTATCAGTGTCCCCAAAACACTATGGTCACATGGGATCCAGGGTCAGGCACAGTCAAAGCATGAACACCCACTCCACTAAACACCACCACCCTGGCACAGGGTGATGCTTCTTTATAGTCTTCTCAATTGGTCTCTTGTTTTGAGGGTCGGGGGCTATGACTCTAGGAGCCACGGGAAGTCTTGAGTGTTGCCCTATGTCTAATGTCAGAGGGAACGGCCTTCCAGGATGAGAGAAGGCTAGAGCAGCCGACCAGCCTAAGAGGAAGACCAGGTTAGCTCGAAGCGCTCTCGTTCCATCCCATAAACAAACAGGCAACTCTGGCGAGGCACGTGCCAGCACACCTACCATCCTGCCTGCACACTTCTCTTCCTCTTTGATTTCTGCTCATGGAGATGCCGAAGAATCGATGTGGCTTCTGCACTCGTTCTGCATAGCAGTGTGGGACAGTGTGTGGTATTCAAGGGACGCCATTGTCCTCCAACTGGTCTCCGTGAGGGTCTGAATGTCACTCACGGGTGGGTGAGGAATGCTGGAAGTGGGAACTGATTGCAAGATGTTTAGCAAGGCGTATTTGATCTCACAAGACTAAATTAAAAACTCAGGTGCGCCTAGACAGTCTTCATTTGCCCCTGAACATCTGTAATTTCTAATTCCTACTTTGGCCTCCCTACTTTAATTTCATATTTTAAAATTTTGCTTTGAAAAATATATTTATATATGTAGAGTTTAAATTTTTCATTTATGTGGGGGGGAGAGGAGGGGTTGTGTGTGCCATGGTATGTGTGTATGTGCTATGGTATGTGTGTGTTGCCATTATGTGTGTGTGTGTGCCATTATGCATGTGTGTGTGCTATGCTGTGTGTAAGTGTATGTGTGAGGTGGTGTGTGTGTGTGTGTGTGTGTGTGTGCGCCATGCTGTGTGTGTGTGGTATGCTGCATGTGCGTTTATGTGTGTGTGTTTGTGTGTGCCATGCTGTATGTGTTTGCCATGGTGTGTATGTGTTTATGTGTGCCATGGTATGTGTGCAATGCTGTGTGTGGGTGTGTGTGCCATGATGTATGTGTGCTTGTATGCCATGGTGTGTGTGTGGTATGCTGTGTGTGTGTTTGTGTGTGCCATGCTGTGTGTGAGTGTGTGTGCCAGGATGTGTGTGAGTGTATGTGTGTCATGGTGTGTGTGTGTGTGTGTGTGTGTGTGTGTGTGTGTGTGTGATGGTGTGTGTGTGGTATGCTGTGTGTGTTTATGTGTGTGTTTGTGTGTACCAGGCTGTTTATGTGTGTATGCCATGGTGTGTATGTTTGTATGTGCCATGGTGTGTGTTTATGTGTGTGTGCCATGGTGTGTATGTTTGTGTGTGCCATGGCGTGTGTGTGTGTGTGTGTGTGTGTGTGTGTGTGTGTGTGTTTTATGTGTGTGTGCCATGGAGTATGTGTGTGCACCATGGTATATATATAGTACAGTCAGCAATTTCATGAAATTGGCTCTCTCCTTTCACCTGTTTGAGGATTTCAGGCATTAAGATCAGGTATCCAGGCCTGCACAGAAAGTATCTCTCCCCTGTGAGCCACCTGCCAGCCCCAGTGTATATATTTTTAACAGTGTTAGAAATTGAATCCCAGGGTTTCACACACACAAGACAAGCACTCTACTACTGAGCTTACAGCCCCAGCCTGCCCAGGACTTTTTGATGTTTTTATGTCTTTTCACACTTTTTTTGGTGAAAATATATTCAAAATTTATATAGTTTGAATGCATTTATATATTTTTTTAAAAAATCCTTTAGATCATTTCTATAAATACAATAAAATCCTGTGAAAATATTCATTATCATGACAGAATTTTTGATCATGGAAAAATAAAGAAAATTTTAATTTAGTGAAATATAAAATAATTATAAAGTCGATGTGTCTTTATTATGTTAGTCATTCAAGCATTCAAGCAAAAAAAATCTATTTAAACATATTCCATAATGACTAATTCAGTCATTTGGATTTTTTTTTGTTTTATTTTGTTTTTGTTTTTTGTTTTTTGTTGGGTTTTTTTTTTTTTGTCATCTGCCAATTTCTGGTCTACATTTTTTTCAATTTTGTTTTAAAATATATGAATATATAAAAACATGAGTATGTAGGGATTTTTTAAAGTATGGGAACAAGGGCATGCTTTGTTTCACTGTATGCATGCTTAAATAAACCCCTAGCTGTGCGAAGGGCGTTCACTTGTCCTGAGCCTCAGATGAGAGGGGGCAGGCACCCGTCAACATTCACCTGTTATAGTGTGAATCTGAAATGTCTCCAGCCTGTGCTGTCTTGAATGCCATGGAGCCTTTAAAGGGCGGGTCCTGGTATCTGCAGTGGGTGGACCTTTGAGGATGATGCCTGCCAAGGGGCCCAGCCTCTCCCCGATGAGAGCCGTTCTCAGCTTCCCATCTGCCACCGTGTGAACAGCTGCTTCCTCATGCTCCCCGCCAATCATGGAAAAACCTGTTCCCCTAGGCCTTCCCAGCTGTCATGGGCTGAAGTTCCCAAAAACTGTGAGCCAAAATAATCCCTTGTTCCCTTACGCTGTTTCTGTTCCATGTTTGGTCACAGACACAGCGGTTACTAAAACTTCATCCTTCTAGGCACGGAGCTGTCAACCATACCTTTATAATTTCAAAACACCCACAGTTCTTGTTTACAGAAGTTTCTCACGGGATTTGGTGGAAACCTTTCGTGTCTTCCAAGTCCTGTGCCCAGAACCCCAGAAACAGAAGCAATTGAGACAGCATTTATCAGGAGGCTTCACCTTAAAAAAAAAATCAGTTTGTGCCAAGCACAACTGGCACTCCTACACACACACACACACACACACACACACACACACACACACGTGTGTCACCTCTTAAAACATTGTAAGTGAGCTGGGTGTTGTAGCACACACTTTAATCCCAGTACACAAGAGGCATAGGCAGGCAGATCTCTTTGAATTCTAGAATAGGCTAGTCTACATCATGAATTATAGGATAGCCAGAGCTATGCAGAGACCTTATCTCAAAAAAAAATCTTTTGGGGTGTTCTGCTTATTGCTTCATTTGTCGTTATAAGATTGCATACTGTGTGTTGTATTGTAATATGCACTAGTACACACTGATCCTCCTTATTCTTGTTGACAGGTGTATAATGTTCCACTCAACTGCCACACCTTTTTATCTTTCGTGTGTATGTGTGATGTATGGGAGGGAGGGAGCACACACACCATAGTACGTGTGAGGCAATCATGGACAACTTGGGTGTCACTCCTCATGTTACACATGGCTTTAGGCGGGTTTCTTGCTGTCCAAGTCTGTGGCAGCCAGGGTAGCTGGCGCCTGAGCTTCCAGAGACTCATTCTCCTGGAGGAGTTCTGGGGTTACATCCGAGTGTTACCACATCCAGCTTTACGTAGCTTCTGCAGATCCAGACTAAGATCTCATGTTTGTGCAGCCGCATTTCACCCAGCGAAGCGTCTTCCCAGTTCAGCGTAACACGTTTACAATTCAAACGCTGTATACGGGTTTACGGATATGAACTATCTTCCAAGGCGAGGAAAATCTCAACCCGTTCTGGATTTACTCTCAAAATGAACCGTGCAGCTGGGACAGTGTGTGCTGAGGACAACCGCATGACAGATTTCCTCCAGACTATTCGAAGGATCAGTAATAAAAAAGGGGCTTAGTAGCTAACCCTCTTTATTAAAACTCAACAGCCTTCATCAGTTTGTCAGCAAGGAGAGGCCATTTTAGTACGGATGTCACCTGCGTCCTGTGATGATAACGATTAGACTCCAGGTTTGGTGGATTTTATTTCTGGTTTATATCTGAACTTGTTGTTCCCTGACCTTGTTCTACCTCAGCACACAACACCCCACATCAGGATCCACAGCACGGCCTCCAACTCCGCATTAACCGAAGCTGCCCGAGTACCCTTGGTATTCTGGGCCAAATGATTTGTGGGTGGGTTAATCTGAAACTAGCCCATGTCTCCACCCTGTCTCTTCTGTTCCAGCTCCTTGGTACATTTATCCTTTTAGAGGTCAAAAGGAACAAAGAAAACAATGTTGTGTTGTCTTGTTGATTTCATCAAATGCCTGACAGAGCAACTTAAAGAAAGAGGGTTGTGGCTCACAGTTTGAGAGTGCACTGTCCCACACCACTATGGGAAAGATGTGGATTGCAGGGGCCTGGACATAGATAGGAAATTATCAACACCTCTCTTCTCCAGGTTGAGGCTCAGAGAGATGAGGTAAATTGGCCCTGATTCAGACCTAGTGGCTGGCTTTGATCCTCCAGGGCCATGAATGAAGCGTGAAATCTCAACACGCTAGAACACATATGCTCACTGAGACTGTTGAATTTTCTTTCTTACTTGAAAGACTTGAGCGCCAACAGCAAAGCCCTACCAGGAAAGCGGGGGGTTTTCTTCTTTCTGTCACCTCCACTGAGAGTGATCAAGGTCTGGGGAGCTAGAGCCAGCAAAGAACCTGTGTACAGGCAAGAGCTCCCCAGTGTGACCCCCAGAACCATGTAAAAATACTTGATGGAGCTTGCGGTCCCAGCACTGGGGAAGGAGAGCCAGATAGATCCCTTGGGGTCCTTGGGCAGCCAGCTTGCTTCCTGGGCAAGCTCCATGCCAGTGACAGATCGTATGCCAAGAAAGGTGATAGTGCCTGAGGAAGAATGCCTGACCTTGTCCTCTGACCTTTACTCACATGCTTGTGCACACACACACACACACACACACACACACACAAATGAGTCAGACAGAGGAACCAGGAAGTGACAAAAGCCAAGCCAACTTGGCTTCCTCCTCTTCCAGGGGTGGACATGACACATGTCTCTACCAGACATTGTTAAATAGCCTCCTTGCACCAAACCACCCTCCAGGAAACTTCTTGTTTCCACTCTGGATGGTATTGCCAAGAAAAATGCCCCCCACAGGAAGCCTGGGACATGGCTGGCAAAGCCTGGGTCTTTAAGGCCTAGAAGTCAACATGGAAAACATCTGGCTATTCCTAGCAGCTGAGGGAACAGAAGGAACTTGCTCCAATGACATGGTCCCTCCCTGAGAATTCATTTTCCATCAAGGATGTCCTTGGCCCTGGTGTGGGTCCAATTCGTTCAGTGTTGGCCTGGTTTGTTCAGCAAGGTGTTGGCCCTGACCTAACATGTTGATTTCCTGAACTGTTCTTACCCCAAAGCATAGCCTCTACCAGCAAACCTGGAAGCTTCCCAAGCAGACAATCCCAAGTCTCTAAAGCTCTCCTGAGTGGACCAGGCACTCAGATTTCCCAGACTGGTCACGCGTGGTGGTGGCTTTTGCTGCTCCCTGGACACCCCTTTTTTCCTAGTCATTGCAACTGTGAGCCCAGACCTGTTCTCCTTCCTAATTGGTCTTCCTCCCACAATGCCCTTGGCAAGAATGGTCCACATCTTTATGAGCAGATCGTTTCATGGAAAGTTACATTAAAACCAAGGCGGCTTCCTGGGTAAGTACAGGACAAATACCCACTTGGGTCTAACATACTGAAGAGAGCAGTTTGGGGACTTTTTACTTCCCTTTGTCCTCTGTGCTGGGTGGTTTTATGTTAACTCGACACAGACTAAAGTCATCAGAGAGGATAAAACCTCAATTATGCCTCTGTAAGACCAGATTGTAGGCAAGCCTAACTCAGACGCCCTCTCATGATCCATGCGTTGACAGGACTGGCCCTGACTGTCCCTCAGATAGGCCTGATCTGGACTACTAAGTTACATACACCCATTTCCTGGATGTCCAGAACCCACATAAACCTTGGATCAGCGCCGTGTATTCACAGTGCTTCTATTGGGAGATGCGGACAGAATTCCAAAAAGTTCATGGCCAGCCCAGTGTCCACAGCGGCAAAATAACAAATTCTGCCTCAAGATACAAGGTGAGGCTCAACATACAAGGTTGTTCTCTGGCCTCCACACAAGGGCCATGGCACATACACGTGTACTCCCATGTGCAAATGCATGTGCACACAGAGCACCTCTCTCTCAATTCTCTCTCTCTCTCTCTCTCTCTCTCTCTCTCTCTCTCTCCATATATAGATATAGATATATAATTCACACACACACACACACACACACACACACACACACACACACACACACGGGGGGGGGGGGGCATGGTGCATAAAAAAATAAAGAAGAAAGAACCAGGCAGTGGTGGTACAGACCTTTGACCCTGGCACTCGGGAAACAGAGGCAGGCATATCTCTGAATTCAAGGTCAGCCTGCTCCACAGAATGAGTTTCAAGACAGCCAGGGCTACACAGAGAAACCCTGTCTCAAAAAAAGCAAAGGAGGAAGAGGAGGAGGAAGAGGAAAGGGAAGAGGGAGAGGGAGAGGGAGAGGGAGAGGGAGAGGGAGACGGAGAGGGAGAGGGAGAGGGAGAGGGAGAGGGAGAGGGAGACGCAAAGCACGGCAGGCAGATCAAAGCAATCTGGATTAAACAGCAGCACAGACAAAGGAGGGACTGCGGCCTTGATCCATGGTGATGGCCCTGTCGTACCAAACAGCCCTCATCTTCATCAAAGTCAGCTGTGCCTGCTTCTAGAGACCATCACTGTAGGCAGATTGCTAACTGATTCCTCAAAGGTGGGGTGGAGAGGGTTATGGGAACCTCACCTGAGACTCCAGCTACTCCTCCGAGGCTGGGGATGTTTGACAGAGGCTACGGTTATAACAGGAGGAGTCTGGTCCCCAAGATCAGATCGACTTGAAAAACAAAAATGAGTGTTTTGCTTTCAAGGGGCTGAGGCACATTTACCAAGTAGCATCTTTGGGGTCTGGGATGATCCACCACTGTCCAGAGACAACAGGGAATGAACAGCCCAAAGGACCCTCCTTCTAACCCCCTGGCTTCCTCTAAGTCTCCTGTTCCTATTCTCAGGTCCCCAAGAATGAGAACAGTAGGGTCTACTCAGCTGGCCATTCTTTAATAAAATAAAATAAATTCCCCTGCAAGTACTTTTGAAACAGCTCTCTGGGGAGCCATTCCCTGCCTTTGACATGCTCCCGAAAGACTCAAGCTGTGGAGAGGAGACTTTAAATTCCCACCCTAAGATAAGTGTGATCTTCAATCACACTGTTACCAGCACCACCCAGGGGCTGCCACGATGGACCCACGGTTTGGCAGGATAAACGCATCCTGCTCACTCCATTGGCCCCTCCTTGGCCTTTAGGTGATGATAAACAGTCCTCGGCCTTTGGGTGGCTTGGCTTTGGCTTTCTTGATCCGTTTTGCCTTGCACTGTCCACAGTGGAGTGCAGCCTGTACCTGCACTGTCATGGCGGACAGCCTCCCACCCTCATTCAGTCTTACTAACCAGTCACTCTGGCTCCTTGCCCCATCTCAAGCAGATGTTATAGTGGACCAACTTCACTCCTCAGCGAGCGCTGGCCTAGAGGGCTGTGACATCTTCTCAGCCCACAGAAGAAACATGTTATGGTTTGAATATATAATGCCTGCCCCAGATTCGGGGTTTGAGTGCCTGCTCTACAGCTTGTATTACCATTTAGGGAGGCTCTGGAAACTTAGGGGGTGAGGCTCAGCTAGAGGAATTAGGTTACTGGGTGTGGGTAATCAGTAGTCTCTCTCTCTCTCTCTCTCTCTCTCTCTCTCTCTCTCTCTGTGTGTGTGTGTGTGTGTGTGTGTGTGTGTGTGTGTGTGTGTGTTTCTGTCTGTCTGTCTGTCTGTCTGTCTGTCTGTCTCTGTCCCTCTCACTCCTGGACAGTCATGAACAGCTCTTCTCTACCATATGCTCCCATTGCCATGATGTTCTGTTCAAGTCCATCATGAGATCAATAGATCAGGAACCATGACTCTTCTGAAACAATGAACACAATCAATCAATCAATCAACATCTCTTTCCTTAAGTTTTCCTGTCAGATATATTGATCACCAGGACAAGAAAAGCAACAAGATACAGAGGGGGTGAAGAGAACACAAGGCCTCCCCATCCTGCTACCCAAGTCATAGCTATTGTGACGACTACAGGTGGCCTGACACAGCTTATCCAGTGTTCTCTACAGCAGGAGCATGCGCATCCAGGCGCACGGCCAAGCAAAATGGAGATGGCTTCCTCGTCCTCCTTCAGAGACATGTAGAAGGTTCTAGGTAGTAGAGACGCATCACGGCAGTCCCATGGCTCCACATTCCTTCTGTTGCCTGAACTATGGGTGCTACAATCCCGGGCCCCTAGGAAAAGACCTCTCCTATGGAGGGCGGGACAGTATATTTGGAGGAGACTGAAGCTCTGGAAGACTGAACCGTTTCCTTCTGGGCTCTACGAGAGATGTAAACTCCCATGCTTATAGTTTTACTATATTGGGATGTCTTACCTTGGACATGACCTGTCACCCTAATTATAATAGCTCTGACCCAAAACAGAGTTACCTTGAAGATGGCTGGATTCAAGGACCTCTAAGTCACCAGGGTTCATCTACACAGACATCAAAGACAGCGCCTGTAAGCCCATGCCATCATGGCTGACAAATGGTTCTCTGGGGAGTCAAGGTATCCATTCACCCCTCGTCTGTAGCTCTGTCCTGAGTGGGAGGCACTGAGAAGGACCCTAGAGATGTATCTACAGTATAGACTGCGCTGCCCTCACTATGAGCAACCTCATCCTCACGGTCCAAGTCGGTGGTGCCCACAGCTCAGGCAGAGGAAGTAGGAAGGACAAAGAGGAAACTTGAGATGTAGCCACCACAGGCCTTTCATACATCCTCACCACCTCGAGCCTTCTCACACGAGCTCATTCTTCAGGGGAACCCCAGACCCACAAGAAGCATCAGGACAGGCAGAGGCAGAGGTGGTGGGGGCAGGTCTGTGCGGAGAGCTATGGAAGCACAGTGTGGACGTCCTGTGTGCACGTCCTGCACGTCCACATGTGCACCAGCCAGTTCCCAAAGGGAAGCTCACAAGTACACCTGCCTATCAGGCTTTCTTTCATAGGAAGGCAGACATGTTTACAGAGTACACATTCACCAAGACCAGCTGGAGAGAAATGCAGGAGACAGGGAAGGTGGAAGTGAAGCTGCTGGCAGGAAGGGCTCTCCAGGGCTCACCCCTTATGACTGTCTGCCTCATTGCCTCCTTGTTGTGGGCAGGAACTGGACCCAGAGCCTCCTCTCCAGATCTCCTCCCTCAGCTTTTCCAAGTACAGGGCTCCTATGTAGCAGAGGCTGCCAGTGTCTCCCCCTGATGAGAGAGGGACAGACACCTCCACCATGGGCGCCACTCTGCCCTTTTATGCTCACCCAATGGCTGGTCTGCTGACCTGCAGATGCTCCAGCCTTGCAGGTGAACATGACCCTAACCTTGCAAAGCCTTCTTCCCCAGAAACCTTTGTGTAAGGCCCAAGTTGACACTGCACTCGGCATGCTCCCAGCACGGATCTTCTGAAATTGGCCTGCAGACACCCCACGAGCCCTTCACATCACATCCAGGATCCCTTATTGCTTTGGGTCCAAGAATATTCTTATCTCTCCATCAAGATCCTAACAACTCTTGAAAGCCATTCTGGGAAATTTAGATACAGGATATAGATCATTCTAGATTTAAAAATAAACTGAAGAAACTAATGAAGTAAGCATAAAAGTTGACCCTGGGACATCTAACCAGATGTGACCATGGGCCTCCCATTAGATGCTGTTGCCAAAGCTTCTCAGGCTCTTACAGTGTTCCCACCTAGCCTCACTCTATCCAGCCAAAATTGTAAGTCACATCCACCTCAGAGTGAGGAAGGACAATGTCATGTATATGTCACAACAGATTGGACATGCTCATACCCTTTTCTATTCTTGTGACATCTCTGAGATACACATTTTAAAAAATAATAATAATAAAGTAAAGAAGGTGGCAAGTGTGTCTCAGTTGTTCGTTGTGCTAGCATGCACAGAGCTCTGGCTTCGATCTCCTCACTTCATAAACCTGAAGCAAGACTGTCTCAGGCCCTGGGAAGTAAAGTCAAAGGCACCAGCAGTTCAAGGCCACCCTAGGCTGCACAAGATGCTGTCTCAAGAAAGATACAGGGGAGAAAAGGAAGAAGTAGAAAACTTTGGAAGAGTAAGAAGGCAAGGAGGTGCAGCTTGGGAGGATGTGGACTCTTGAAGGACCTCAAGAAGGTGAATCACTGTAGGGAAGTGGCCAGGGTTGGTTATCCCCAAAGTGGGGGGACAGAGCACCGTAGGTTCCTCAGATCGAGGTGACAAGCAGCTTGCTGATTTGGCCTCTTGTCTACAGAGCAGTCACTTCCCCCACGAAAAGCCCCTGTGCCTTCCAGGAACCGCACAGAACGTCTGTTTCTACTTCCCTTTGCCGCAAACGTCCTGCAGCCCTGGCTTATCTGATTGGATCTGCAGGTTCATTTGCAGGCAAATGGGATCCCATTTATGGTGAGTTGACCTTACCTGCTCTAGATGGGTTAGTACTGGCTTTAACTTGCAGCCAGGAGATCCTAGGTGAAGACCTGGGGCAGGGGAAGACCCAGGTTCCTTGATTCTGCATGCAACCCTGAAAATTGGTACAAGAAGCCTAAAGGATCAGCAAGCTATCTGGATATTCAGATAGCTTGGCGGCCTTGAGGGAACAGCCGCCTGGACAGGCAATGCATCCCACACCCAGAGACTTCATCCTCTCCCCACTTTTTTTTTTCTTTTCTTTATTTTTATTTATTTATTTATTTATTTATTTATTTTTTATTTTTTATTTTTTTGGTTTGGTTTTTTGAGACAGGGTTTCTCTGTATAGTCCTGGCTGTCCTGGAACTCACTCTGTAGACCAGGCTGGCCTCGAACTCAGAAATCCGCCTGCCTCTGCCTCCCAAGTGCTGGGACTACAGGCATGCGCCACCATGCCCGGCTTCCTCTCCCCACTTTAATATTTATTGAATTGACAATACTGCGTATATTAACTTGACATAACATGTTGTCATATGTGTATTCAAGGTGTAAAAATTAACACCAGGGCAATTGGCCAGCGTATCACATAAAACATTTATCATTTCTGTGTACTAGAACCCTTGAAAACCTCCCCCCTTTTTAAGCTATCTTACAATGCCTGATATGTTGTTCTCAACCATAGTGATTATATCATGCTACAAAACATTAGAAATTATTTCTTTCACTGAGTGCTCCCTAGTCAGATTAACTATCCTTCCCACAGCCCATAATAACAACCACTTTACTCTCTGTTTCCTTGAGACCAACTCTTCAATGCCCTCGTGTAAAAACATGTAGTATTCCTGACTCTTTCATCTTTTAGACCTGATGGGTGATATGCTAGTCTACTAAGAAGACTTCAACAAATACATCTGAAGCTAGATTAGCTTGAACAACACCAGGAACTTATCGTCTGAGTCTGGACGTCCAAGAACACAATACTGGCTGATGCTATTCCTTGCAAAGGCCTCTCTGTGGCTTCCAGAGGAGCACCTGGTCATTGTGTCCTTGTTGGGTGAGGATCCGTGTGCGCTGGATGTGATTCCAGTCCTGGGAGCCCTGCACTGTCACCCAAAGGCCCTAAGGGTGTGGCCTGGGCTCCCCACTCTCTCATGTGAATGCCATTCAGGTTTTTTTGTTCATTGTTGCCTGACGGACAACTGGGGGTGTTTTCTTTGGAAGGCCCAGCGATCCGGCATGCTGCCCTTCCTCTGTCCCGAACAAGTGTTGTTTAATGGGCGGCCTCGATTGTTTTGGAGATAGGCGCCTTTTCGAAAGAGGAGGAGGCTGTGAGCCTTGGTTACTTTGGCCACCTTCCTTTATTTTTTCTGGAAACTCCTCCCCATGTGTGAAGACGGTAGGTGTCAGGGACCTACAACAAACACTCATTCAGCGTGCGAGACCCAGGTCCTGGGAAGTCTAGCAAGGCCTCACATCAGGGTCCTGAGGAGGCCCAGAGCGGGGACCCAGAGCAGGGGGTGGGGGGGCCGAAGGCAGCGGAGCCTGGGAAAGTCACACCCTACAGTGTGAACTGAGTTTGCTGGCTGTTTTGGGACCTGCAGACAGGGGCCTGTGAATTCTAAACACAGTACACAGGCCTTTGGCTTTTCCTCAGACCCCTTCCTTCCTGTCCCTCAGCCTGACCCTCCCCTCCTGGCAGGCCCTTCCTGTTTCGGGGAAGGTCAGTTTGTGGGGGAAGAATGGCTATTGTTCCTCCCCCCTCCTGGTCCCCCGCTCACATCCGGTCCCTGGTCTCTAAGTTCCCCTTCAGAACAGACCGACTTTCCTTCTCAAGAAACCTGAGAGACGAGGGCATTTCCTGCCCAGCTACCCCGGTTCCCACCCTCTGTTTCCAGTAGCCTTCAGGCCTGCCGGACCATCAGACTCCCTGCTTTTCTGTGTCCCGCACCGCTCCCCTGTGACTTAACGGCTCTGCCTCTCTTTCCTCAGCTTCACATTCTACCTGTTCCAAGACATATTTGCCTGGGACCGCATGGGAAAAGGCAAAGGGCGAGTTTCATCACCAACACCTCATCTTTTCGGGCAGGCATCGCCCTGTTGACGGACGACAGCCTCGTCTGGGGGTGTGGGCTGGCGGCTCTCTATCATGGCCAAGTGAGCTCTGGGGCCTTTCCTACTGGGGCCTTCTATGTCCCCTACTTGATCCCCAGCTTCTCCTGCCTGGGAGAACCTTTCTTTTGTCTCCTTACACTAGGGAGACACCTCCTACTCCATGATGATTTCTTAGTCCTCTCCATCTTTGCCGCTCAGCCTTCACCCTCCTTTCTACCACTGACCATGCAAACACAACTCACAAAGAGCTCTCCCATGTGTCCAGAGCTACTGCTGTCCCAAGAGATATCTCTGACCCCACCCCCACCCCCACCCCGCCCCATTCCACAATTTATTCAGAAATAGTCTCCTGGGTAGCTCATTTAGGAGACATTCACTCATGGATCAGTATGAACCCCATTACACATTGGGGCCTGGTTGACACCATCACCCCAAGATGAGATGACCTTGGCAAAGTGAAGAGACAAGGTGGAAGTCATGGTGGGTATTCTGAAGCTGTCCCCTTTAACCTCTAGAGACAAGATTTATTTATATCAGATGAGCGACTCCCCTCTGCTATTAAGATTCAAACATATGTCACCTCTATACCCACAGAGGTCAGGATGGGTCCCTGAGGTCTACGTTCAGCCTTATTCCCAGTCCCGTGGATGCTGAACTAATCTAAGACAACATGAATCAAGGATTGCTGCACCGTTAAAGCTTCACCAAGACACACACAGAGATGTCAACGTTCCCTCCGGCCCACGGTCTAACCAAAACATTCTCTTCAGGCTGCGGTGAAGATGAAGTCAAAAGCTGTGTTGACTGTACATATGCCGTGGCTCACAGGGAACATCCTGGCTGATCCTTGTCATTTGAACTCCATGTCGTGACAGCCCACACCGACGTGAGGGCTAAACACGGCCACTATGAAGTCCCAAAGTGTCCCGTTGCTATTATTAGGCTGTGACAGGCAGCAGAGCCAGGAGAAATGACCTGGCTCACAGGACCTCAACCTCTGAAGAAATGTCGTCATCTCCCCGAGTTCCTGAATCCACTGCCACTAGGTTGGGACATTCTCTTCGAGAGCCAGCTCCAAAGTCGGGTTGTGGGAAGTTGTGCAATCAGTGAGGTTCGCTGGCAGGGATGGCTTTCGTCTTTTACACATTGACCCTCGTGTTCCTGGAAGCTAAAAGGGATGAACATTATGTTCTCCCCCCCCAACCCCGCCCCTTCTGTCCTCTGTCCTTCAATCAAACCATGTGTGTGTGGCACCCACAGTTCCCAGGAGACCTGGCCAGAACCCCAGTTGGCACTTGCATGCCCCTAGAGCATGCACACATACATCTCTGGGGACCTTTCCTTTTAAATCCTTATGCCTGACCTATAGAAGCCAGAGTGTAGGGACCAAGCTGCAGTCCATAAAACACATTGGCTGGACTACTCACTCATTCCTCAGGGACGAATGAACCAGAATCCTCTCAGAGGCCCTGGTCCAAGGCAGGAAGAGAATGGGGAGCCATCCTTCCATTACCTTTGGAAGACGGTAATGAGCAGCTAGGGATGCTTTTCTTTCCATCATGAGCAAAGTGGACTGGGTACATGCGAACCTACACCAGGTGTAGGGTTCACAGGACTGTGGTGGGCTGCCGATAACAGCCCAAAGCAACTATGCGTGGGACTATGAGGGGAAGTCCGGGGAGCAGCTCTGTAATGATGGCCGCTCAACACTGTTGTGGCTGGTGGCTTCCTCAGTAAAATGTGTTTGAGCAAATGGAGCTGTGCTTCCTGCCAAAATGGCCTCACGCTGTCCCCTTTAGCTACTCCCCCTTTAGCTTGGAATCTTTTTTTTTTCATACACTCAATTTTAATATATAAAAAGTACAAAAAGTATTTATAATTTTAATCTGTCTGAATATACAATCTTATTGAACCATTAAATATAATCCTGAGAAATGTCTCTTCTTAATCACAGTTATTAAATAGCTGGTTGGGCATTGCTTTAAAAAACAAAAGAAAACAACAACAAAAAAAAAAAAAAAACTTGAAGCACCAACACCATGAGATCAAGGCTATAGGGAGACAGCCCTAAACCTGTGGGTGAAGAAGTGTCTTAGACCTGAGTCCCAGATGCACCAGGGCTGCAGTGTTGCCAGAGCTGCTGACGACGCTTTTATTCTGACTCTCAAACCTAAATTCCACCATCAATAGCATTGCCAAACATGAGTTCTAAATATTATTAGTCTCATGAAAAATGGTTTGTGGTTAGTAAGTTAGAAGCCCTGTGCATGATGTCTGCCCTGTAGGAGACCCACAGTTCCTTTGTAGCATTAAAGACTGAGGAGCTTGCAGAATGTGTGGCTTGGAATCTTTATTAGCTTAGCTTTTCTGTCCCCAAATGAGAAGTTACCCTGATTTTTTTTCTTTGTTTTGCGGCTCTGTTATCCCTACACCCACTCGCCAAGCCTCTGACGATAAACTTCGTCAAAACAGTGCACGTGCGTTACTACCTCTGTCCTAGAAACAGACATTCACCAGGGCCTATGTGTGTTTGCGGAATGGTTTCCAAATTTGACCTGTGTCCCCAGAGCTGAGATCATCAGAGAGAGCTGTTACTACATCCCTGTCGTGCCCCGCAGGCAATACACAGAGGCCAGAACGCCATGTGCTGGGAGCCGTGCCATTCCTGGGCTCCCTTCGCTGTTGGGATCAGTGCCCCCCCAAAATTGTGTGACAGTTGGACACCAGAAATATAGTATCCATGTGTGTTAGAGAGAGAATAAGAAGCTTGAGAGAGAATAAGAAGCTGGGGAGGGTCACTGCTGAGATCCATCCCTAGACTCTGTCCATAAAACCCCCTTCCCTGTTGGAAGCTCTTCCTCTGTCAATAGACCTTTGCTGCAGTCAACCTCCGAGGCGGGACTCCTTTAGTCCACTCTTTGCTTTCCTGCCACACCTATACCATTTACCAGCCTAAGGTGGCTTACCAGGCCTTATTCAATTTTCCAGTCTACTTTTGTATGAGTCTATTTTCTATTGTTATAACAAAAATACCGGTGCCAGGGTACTTTATTTAAAAAAAAAAAAGTTTAATTTCACACAGTGTTGTTCAAGAGGATGGTGTCAGCTCTGGAAAAGGTTCCCTGAGCATGTCAGATCACAGAAGATGACATCAAGGGAAAAACCACACGGAAAGACAGAAAGTCGGAAAGAGATGGGGGAGGAACTAGTCTTTCTCCTTTATCAAAAATTGCCTCTCAAGAACCGAGATGGTTATCGGGAGAACTACATTAATCACTCTCTCAGGTAAGACCACCACTGACCACTCAACTCCCATTAGGTCAGGTCTGCAGGCTTGAGCAGTGAGTGAGTCTAGGGTGTGGGAGGGAAGATTGGAGGAGCTGCAGAGTCAGGCAGGGAGCGGGCCAAGTGTTTAGCCTCCATTGCAGAGCAAACTTCTAAAGCATGAACTTGTGTGGATGTACCGACCATCATCCAACCCAAGCACCCACCATAGGTGGCTTCTCTGTCCACTCTCAGCAAACCACCAGAATGTTCTCATTCACTTTGTCCCCTAGCCTGCACCCCTCAAGGGCTCCCCACCCCAGCCTCAGCCTCATCTTCATCTTCCTCATCCTCTTCATCACCATCCTCCGCCTCTCTCCTCTTTGCTGGGCCCACCTGGCTGCATGCCAGGGTGGGGAGGGATGCTGGCATCCTCCTCCTGACCCACGGGCAGCTCAGGTTGGGAGATGACCACAGCTGGACGGTCACTTGGCACCTGCTGCTGAGGCTCGCTGCGAGTCACACCAAGTCTGGGCAGACCAAAATGACCAAGAATGCATTCCTGCCCTGCAGCCGCTCAGGAAAAATGTGGGCAGTGGAAAAGTGGGCCAAATCCATCCGGCCAGCATCTGTTTTTGTACACAAAGTTTCACTGGAATACAGCTGTGCCATTCACCCCGTGGCTATATGACCACACTGAACTATGAGAACACACTGAACAGTTGGGACCAGACATATGATCTGCAAATCAGAAAACAGTTACTATGTGGTTGTATGAAAAAAAAAAAAAAAACATCTCCCTGCTTTGACCCGGTTACAGTACACCAAAAGACAGACCCTTGTCCTATGTCCCAGGTATTGCCGCCCATGCTTCTCAACAGACAAACTCTCTCAGGCCCAGATGTGCCTGGAGCCAGGTTCTCTGGAGGGTAAACACAAGAAGAAGAAGAAGGAGGAGGAGGAGGAGGAGGAGGAGGAGGAGGAGGAGGAGGAGGAGGAGGAGAAGGAGAAGGAGGAGGAGGAGAAGGAGAAGGAGGAGAAGAGAGCAGAGATGGGGAGAAATTCAGTTGGTAGAGTGTTTGCCTAGCATGATAGAAACCCTGGATTTCATCCCCACCAATGCACAAACCAGATTCTGTGGCCCATTCTAATGCCAGGACTCAGGAAGTGAGGGCAGGAACATTGAAATTTGAAGGCTATCCTTGGCTACATAATAAAGCTAGCCTGAGCTATGTGAGACTGTCTCAAAAGAACCAATAATAATAATAATAATAATAATAATAATAATAATAATAATAATAAATGAATGAAGCAAGCTGGTACATTATTCTGCCCACAGTGGGCTCATCTATTGCTGCTTTACCTTGAATCAAAATTTCTATCAGAAATAGCATCACCTTCCCAGAGACAGTGGAAGCATCCTGTGTTGGCAATAGTCAACAATTGGGTCAAGATGACATCAAAGGCCTTTTGTTCTTCTACTCCAGGCACTGAATGACCACCACAGAAACTGAAAGTTGAGGGGGAAAGCTTTGACAGGAGAGCCCTGCACTGTTACTCAACTGTGCAGAACACATACCAGAACTGTATCTGGTGACTACCTCATTCCCCATCCGAGCTCCTGACACATCCTGCCTTCTCCACTCTAAAATGAAGACAATTGCTCCCAGAGGATTCCATGGCATATTGAGCCCAAACACCCTCAGCCTCACTACTGGCTTTTATTGTTCACACAAGAGACATGACTGGTCTCTTGGCAGAGATGGGGGCTGCAGGAAGTATTCAAGGAGTCTCCAATACACACTTCCTCTCTGGTATGTGAAGAGGGTTTTAGATTCCACTGTATTTCTTATGTTTGTAAAAGCTCCTTAAAAACCAAGCCTATATCAAGAAATCACCACCAGAAACACAGGAGCAGGCTGTTGTTTGTGCTTGACCTCTGAATGATGCTTCTGTGTTCTCCTGGTGTGCTTCTCTTGACCCACTGCTTTGGGCCTCTCCACCCCAGAAAGTACACCTACTTGCAGCCTCCCCTGACCAGAGCTACTCTGTACAGATAGATTCTGTACACACCACATCCTGACCCTTCTGCTGTCTCCAGACATCCTAGGGCTAGCTGTCCACTGGATGTCACCCCCAAAGTTCCACCCAAGCTGCTCAACAGGGCTCCCATGTCTGTTGCTGCAATATGGCCAGCTTCTGTCCAACTAACTCCAGGTCTCAATGACTCTGAGGTGTCTGAGGGCCTATCTGTTCACCTTCAGAATGTCTATTTCCCCCAAAAAAGGAGTAATTATACATTGCTGGTGGGAATGTGAAACTATCCAGTCACTATGGAAGTCAGTGTGTTGGTTTCTCAAAAACCAAGAAATAGGCCTACAGGCACAATTTTTTTTTCCAGCCGACTTTAATAAACATTCAACCTCCCCTCCAACCCACCACCCACCAAATGTAGTGGAAGATAAAAGTTATTAGGGCATGGGGGGGGAAGTAGACCTGCTTACAAATAGTTCTTTGGGGGCAAGTCCAATTTTCATTGTCAGGATATCAGCAGTTCAGTTCAGTAGCAAACACCAAATATGAATCAGCAGCTTCAGTCTAGCCCACTTGGTAGTCACCACACAGCAAGGGCAGTTCAATCCAGAAGAAATCACAAGGCTCACCAACCAGCCTGCAGAAGCAGCAAAAAGCGACAGGAACCTCATGAGAAGTTCTTTGGTGAGTTTCTCTTTATGCTGTCACCACAAGTGGAGCTCAGCAATGCAATGAAAGGTGAACCAATACATACATGCATATCTGTCAGTGAAGAATAACCAGGTAGAGCAAAGTGAAACCATGCTTAAGCTCCCACTGTTCATGGGGTCATATTTCTAGTCCTTCTAAGCATCGTGCATTCTTTCACGTCTGCTTTAGCAAAACATCTTTCACCTGTGTTCCATAGCAAAACATCTTTTGATATGACTGACTTTCCGAAGAAATAAGAAATTTCCACTTCTTAGGTTCACCATACAGCCAGCTACACCACTCCAGAGGATTTATTCAGAGTTTTCCAAGTTAATATGTCACAGAGGCACACTTGCACATCCATGTTAAGTACAGCGTGCTTCACAGTGGCTAAGCCATGGAGCCTATCTAGATACCTGACAACAGAGGAATGAATAAGAAAAAGGTCATTTATCCACAGGGAATCTTTTCCAGCTATAAAGAACAGAAACATTGTATCATTTGTGTGGAAATTTATACAACAGGGAGACAGCTAAGAGAACTGAGTTGGTCTGAAACACAGACCTGTTTTCTCTCATAGGTGGTTCCTGCATCTCATTTAACCACATATCAAATCATGTACATACATAGTAAATGAAAGCAAATATAAAGTTGTCTAGAGAAACAGAGGGTACTAATACAGGAGGAGCTAGTGAAGGAAGAATGGGGAATATTCCCAACATATTATATATACCTGTAATAAATCTTTAAATAATTAAACAGGAGGGTGGAGAGACGGTTTAATGGTTAAGACCACTGGCTGCTCTTGCAGAGGATCCAGGTTCAGTTCCCAGCACCCACATGGTGGCTCATATCCATCTAAACTCTAGCTCCAGGGGATCTGTTACCCTCTTCTGGCCCCTGTGGGCATTGCATGCATGTGGTGCACAGACATACATTCACGCAAAAACACTCATACAAGTAAAAGTAAATAAACAGATCATGTCTCTTTCTTCTTTCCCATGCCCACTGCTATCCCTGTGGCAGGCTCTATCACAACATCTGTCCCTGTCCCTGTCCTTGTGTGTCTCATAGGCCCTCTTCTTCCTTCTGGAAGGTAGCTCCCACCTTAGTGAGCCCATTACCACCTCTGACCTCCCAGGACTCTCAGCCTTCCCAACCACCCTTAAACTGTCCTTTTTGTCACAGTCCAAGGGAAATCGTGGACACCGTCAGACTCCCTCCCCACTGTGGATGGGTCTCCCTCACACCTCTGTGCCCTCCAGCACTTTGTTACAATTGGCTGAGACTCTCTTCCTGTGTGACCAGGGATGGGGGGGGGACTGAAAACATGGGACCCCCTTTAATACATGGCATCTTTAGGTGCTAGGCTGGGGCTCCCATAGACCTTTTGGGTCCCTGGAAAATGGTCCCTCTGACTCCAGTGCCTTGCCAATTGGACAATGGATCATGTTCTCACATAGTATGACTCTCCAGCCCAACTCCATAGTGCATGAGACTTCAGAGACTCCAGGCCAGAGTCCGGTGGCTATGATTCTGGTTCTACCACATACAGTTTCATGTAAAGGGGCCAAAAGGAGAGGAAGGGCATCTGCTTTCCTCACCACTGTATCCCCAAGCCCTCAATGATGGAAATGTCATGTTTCCAAGGAACAGAGCGGAGATGTGTCTCCATGGGCTTATGTGAGCCCCAGTTGACTGACCCAGGGAAATCTAATGGGAAGGGAGGCCTGGGTTAGCTTTTCCCACCCCTGTCCTCCTGTCTCTCACCATGCAGTCTGGAGCCTTTGGGTCCAGGGGTGTGTGAGACATTTAGAGACTGAATCCAATGTCCAGAGTGTAAAGGCCATACTCCAGCCCTGGGTAGGACTGATAAAGAAATAGAATTTTAGCCTTGTGGGAGAACACCCTGCATTTACATAGAAATCTTGATGGTCAGCTAGTCTTTCTGAGTAAGTCAGGTCCAGGGAAAGGCCCTGTCTTGAAAAGTAAGGTGGAGGCAGCATAAAAAAGGTTCACTGGATAAGGGTGCTTGTCTCCAAGCTGATGACCTAAGTTTGTTCCTTGGCACTCACATGGTGAAAGAAAAGAATCAGCTCCTGCAAATTTCCCTCTGACTTCCATACATGTGCCATGGCATGTATACCTGCCCTGTTACCTGCCCACATGACATACATACTAAATAAATAGATTTAATTTTTAAAAAAATAAACAAAGTAAACAATGATTGAGGAAGACCCAGATATTTACCTCTGACCATCAAGGTGTTTATGTAGGTGCTGGGTGTCCTCTCCCTACCCACAAGGCTAAAGTTCCAATTCTTTATCAGTCCCACCCCAGACTGGAGGATGGTTTCTATACCTGTCTTCATTTTGGGCATTGGATTATCTCTCTCTGCAGGTCTTACACTCTCCTTATTATAGATCTAAAGCTCCAGGTTGCAGGGTGAGAGAAAGTGGTGGGGGTGAGGGCCACATGGTAAATGGGAGCTCACTGAGAAGCTAGCTTTCGAAGCAGGGTGGACACCTCGCCATTTCAGACCCAGTACATCTGTCTCAGAGTGTCCTCGGAGGCTCGTCTCTGGGTAGAACTGGTCCCTAATTCTGTGAGAAAAGAGATGAACAAAACAGCGGAAGAGTGAAAATATTGTATCCTTGAGAACAGCCAGAAGGAAGCCGCTTTCAGCAGAGGTAACTAGTGTTTACCCCACAGTATAAAAATACCCACAGTGAGAAGAAGAAATCCAAAGCATGCCCATGGAGAGAAAGCACATTCAGAAATCCAGTTGTTTGCCTCAACTTCTCTAGTTTCTGGTAGATATTTTGAGTCCCAGATCAGATGATGTTTTCTTGTCAATTTTTCTCCCTGACAGTTAATTGAGGTTGGGTGTGGCAGCCCATGCTTTTAATCAGCACTTGGGAGGCAGAAGCAAAAGGACCTTTCTGAGTTTCATGGTCAGCCTGGTCTGTGTATTGAGTTCCAGAACAGCCAGAGCTACAAAATAGAGGAGCCTGTCTCAAAATAAAACAATCAGGCAGTAGTAATGCACAACTTAATCCCAGCACAGAGGCAAAGGCAGGCAGATCGTTGTGAGTTCAAGGCCAACCTGGTCTACAGAGTGAATTCCAGAATAGCCAGGGTTACAGAAAGAAATCCTGTCCAAAAAAAGAAAAAGAAAAGAAAAGACCAAACCCAAACTCTCAGTGAAAGAGTAAAAGAATAATCTAAGAAGCATATTTTACTCAAAATCACTTTTTATTGAGACTGGCTCCCATGTAGTTCAGATTGGCTTCAAACTCATTGTTTAACTGAGAATAACTATTGTGGGGAATTCACCAGAGAACACTAAGACATTGGTTTAAGCCAATAGAAAATTCTTATTAGCCAGTCAGTGACTACACTAAGTGTTCAGGATCCCAGTGTAGCACTAAGCCTTTCTCTGGGTGATCTTTTAAGCACAAAAGCCATATTCTGGGTTGACATACTTCAGTTAACAAGAACAGTTAGCAAGAAGGGGAGCTACAGAAGCCAAAAAGAAGAGTTAATGCATTTAGAGACTTCCCAGAAATATATGGGCTTTGATGGACCAAGCCCTTGTTTTAGTTTTGGCAGGTGGTACTGTCTACAAGCTGAGTTTTATGGCCCAGTTGCTCTAAGGCCTGGGCTGTCACATGACCTTCATTTCTTGATCCTCTCAGGTACTGGGATGTACCACCACGGCCTGGTCAAATCACACCTAAAAAAGGGAAACATGATTCTCTTCATGGGAAGTTTTAAGACTTTGAATAGGGCTAGGGCTGTGGTCCAATGACAGAGGATTGCCTCATACATTCAAGGCCTTGTCTTTTATATACAGTACCACATGGAAAAATAGAGATTACATAGAGGCTCTCCCTAAAAGCAGAAAAAAAATTTACCTCAGGAAGACTCATCAGATCCAGGTCCCAGTCTTAGCTTCTCTACTGCTAAATTGTGTTTTTGTATGTATGTGTATGTATGTATGTATGTATGTATGTATGTATATGTAAGCTAGAAGACAACCTTGGGTGTCATTCCTCAGGATTTTAGGGGCAGTGTCTCTCACTGGTCTACCTATAAGTTAGCATGGTCACTGACATCTGGTCTACCTATAAGATAGCATGGTCACTGACATCTGGTCTACCTTACAGGTAGACTGGCTGTTGACATCTGGTCTACCTGTAAGGTAGAATGGCTACTGACATTTGGTCTACATGCAAGCCAGCATGGCTGACATCACTCATCTGCTGTCTTCATCCTTTTTAACATGGGTTCTGGGGGTGGAACTCAGGTTCTTGTGCTTATAAGACAAGCACCCTACTGAACCACCTCCCTACCTTTTAGTCTCTTCTTGGATAGTTCTCTTTTTTAAGGGCTGATACTGCTTGAGTCCTGGTTTCCTTCAAAATTTTCCAAAGATGGAAAAAAAGAAATCATTACTTACTTTTATTACAACAGGGTTCATTAGTGCTATATGCATTCATTAGACCCTTTTTATATATCCGAGTTATTGTCGAAAGTCTCAGGGCTCTTATTTTTCCCACACCTTAAGACAGTATAGCTATTTCATCTTGAATTAATTATATCATGATTATTGTGGATATTCTAAGGAAATAATGACAGAATGGCTTAGACTTGGATGTAAGTAGCAGAAAGGAACTGCGTATTAAAGACTCCTTGAATACTCCCTGCAGCCCCCATCTCTGCCAAGAGACCAGTCATGTCTCTTGTGTGAACAATAAAAGCCTGTAGTGAGGCTGAGGGTGTTTGGGCTCAATATGCCATGGAATCCTCTGGGAGCAATTGTCTTCATTTTAGAGTGGAGAGGGAAGGATGTGTCAGGAGCTCAGATGGGGAATGAGGTAGTCACCAGACACAGTTCTGGTACCTTTGGAAGGTATGAGTATGTGTTCTGCACAGTTGAGTAACAGTGCACGGCTCTCCTGCTAAAGCTTTTCCCCTCAACTTTCAGTTTCTATGGTGGTCATTCAGTGCCTGGAGTAGAAGAACAAAAGGTCTTTGATGTCATCTTGACACAATTGCTGACTATTGTCAACACAGGATGCTTCTAACTGTCTCTGGGAAGGTGATGCTGTTTCTGATAGAAATTTTGATTCAAGGCAAATCAGCAATAGATGAGTCCACTGTGGGCAGAATAATGCACCAGCTTGCTTCATTCATTCATTACTATTATTATTATTATTATTATTATTATTATTATTATTATTGGTTCTTTTGAGACAGTCTCAGGTAGCCCAGGCTAGCTTTATTATGTAGTCAAGGATAGCAAAGGGTTTTGAAATACTAACCACATGATCCAAGCTAAAGATGGGGTCTCCAGTCTTCTTTCATGCCCTCAAAGATGATGGCCCACATCTGCCAAAGCATATGATTCTTGGTTTCCATGGTGCCTTTACTTTCAGTCTATCATGGTAAAGACAAAATAAAAATAAAAGTAAAAGTAAAAGTTGCTTCAAACCCTTAGATGAACCAGAAAGTCGGCTCAAGAAGACAGCATGTCTCTATACCCCAAAGGAAATATTCTGAGTTTGTCCTAGATACCCTATACTACCTTACATTCCATTTCTCATCTCCATTTATTCTCCCCCGAAAGACTTACCTAATGGAGTTAGTGAAAAGGAGGGGGAAAGAGGAAACACACTGTGGATGCCAGACTCCGTCTGCCAAAAGAACTAGGAAGAGGGTGAGCCAAGCTATGGCCAGGTGGTCTACATTCAGCTGAGAGCAGAAAACGAATAACCCAATTGCCAGCGCATCCGCCAAAAGTATTCAGCTGTGTCTGATGGGCCAAGAGGGGGACAAGTGCTTGGCATATACACGCCAGCAGACAGGTGCGCAGGGCCTGATGCGTGTTCAGAGAAAGGCTGCTTTCCAGCTGAGGGCTAGTTTTTCAGGACAACAACAGCCAGCATCCCCCACCTTTTAGACCAAAGAGGAGGAAGTAGGTGAAAGCAGAAAGTGAGAGTAGGGTGTAGACCAGATGGCTGCCTGGAACCCAAGAGACCGTTCAATAAAGATCAGAGGTGAAGAGATGAACAGTTGCCTAGATAAACTAAGTAAAAATAAAAAGAGGCCATGGGAACTGGTGAACAAGGATAGTTAATGTCTTTGCTGTTAAACTACTAGACTGTTAACCAGGCATGTCAGCTTGCGGGAGAGCAACAAAAGCTGACATGCCTGGTTAGTGGGTTTAGAAGTTCATGCTTTCTTCTCCTTTCTTAGCAGACATTCCATATGAAGTTAAGCCATTCAACCAGGTAAAGATAGAACAAAAACATCAAATTAGCGGTGAGTTATAACCAGGAGTCATTAACCAGGATGAGAGACCAGGCTTTACCTTTTCTGTTGGGCGTGGAGTTAGGAAAACTACGTTGTGTTCTTTTATTCATTTGATCGCTATTTAGTGAGCACTTGGAGCTATATTGATTAACTCGAACAGAGCCTTGCTCTTAAGGAGCTTATATTATGAAACAACATATTTTTTATTAATGAGCCGGGCATGGTGGATCATGCCTGCAATCCCAGCACTCGGGAGACTGGGGGGGGGGGAGTGATTATTGTGAACTTGAGGATAGCCTTACAATATAGAAGATACCATCCCCAATATGTACTGTATATATTTGTAAACCATTTAATCAAAAAACTTGTGAGTTAGTGAGCCTTACTCTCATGTTATGGCTGAGAAAAAGCAAACTCAAGACATGTAAGTGTTGTGTGTAGTACCCTCTAGTCCTAGATAGACCTAGATTTGACCCATGTTTCACATTACTGAAATACACTTCTTTTTTTCCATACATCCATTTTTAGGTCCTGTTTTGTTTTTTAGAACTGAAACATCTGAATGAATCCCAAGAACTCTACAGAGTGAAGAAACAGAGATAAAAGGAAAGGTTTCTAATATGAGGGGTGAAATGGAAGCAGGGTTGTATCATGATACTCACACATGGGCGGGGGGATTACAAGAAAGAGGAAGTTTGTGGGTGGAAACTATGAACTCAACTTTAAGAATAATTTTGAAGAGCTTCTAGGACACACAGAAGAAATAAACAGCAGTCACTGAGAAAGGCAAAAATGGAGCCCTATTGAATGGCCCTGGCCAGAAGGCTAGCTCTGGGCATCAAAAAAAGGGATAGGAGGATCCCATAACAAGAAATAGTGAGAGGAGCCATAAGAGGATCATGAAACCATAAGAAGTGGAAGGTGGAAAGGAAGGAGTTGGTAGACCCTAGAGTCTCAAGCCTCCCAGCACCCAGAAATAAGAGTTTCAGAGAGAAACAGAGACGACAGAGACAGAGAGAGATTCAAACTCTTTAAAGGACCTGACTGGATAAGGACCAAAAGAAGCCTGCTAGAGAGCTGGGAATGTGACGTACTTAGAGAGCCCTGAGTTCAATCCCCAGCACCTCATAAAACCAGGCACGGTGGAGAATGCCTGTAATCCCAACACTTGGAAAGTAGAGGCAGGAGGATCAGAAGTCCAAGGTCATCCTCAGCTATAAAAAAGAGCTTGAAGGCCACCTTTCTGTTTTGTTCCTTAAAACCCTACTTGGGCAAGTAGGGTGGTTCTCATTTAAATACAAGTGTGTGCTTCAGTAATGGAAACAGCAAGCCTGGGCTGCCCATTCAGATACTCTGGCAATAAAAGCAAGGAAAAGGTGGAGCGAGGAGAAAGTTTTTATGGAAAGTTCCGGGCTGGGCTGCGTAGTTTAAAACATTATAAATCTCTTCTTCCTGCGTCTCTATTTTTTTTTCCCTCTCCATTCCCTCTTCACACTTCTCCAGTGATGTGTAAACTTCTTCTGGCCAAGCTAATCCATCACAGCAGGACACTGATCCGAGATTGTCAGTGTGGATCTGGAGGGGGGTGGAAAGAAACATAGGAGTCGATAAACTTCATGACGAGAAGTTTCACCAAGGGCTGGTAAGATGGCTCAGCAGTTAAGAGCACTGACAGCTCTTCCAAAAGTCCTGAGTCAAATCCCAGCAACCACGTGGTGGCTCATAACCATCTGTAATCAGATCTGATGACCTCTTCTGGGGTGTCTGAAGATAGCTGCAGTGTACTTACATATAATGAATGAATGAATGAATGAATGAATGAATGAATAAAAATAAATAAATAAATAAATCTTTAAAAAAAGAAAGAAATTTCACCAAAAGTAGTACCCTCTAGATTCATGGTTAGGAGGGAAGGGCTCAGGCATAAGAAGCTGTCTGTGTTTGTATAGAAGACAGTTAAATGCATTTGTAGGAGAGGTTCTAGTGTATAGGGAGAAACTGAAAATGATTTACAATTCTAAGCAAAGATGAAGAGAAAGACCACTAGGTCATACCATGAAAGGCCTGCTTGAGAGGGAAGCAGGGAAGCTGAAGAGAGGAAAGGCGAGAAGTCTGTCGATGAGAAACTTAAAACAGAAAAACAGAGCATACTTGGAAACCCATACCAATGGAACAAGTAACACAAAATAGAAACAGCATCTCTCTGAGCTGTGAAAATGGTCCCAGGGGTAAGAGAGCTTGCTGCACAAACATGAGGATCTGCGTTTGGATCCCCAGCACCCATGTTAAAAAAGCCTGGCTTGGCTTCACTCACCTGTAACCCCACTCTCTTCTGGTCTCCATGAGCATTGCCCTTATACATGCACACAGACACACGTGTACATAAAACATTTACTTTCTAAAAGTAAAACAGAATAATGATTCAATGAATATAAAGTAAAAGGTGTTACTAGGAATAAAGAACATCTCTTCGTTATAAAAGTCCAACTCCCAGGAGGCTGTAACATTATAAAATTGAGCATATTTACCTTGAAAATATACAAATAGCAATGTTCCTGTCTAAGATAACCCCAGAGTCTCTATGGGAGACACGGGTATGCATGTCTCTCTCAATATCTACCATGATGCCCAGTCAAATCAGCTGTGATGTGAAGGATTCCAACATGGCCAACAGCCAGGAGCTAGGGAACCCGTAGAGTTATATTAGCAGCTCCACTGCAATAAGCATCTATTTATGCACACATTTTGATTGTAGAACAGGAAAATCAAGGGACTTTTCCTCTGTTGTCAGAAAGGGAGAGGAGGCAGGATGCTCAGGAAAGACATCCTAATTGTTGACCCGGTTGATATGGACATTAGAGGTCATTATCTTAAAATTCTGTCTTAGGATTGGTTATTGTACATCTTTAAAAGGATTAGAAGAAAGAAGGGAGGGAGGGAGGAATGATAAGAGAGATTTTGGAGGAAGGAAAGACAGAAGTCAAGGCACTGAGGGACACATGGCCTCTGTCTTTGCAGTAATGCATGGGGCAAGGCTTCCTGGAGACATAAAGAGCTTGAGAGGCCTGGACAAGATGTACCTGTGAGAAGCATGGTCATGTGTGAGTCTACAGAGGTAGGAAATGATTGCCAGGAAGCTGGTGCCTTACCCAGAGCACAGCAAAAGAGCCTAGAAGGGTGGGGATAGGTCAGATGCTCCACTGGTGATTTAGAAGATGAGGAACCATAATCCCATTCATCAGTGTGTCTGATTCCCAGTCCCAAAGCAGAGACTGGCACGTTTAGCTGTAGTGATGGTTCAGAACAGACAGGGTGCAGTGCAGGGGTGGCTGCCTCTTTGTCTCAGCCAGTAGACACAGAGTGAGCAATGGCCCAGTGGTGATGCAGATAAGCTAAAAATCTAGGCTTTTGAATTTTTTCCTGTTTCTTAAATGTTAAAAATTATATCAAGTTGCCAGGTATGCTGGTGTATGCCTTTAATCCCAGCATGTGGGAGGCAGAGAGTGGAGCCCATGCTATGGCCCACATAAGATTGGTGGTATGAGGGTATTAGGTGACACAGTAGGACTGTCATGGAGTTTGTCTCCTTGTGCTTGACATTCTTGGGAGCCACACCAGCAACTAGTTAAAAATTGGGGTGTGACAGAGGAGGAGAGGACCCAAAACTATAGGAAGGATTGCCCCAAAGTCTAGAAGGGCATAAGAACCCAGGGGCCACAGATGTCATTTCTATGGAAATAAAGAGAAGCCAAGAGAAACAGGAAAGATACGAAGGTAGAAAGTTGGGGGCTGTGAAGATGATTCAACCAGTAGAAGTGCTGCCAAACCAGATGACTTGAGTTCAAACCTTGGGAGTCAAGTGTTTTCACAAGGTGGAGAAACTGTCATCCTTTGAGCTACACACAGATACACACATACACACAGACACACACACACACACAGAGAGAGATACACAGAGACATACACAGATACATAGAGACACACATAGACACAGAGAGAGAGATACACACAGACACACATACACACATACACACAGAGAGACACACAGACACACAGAGACACACAGAGATACAGAGATACACACAGACACACATAGATACACACAGAGAGACACACAGACACATACAGACAGAAACATACAGAGACACACAGTGCACATGCCATATATACAAGTAAATAAAATGCAACAAAAATTAAAAGAAGGAGGAAATGAAGAAAGAGAAAGAGGAAGAAGAGGAGGAAGAGGAGGTGAAGGAGGACGAGGAGAAAATTTAAAGAACGTTTCAGAACACAATGGCTTCGGAAATAAGCTGTTCTTCATTACCATTGGTCTTTACTTTCATTGCTGTCAGCTCTCTCTCTCTCTCTCTCTCTCTCTCTCACACACACACACACACACACACACACACGTGTGTGTGTGTGTGTGTGTGTGTGTGTGTGTGTGTGTCTGTCTGTCTGTCTGTCTGTCTCTGTTTCCTAATCTCTCTCTGTGTGTCTGTCTGTCCCCCCCACCCCGCATTCAGTTCTAGCATCCTACAAGGAACCTATATCTCTGTCCGTCCGTCTGTCTGTCTGTCTGTCTGTCTGTCTCTGTCTGTCTCCCCCCTCTTTTGTTTTAACATCCTGCAAGGAACCTAAAGTGTGTGTCAAGCAAAGCTGGAGCCCTGGAGCTCTGGGGCCACGCTGCTCATCTCCGCTCTGCCCAGTGGCCTCAAAGGTACCAAGCTCGTCCTCTGGGCCTGCCTGGCTACCTTGGTGGTGGAGTCGGGCCCAGCAGATCATAGCCACCAGCGCAGGGCCTACATTCCATCTGCTGGGCCCCATATGGCTGCCTTCCAAGAAGTAGGTGCAGGAGCTGAGGAAGCAGAGCCGGGTAAGGGAGACTGGTCAACAGTCGAGCAGCTGGAGGGAGGAGGGCTGGCAAACAAACAGCAGACCTCAGGGAAATTAGGCTTTGGCTGAGCAAAGTTCAGCCTTGTTTTCTCAGAAAGCAGAGCTGGGGTGAGCCACCCTAAAGAACAGGGAAAAAGAGCAACCGAGCTGAATGTCGGCTTCCAAAGCATGACGGGCTTGCCCACCCAACAGTGACCAGAACTCTTGCTGTGCCCCTCAGGGAAGACGGGCAGTAACTTGAGTGACCAAGGAGCTGGGAGATGGCTGAGTAGATAAAGTGCTTGCCATACACGCATAAGGACTCAAGTTCTGATCCCCAGCGCCCACTTAAACTATCGGTGTGGTGTGGTGCATTAGTAACTCCAGCCCTGGCACGGATAGAGGTGCGAATCTTGCGATCCTGAGGGCCATCGAAGCGTAGTCAATCGGGGACCTTCAGATGCAGCAAGAGACCCTGTTTCCAAAGATGAGGTTAAGATCTTTTAAAATGGCTGGAGAGATGGCTTAGCAGTTTAGAGCACTGACTGCTCTTCCAGAGGTCCTGAGTTCAATTCCCAGCAACCACATGGTGGCTCATAACCATCTGTAATGAGATCCGATGCTCTCTTCTGATGTGTCTGAAGACGGCTACAGTGTAAGCACATACATAGAATAAATACATTTAAAACAAAATGGCTCACTGAATGGCATGAGGAACCTGACAAGCTGGGTCTGATCCCTGGGCCGCACAGGTAGGAAAGAACTGGTTCCCACAGCCAGACCTGAGGCCCAGGTCCTCCTGCTTTCCTACTTCCATGCTGGGATTGCAGGTTGCACCCCACCACACACGTAACTTCTTACGTTATGTACTGGGGCCTCCTCTTTGCACAGTCAGTACTTTATCCAGGGGAGCTATTGCTCCACCTGACCCCCCCCCGCCCCCCTCTATTTTCAAGAGTTGTGTATACTAGGTTGGGTAGATGGAGACTCCAGTGAGTCAGGACAGCAAGGCCCATTCCCCACAGCGCACCTCTGTTGCTGGCTCTGGTGCTAGCCCAGGCTTTAACCGCCAGAGCCTCCCCTCCCCCAGGCCCTTTGTTCTTCTCTACAGCTGCTCAGCAAATTCCTTGATTTTAAATTATGATCACAGGTTCGAGAGCTACTTAAAATAATCTCGCCAAATGTTCTATCTCTGCATTGATGAATATAATGGAGGAGACATTCCAAGAGGAGGGGGGAAGAAAACATTAAGAATTCACTTTGTTCAGGAGGGGGGAAAAACAGTCGCAGCTTTGGCTTACATCTAAGGATCCTCTCCCCCAGGAAGTTGATTGTGTGCTGACCTTCAGTGAGCCAGTGAGCCCTGTGCCAGCAGAGGTGGGAGAGGGAGCTGTGGGTGCGTAGGGCCTGCTGCAGATGCAGGGTGCAAAGGTCGGGGGTGTGTTGGGTTTGTTTAAACATGAGTCAGAGGAGGGGGTGGGTCGATCCCCGTGTCTCCGATTTCCAATTTCCTGTGCAAGCCGCTGAACACTTAGTGCCCCTTCCCCGCAGGTTTTTAGGCCGCCGCTCTGTGAAAACAAAGGCAGATACTGTATGAGGCCACACGCATAAATAACCCAGTCAGACCACTGCTTCCTTTTTCGAAGGGAGACATCTGTGGAATCCGGAATCTGGAAGAAACCAAACTCTAAGGGAGGCAGGGGGAAAAGCCGTCCACTGTCTGGCGTCTTGGTCCTCAGAGGCCCTAGGTGTTCCTGGCCCACTTGCTTTTCCTTAGGCCTGGGCCCTTGGCCAGCCCCAGCAGGCCTGTGGTCAGGGGCTAACTATTCCTGCAGGACAGCCCCGCAGCTCAGGCTGTAGCCCAGAGGACACAAGGGACTTCTCATGAGTCAGAACAAGGATCCTTTCTCACTCCGTGTTCTCCTTGAGCAAGGCTGATCCTGTAAAGGACCTTCCTCCCATTTTCCTGGGGTTTCCTCAAGGCTTGGGGCCAGAGAAGTATATGAGAGGGATTAAACCTCCAGAGGGGATGTTTCTACACCTAAATAGCTCCCTGGGAACAAGGAAGCACTTGATTGAGTGGGCCTCAGGGTTAGGCCAGCCTCTAGCAGGAACCAGGAATCAAAAAGGGACACGTGTCTACTGGTTACCTTAGAGAGACATTGTACCAGGGAGCCTTCTGACCCAGCACACAGGAAAGCCCCACTCTGAGAAAAGCATTGTCTGTAAGGGGTCTCTGCCTGTCTGCCATGGTGCGCTTCAAGGCTTCTCAAAGATGACTTGCCTGTGTTGTGCTGAATAACAGTAAGCTGGTCTATTGAGTCTGGGGGTGGGACTCTGTGCACCCCCGAAAATAACAGATGAAAAGACCCCTGCTACCTCCTCAGTAGGCTTCACTCAGAAACTCTAGGGCTAAATGACTCCACAACTCTTCTCCTTTGCTTCTAAAGCAGAAAGAGTCCTTGTTGGAGCCTCAGTTTTTCTCATCTGTTGAATGGACACAGATATGTCCATCTCACTAGCTGATTTCAAGGATGAGACAAACCTGTCCCCATAGATGAGCACCAATCTTGAGGAGAACGGCTCCTGAAGAGGCAGAAGAAGACAGGGTGGGGGTGTTTGGAAGGGGAAGGCATCTTTCTCTGCAGGGGTCTGTTGGTCCTGGTTTACAGGGCTGTCTGCTACAGGTCAGCTAACCTATTTCCCTCTGAAGGGGACCCCATCCAGGCCCCAAGGCAGGCTGCACTCCAGTCCCGACTTCCCTCTCTCTTCCTCTTTCTCACAGGACTCTTTGACCCCAACATCCCTTGAGCACCTATCTCCTCCGGTGCGGAAACAACTTAGATTCATTCCTTGGTCTCTGTGCCTTTACCCTCAGTCACCCATGTCCCCTGAGAGGGGCAGAAAGGCCAGCTGCTCAGACGGGGAGATTTTATCACTAACATTGTTTGGAATTACTAGTGCTTGACAGTTTAAAGTGTAAAATGCAGCCTGGCCTTGAGCCCAGATTATTACTGCCTTCTAAACTCTGAAGGGCAGCATTCTGCTCTTCGGAAGCTCCTAAGACAGACCCACCATGCCCACTTCTGAGGCCTTCCTAGGTGAGCCTCTCCCCCTCTTCTTCTACCTTAGGCACAGGAGGTGAGTGGCCCGCTCCCATCTCCAGGATCCACCCTTACTGTGTGACTAGGGCCCTCTGGCCTCTTTCTCCTCAGTTTGTTCTGTTTCTGCTGATGACTGGATTTAATGCGGAAGTGCTGTCAGCAGACGAGAAAGGAAACCTTAGCCCAGCACCCCCTCCCCAGGAACCAGGTCCAAGTTGCTTCCCTGTGAGGTGTGAATGTTCTCCACGCTAAGCCACCCTAGCTACTCCGGAAGAGTTGAGGTAGAAGGATAACTATCCTCCGTTATCCTCCTTACTCCATTTTACAAGATAAAGCATTGTCTCTGATTTTTTAAAATAAATAGATAAATAAATAGCAAAAGGGGCCAGGGATATAGGTTAGTGGTAGAACACACTCCAGTATGTGCCAGGTCCTGGGTTTAATCAATCTTCAGTAACACACACACACACACACACACACACACACACACACACACTCGCATACATACACATGCACATTCACATAAACACAGACTCACATACACACACACACACACACACACACACACATATATATACCACACACACAAACATGACACATACACACACCCCACATACATGTACATATACTCATACACACAGAGACACATACATACCACACATACACACTCACATACACACATACACTCATACACATACACCACACACAAACATGCACACATATACACACCAACACACGCATACACATACCACATACATTTACATACACTCAGACACATACAGACACATATATACCACACATACACACACACACACACACACACACACACACACACACACTTCTTTGACTCTAGTCCTTGAAAGGAGACTCTAGAGAGATTTCTGGAAGAAGACAGAAGCTTTATTTCAGCCACATAAATGAATGTGACACTGATGTTGACGAATGCTGCCCCGCTGTTTATTGAACACCACTGACCCCTCTCATCTGCTCCCTTCTCAGGTCCCAAACCTAGGAGCTTGGTTTATTTGATTCTTTTTTTTTTTTTAATCTTTTTTGTTTGTTTGTTTGTTTTCGAGACAGGGTTTCTCTGTATAGCCCTGGCTGTCCTGGAACTCACTCTGTAGACCAGGCTGGCCTCGAACTCAGAAATCCACCTGCCTCTGCCTCCCAAGTGCTGGGATTTAAAGGCGTGCGCCACCACCGCCCGGCTGGTTTATTTGATTCTTATCTTCTCTTATTTCACAGCCAAGGAAACTGAGGCCAAAGAAGTCTGAAATCAGAGCCATTTATCTTCCATTCCCCCGCGGGGATGTCCACTGTGCCTGCCCCAGTCATGAGGGCTTTCTGCTAAGGATGTCACCACCACACCTGGTTGATGGAGGATTGCCACCTGCTCCTGCACTGGGCAACCAGCCCTTCTGAAAGCGAGCTCGATTCCAAACTCGGGGTTAATGATAAAGCCGAGCCACGGAAGGACTGGCCTTCCCTCTCCCTCTTTATCAACATGTGACTTAGGTTTAAGTGCCAAGCTAAACCTTCCAAGAGCCACATCCTCGGCGGTGACTTATTAAAGAGTAAATCAAAGTTTGCTGGGAGAGAAAAGTAAATACCCATACTCAGCATGCCAGGCTGGTCCCGAGCCCACTTCCTGGTTCCACTGTTGACTTGGGCTGTAATCCTAGATAAGTGTGAATACGTTCACCACCACCCTGGGCCCAAAGGGCAAGCCTGGGGAGAGCCCAGGACAGAGTCTGCCCCTGCCCCTTACACACACACACACACACACACACACACACACACCAGGACCTGGCAAGATGTCAGCTCTCATGGTTTGCCTCAGAGAGGAAAACCTCAGACAAAAGCAAGGCAGGTGGAGGGTTCTACACAGCCTCTTGTCCTTGCGACTGTGATTGTGAAGAAGTGGGTCACCCGCATGTCACATCTCCAATAGAACCCTACCATCCTTTGGCTCTGCTCACCCATAATTAGCAGAACTGAGGAAGAGAAGAGCTGCAGTTTGGGCCTCGGATGGCAGGGCAGAGGAATCAGAGCAAAGTTGACAAGAGTCAACCGTAATCACAGAGTGAACGTTTTTCAAAGAAACAAATAAAAAATAGCCCAAAGTGGGTCAGCGCTTACAGTAAGGTCAGAGGCAGGAAACTGGGACAGACTTGAGTCCTGCGAGGAGGGACAGGAGTTGTGTTTTCTGAATACAGACTTGTGCTATCTTTGGGATTTCACCCCCTGCTGCTGCTTTCTCCTTCTGTCTCCTGAATACACAGGGCCTTAGTTCCAACACTCTCAGTCACAAAACATCTTCCCTGAGGCTGAAGACAAAAAGCACTTTAAAAGACTTTATCAAGATCCAGGCATGGTAGTGCATGCCTATAACCCAGAGACGGATGAGGGATCAGAAATGAAGGTCTTCCTCAGTTGTATAACACTTTCCAGGACAGCTTGGCTACATAAAGTCTTGTCTCAAAAAAAGAAAAAGAAAGGAAGGAAGGAAGGAAGGAAGGAAGGAAGGAAGGAAGGAAGGAAGGAAAAAGGAAGGAAGGCAGTCAGGAAGGAAGAAGGAAGGAAGGCAGTCAGGAAGGAAGAAGGAAGGCAGTCAGGAAGGAAGGAAGGAAGGGAGGGAGGAAGGGAGGAAGGGAGGAAGAGAGGGAGGGAGGAAGGAAGGAAGAAAGGAAGGAAGAAGGACACAAGTAACTCTTAGGAGAGGCTGGCAGGAAGAATCACAAGAAGAGGCTGCTTGTCTTTTTGGTCTTATAGTCACCCATCCTGATGATCTACCTGGATTCCAACAGGCTTAACTCAAACACCTTCAGAGCACTTTTTACACCAGGTACCATGAAGAACACATATGTGTAACATAAATGCCGGTTACCAGTAACTCCTGTCATTGACCACAGATTATCTGTGGCATCCAGTGTGCTATACACACAGGGAGCATGCAAGAATACACATATACATATGATGTGCCCATAGTACGCACACACACAAAGCACATGCACATAGCACATCTTCCTACATGTTGTGAATACATGCTCATATGTGCACACAAGAGCACCCAAGGGACACATATACTCACAGCACAGTATCTATTCACATACCTGTTAACTGCATCCACACAATGCAAACACATGAAGCCCATGTACACAGACTTAATACAGCTTGGGCTCTGTATCTGTGAATTCTGCAGCTATGGGATCAACCAACTTCAAATGGGGGGGTGGGATTTGTGTCTTTACTACAAGCCTTTTGCTGCAATCCTTGAACAATACAGTACAATATCCAGTCAGGGCTTAGCATTCACACTGTTAGGCACAATAACGTTGAAGTGACTGGTGTACAGATGGTGTATTGTCTATCCTATGCAAACACATCATTGTATATTAGAGACGAAAATCTGCAGATTCTAGAACCAGTCTCCTGTGGACTCCTGTGCATGCGCCCTGTACATCACGGACCTTGTAAGCACACACCGGAGGCCTGCATCCCTCTTGCTCTCTGTAACCTTAAGACTTTGGCAGTTGTTAGTTTTCATTCTTGGCAGGATTGCACTTCCTGGTGGCCTTGGAGACCTGTTTGGGTCAGATTTATCAGGCTTATATGGGAGGGACATATAATCATCCCGGCTCTGGGTTTCGGGTTCTGGGGACCTAGGACTGGCAGAGTGGCGTGTTTTGGTGAGAGTTCACTGTGCTTGTTAATTTTCTGGAGTCTTGAAATACACACTGGTTACAAATGTTATCTTTAAATGACGCTCTGGAACTGTGCCCAGTGACATAAAGAACACACGTGTGTATGAAAACAAGCATGTTCAACTTGTGGGGCGAAGCACATCGGAACCGGAACCGTGAATGCGGAGGACTTGGGTGAATGTGGAGGACTTGGGTGAATGTGAGGTGCACTCTGTCCTTGTCTCTCCTGCACACAGAAAAGAAGAGTGGTCCCAGGCAGGTTCAGGAGCTGTATTGGGTCAGGGGGGTTCTCTAGTTCGAGTGGTTCAGAAGCAGCATCTCTCTGGGGTTTAACTGCGCTGTGAAATGCTTGGGGCGCTCAGCCAAGGCCGCACCTCTACACAGCAGAGCCTTCCACTCTGTGGGGAGCAAGTTACGTCACGCAGGAGTATTTCTGTTTCCACTTATCCCAGAACTTACAGAGAGGTCCTAGAGCATTTGCCCACAGAGCCTCCCATAGGCTGGGAGAAGAAGATTCCAGAAAGACATGAGGCACTTTGCTTGTTCTCTCCACCCGTGCCCCCAAAGATGTTTGAGTGGAGGTATGGGGTGTGTATTTTTGGGTTTTGGATTTTTTTTTTTTTCTGAGACAGGGTTTCTCTGTATACCCCCTGGCTGTCCTGGAACTCACTCTGTAGACCAGGCTGGCCTCAAACTCAGAAATCCGCCTGTGGGGTGTGTATTAAAGAGTTGTTTGTTTATATGTCTGGCCTGAAGAGCAGATTAACCAGACATAATCTCAAGGGGTGGAGGGTCAGGGTAGGGATGGGAGGGGGAAAGGGTCTATAAGAATTTGTGTTTTTATCTTTAAGTTTGGGACTTTGGAGTATGGGATTTGGGGGGAGTAAAAAGGAAGCCACCCAAGCCAGATAAACTTAAAACTGTAAGCAAAATTCCCTTTTAGCTTTAAAAAAAATGACAAAGTCACACCAGAGAGGAAATGAAAAGGGAAATTTTTAGACTTCTCATCTGTCCAGAAAGCCCCGGCTGTGTTTCAGAACCCAGTAGGGTAACTGTCAGTCCTGCGGTCACACGGCAATCCCAGGAGGCCTTGCGTCAGCAGCCATTATATCAATAAGGAAATACAATCACCAAACCACAGGCCCGCTTTTTTTTTTTCTTTTCTTTTTTTCTTCCCTAAGCCCACATGTTGCTTTAGGAGGGTTTTAAAACAAGAAACTTTCCTGTTGTTGAAACCTGTGAACCCACAGCTCTTCCAGGTTACTTAAATTATCCTACCTCTTACAGCCACCACAGACATGGATTTCAAAACTTTTTCCTCCTCCCCCTCCTCTCCCTCCTCTTCCTCCTCCCCCTCCTCTTTCCCCCTCCTCCTCCCCTGGCTGACCAATTCATTTGACTCCCTAGAACCCTTATTTACCAAATTGTATGGCTAACTGCTGACACAGGAGGAAAACCACGAGTTGCACATTAAGCTCTGCAGTGAAGTGCCCTTGCCAGATGCCGTCCTGATGAGTTTATTCACTGACCTGAAGGAGAATGGCCACACAAAAGAGAATTCTGCAGAAATGGCCCCGTGGCAAAGCAGTGTTGCTCATCACAACCAGCCTGTTTTCCAGGCTCTCGCACACACACTGGCTTGCAAATGTAAGATATCACAGCACACAGGAGACTGTCCTGTTTATCATAGCATGTGTACGCAATCTGCTGGAATTTTTTGTTTTAACTGCAACCAAAAGGCAGCTTCAACCACTTCATGAGGTTGCTTGTCTGAGTTGCTGGAAAAGCAGCGTAATAGGAAATCGTAGGTGGAGGGCCCGGCGGGGACATGGGTGAACGATGTCAGCTCTCAGGGACGACTCCTCTGTGCACGCAAGATTTGTTTTTCCCATGAGCCAATAGGAAGGCTGCAGATGAAAGACTGCATTGTGGGACCATGAGCCAAATCCACAGAGAAATATCTCTCTTTTCTGCTCAGCTCAGCAAAGAGTGATTGTGCCAGACCCAACAACTGCACTTGATAGCCATCTTCCGGTTTAATTTCTGGCCTGGACAGGGGCCGCTTGACGTTGTTAAAGCAACGCCTGTAGACTTCATCTGTGATCCCGCGCCTGGCCGAAGCATCAGCCCTTGTGAGTTGAGCCTGAAGTTAACAGAGGGCTTCTGGACAGTAACTTGTCCACGTCAGTAACCAATGACCGTGAGGATAAGCGAGGGTGAGGTTGATTCTGCAGCCACAGCCGGTGATCTTAACGCCCACTTCACAGCCTCCACGCTGCAGTCCCGAATCCAGCAGACGCTTATCTAAGCTCACACTCTCCTGCCTTTTTGGGTTAGAATCAACACTTAGCTCATCAGAAAAACACACACATCGTCCAAAAGAGAATCTGCTCTCAGTTTGAGCACATGGGTGTTTTGTTTATTTTCTTTGATTTTTTTTTTCTACATTCCAATAAATCTGCCAGTACTGAAATGCTGAGATAGGTACTCTGAAACCATTGTGTGTGTGTGTGTGTGTGTGTGTGTGTTTCATGTTTGAGGAGAGGCTTTTGTCAAAAAAAAAACTCTGATCCTCTTTCTTAGGAAATGTGGGACATGATTGGGGCTACATTTTTTTTTTAAAAAGTCAGAAGTAAATCAATCCTAGTTACAATCAGCTTATTGTGTCACAGTGTAATGCACCCTTAGGGGAGTTTTTTTTTTTTTTCTCTACTAATAATTCCAGAGAATTCCAGACTTCTCACACAGGCCCAGTAGACATTTTCAGTCTCAGCAATACTCCATGACAACTGATCTTCTGTCTTGTATGGAAAGCGTCCCGTAATACCACCATGTTTTTGGAATAATAACATTAGGAGAGCCAGCCTGTCAGAATGAGTGTGAAGTAAAAGTGGAATCACTTTTTGGCTCTTTCAACACGGTCCTTGGGGCTGCTAGGCCTGAGTTATTCTGCCTGGCTTCAACCAAGTTTGCTGGGCAGATGCTAATACTCCCTCTTGCTCAGGCTATATAGACCACAGCTGCTACACCAGAGGGACGATATTGATTCTTTTCTTTGACCACCAAGGCCATGTACCCACCAGGCCTGCCTCTAGGACTGCATGCCAATGAGGGTGCTAAGAAACGGGTGCTTCTGTTGAGGAATGGTGCAGGAAGTGGGTCTCCCTGTCACTTCTGGGGTTCGCTGAGGTTCATTACCAGACCTGTTGACTAAAAGTGTTTGAAGATATTCTTAAAGGCATGGCCTCCGATTCTTTGCAAGCTAATTTTAAGTTCTCACTATGGAAAGTTTCAAGTATGTCAGAAGAAAGAAACCCAGCAGCGCTAAGTTCTTTCCAGAGCATCTCCAAATGTGCTTTCTGTTTTGCTTCTCACATGTTCCCACAGTTTTGAGATTGTTTTTAAGAGAACCTCACTCGGGAAAATAAAATTTTCAGGAGACAACAAGATAACTTAGTGGGTGAAGGCACTTGCCGCTGGGATCCAGTGGTTTGGATTTGATCTGCAATCACCACACTGCGAGAGGATTACACTGACTCCCCCAAGTTGTTCTCTGACCCCCACACATTTGCTGAGATACATATACCTCACACACAAATAAATCAATGTAATTTAAGCTTTTTATTTATTTTTATGCGTATGAGTGTTACATCTGTCTGTCTGTATGTATGTGTACCATGTGCATGCCTGGTACCTGGGGAAGCCAGAAAGGGGCATTAGATCTCCTAGCACTGGAGTTACAGACAGTTGTGAGGCACCATATGGGTGCTAGGAACCGAACCTGAGGAGTCTGAAAAAAAATCAGTGTATATTCTCAACTGCTTAGCCATTTCTCCACACTCAATAGAAAAAAAAAATTTTTTTTTGAAACTCAGATGTGCCGGTTAATTTTTCATTGTCATCTTGGCTAGGTTTGGAATCCTCTATGAGATACTCTCCTTCCTGTATCTACGAGATGTTTCCAGAGATGTTCAACTGAAAGGGAACCTACCCTGCATGTGGCCACGTGGCACCATCCCGTAGGTAGGAGTCCTCAGAATAAATAAAAAGAAAAAACAATCAGTTTAACCCATCGTTCATATCTGAACGCTTCCTGACTTCGGGCTCGATGTGAGCGTCTGTCTCCTGCTTCTGTTGTGGAAGCTGCAGCTCCCCTCAGCACCCCACCTTCCCCATCTTGATGGTCTGTGCCCCTCATGCCATGAACCAAAACAGATTCTACCTTCTTTAAGTTTCATTTACCAGAAACTGCTTTTGTACCAACAAGAAATATAACACATAAAGCCCCAGGCCATTTTACCCCTTTGTGAGTGCGCTTCTATAACCTTAACATGACTGAACATCTCCTGGTGCAGCCACACCCCACAAAGTCCCTTTCAAAAACAGTACAAGAAGATGCCCACTGTGGAAATCCCAAATACAGCATGGCCCAGGGGGCCTGAGACAACCTTTCCAGAGACCACAGATTCAAAATGTACTAGATCTCAAAGACACTGGGCAGAAGTAAGAAGATGTAGCAAGGAAGTCTGTGTTCTGTCATTTAAAAAGCAGCTGGAAAGGCTGATGTTCTGACTGGTTTTGTGTTTCAAGCTAGAGTCATCAGAGGAAGGAGCCTCCATTGAGAAAATGCCTCCACGAGATCCAGCTGTAAGGCATCTTCTCAGTGATCAAGGGGGAAGGGCGCAGCCCACCGTGAGTGGTGCCATCCCTGAGCCGGTGGTCCTGAGTTCTGTAAGAAAGCCATGAGGGGCAAGCCAGTAAATAGCACCCTCTATGGCCTCTGCATCAGCTCTTGCCTCCAGGATCCAGCCCTGCTTGAGTTCCTGTCCTGACTTCCTCCAGTGATGGACTATGATCTGGAAGTATACGCTGAATAAACCGTTTCCTCCTCAATTTGCTTTTTGGTCATGATGTTTGTGCAGCAATAGAAACCTTGACTAAGACAGTTAGGGATTCACTTAGTGGCAGAATATTTGCCTGGCACATGGAGACCCTGCACTTGGTACACACACACACACACACACACACACACACACACACACACAGAAAGAGAGCTAGAGTAATGAAGAACCTGGATAGTAAGCAAAAACCAGGGCAATGTTTCTAGATAAGCATATGTACATGTTAGTCCAAACGTACCTATAAAATAATTTGATAATAAGAAATTTGGCTATGTCACTTGTATCATTAAAAATGTATACATACAGGAGTCACCAAGGTGGGTTAGTAAATAAAGAAACCAGCAAACCAGAAAGACCTGAGTTCAGTCCCTGAGACCCACATAGTGGACAAGAGCTGACTCCTGAAGTTGGGGCATTCCTGTACACACACACACACACACACACACACACACACACACACAGAGAGAGAGAGAGAGAGAGAGAGAGAGAGAGAGAGAGAGAGACAAAATGTTTTAAAATTTATATATTCATACTAGCCAAAAAAAAAAAAAAAGACAGTGCTTTCATAACTCCCCGTTGGGAAATGAGAATTGCCTCATCCTTGGGGTTTCATGAAGCACCTTCCACCCACTGCCTACTGGCCCCAGCCAAGGCTGCTCTTCCTACCAAGAGAGTCCTGTGAGGGACCACTAGACCTGGGCAGCCAGCTGGTCCCTGGGAACAGACATCCTTAGGCACCTGAGAGCCATGGGAAAACATGCCTTTCTCCTAGTGTTTCTGTGGCAACATCGGTTTCTGTTATGTGTACTTTGATTCAGGAGCACTGAGAGGCTGGGGAAGGGTTTAGTATCTTCATGATTGTACACAGACGTTGTTCCATTTCATCCAGCCAAATGGTGTCCCTGGCTACAACAGTCTAATGATAAAGGGTAGGTGACACTGTGGATGGGGACTGTAATCCTGCCAAGAACAAAGCACTTAAAAGGAAAAAAAAACAAGGCTGAGCTGTGGGAGCAGTGATGGCCCTTGAGTCCAGTCATACACTGGGCTGTCTGACGGAGCACCCCCCGGGTCAGAATCCCTAACTCCACCTGACAGCTGTTCTCAGCACCTCCTCTGATATCAGCCTACCATAAAATGAGGAGAAGAAACACAACAGATCCACTCCTGCCCGGAGAAGGTGATCTAACGCTCGCTCGCGGGGTTTCTTATAAAAGCGGAAAAACTCAAATCCTTGCTGCTCCATTCAGCACCAGTGTGGGTCTCCCGGCTGCCAGGTGACCCCCCAGCAAGTCCTGTGATTTTACTGCAGTTTCTTTATCTTTGGGATGTGCTAGTCGAAGGGAAGGCCGAACACTAGGAGCCAAATGGCGTGATGCAATTAAGGTGGAAAACATCGCATAATGTAACCGAGGCCAGGGCTTAAATAGCCACATATGGTTTCACAAAACGTACTCTGGATCATCAGCCAGCAGTAAAAACACACAGGAGGGAGATGGTCTGGCTGGAAATGAACTGCAAATTGATAAACATGTAGTTGCTAATGCGGTGTTTATTATTTTTTACTGGGATAAAAATTAACTTGTGCAGCCTTGGCCAGCCGTCAGCTTGAACTCTACCATCTGGGTGGTGGAATGGGCTGTTTCTGGAACTTCAGGTTACAAGTTACTATTGCCAGACTGTATTTGTGAACAGTCCAGATAGCAGAACAGAGAGAGGTTTCAGCAAAACACCATAGAACCCGCCGGAGCAGCAAAGAGGACTTTCAGATGGGGAGTCAACTCTCGGTATACTCTCTTGAATTTGTACGTGTACATGTGTATGTCACACTGACTCATGTGTGTCAGTGCATGGGGAGGTCAAAGGTCAACCTTGGCTATCATTCTTCACGCCATCTATCCTATGTTTTGAGACAGATTCTCTCACTGGCTCTGGCTCACCTAGTAAGCTAGGTTGACTGTCCAGGAAGACCTGGGGAGCTGCCGGTTTCTACCTCCTCAGCAATGGGCTTGCACGCACACATCACCGCACACAGCTTTTTATGTGGGTTCTTGGGTACTGAACTCAGGGCTTCGTGCTTGTGTGGCCAGCATGTTACCAACTGAGCCATCTTTCCAGTACTAAACCCACCTTTCAAGTGGAGAAAGAGGCTAGCAACTTCCTGGAGCGTCACCTTCACCTCAGGAAGCCAGGCAGGCTGCAAATCCTGGCCTTCTAGAGGCAAAGAGATTGCACGGGATGTAGGGACTGGGGTGGGGTGTGTGTGTGTGTGTGTGTGTGTGTGTGTGTGTGTGTGTGTGTAGGGAGATCATGAGGGCACTGGGGGCAAGCCTGAGCAAGCACAGCCAGTCATGTGACAACCCTAGCAGCTGCCCCAGCTGCAGAGCTGACCTCTCTGTCCCCAGGGGCCCTTTTTCATCAGCTGGATCAATTTACTTCAGCTACAGTGTCCTCACAAGCAGGGACTGAATTATGACTCGTGGAAATCCCCTCTGTATCAAGGAATCAGGTAGCTTTCAAACTCCCAACAATTAATGTCTCCTTCGGTCAAAGGAGAACATGAGGGAGGGAGGGGTTGGGGTGGGGGAGGGGAGGGCGGCAAGGAAAGCTATGGGTTTCCAAACAGGCTGCTCGGTTTCTAGTAAATTAGAAGGGGTGGATGGTGGAGGGACCAGTAATGTTACCCTGTAGAATGCGGTCTCCTTTGACGTCAGCAAGATGTTTCTCTCCCTTTCTCCTTTCGCCCTCCTTCCTCTCTCCTTTCCCTTCCTGTGTCCCTTCCCTCCTCCCAACATCTTTACGTCACAGAGTCATGCTGAAAACAGCTCGGAGTTTTACAATACAGCTTTCAGACTCAGAAGATCCCCCACACTGACAACACTGCAGGGCAGAATACAGACTGTAGTGGGAGGCAGACAAAAAAAAAATAAAAATAAAATAAAGTTCATGTGACTCAAAGCAGGAAGCAGGACACATTGCTGGGAGGAGGCGTCACCACCACAGGCTGTACATTCCTGTCTTGCCTAGCCAGGTTAGCTATCCCCTCCAAGAGAGCATTCCTCTGTGGCAAGAACACACACTGGTCTCAGACAATCCTGAAATAGAATCTTGGAGAGCATGCGCCCTGCTCTGAGGGCGCTCAGCCTGGTGTCCTGGCTCCCCCTGTCTCTTCCACGGAGATGTGTTCTCCACACATCAAACGTAACAGCTGCCCCCTTGTCAGAACAGAGCTAGTGAAACTAGGATTGTAAGGCTAGCCAAGCACTCTAGAGCTAGACCAGAAATGCTGCTGTTTCCATTTAAATTGCACTTGCAGATACCCATGCACATACATAATGCATGTGTGCACACACAGGTTCATGTACATATGCACATGCACATGCACACACATACATGTATACATGCATGCACACACACATATACACACGTGCATGATTGCTTCCACAGAGCATGATGTGGGTATTAAAGGGGGTTGCTTCCTGGGTGGCTAATCTCAGCAAGGCTACTTGTTTCTGGAGTAAAAGGACTCTGGTTTTTGTTCCTGCAAGCAGCTTTTTTGCAGTTGAATTATATGCGCATTATGTATATGAATATGATGTGACTCTTTGAAGACAGAATACATATATAATATGAAGGCAGAAGTGGGTCTATACGGGAAAGGAGAACTTAAAGGAAGTGGGGGAGAGGAGGTGGAGGAGAGGAGGTGGGGAGGGTAGTAGGGGATGGGATGGGGGAGGGGAGCTGGGGGAGGGGTGTAGAGAAGAGTGGGGGATGGGGTGAGGGAGGGAGGGGAGGGAAGGGAGATAGATAAAATGTCATATGTCTTCTCTCATATATGGAATCGATTTAGCTATATTCACATATATAAATGGCATGAAAGCTGGAAGGCTTATTTAGAGGAAAGGGGGAGGGGAGAAGTGAGGGGTGGGGGCCGGACAGGGGGGACAGGTGAGGATAATAAGGAAACAAATACAAAATATATGTATGGAAATGTCATCATGAAATCCATTATTTTATATACTGAAAAACACTTCAATGGTTTTTTTAAAAATAGCTTTTAAAGGGACAGGTATATGGCATAAGACCTTGACCACAGAGCTTTTAACCCCTAGGTGCAAATGAGGTTCCAGGTGGGGGTTGAGGCGAAAGCAGAGAGCAAACCTGGATGTCCTGCTGTCCCCTCCATCCTCTGCTCTGGAAAGCAAGGGCATCAGGGGGACCGGAGACTGCATGAAATGGTCATGAGCAGATAAAGCTACTCAGTAAGAGATCGGGCCCAACTCTCAGGGAAGATTTATTTAATATATGGGATGTATAGATGGACAGATGGACAGCTGAACAAAGAGAATGGATTGTTTTAGAAGACAGAGACAGTAAACAGGACTCTAAGCTTTCTGGAGGGGCTGGGCAAGTTTGGGAAATAACAGCACATGAGTTAACAATGAAGAACATTCTAGACCCCATACCCGGAGGTGCCTGGGCGTGGGTGTGTCTAACCAAAGGCAAATCTGTGTGCCTTCCATGGGAACAGTGGGACCTTATGTGGTCCTGTGTACCAGAGTTCCACCTCTTTTGTCATGACACCCCATTGGTTATCGTTGAGAGAGGATGACGACCCTTCTGCTCACCTACAATGCAAAGGCTCCAAGAGTCCTGTAGGAGGAGGAGCTCTGATACAGGAAGTTAAAGCCAGCTTCCTCCCTCTTTTCTTCTCTTCCTCAATTGGAAAATGCAGACACAGAAGGGAGTTAGGATGGGAAGAACTGGTGGCCACGTGCTTTGAGGGTCTGTCTACCACCTGCATGTAACCTTCCAGTACTGCTTGAGAGCTCTGAGTCCCTGGGGTAGACAATAAGGGCTGGACTGACAGCAAGGGAGTAGGTGTCTTGGCTGGGAACAACCTGCTAAAGGTTCTCATTTCTTCACTGTATCCTCATGGGGCCTTCTTCCTCACAGTAGACATACCTAACTGTTTTGGGACCACTGCAGAGGTGCCTCACACAGTGGGGCTCCTTTATGTCCTTTCAAACACTTCTATTATATGGCAATTTTCTCTAAACTGAGCCACTCTATCTCAGAGGAGAGTTAAGATTCAGAAAGTAAAACAAAGCTTTCAAGGCTCCAGAAAACCAACAAGAAAAAGGCAACAACAACAATTACAATAACAACAACAACTCACAAATCTCATGAGGCTCCTAAAACTTACAAGATACACAATGCTTCTCCCAAAGGCTATATGAGCAGAAACATTTACTGGGGAGAATCGACTCTCCCACCAGCCAAGCTGCCTGCAAGTGGTATGGGAAGCTCCAGCGATAGAGCTTTGGGGAACTGTTGCCCATACTGGAATGGGATTTCCAGTCCTCGGCTTCCTTTGAACCATCCAGGAACCTAGAAGTAATGCCTCCACCACCTTTACTTGTTGATTGCTTCACCAAGCTGGACTTCAGGTGAATTGTTACTCCGGTCTGTCACTGAGACCCTACCAAGAATGAATTTTTTCACATCTTATTAGCATAACATACTAATGTCCTGACCCACAGATGTGCACAAGGCAGCATGTCCCTGCCAAGGCACAGGCTCCCAACTCAAGTCTGATGTCAGACATTTTCGTGAGGAAGGTGGTGATTGAGATGTGAGCTCAGTGACAGACCCAAGCAGAGATCCTGCATGGACAACATTTTCCTCAGATCACAAGGACAGAAGGAGCCTGATCCTTCCCACATCCCACGCAGCTCAACACACTGACTCTGCTGACCTACCCGTCCCAATAAGGACATCAATTCTTAGCATGAATTCCACCATGGTCTTCACAGGTATGCCATTTCTTGAATTAGGGGATGGATACTTAGCTGCTGGCAGGTGTTCAAGTGAGGGCTTCACAACACACAGCTAACAGCACAGGGACCAGTCTGTGTATTTGTGATATGAGTAAAGATGGAAAGCAAATGTTGCCATGGTCACCTGACCTGGTTCGTTGCCAACCTCCACTCATACGAGACCATGATTTCCAGTGTCCCTGCAAAGCATGAACAATGGCAGCCCACACATGCAGAGCTATATGGTCATGATCCTGGATGGATGGAGTTAGGATGCTAAGCTTGTCCTCTGTCCAGTGAAGGTGATCATAGCTCTCTGACAGGCTCATGCAACACATGGAGAGCTCATGGCTTGGAGCAGACCCTAAATAACTGAAGTCCATTTTTATTGCTAACAGCCACTGTGTTCTCTGTGGTTTGGCCCTGAATAACTAACTATATTCACTGAGCAGATTTTTATGAGTCAAGTATATTATGTATGTGCTGACCTGAAAGGTGGGTGGGTCTTATGCTCTCCATTTTACAAATGAAAATTTTGAAGCTTGAAGAAGGTAAGTGGCATGCCCAAAGTCACACAGACAACTAGTAATGAAGAAGCAGCTCGTATTAAGGTTAAGACAAGTTTTCTTCTTAAGAAGACAGGCCAGCAAAAGCAGAGGAAGGCATGTATTACAAGAAAGCACAGAGTGACTATGCCAAGGGCCACCCCTCTGTGTGTATGGGGGTGGGAGGGTATTCATCTTCAGCCTGGAACAGCACTTTTGCCTGGCTCATTCATCTACCACATTCAAGGTCCACATTCAAAACTCATCTACTAAAATGATCTTTGCTCAAAGGATGAGATGATACATCATTACCCCCAGCACTCAAGAGACAAAAGTAAGTGGATCTCTATGATTTCAAGGTCAACTTGGTCTACATAGAGAGATCCAGGCCGAGACAGGACATAAACCAGGGCCAGTCCAGTTGTGAGCACTGTAATTAACATGGTAAGTTACAAGAAGAAGAAGAAGAAGAAGAAGAAGAAGAAGAAGAGGAGGAGGAGGAGGAGGAGGAGGAGGAGGAGGAGGAGGAGGAGGAGGAGAAGAAGAAGAAGAAGAAGAAGAAGAAGAAGAAGAAGAAGAAGAAGAAGAAGAAGAAGAAGAAGAAAAGGAGGAGGACTCAACAAACAACCAAGTCCATTGGAAAGAAGCATCAGCAGATATCTGGGTGATGACAAATTAGGTTTGGGTCATCACAAAGAGAAATCAAAGGGCTAGGGAGGTAATTCAACTGAGAAAGTGACTGTCGCGCATATTTGAGGACCTGAGTTTGACTCCCAGAGTCCTGATTTAAGAAGCCAAGTGTGACATGCTTGTAATCCCAATGCTAAGGAGGCAGATGCTGGCTAGGCCATCTTGCCGATTTGATGAATTCCCAACCAGTGAGGGATGCTGTCTCAGAAAAAGGAAGGTAGAGGGAACCTGAAGAAGACAGCCAAAGTTGTCCTCTGCCCTGTGCATGCACACCAACATACGAATACACATATGCACATGAAGAAGAAAGGAAAGAAGGAGGAGGAGGGAGAGAGAGAAAGAGAAGAAGGAAGAAAGAAAGAAGGGAGCGAAGGGAGACAGGAAATCAGGAAGTGGCGTGCTTCCCTGAGGCAGGAATCATTTTTCTCCTTTATCTGAGGAAAAGCTGACAAACCCAAAGCCGCCACTGAACAGAAAGAAGTCAGCCCAGGTGTACCTCCAGCAACCACAGTTGAACTGCGATAAGAATGTCTTTCAGGGAGTGTGCCTTCTGATGTGATCAATGGTACTTTGAGTTCTAACTACTGATAACTCTTCGGTCTCTGAATGGCGACTCCTTGTTGGTTTCCCTTCTTGGCAAAGTTGTATCTGTGAAAGCCAGAGTCTAAGAACCCAAACACCGTCATTACAGCAGACCAAACTTCCCACCAGAAAATCAGCTGTGAGTCACACACAAGTAACTGAGCCACTGGAAGGAAGTGAGACCATGCGGGTAGTGTTTATCAGTAGTTGAATCCTAGCAAATGAGGAGCATTTTCTGATTACTGGTCATGTTCTCAAACAGCACCTCCCAGACCATTGATTGCTAGGGCTCTCTCTGGAAGGTTCCTGCGTATTAGTGTTTACAGGAACTGGGCACTTAGCAACCTAGGCAAGTGGGTTGTCTTTAAGGCCGAGTCATGTCAAACAAAGACTTTCAGCTAAGGGTCACTTCCCTGAGCCCTCATCGGCTGGAGTGGAAGTCAACTGTCTCAGTAACTGGAGCAGACTAGAAGTCATCAGTTCACTGGAAAACATGTTCATGGTTGCGATCTCCCTTCAGTCCTCCAATGGACCAGTTTCCCAAATCAAACCTAGAAACAAAGAGGAGGGGATCTGAAAGCATGCAGGCTACATTGTGTCTCTCTTGGCTTCTAGAAAGCCCAGCTACAGAACTAAAGAAGGCCAGCGGAGAGGTGAAACCAGGAGCTAGTATGCTCTACTTGGGAAGATCATAACACGTGCTCTAAACAACAGCGTGCCTTGACTAAAGTAGGTGATGGCATCATACCAGGCCTGCTCAACAGGTGTCTAACTATCAGACATGCACCAAAGGGGTACCACAGAACCAGGCAGCTAACATAGCCCATCATCTGGATTAAGTGGCAGAGACCCAGCTGCCAACCAGTAGAGGTGGAGTTCCTGGGCTCTGAGTGTAAGGAAGATTTGCTGAGAATCTTGAAGCTTAGGGTATTTGGGGAGTCTCTGATATTAGTGTATTTACTCTCAGGAGAAGGGCAGGAGAGCGTGGGAGGAAGATGCAAGAGCAAAGGCTGCAGTAGAGAGAGTCAGAGAAAGTGAAGGAGAAAATATGGTAGAACCTGTGTGCCGAGTACATGGTGACATCATGACATTAGCTGTGTGGGCTACAGACCATGCCCAGAGTGTGTATATTTGCTCAAATACAGTAAAGACAGGGGAAGCTTATGACACCAACAGTAAATGAAGAAGTGGTACCAGGACCTCAGGAACATCATGCTTAGTGAGAGGGAGAGATCATGCTGCACCCCTAGTGAGTCCACTGAGGCTGCTGACAGCCCAGCTGGCAGACCTGTCCCTTTGGGGACACAGAAATACCCAAGCCAGAATTTCTTAGTCAACAGAATGCCTGGGATCTCAGTTCCCTTTAAAAATCAATGAGCTAAGCTAAGTGTCATAGAAGAAGCGGCTGGGGAGATAACATCATGACTGAGGAGTGTGATGAAACTGTCTGGGGTCCAGGGTTGCAGAAAGTGCAGTCAGGATGCCCATAATCTTAAGTCGGATTCCCAGAGATGGCCCTGAGATGACATGAACTCAGGTTCCCATAGACAGAGTCTGGAGTCAAACACCAAAGGGCAAACTCGTGGCCCAACGAGTTGATTGGATGTGGCCTCTCCGTGCACTCTGCCAGGTGCAGCATGGTGCAGCCGTCCAGACAATGTAACACTCTATCGCTCTGGGGGTGTGTGCATATCTTCTGGGCCTGTTCATGTGTGCGTGAGAGCTAAGGACCTTGTGGGGAGAAGAAAGCAGGGCTTCCAACCCTGTGTTTAAGGGTTCCCATCTTATCCCTGGGTTTCATTTCCCACCCATCCCCTGGTTTCTGCTTCTTGTCAGGGGTAGAGTGAGAAGAGGCTAACAAAGAAGGGGCTCGAGAGGAGAGATCAGAAAAGGGAAGACGGATTCCTGTTCCTCTTTCCTCGCACTCCTCTGCCTTTGTCTCTGAACGTTCTGGAACACCTGACACCTGGTCATGGAATGAACAACCTGTTGAGATATGGCACCCTGAACTCTTCTTTCTTTTTCTTAAGTATTGATTTTATCTATAAATGTGTGTGTGAGGGGGGGAGATTCCCTCAGGCCACTTGTTCTTTCTCTATTGCCCTTAACTGAGAACTTGCCTTCCTATTTTCCTTTGGTGAGGGTGAAAGCTCTGACCTCACACAGTGTGACCTCATGACCTCCTAGTGTGGCCGCACTGGGTCTTAGAAGGTGATCAAGATAAAAGCTTGTTGCAGGGACCCCTCATGCAATCCAGCTGGTGCTTCGTAAGAAGAGACTGAGCAGACTGGGTTGGAGACATGGCTTGGCAGCTAAGGGCAAGCCTCTTGCAGAGGATCCAAGTTCAGTTCTCAGCACCAATGACAGGTTGCTCACAACCTGCACTTATGTACATACACACACACACACACACACACACACACACACACACACAAGTGCAGAACCCTACATACACAGACACATATACAGACACAGACAGATACATGAACATACCACACACACACACACACACACACACACACACACAAGTGCAGAACCCTACACACACAGACACATATACAGACACAGACAGATACATAAACATACCACACACATGCACACACACAGACACACACACACCAAGCACAAACACATCCATATACACACACATATATATACATACATACACACACAAGTACGTACACACTACCACAGACACACCATGCCACACCAACCACAAACACATCCATATATACACATATACACATACATACACACACGTATGTACATACTACAAACACAGACACATATACAGACACAGACATACACAGATGGACACATGCACGTGCACACACAGACACAGACACACCATACCATACTAACCGCAAATACATCCATACATGCACTCATACACACAAACACATACACAGGACACACCCTGCCACACCAACCACAAAAACATATAGACATAGACAGACAAATGCACACACCACACAATCACATATACAAACACACATATAGACATACCCACACCACACACATGTATACACACAAACACACACAGACATACCTGTACCACACCACATTAACCACACACACACCATACAACCACACACATCCATACACACTCATAAACACACAATTCATATACACATACACACACCACATTCCCACACACACCATATACAATATAACATATACACACACCACACTCCTCCCCCACACCATACACAACATGCCCAACACACACACACACACACACACACACACACACACACACAATCATGGCTTCCCAGCTGCTCAAAGCCACAGAGCAGAACCGAGATCTCCCACAAGCCCCACGGCAGGTAACCATGTAGGCCGAGCTGCCAGCCACAGGCCACACGCAGCTGCTGTGGTTGACAGCAGAGCCCCATCCCTGGCATGCTGTCACCTCCTGAAACAAGAGTGAAAGTCACCACATCCTCAGCTCCATCCCTGAAACAGCCTCTGAACCATGCCCCCAAACTGTGGCCCTCAGTGAAGAAGGCCCATGAGGGAACAGAAAGTCTGATGCCTGTCACTCCAGTACCCAGGTGCAGCTCTTCAAGCTACAGATAACCGGGTGACATCACCCAGCTGTTATTATCAGCACTGGGAGTGTTTACTTAAGCTTCAAAGAGAGTTCCAGACTGGTATCTGGTGACTAAATGGAGGTCAGAGATCCTCTGACATCAGTCATGCCCAGCAAGGGCAGGCCCGGTGATGGTTGCCAGCTCTTGGTGACCATGTGCAAACTTTGAACCCCTTCCTGCCCAGTGCCTCTCCCAGGCTCCACGCATGCCCTGGCCATGAGGCAGTCCCCCATAGCTGCCAGTCACCCTGCAAGCACACAGACATGTGGGTGTCACCTATTGTTTTCCAGAACATTCTCTCGGGAGTCCAAACATTGCTACATTGCCACCACCTCTTAGTGAATCTGCCCTTTATGACCCAGCACAAGGCACAAAAGGTATCAGACTGGTATTTCCTCTACCCCATAGGGATTTTTTATGGGGTTTTTATTTGGTTTCGTTTTTGGTGTTCTTCTGAGAATTGTCCTTTTGTTCTTCCGTTTGGTTGTGAAGCTCACTCTCCAAGGAATTCTGCTCAGGGAAAAAAAAAAATATCACGCAGCTGTTACCTGAAGCTTGTACCTCCAGAAGGAGACCTTCACCCACAACCACATCCTCCCAGGAAATAACAGCTCAAAGGACAGATGAGCCCAGACTGGGGCCCTGCTCCTCGAGGCTGGGCTCTGGGTGAGGTGAACAGGAGCGAGAAGGCTGCATCTTCATGCTGGAACTCAGGAAGAGCCTCATTGTCTGCCTTAGGCAAGGGACCTGCTCATCACACAGCCCAAATGTGAGCAGTTATTAGATCAACACTGTCTGTACTGCCACCATGGAGGGGCCACTGACACTTGCCTGGCCCTAGCAAAGGCCACCAAGGCCATGTCTGTGACTTTGAACTTTTTCAGTCACTCCCTGGTAGGCGAGGCAGTGCGTGGTATCGAAAGCCGCCATCTTTTACATCGCCTACCGAGGTAGAGGAAGTTTCTCAAAGACAAGCGATTGGAATCAGAGTTCAAAGGAAGCTGGCGTGCAAGAGAAGCCCCTGACTATACCAGAAGCTCCAACTGCTTCAACTCACCGCATTCTTACTTGTGGCTACGTGTCCCCACCATGTTGGGGGTGACTATTGCTAGGCTGAGCTGGACCAGCAGACCATCTGCCTGGTCACGCGGTGCATGCGTATGGAAGGAAGAAAGAAGTGAGAAGAATGTGCTTGTAGGTCACAGCACTAAACATCTAAGGCAATGATGGGTAAGCGCCAAGGCCCAGGGACACAGAAGTGTTCTGTAGAGGAGTCCCGGGTCTCCACTGGGTGGGTAATCTCACCACTGGGCACATGGAATGCTCTTAGGGCGGGTTGTAGATGGCAAAAGCAACAGCCTGTTACAGTCAGCTCTGCGCTGCCCATGGAGATTCCTGGTCTGACTGTCCTAACCATGCATTCACCCTTCTAGTACCGCATCACCAACCTAAGGGTCAACTGAAGTCCAGGGAGATGGCCTTACTATCCATCACCAGAAGAGACCCTCAAACTCAGCTGCCTCTCCAGAGCTGACTCCTGGCATAAGGATGCCCTAATCTGGGCACAGCCCCAGAAACCCATCCCGGTACTCTGCCCATTGACCACAGGAAGAGCTCCAGTTGAGTCAGAAGGGAGTCTGGCTAGTGGTAGGGCTGCAGGATCCAGCTTAATCCCCTTACTCATCCAAAAGGTCACCGGAGGGGCAGCAGCCTTAAGGGGCAGAGCATCCGTGTTGACTACAAGTTCGAAGAATCCACTGAAGGCCACACAGTGCCCCCTGGCTCCAACCTCAGAAACGAGCCGACCCTGACTCAGAGAGGAAACAAACGCTGACTCACCCTCCACTTCCTCCTTTTGCCCAGCTCAGCCAAGACCAGTGCTGGCTTCCAGGGACAGACAGGTGACCACTACTTGGAAACTTGCAAGGGGGAGCACAGGCCCACTCTGCCACGGACCACCGGACCTAGATTTACTACTGCCCTCATGCTCTGTATCTTCCACACAGTGCATGGCTGGTAACGGCGCTGTCCTGTCTTGTCCTGCCTTGACCTTGGCTGTGCTATTCTTCACTTCCCTGTTCAGCACACAGCCACACTTTCCAAACATCATGAATCATCAGTACAGAGCAACGGCCACTTAGTAAAGCAGGAAACCACTGCACGCCAGGCCTGGACAGAGCAGTTCCCTGCTCTGGCCTCTCCTGCCCCCTGCTCAGTGTGACACAAAGCTACAGTGGAGGTCCCGGGGACTGTTGTACCCCTGGGTATTCAACCCCTACACAATCAGCCCTTAGACTGGGCAGCATCTTCCAAGTTCAGCCTCCCCTTGAGCTGGTTAAAGTGAAATTGGTATCTCCCAGTCTCCGAGGGAGGGAAAGAGGTCAGCTCATTCAAAACCCCTGGCTGTCAGAAAGACAGCAGAGCCATCAAGCGGATGTGGGCCTTCCTCTTGCAGCCTTGCAATTATGAACAGAGGTCACCTCTGTCATCAAAGCCCCTGCAGACTAGACCATGTACCCTGTGGGTAACATTCAGCAAGTTCCCAAAGAATAGTCGCTAGTGAAGCCCATATATCAATCAATAATAGGGACTGAGGAAATGGCTTAGTCTCTAAAAGTGCTGACAAGCTTGAAGATCCAAGTTCTAATCCCCAGAGCCCACATAAGAAGTCAGTGAAGCACAGCTCCCAGTTCTGGGGAGGCAGACTGGAAGAGCCTGTGTTTGCTGACATCTGGTCTCTGCAATCTGTGAGCCCTAAGTGAGGTGAGAGACCCTGTCTCAAAAAATAAGGTGGAAAGATGACTAAAGACACCACCTGTGTTGGGCCCTGTCTTCCCTGGACACATGAACACATAATCATGTTAAAAACAAAGACAACATAAACATGAAGTTTCTCTGACAGGTCATATCTATCCAAGATAGACCTCTATACTCTCTGTTACCATGGCCTAGACTCTGATTATTTTTCTGAGTTCTACAGAGGAATCTCACATGGCTACATTCTCTTAAGCAGCCCCCCCCCGCCCCCCAGCCTCCCGTGTGGCAGCTGGATAGATCAGGACAGATGACCAGGGTCAAGGATAGAGACGGGCATGGCAGACCTTTCTCCTCAAATACCAAATATCCAAGATGGTAATCCAATCCCAGATTGCAGACACTGTGGAATTAACTAAATTAGCCACTGCAGACCTTGGTTCTGGATAGCCAAACAGACCCAAGTGTCTTAAAAATATATAAATCACAATGTTCTAGCCTTTCAAGTCCGGAAACAAATTTTAGACCCTTAGAGATAATAGCAGTATCGCCTAAAAACAAAACAAAACAACCTGTTCCTAGAGCTGGAGTAAATGAGATCAGTGGTTAAGAGCACTGGCTGCTCATAGAAGACACAAATCTGCTTCTCAGAACCGACAAAGAGGCTCACAACCATCTATAACCCCGGCACCATGGAGTCTTCTTCTAACCTCCACAGGTACCCAACATGCACAGGGTGCACATACACATATGTAGACAAAAAACTCATACACATAAGATAAAAGATAAATTTTAAAAAAAGGATTCTGATATCTCATCAGACATCTGGGAGAACCAAGGTCCAGATGACTTACTGAAGGTCACACAAGGTAAAGCAAAGCCAAGAGGGCTCACAGCCTCTGGCTGGTAATTCAAGGTTGTTTTTATTTATCATAACTGTCATTGCCGTGCGTGAATATAGGTGCCAAACCAGATGTCCTTCACACCCTCTGAAGCTACCCTTGTGATGAGCCAGAATATTCTGCATCAACCCAAGCATGTGAGAGGATCTACCGAGTTACCTGATACTCTTAGTCAGAAGGTCATAAATTTCTCCAACAGAGGTTATGTATTTAGGTGCCACCATATTTTCAAAGGAGTCCTTTACACAGGAAAAACGTAGACTCAAATGAATTAGAAAATGGCTGTCACGTTTCTTTTTAAGATCTAGGGAGTAAATTTGGAAGAAGGATGACTTTGTGTGCATAGTCTGTGCCAGCTACTCAATTTCGTCCTTGTACTAGAAAAAACAGTATTGAATGTACACCAGTACCAATAAAACTTTATCAACAACATAGTATAAACTCAGTCTAGCTCAGGCAATTGTTTTGTCCTGAGCCTAAATCTCTGATTGGTTTCCTTCCCATCACCTCAGATCCTGCAGATATCAGGGAATGGACGGTCACAGTGTCCCTGCCGTAGATCTGGCCCTCAACCGAGACCAACCGAGGATGAGAAGCACAAGAAAGAATTCGTTTCGCTTTTCCATTAAACATGACGAGTTCTTTGAATTTCTAATTGGAAACTTTCACACATCGCTCGAGGTTGCTGCAACTCACTTCCTGCCCCCGCTTACTGTGTATTTTGAGAAAAACTGTGGTAAAGGCCAAGGCTGCCCTTTGGCCTCTGGTGGTTGTCTGGAGTGCACGGTCCTGACTCATGGGTACGCGCCGACAGCTACTGCTACATTCTTCCCCCTTTGTATGAATCTCTGACTGCTTTCATAACCAGGGCCTAAACCAGGACCTCAAGACCAGACGGAACTCAGCTAGGAAGACTGCAGCTTTTCCTCCTGTGAGTAAAGCCTATGAACCTAGCAGGAGCGCATGTATCTTGCCCCTTTCCCTATGCCCCAGAGTTGCTCTCTTCTCCCACAGATCTTGATGAAGAGAGGGGGAAGACAGGGCAGCCTCCTTTGTGCTTCACCCAGCTGCAGTCAGCCGCATCGAGGCAACAGAGCTAGTCCTCACACTGAGAGTTATGAGGATATGACATATCCTCACACTGAGGATGAGTTCTTCTGTGACTGGCATTCTGGGTCTTCCCTGAAGGAGCATCTTCTCAGTGACATGGGATGCAGGGAGAGGAAGCAGGGCCCTAAGGCTATGTGCTATGGGCTGTTTTCCAACAAAGGCACATTCACATCTCAGAGCTTCTGGAGGCCACCCATTTCTTCCCTTTTCTTGTTCTATCGGGATGCTTTTCTCAGCCTTTCCATGGAAAAATCTCAGAGAAGGCCACTTCCTGTTTTTATTTTTCTTTTCCTGCCCTACTGGTGTACCCTTTCGACCTTCTGTCCTGTGTCAAGATCCTTGTCCCGAACTGAGAACGAGGCGCAGGCATGTGTCCCAGCCCTGAGCAGCTGGCTCAGCAACTGGTAAAGGAAAAACCCGGCAGGCCCCGCTCATTCCTGCCTGCGTGCTTGTGGGTTAAGACAATGGCTACTTTCAAGCCCAGAGTCACTGGCTCATCTAAAAAGGAAAAGAAACAAAAGGGGCAGGGGGTGCGTGCGCAGGAACCCGGAAGAGTCCGTAGGCAGTTAGTGGTAGCTTCAGTGGCTCAGCCACTGGTTGGTAGCCCATGCTCCTGATCTCTAAGGACTCTCTGCCTCCCACCACTTACAGAGCTGAGAAAGTAAAAAAGGAGTTCAGTGGGAAAGGAGAAAGGAGGGGGATGTGAGAGGGGAATGGAGGTGACTGTGACCAAAGTAACATTATATACAGATATGACAATGTTACAGTAAGGGGCTAGAGAGATGGAGCCACGGTTAAGCGTACTGTTCTTGCAGAGGACCAGAGTTCAGTTCTCAGCACCCACACAGAAGCACCTACACAACCCTCTGTAACTCCAGTTCCAGGAAACCCAGTGCCCTCTCCTGGTCTCTTGGAGCACTGCACTCACACGTGCACATAAACTCACAAAGGCTCATGAACATGTAAATCAAATATAAATTAATCTTTAAAAGGTAATCCAAGGCCGGGTGTGGTGACGCACGCCTATAATCCCAGCACTTGGGAGGCAGAGGCAGGCGGATTTCTGAGTTCGAGGCCAGCCTGGTCTACAGAGTGAGTTCCAGGACAGCCAGGGCTACACAGAGAAACCCTGTCTCAAAAAAAAAAAAAAAAAAAAAAGGTAATCCAAGAGACTGTTGTAATGAACTCATTACTGTATGGGATTAATATCTGCTCATTTTTAAACATTTTCTAAAAAGCAGCTGCGAGGCTGGGCGGTGGTGGCGCACTCCTGTAATCCCAGCACTTGGGAGGCAGAGGCAGGCGGATTTCTGAGTTCAAGGCCAGCCTGGTCTACAGAGTGAGTTCCAGGACAGCCAGAGCTACACAGAGAAACCCTGTCTCGAAAAACCAAAAAAAAAAAAAAAAAAAAAAAAAAAAAAGCAGCTGCGAAGACCGAGATTTGGTTTGGGGCTCACCTTCTCACACTAGATGCAAATTTCAAGTAAACATTTGTTTCTGAGTCCTGCCCTTCTTGACTCACTCACATTTGGTGCTGCGTGATCTCTTTCCCCAGCTGCTTTGCCAGGAGCATGCGCAGTTCCTTCTTTTGTACACCGTGTTTCCCTGTAGCCTGGCTCTGCTTTCCTGTGGCGTTTGGAATCAGCAGGCACTGACCAGGTATCACTTCCCAAAGACTGATCAGGCTGCAGAATGGATTATTTGCTTTGTTTCTTCCATACCCTGACCAAGCACAGACCAGATGCAGACAGGGCCACAGAAAACACACCAGCAGAGCAGAGGACATCCCCCTACAGTCAGAAACTCTTGCTAAGCTGGCCGGGAAACCCCAGAGAGAGAATGTAAAACAGTCAGCCTGTGAGGAGTTAACCAGTATCCATTATATGGGGAATTTCCACCATTTACATCAACCAAGAATGAGAGCAGAAAGCCACTAGACTCTACAGTCTGGGAAGGGTCTGCCTTCTGGGGAAGCAGCCAAGGGCAGCTGCCTCGAGGATCTCAAACTTAGTTGGTGGTGTCTGAGACTCATTTTTCTTACCAGAAACAGCCTGTCCCATTCTTCCCTTTTTATGGGACATTCCAAGTACAGTTTTTGTCCATCCTCTCTTGAGGCAGCCCTCAATAATGCACTAAACGTCTAAGAGAAGACCCTCTTGGGAGACCCCAGAGTCAGCTACGCAGAGTCGCCTGCCCAAGGGGGACGCTTCTGACCTCAGAAGCCCTGGTGACACCCTGTGTTGAGTAGACCTTTGCAGAAACAAGTCAGCTTTGTACAAACAAGAGGGGCGATGTCAAGTTCCCATAGCGGAAAGAGTCTGATTTATTCTGTTAATAATAGCAAAGGCCTTTGTTTTCCACCTTGAATTATATAAATGTCACCAGGAAGAAAAAACAAAACATTATCTTTGGTTGAAAACACTGTCAGTCTTTTTAAAAAGTCAACTGGAGATAAAACAGATAGCCCTCAGGGGAAAAAAAAACCTACAAACGCCACACCTTGAGGTATCTAAAGCTGGCCTTCTACAAAAGCCACTCCAGCGTTTGCTTACCTTGAAGAATAGCTAAGAGAGAGCACAGGAGGGGATGGCCTCGGCCTTTCTAGGATTCTTTTGCTGGTGACCAAATCTAAGCACTGCATCAAGAAAGACAAGGAAGAGGAAAGAATTCCTGCAGCGAGTCTGGAGAGATGGCTCTGTGGTTAAAGGCACTTGCTCTTCTTGCAGACTGGGACTCAATCCCCAGCATCCACATGGCTGCTCACAACCATGTGTGACTCTGGTTCTAAGGGATCTAACACCATCTTCTGGCCTCCATGGGCACCGAACCCATGTGGTGCACATACACAGATGCAAGCAAGACACCCAAACGTGTGTGTGCGTGTGTGTGTGTGTGTGTGTGTGTGTGTGTGTGTGTGCGTGTGTGTGTATACATATATATGTACTTAAATATAAAATTCACACTATAAAATTTAGGGCTCTAGCTTTTTTTTTCTAAGAGGTGTTGGTTGAATACTGCAAGTGTGGAATCAACTCAGTGTCCATCTTTAGAGGAATATGTAAGCAAAACACAGGTGGACATCTGGTGGAGTCTTGTTTGGTTCTCAGAAGGAGAGCCGTCTGACACCTGCTGTGGCACAGACTGAAAGGTAGACATTGACCAAGTAAAATAAGCCAGACCCTGAGAGGGAGAGAGCGATGTGACTCTGCTTACACGGGGACCAAAAATAGTCAAATTCGTAGAGACAGAGAGCAGAAAGGTGGTTTCCTGGACTGGCAGGGGTGGGGGAGGTTGTTTCGTGGGTACAGTTTTTCGGTTTTGCAGAGGAAAGCTTCTAGAGATGATTGGCAAGGACGAATGTGAATGTATTTGACACCTCCTAACCACCCTGAGAAATGCTGATCATGGTGAATTCTGCGTCCTGTGCATCTTACCACAATTAAGGATGGCTGTAGATTTAAATTTCTGAACAATCTTGGGATGAAGAAGGATGAAAGGCTACGTCTTGCCTTCCAGCGCTGAGACCTACTAATGGAGCTTGCACTTAGGGCCCGACCATGGTCCTGAAGCCACACACCTGCTCTTCTGCTTCAGCGCAAAGCTGGGCCTCCTCCACTTCCATGGGGCTTAGGGGCAGCTGTCCGCTGTGCTGGGGAGAACAGCTCTCTGTTCTGGGAGACAGCTCTCTGTGGTCGGGAGGACAGCTCTCTGTGCTGGGGGGCAGGGGACTCTCTGACTTTCCCAATAGCTAAGGGTGTGGAAGTCAAAGGAAGCAGCTCAAAGCTGCGTGGTTTGCAGAGTCTGTTCTCTGCCAAAAGCCCCTAGTAGAGATGCACATTCTGACCACAGTATGTAGATGAGCCAGGAGTGAGAACCTGTCAGGTTCTGTCTGGCACATACTGAGAGAGGATGGAAGGAAATACACCAGGCAGAGCTTAAGTTCAGGGGTTTCTAGTCATTTGGGGTAAGGTGGTCTTGACTTAAATCTCTCTGGGGACTGAGGTAAGTCAGAGGGTTACAGTGGCAGTAGCAACAGCATTTGTTCCTACCACAGGGCCTTTGCACGTGTTCTTCCCCTCAGCTGAAATCCCCTAGGTCTCTAAAGCAGCCAGCCCTTTCCACACCTGGATCTTGGACTTTCGGTCTCTATCCCTGAGACAATACATGTCTGTTATTTAAGCTACACAGTTTCCTACTTCCCTCCAGCCACACCAGGAAATACATACTGGGAGGTGACTGCAGATCCAGGTAAGTACGGTAGCTAACTCCCACTAGAGAGAGAGAGACTGTGAGGGAAAAAGAAGCCTGAACTTGCAAAGGTCCATGGGTAGTGGCTGATGTACAGCCAGTGACTTGCTGTATACCTGAGTTGTCGAGTCTTAGATGTTAAATGGAGATGAGGCTCAATAGATTCCCCCAGAAGCAGGGGAAGAACATCTCAGCAGGGCTGAGGTGGAGAAGCAGGGTGAGGAGAAGCAATGACCTTGGCTCTGTCAGGCACACGCCGAGAGAGCAGTGCATGTTGAGAGAGCAGCCCCTGCAGGACCCTGCTCGGGAGAACACTTCCAGAGAGGATTAACTGAGTGGGGGATACCCTCACTGAATGTCGATGGCATCACCCCACAGACTGAGGGCCTGAGTGGGTGGAGAGGGGGTGAGGCCGGTTCACAGGTGTTCTTTCTCTCTCCCCCACCCTGCCCTGACTCCCTAGTTGCTGCAATGGGGCTGTTCTACTTGGCATGTGCCTACCACAGTGATGGGGTCAGTTCTCTGAATCCATGAAGTAAAACGTACCCTTCATTCCTTCAGCTCAGCTCATCACAGTGACAAAGTCTGGCTTAATGTGGCCCTAGCGTCTAAGACACCTTCAACATGACCCCTAACAAAAGACTCCGAGTACACCCAAAGGGTGCAGGATTTAAAGACACAAAATACACAACATAGAGTTGGGGAGGTGGCTCCATCAGTCAGTGCTTACCTTGCAAGCGTGAGGGTCTGAGTTTGATCCCTAGAACACGTATAAAAACTTGATCATGGCGCCAAGCAATCAGCCCAGAAGACCCACTGTATACCCTCTAATTCCACTCTGTGGTGGTTTGAGTGAAAATGGACCCACATAGGCTCATGAGGCGTGGCACTTATTCTGAGGCCTTGTTGGAGGAAATGTGTCACTGGGGGTGGACTTCAGGGTTGCAAATTCTCAAGCCAAACCCAGTCTCTCTTCCTGCTGCCTGCTGCAGATCCAAATGTAGGCTCTCAGCTCCTTCTCCAGCACCATGTTTGCCCATCCAACACCGTGCTTCCCACCATGACGATAATGGACTAACTGATAATGGACTGAACTGTAAGCCAACCCTGACTACATTTTCTTTATAAGTGTTAGCCTGGTCATGGCAATAGAACCCTAACTAAGACACACTACCTCAGGTTAATTCAACTTCTCAAAATACAGGTCATCGTCCTTTGTTACCATTGGCCTCAGGCAGCCTGTCCTGGGGGACATCTCTAAGTAGATCTGACTCCCAAGGTGTGTGCGTGCAAGCAGGTAACAGAAAGAACATAGCCTGGAATCTAGCAGTTGATTGAGTTCTCATCTAACACACATGAAGCCATGTTTGATCTCTAGTACCACATTGACCAGACATAGCACATATTTGAGGCCAGCATTGGCTTTGTGGGACACTGTATGAAAAAAAAAATCAGAAAGAGGAGGAGCATCTCATCCTCAGTCACCTGTCACCACATCCTGAAGTCAACCCACCTTTCCCTATGGCTTCCCAGTCATGCCTGAATCAGATGAAGGCCAAGGAAACCAACGGAGTCACCTTACCCTCTTCCCACCCAGCTCCCTCCTGCTGTCCTTGGGTGGCATCTGTGGCATCTATGTCTCTTTATTTGTCCCCACATTGTCCCTGCAGACAAGAGCAATGAAGGGAGATGCTGATCCAGGACCCATGTCCTGCTCTTATTGATAAGATGACTGAGGGGGCCACATGCCTCCCATATGGAGTAAAACTTTGAGTGGTCATGTGGACAGACGCCTTGCAGAAATTCACAGGGAGTTAGTTCTTGGGGACCTAGCACAGTGGCTGTGTGGGGGAAGAAAGTGCCTGAGAGAATGAAATATCAGCATCCCTCTCAGGACAACATTTGTGACATTCCTAAGATGACCAGGGTGCAGCTGTCCCTATGCAGTTGTCCCCACAGGAGTGACATCAGCTGTCTCAAAGTCTATATATATCCAGATCTTCAGAAATAAGAGACCCCAGTCTCTGCCGGCTGGTGCCTAGCTAGCTACCCTGTGATGAGTCCTGGGTCTCATGGCCTGCCTCCTCCACTTCCTGGGTCAAGGACTCTCTGGTGGAAGCCAGGAGCCCAGGTGCCTCAGATATTGTCACCATGCATCAGCCTTTATTTACACAGGTAACACCACGGTCCCTTAGGCTCCTGTTCCCAATACCTCTAATTCCCCACCACACTCAAGAAGGACAGGAACTGGAGACAGGAGCTGATGCAGAGGCCGTGGATCAGTGCTGCTTACTGGCTTGCTTCCCATGGCTTGCTCAGCCTGCTTTCTTATAGAACCCAGGGCCGCCAGGCCAGGGATGGCACTGCCCACCGTGGGCTGGGCCCTCCCCTATTGATCATTTACAGCTGGATCTCATAGAGGCACTTCCTCAGAAGAGATTCCTTTCTCTCTGATAACTCTAACTTGTGTCAAGTTGACACACAAAACCAACCAATACAGGAATGTGCACAACAAATGGGAAAGTGTAAACTTCTGTGTCCTTCTCTGGGTCTACTCCCTTAGGGCTTTGTTCTTCTTTCAGAAGTCTGGCTTTCTGAAAGCTCTCCCACCTACCTTCCAAAGCGTCTCTGACAAGCCAGATACAAAAGTCTACCACCCTGGTACTCAGGAAGCTAAGGCAGGAGAATTATCTCAGGTTCAAGAGTATCCTAGACTACACAATGAAATCTTGCTCCAAAAACAACAAAAACAAACGATAGGAAATAAAAACAGCAACAAACCATGATGTAACCAGACATTAGCCAATTAGTTTGTAAGATCTTCTTAATTATTAATTATGGTGTGTGTGTGTGTGTGTGTGTGTGTGTGAGAGAGAGAGAGAGAGAGAGAGAGAGAGAGAGAGAGAGAACATGCAGATGAACAACTTGTAGGAGTCAGTTTTCTCCTTCCACCATGTGAGTCCCAGGAATCAAACTCAAGCATTAGCCTTAGTGGCAAATGTCTTACCCACAAAGCCATCTCATAGACCTCCCCCCCCCCACTAGTTTTTAAGCTGGGCAAGATAGCTTGTGCTTACCATCCCAGCATTCTGGGATCATGTCCAGTTTAGGTCCAGCCTGAGCTATATAGTAAGTTCAAGGCCAGTTGAGGCTACAGGGTGAGACCGTGTCTCATAAAATAAAAAGGAAAAATATCCTTTTCCTGGATATTCCTGGAGCTCTTTGCCTGGGAGGGAGTGGTTCAAGTTCATGGCTTCTTAGTCTCCACAAAACCCCTCCAGGATGCTCACAGGGCCCAAGATCACTTATTGTTGTTGTTGTTGTTGTTGTTATTATTATCACTATCATTATCATTATCATTATATGTAAGTACTGTCCTCAGACACACCAGAAGAGGGCATCAGATCTCATTACAGATGGTTGTGAGCCACCATGTGGTTGCTGGGATTTGAACTCAGGACCTCTGGAAGAGCAGTCAGTGCTCTTAACCACTGAGCCATCTCGCCAACCTCCAAGATCACTCTTTATAGATCCCCCTTCTATGGGCTCCATGTCTTTCTCTGCCTGCTACAGTTATAGTCACGGAGACTCCAGCAGATCTAACGTGCTCACAGCCTGTGCAATCTGCTGTTCTCATTGCCAGATGAGCTCTGGTCCTGCTTAACCTTAATGTGAGGCTCCAGATGAAACTCCCCCCACCCCCGCCCCCAGGCAGCCCTCACGCTCCCCTAGTGGTCTTCGGTTCACGGCCACCCCCTTGTTGGAGCCTCACCAGACCGTGATGACGTGGGCCACACCACAGGATGGTCAGCCCTTGGGGGCGGGAAAGAATGCCAGAAGCCACAGAGCTAATGGACAGCAGAGCTGGGGCCCCCGGGGCCTGGCCTCCTGAATCCGAGGTCATTGCTCTGTTCTGCAGCTCATACTTCCACCATATGGATCTACGCGGCTGTGAACAACACCACCGCCTGCAGCAGTCAGAGGGACTTGTGCATGCGCCCAGAAAGTGAAAATGGCAGGAGGCCCACTCTTCCTCCTGTCAGCTAGCGTAGCTGACTAGATGACTGGACACCAAGGTGCTGTGGCTTGAGCATCAAATGTTCCCCACGGGCTCACATGTTTGAACACCTAGTCTGCTGCTAATAGTGATACTTTTTGAGCTTCTGGAGAATGTGAAAGCTGGGCCCTAGCAGAGAAAGTACATCGCTGGAGGTGGGCTTTGAGGTTTGTAGCTGAGGCCTGCTTCCCTGCTCTCGACCCACCTTTTGGTCTGCTGAAAAGTACGTGGGCCATCGGACGCTCCCCCCTTTGTGCTTTTGCCTGTCATGATCAGCTGACCCTCAGACCAGGATCCAAAACCAATCCTTCCTCCATCCTCTCTCTCCAAGCAAGAGAAAAGGTAGCTAGCACCCTGGTTAGCTCTGGTCACCTCCGTGTGATGCTCTTCTCCGTCTTCTCTGATTTCAACCCAAGGCTCTGCGGGCTGCGGGGTGCTGTACACCTTCAGGTTGGACTGGCAAAGTTCAGTATTCACAAGGGTGGCTAACACCACCTTCCTACGCTCTCATCTCTAACCTCAAAGGCAGCAAAGCAGTCATAACAGCATATGCCAATGTGAGGGTGTGAGCCCAGGGCTTCCTCCCATTAAGCTTCCTTGGCTTATGCACAGAGAGCCAGAATTAGAGAGAAGGGGCATCCTGCAGGGTGCCTGAAGATGATAGGTGATGTATCAGAGAAGGGACTCAGACTTTCCTGCCTTGTCAGTGCCAGAAACATCGGCATGCATTGCCATCTTTGACCTGAGGGGGGCCTCGTCCCTGCCTTGGCTCACACCCTGAAATTCATACAGTGTTGCCTCTCAGAGGGCACAGGTTCTCTTAGGAGGATGAAAAGAGGGTCCAGATCAGTCTGCAGCAAATTAATTGGGTTTTCCAAATATTTAAAGAAAAGGGGGAAAGGGGGCTAGAGAGATAGCTCAGCAGTTAAGAGCACCAACTGCTCTTCCGAAGGTCCTGAGTTAAAATCCCAGCAAACACATGGTGGCTCACAACCATCCGTAACAAGATCTGATGCCCTCTTCTGGAGTGTCTGAAGACAGCTACAGTGTACTTACATATAATAAATAAATCTTTAAAAAGAAAAGAAGAAAGGGGAAAAAAGAAAAACAACAACAATGGGAGGAGGGAAGAACCATAAAGAATGGAAGAGGACAAAAAGAAGGAAAGAGAAACATTGTTTCGTCCACTTGTGTTTCTTTGTTTCCAGAAATACTACTCATGTCTGTCTTACAACTTCACTGGTGGCTTTCAGCTGGAGCTTACAAGAGAAAATGGAGGGTCTGGGGAGGAAGCTACCGCAGTAAACTGGTTGTTGTGTGAGTTTAATGTCCCGGGTTGAATCCCCAGAGCCCACATATAAAAGGCAGGGGCGGTGGCATCATTTGTAATCCCGGCACTAAGGAGGTAGAAGCAGGCAGACCCCCCAGAGCTCTCTGGCCAAGCATCCTAGTATGATCAGTGAGAGACACAGTCAACTGAGATTCCCCTGAAACCATGAGCCAAAATAAATCCTTTCTCTCTAAGTGTTTCTACTGGGATTCTGTCACATTGACAAGAGTAACTCGGGCATCTTGCTTCAAGGTTTAAATCCTTGTGCACTGTAAGTGGAATGTGAGTTGTTACAATTGCTACAGCAGAGTAAGCTAGAGCGTGGTAGCCTATGCCTCTAACTCCAGCGTCTGGGGGGCAGGAATACAATAGGCAGAAGCTCAAGACCATCTTCAGCTGTACTGAGGTTCAAGACCAGATTCAGTCACCAGGCTTAGGCAAGGAGCGCCTTTCACTGCTGAGCTGTCTTTCTTAAGCCAGGCCTTTAAATTCCTTAATTCTTTACTTAACAATAGCTAGAAAAGCCGGGCAGTGGTCGCACATGCCTTTAATCCCAGCACTTGGGTGGCAGAGGTAGGCAGATTTCTGAATTTGAGGCCAGCCTGGTCTACAGAGTGAGGTCCAGGACAACCAGGACTACACAGAGAAACCCTGTCTCAAAAAACAAACAAACAAAAGCAAACAAACAAAACAATAGCTAGAAAAACCTTCTCATGTAAGGTAATACTTGAAGACTACAGACAAACACACACACACACACACACACACACACACAGGGACCTTCAAAGACCATACGCTACTCCCCTAGACAAACATAAGCTTTTTACTTCTGACTCTGCTGCTCTCTCTTGAAGCACATTCTATCCTAAAACCTAGCAGGCACCTGTGAAGATATCTATGGAGAACAGAGGCAGGCCCTGATAGCCACACCCCACCCAGAGGCTTCAGATCCAAGTGGGCAGGAGACTGGGCTGTGCTCCAGAGCACCCCTCTCTGTGGCCCTCACAGAGAGGAGATGCTGGAGACAGCTGGGTCAGGGAGGGTAGCCACCTGCCACTTCCCACTCTTCCTCTGTGGATCTGTTTACTGATCCACAAAGGAGAAGCAACCAATTAAACAATATGCCGTGGGTTCGTGGCATACCTGTCACGATCTTCAAAGACAAGATGAAATCTTTGGGTGTGGTGGTGCTCAGGAGGCAAAGGTAAGTCGATCTCTCTGAGATTGTATTTAGCGTATGTGTGATGTGTGTGTGTGTGTGTGTGTGTGTGTGGATGTGTGTGTAATATGTATATAGTGCATGTGTGTCTAGTAGTGTGTGTGTGGTATTGTGTGTATATGTGTGTGTAATATTATATAGTGCATATGTGTCTAGTAGTGTGTGTGTTGTATTGTGTGTACCCTGTACATGTGTGGTGTGTGTTGTATCGTGTGTACATGTGTGGTGTGTGTATTATATGTATATAGTGCATGTGTGTCTAGTAGTGTGCATGTTGCATTGTGTGTACGGTGTACGTGTGTGGTGTGTGTGCCTGTGCAGCGTATGCTCTGTGTGTGTGTATATGCAGGGCACACATGTTGAAGATAGCTTTCAGGATTCCATTCTCTCCTTCTGCCCATCTCTGGGATGAAAGTCAGGTAGTCAGTCTCAGGAGCAAGTGCCTTTCCTGGCTGATCTAGCGACTTCTAATTACCCTTATCCTTCCCAGCCCCATTTTATAGGTGGGAAAACACAAAGCACAGACATAACATGCTCCTTTTCGGAGGTTGCTAAGCCATACCAAAGCAGATCCTGGATTTGAACCCAGAAACCCTGGTTCCCTCTGGTCAATATTCATGTTGCCTCCCACTGTTTAAAAAACAAAAACAAAAACAAAAACAACTCCAAAACCGAAAGTGAAGGCCTAAAACCTAACTTTCTGGCTCAGTTCCTCATCGTGGGTGGTGGTAGGAAATGGGCCAAGCAGTGCAAGCAAGCCCCCTGAGACATGGGAGCTCCCTAAGAGCATGCAGTTCCCCCAAACTGTGCTGTTTGTCCTGCAGTGCCCCTAATCTGTAAGAAGACAAGGGCAAAGGGCAGAGCAACTCAGATGTTACCATGCTTCTCCAGAACCACTAAACTGTCTCTCCAATAGTCTGATTCTAGATATCCACAGGGACAGATCACCCATCAGGACCAGTGCCTATAGACTATTGCCAGAGAAGCGCAGAGGAGGCTCATCTGGGGAGAACCAGCTAGAAACCAGTGAACCAGAAGAGAGAAAGGAAGTCAAGGGAAAGCCAGAACCCCAGGACCAGAGCAGATCTGAGTCCTAGCTGGGGCTCCGGAAAATATGGGAGGTGGGCACCGAAAGGAACCATGCCAAAAGGTACCAGTGCCCCCAAAGAGGGTGAGACTCTGGCTCCCCTGGATGCTGGTAGCCCAGGAAGATTCTATACACAGAGCCAACCTGGGCTGCAGAGGCTGAATCTTGGAGATCTTCCATGAGGGCCAGACCTGACCATACATCTAAGATTTTATAAGTATGTGCACATTCATGTGTGTGAGCATACATGAGAAGGAGCCTTCCTTGTATGTGTATGGAGGCCAGAGGTTGACATTAGGTATCTTCCTAGTCTGTTCCCCGCCTTATTAGTCAAGACAATCTCTCACTGATCATAGATCTTACCAGCTGGCTAGACTCAGACTCGCTGGCCAACAAGCCCCGGGTACTTTCCTGCCTCAGCCTCTCCAGCACCAGGATTGCAGACAGGTATGTGTCACCACACACAGCTTTTTATGTGGGCACAGGGGATCTGAACTCAGGGCCTTAAGCTTGTGGGGCCAACACGTCATTGAACATCTTGCCAGCCCATCTTTCCCAATGTCTCTACTTCAACCAAACCCGCAAAAGAGAAAATAGAAACATATGAGAAACATACCATCTTAACATAACATTCTGGAAAATACTGTTCAATGGTAGGAAATACACATTGCTATAGCACTGTCCCTGTAAAACAACCAGTCTCTCAGTTAACTGCTGTCATCATGAAACAATCATTTCCCACCAACCTCCTAAACTGCACCTCTCCCCTACTCTGATGTTTCTAGTATCTTTTTTTTTTTTTAAGAACCCAAGATTTAATCAGGCAAGGTAGCTCAAACTTGTAATCTAAATCTTGACAGGAAAGAAGATTGGGACAAATTTGAGACCAGCTTGGGCTACATAGTGAGACTTTGACTCAAAAAGTATCAAATTAAATTAAATCCCAAATGAAGGTGCTAAGGAGACAGCTCAGTCTATAAAGTGCTTGCTATGTAAGAAGGAGGACCCATGTTTGATCCCCAGAGCCCAAATTTAAAAGCAGGGCATGGTGGCTCCACTTGTAAGCTTCCAACTGGGGAGGAACTGACAGCTGCCCGCTACCCCACTCCCCGGGCCTTAGGGGCCATCCAGCCTGTCCCACTCAGTAAGTTCCAGCCTAGTGAGAGAACCCATCTCAAAAGAAGGTGACAGCATAAGTGTATGTATGAGGTACTGATTGGCCTCTGGGTCCCACATACATACATACACGCATGCATGCATATATACATACATACATACATACATACATACATGCATACGCACACACACGTGTGTGCGCAAACAGGAACATCCATACCCATGTGCATACACCAAAATTGAAAAGGAACAAAATCTATAAAGACTGCCTCACCAAGGGGCTCCCACCCTGTAGGATGCTCAGGGAAGCATTTTTCTATGTTTTCCCCCCTCAAGTTAAGAGGTAGAAGATGCCCAAAACTTTGGCTTTCCAACCCAGAAAGACTGGGTGTCTCACAGAAAGTAGAAGGTTTTGATGTAGTCCCACGGGCAGCTGGGGTTCCCCCACCCCTACCCTCTACTTCTTCCTCTCTCTCTCTCTCTCACCCCCTCCACGTCCCTCTTTCAGTGGGTTGGGTGGAATGGGAGGCCTCTCTGTTTTGCAGTCTGAAGGAAGCCCCCCTCTCTCTGCATCGAAAGTCTAGAAAGAGCTCCTGAGGCGTGGATGCGAGCCACCCCTCATCAGAGGTTCAGATTCAGAGTGAATACTCCAGGGCACCCACACACCAGTATTAAGCCCTCTTAGAGTCCGTGGCCCAGTGCCGGCACGCGAGGTTCTGTTCGGTCCCTCTGAAGCCCTGGTCTCTGCACCTGCCAGCTTCTCAGACAGAAGGCACACCGTACAGTGAAGCAGAGAAAACAGAGAGCCGTTAGCCCCCAGTGAATGTTATTTTTAATGAAAGTGGTACGTTTTGAGTCACGGTGTTAAAACCAGGTCAGAAATGAATCATCAGAGAATCAACCACAAAGTCCCCTGGAGGTGACTGCAGATGACTGCCCTGTCACCAGCTCTGCACACACCTCCCTGAGATGCTGTCACGCGGAGCCAGGATGGGGCCACTGGGTGCCATGTCAGCTCAAAAGATGTTATGTTGTCACCAATGGGATTCCCCGGCCTTGTGATGCGATGGTCCCACCCACACAAGGAAGCTGCCATCATCCAGATAGGCCTATGATTACATCATCCTACTGGCTTCCAAGTAGTGAGTCTCAGATGGTGGAGAGAGATAGAGGGACCTGTTTCTCCCTGACCCAGACTCTGCCTGGTGCCCATATCTCCTGGCAATTGAGTGAGAGGCAGTACAGGGCCTGAGAGATGGCTCCATCTGTAAAGTGGTTGCTACGCAAGCATGAGGATGTGGCTTTGATCCCCAGCACCTACATAAAAAAGCTGGGCGCGGTGGCATGTGCTTGCGATCTCAGCTCTGGAAAAGCAGAGACAGGTGGAATCCCTGGGGTTCGCCAGCTTAGCCTAATAGGCAAACCCAAATGTTTGAGAAACCATGCCTCAGCTGGGCATGGTGGCGCACGCCTTTAATCCCAGCACTTGGGAGGCAGAGGCAGGCGGATTTCTGAGTTCGAGGCCAGCCTGGTCTACAGAGTGAGTTCCAGGACAGCCAGGGCTACAAAGAGAAACCCTGTCTCGAAAAACAAAACAAAAACAAAAAAAAAAAAAGAGAGAGAGAGAGAGAAACCATGCCTCAAAAGACAAGTGGAGGATTCCTCAAGAACGATGTTAAAGGATGGTCTCTGGCCTCCAAACACATATGCACACATATGCATGTACAAGGGCATACACAAGATACCCAGATGAACATATATACATACATACATACATACATACACACACACAAAAAGAAAACACATACATACACACTCACACATACAAACTCACACAAATACACACATACATACTCATACATACACACACTCACACAAATACACACATATATACTCACACACACATACACACACACAGGGCAGCTCAGAATGGGCTGCTATGCTGAGTAATTTTATGTAAACCTGACAAAGGCTAGAGTCATTTATCTGAGAAGACAGAACTCCAATTGAGAAATGACTCTCTAAGACTGGGCTGTAGGCAAGCCAGTAGAACATTTTCGTAGTGAATAATGTGGGAGGGCCCAGCTGACTGTCCTGAGCTGGTGCTCCTGGGTTCTATAAAAAAAAAAAGCAGGCTAAGCCAGCCGTGGAGAACAAGCCAATAAGTTGCACGCCCTCTTGTCCTCTGCACCAGCTCCTGTCTCCAGGTTCCTTCCCTGTTTAACCTCCTGTCCTGACTTCCTTCAGCAATGGACGGGATGTGGAAACATAAGCCAACTTAACCCTTTCCTCCCCAACTTGCTTCTGATCATGGCAATAGTGACCCCATAGATGGTTGGAAGAGCACAGCTGGAACTTAGAAGACCTGAGCTGAGCCCAAGGAACCTGGCAAAGCATCAACCTCATCAGCCCAGGTCAGAGGCATCGCTGGAAATACTAGGATTATTGGAACAGCAGCAGTGGCCAGAGGGTTAATCCATTGAGTCAGGGTCTGTGTGTGTGAGTGTGTATGTGTGTGTGTGTGTGTGTGTGTGTGTGTGTGTGTGTGTGTATTGTGTGAGTGTGTGAGTATGTGAGTGTGTATCCACACAAGTACACTCTGTCAACATTACAGAAGATCCTCCTGTTGTCACAGTGTGGCTGTGGGTACATTAGCTTTGCCCTAAGGTCCTTGTAAGGCCACCTGGTGAAGAGAGTGGGCATCCTTGTTTTGGGGAAGTGTTCAAAGCAGAATCCGCTGTATCACAACAAGTAGAGAACACAGGAGATGGGGGAGACCCTACAGGACAGTGAGCCACTAGCCAGTCTAGCAACCTGGTCACCTGGAAACTCTAGACCTTGAAGGTGAGATCTACCAGAGGTTGGTGTGGGGAGGGAACTGTTTGCTGTGCAGAAAAGACTCCACAGTGTGGGCTAAGGCGTGTGACAAGAAGATTCCCCACGGAAGACGATGAGCTCAATATATCTGCCAAAGCCAAGCCTGGTGATGCCAGACTGCCAACTACTTGGGAGGCTGAGGCAGGAGGATGGCAACTCCAAAGTCAGCCTGAGAAAATTAGTGTTTCAAAATAAAAAGTGGGAAGAGGGCTGAGGATACAACGCAGTGGCAGGAGGCTTGCCTGGCATGTGTGAGGCCCTGGGTTCAAGCCCTACAACCGACACGGGGATGCTACTTAGAAGAGTCACTCAGTCACAGCTTCCATATGTCACAGCTTCGTGACAACAGTCCAGGAAAAGAATGGCAGAAACAGAGAAGAGGCTAGCGACATGGCTCAGTGGCAAATACTTTCCACATGAGCATGGGGACCTGAGTTCAGATGTCTACAAGTCACATAAAGCCAGAAATGGCAGTGATACACATCTGTAACGCTAATGCACTCATTACACAACAGGAGGTAGAGACAGGAGAATTCCCCAGAAGTTCAAGACCCAGCTAGCCTAGTCTATGCAATGACAGCAGAGAGACCTGGTTTCAAATAAAGTAGAACTGGTAAGGACTGGTTCCCAAGGTTATCCCACATGTGGTCTAACACACACACACACACACACACACACACACACACACACAGAGGCATAGGGGTGGGCCAGTCTCTGCCCTCTGGTTTCAGATCCTTAGATAAGCTGAATATTGTCCCTGGTCACTCTGTTTCAAAGATATCCTTCTAGGACCACACTAAGGGTCAAGTGTCACAGAAAACCCAAGAGCCAGTTCCTTTCTATGGGAGCAGCAACAAATCACTCCTTTTTAGTGAAATCTCAGCAATGGTTGAAGACTCCTTTCTGGACATCTTTGAATTGGAGCCTCTTTGAATTTCAAGTGGCCAAGGCAGATAAAATTTAACAGAGGTTAAACAGCTCCAGCACCTGCCTGTAATCTCAGCATTCACTCAGACAGGGTAACTGCGTAATTGAGACCAGCGTTGGTTACATAGTGAGACCCTGACTCAAAAGAATACATAAGGAGTCACATGGTAATAGCATGTGATTTTGAACCTGGCATCTTCTGCTCATGCCTTCCTGGAATGCTGCCCTGGGCCACTAGAAGGAAGCTGGACGGGAAGCTGGTCGGGCTGTGGAGAAGTGGGTGCCCTCAACCTGCCTGCCAACACCACTTTCCAACACAAATATATCTGTCACCCTAAATCTCCACCTCAACATAGCCCCAAGTGAACACTGAGAGAACAAGAGGTAGCTAGACTCTGATCCTGAGTCCCACAGGAAATAGGTTGGGGTGGGCCAGCCTCCCAGGCTAGGGTGTTGCTTGGTCCTCCTTGGCACTGCAGATAGAAAGAGAGAAGAGAGAGGAGAGAGACGGGGGGGGGGGGAGAGGAGGGGAGAGAGAGGAGAGAGAGATGATAGATAGATAGATAGATAGATAGATAGATAGATAGATGATAGATGACAGATAGATGATATATAGATAAATATAGAGATAGAGATAGATACAGATATAGATACAGATAGGTAGGTAGATGATTGATAGAGAAATAGATATATGGTAGATAGATGATAGATAGATAGATAGATAGATAGATAGATAGATAGATAGATAATAGATAGATAGATATAAATAGATGATAGATGATAGATTGATAGATGATAGACTAGATAGATGATAGATTGATAGATGATAAAATAGATATATAGATAGATAGATGATAGATAGATAATAGATATAAATAGATGATAGATGATAGATTGATAGATGATAGAATAGATAGATAGATAGATAGATAGATAGGTGATAGATAGATAGATAATAGATATAAATAGATGATAGATAGATAGATGATAGATGATCGATTGATAGATGGTAGATTGATAGATGATAGATGATAGATAGATGATAGATGATAGATATGGAGAGATAAAGAGATATTCTTCCCTTTAAGCAACTGAGTTTCCCCCTAGCCATACACACCTAGCAGGTCAGCTGTTTAGAACTAAGCCTGAATAAGAACGGCGAGGCTAGGAGTGAGGACAAGTCGGGAGAGCACCAGTCCATCAATGTGTCCCAGCCTGGACGGCTGCCTATCCTGTCCCTGTTCTGCCTTCGTAGTGATTGCAAATTCTGCCCTTTACCACCACAGCCCACTCTCTACAGTGTCTCTCTCTCTAATCATCTTCTCTGCTCCTTTTCTAACCCACTGCCTTTCTCCTTGAGGGATTTGTTTTCAAATACCTCCTGAAGTTTACTCTCTGACTCGCATTCGGAAAGTAAGGAATTAGAACATAAGATATAAAAGCCGAGAGAGAAAAAAAGAAACAGGAAAAGTGGGGGTGCAGAAGACCAGGGCATGGGGGGGGGTAGTGGGGCAGGGGAATGAGGCAATCCGAGAAGGTCCTAAGGACAGCAGCATCTGTGCCATCAGCTGTGAGTGTGTAGGTGGTAGTTCCCTGGGCAGAGCCTCTCCTGGGATACCCCACGTGTGTGTGGAGGTCCGAACGCTGAGACATGACGAACAAGGGGGCACATGGGCTAATATGGGCTAAGAGGGACATCGAGGATAGAGAGAAGTGTGGCGGACACACGGAGTCCTTCGTAAGCCTATGTGAGGAAACGTGTGTTGCCTAGGACTACAGAGCCACCAAGATTCCCGAGCAGATCACCACAGGGTCTGATGCAGGGTTTTAAAGTACCATGTTAGCGAACACATTGAATATAGACTGGAGAATAGTCTGGGATGGTACCTATAGCGTCATTCTTTATTAACATCTCCAATAAGGAAATAAACAATACATATATCATAGGGAATAGCAAAAGCAAAGCCTCATAGGTACCCACTCCGTAAATAACAGACAGAGGCAGATGAGAGGGCTTTAGAAGTGCTTGCCACCAAACCTAATGACCTGAGTTCAATCCCCAGCAACCATACGGTGAAAGGGGAGAACGAACTCCTTCAACTAATACCCTGAGCTCCACAGACAACATGGCAGGCACACTTGCGTGTGTGTATCCAGACAAATGAATAAATGTAAATAATTAAAAGAAAGGTTTCTTACATTAAAAAAAATAAAATAAAATAAAACCTTAAATAGCTGACATGGGGTCGGGCAAGGTGGCACACACCTGAGTCTCAGCACTTGCCAAGCAGAAGCAGAAGAATGGCATGTTTAAACACAGCCTAGACTACCTAACAAGACCCTACTTCAGAACTCCAAGGGCTGGCCAGGCGGTGGTTGGGCATGCCTTTAATCCTGGCATTTGGGAAGCAGAGGCAGGTGGGTGGATCTCTGAAATCTCAAGGCCAGCCTGGCCTACAGAGCGACGAGTTCTAGGATAGCCAGGGCTGTATAATGAGACCCTGTCTCAAAACAAACAGAGAACTCCGAGGGCTGGGAAGCTCTGGGTGTGGCTCAGTGGTGGGACATTTGTGAGTGGGGCTCTGATGGGGGGGAGGGGAGAGATCATAAATGATTGCTAGGAAAGCTCAGACGCAAATGTAGAGAGTTCAAAACAGTCTTAAGAGTAAAAGGATGAAGCCATCCAGAAATAAGGACTGAGTTTTAAAAACAGCAAATCCAAAAGATCCTGATTTAAGATTGGCAGTGAGGATAAATGGAAACGAACCGTTGCAAGTGGCAGGAAGAAAGAGAACTAAGGGGGATCGGAGAGAAAGGGACAAATATAACCAATGGGCAGAGAGGAGCCAGGAGTTCCCCCTGCACCACCACCCCCAACTGAAAACCGAAGCAAAGAGCAGAACAAAGTTAAAATCAAACCACTCAGGAAAACCTTTCTGAAGAAATGTCACAAATGTACGAAAGTGCAGCAGAAAGTAGAAACTGAACACACCGAAATGGCTTCTGGTAAAAAAAAAAAAAAAAAAAAAAGAAAAAGAAAGAAAAAAAAAGAAAGAAAGAAAATTTTTAGATTTCAGGGGAAAGTATGAAGCCACTTGCATATGGAGGGATGTTGTTTGTAGGACAGATCTGGGCTAGAAATTTATAATTAGAAATGATCTGGGGAGGCAGAAACAGGTGGATCCCTGGGAGTAGGGCCAGCCAGGCTGGCCTACTTGATGGGTTCTGGGCCAGTGAGAGACCCTGCCTCAAAACACAAGGTGGATGGAGCCTGAAAACTGCCACCTGAGGCTGACCTCTAGTCTCCACATACGCCCCAAACATGTGTACATGTACATGCATATATATACAGACATGAAGAATTCAGACCAGACATAGCAAGGAGGGCTGATATCTACCTCGTATACCTGGGCCTCAGCAGGGAAGTCTCAAAAGCTGGGGTAACTCCATGGTTGAGGTTTGGAGTCAACTGCATGCCTGACCTCTCAGGCATCTGGAACCAGGGCTCAGCTGACTCAGAGGCCAAGCCTGCTGACCAGCGGCCTCGTGTGTCTTCCCATGTGGCTCAGCTTCCTCCCAGCATGGCCACCGCATAGCGGTCAAACTTCCCTAGTTACAGAGACCAGAAGCAAAGGACACAAAACTCAAAACAGAAGCCATACAGCCTGGTGAGGCTTCCTGCTTCAGATACCACATAATGTCACAGCCCCCTTATTTACTGATCAAAGTCATCTCCGGTACATGAGAAGGAGGGACATAGACCTCATCTATTAGTGGGAGAAGAAGCAAGAAGCTTTGAGGGTATGTTCTACACGTCACCAGGGACATATTTCCAGGGTTGTGGTGCTCTTGCATATCTGGCCAGATGCAGGATTGCTTACCTCCTTCATGGCATATTGCTGGACCATGAACACCAGGTTCTCACAATCTCCTGCTTCCCTGCAGAGGTCTCTGGGTTCTCAGTTGCAGGGGCAGACATGGAGTCTTTGGGGGGTATGATAATGGCTACTCTCTATTGCCAACTTGATGGGAATTTTGAATTCCTCAGAGGCTCATTGCTGGGTGGGCATTTCCAGAGAGGCTTAACTCACAAGGGAAGACCCACCCTGAAAGAGGGGTGGTCACCATCCCATGGGATAGGACCCCAGATAAATAAAAACAGGAAGAAGAAAGCTGAGCTACAGTATTGTTCTTTCTCTGGCTCCTGACTGTGGGTGCTGTGTGAAAAGCTCACACCATTCCCGCCTACCACAGAGGACTGTACCTTCACCATAACCTTGCCCTTCCTTGAGTTTTTCTTGTCAGGTGTTTTTCCACAGCGATGGGAGAAGTAGCCAAGACAGTTTCTAAACCTGTCAGTGATCCTTCTACAGTGATGGATGGCCCACCCCTGTTTTGCAACCTGGTTCCTGTTAATCTTCCATAGCTTCTTGTCAGGGAACTTTTAAAAGGAACAAATGTGTATTTCTGAATATTGAAAAACACAAAGGCACAAATGGAGAGTTATTAAACAAGTTCACAGTCACTTCCTCCTCACAATACTGCTTGATTGAAAATAATTGGGCAAAGAAAATGAATTCCAGACCAAACCAAGTAGTTGTTTTCCTACGTGGAAAGGAATTCTTCTCCTCCCACCATCAAAAGCCCCTAAAAATGCCACTAAGACCATTAACTAATACCCACTTGGGACAGGAATCATATGACTTTAATCTACAGACTCACACCTTTGGCCTGAGCTGGATAGACACAGAGGGCGACAAGCTCCTGAGGACTGATAGTCCAACTCTAGAAGCTCTATCTGTCACTGACAGCAAGAATTTCTTTTAGATCAACCCTGAGGCTGGGCATGAAATTATACAGAAAGGAAGGAAGGAAGGAAGGAAGGAAGGAAGGAAGGAAGGAAGGAAGGAAGGAAAAAGAAAGAAAGAAAGAAAGAAAGAAAGAAAGAAAGAAAGAGAAAGGAAACAGAGAGGCGGACCCACATCCCAGAAGAAGACCAAACCAAGCTAAGCCAAGCAAAAGAAAGTCCAGACCCAAACCCAGATCCCACCCACAGGCTCAAATGTGATTCCGGCTGTCTGGAAACAGTTCTCAGACAGAACCTCAGGCGATGAATCAGTTTCCTCGGACACTGAGGGAATAAAGCCACTGCTGCGGAGCTGGAGTGCTAGTCAAGGAGGGGCTGTGAGAATCCAGCAAAGTGGGGCGGGGGTAGGGGGTGGAGTGCTTAGTGAGAAAAGCCACCGTGAATCCCCAGTCTAGACAGTGAGGCCAGAATGCCCAGGGAAAAGCAAAGGATAAGAATGAAAAGAACAGGTTCAGAGGAACCATCTGGATGCACCTCCAAAATGGGGGTGGGGGAGGGGCAGTCAAGCTACTTAAAGTCACAGAGAAGGGGCTAGGGAGATGGATGGGCATACAAAGTGCTTTCCTTGCAAGCATGGGGACCTGAGTTAGACACCCAAGGACTCACATAAACAGAAGTCTTGGGTGGTAACATATGCTTGTAATACCAGCCTTGGGGAGGTGAGGACAGAGGAGTCCATGCAACTGCCTGGCCAGTCAACCTAGCCGGACCAGTCCCAGGCTCTCAGGAGAAACAACACCTTAAAAAAAAATTCCACATCTGAAAAGGTGGGAGAGGAAATAAGGAAGTATACATAGGATCCAGGAGGGAGCCGGCAGAGACTTTGGGTTGGATACACATTGGTAGAGATACATTGTATACACATATGAATTCTCAAAGAATAGAATTTAAAGTTCTAGTAAGTTAAAACTAGAACCTGGAGAGATGGTCCAACTAAATTGAGAACACTGGCTGCTCTTCCAGAGGACAGTTTCTATTCCCAGCACCTACAAAACAGCTCAAAACTGTCTATAGCTCCATTTCCAGGGTACCTGGTGCCCTCTTCTGGCCTCTATGAGGTACAGAAATGCAGACAGGCAAAAAAAACCAAAACAACAACAACAACAAAAAAAACCCACACATATAAAAAATAGTTTGGGTTTTTGTGTTTTGTTTTGTTTTTTGTTTTTTCCAGACAGGGTTTCTCTGTGTAGACCTGGCTGTCCTGGAACTCACTTTGTAGACCTGGCTGGCCTCGAACTCAGAAATCTGCCTGCTTCTGCCTCCCAAGTGCTGGGATTAAAGGAGTGCACCACCACCGCCCTGCTTTTTAAAGATTAAAATTTTAAAAGATCAAGATGGACAGCATTTGAAGAATAACATCGTTGCCTTCTGGCTTCCACATGGCGGTGCACATGCATGCACATAGACATAGACACACAAAAAGATCACAGGACGGGACAAAATTGAGATTAAAAACAAACAAACAAGCCGGGCGTGGTGGCACACGCCTGTAATCCCAGCACTTGAGAGGCAGAGGCAGGCAGATTTCTGAGTTCGAGGCCAGCCTGGTCTACAGAGTGAGTTCCAGGACAGCCAGGGCTACACAGAGAAACCCTGTCTCAGAAAAAAAAAATCAAACAGGGATGAAAGCATGCATCTCCTTTTCCATCCTAAAATCAAATTACATTATAAACATTAACAACATCTATCTGTGTTCCTACAGAGGAACAATTTCCAAGGAAGTCTTCTATCTATAAACCAAGCCATATAGTGTGGACAAGATATTAGAGCAGTGCCTTGACATACTTTGTCTAACTCAGGGAACTGGTTTTGGGATGACCAGGACTCAGCGGTTAAGGGCTGGTCCCAGTGCCTCACAGCACACTTCCAGGGTTGAGGGAAACAGCTGTCATCAGATAAAAGACCTCTCTCCTGGGTCATAAGCTCTGGTGCAGCAGCTTCCCTGTCCCTCTACCCAGAAAACTGGTGAACGGTTCTTCAGAGGAACGCAATGAAGAAGACAGGAAGAAGATTCATGAGCTAGAGAAGCAAGGGGCAGCCCTCTGGATCACACTGCCTGACATGGAGGTACAGTCCAGTGATTCCATGCATGTGAGTGGGCAGAGGCCCCAGCAAGATGGGCCCTCTGCTGGGCCAGGGAATATTAGCGCAGTGGCAGAAGAGGGTAGGAATCAAAAGAAGCTAGTGTGAGCTGAGTATCAGAAGCAGATACGGGCTGGGGAGACGCTTGTAAATTGCCTGCTTACACAAGTACAAGGACTCAGGTTGAGATCTCCAGCACCCACCCACGCAGAAGCCAGATACAGCAGCTTGTGTCTATAATCCAAGTACTTGGGATAGAGACAGGAGGATCCCAGGGCTCACTGGCTATCCAACCTGACTAAATCAGCAAGTGCCTGATCAGGGTTCCCTGAGAAATCCCTTCGGGAGACATAAAGTGGAGAAAGGTACATGGTAGCCGGTATCGCCCTCCACGTGAGAGCAGACTCTGCACTCAGACTGCAGGATCAGGAAGAACTCCGAGTTGTGTCCAACGGACAGGAGCAACTGAGACCTGAGGAGAGCCCCTGGGCAATGGCTAATTACCTCCCCTGAACAGCAGGATGGTTGGTCAGCTTGGCTGCTACCCAAGTCCTAAAGGCTGCTGAGTCAGCAGCCCCTTCCTCCAGGAGGTTCCTGTGGCCTGCGGCCCCCACAGGCAACTGGGGTTTGTGTAACAGCCCTCTTGACATAATGAGAACCTGGGAAACAAGTCTTTTCTTGGTCCTCTGAAATCACTGGAGGCCACCAGAATAGTCACATGGACACTCTAAGTCAGCATCTTAGTCACGCAAGGTAGCTCGGGTATGGCTGAGGGAGTTTGTCTTCACTTCCCTGAGACCAGGAGGCACATGTGTAAACACGGGCCTGAAAGGGCCCTTGTTCCTAGTCTGTGCACCCTGTCTACCTGCTCTGCCTCTGCATGTCTGCGGCCAACACCCAGGGCTCCGATTGCAGCTCCTTACAGTATGAAATGGCCCTGGGGACTGAGGCCAGGGCAGGAGGCCACTATCAAATCTGGAAGGCTGACCCTGGGCCCAGATGCAGGTTATTTTTACAACAGCCTCTGACCCCAGACACCCTGCCAACTCCTCTTACATACCCTCCTCCTCACACACACAGCTCCCACCTGTGGGCTCTCTATCACTGTCAGCCTCTGGGTGTCTAGTGTCCTTCACACGAGGCTCCCTGTCCCTCAGTTGCTCACTGCTGAAAGTCAGAGGGCATGGGATGGTTCTCTCGACCTCTGTGGAATCTTTGCAGCGCATGTGGGCACCAATCTGGAAACCTCCCTGGGGACGGGGTGGGGGGGGGGCACCACTAGAGACTCCAGAGCAATGGCTTCTGGGAAAGAGCTGTGTCCAAGCATTTTAGACTTTGACCCATTCAGCATTTCAAAATCCTGAGACACAGATCTACAGAATTCCCAATGCTGAGGTCCTGCCGCCCGTGAACGGAGCCAAATCCTTTCCTGATATGGCAAGCTACATATTCCCTTACTCTGTGAGGCAGAGACCTCTCCCCTACCCCTGTCACTTGCTTCTGCCAGATATTTGGACACAGTGATGAGGAAAAGTAATGACTGTACCTGTGATCTCTCTACCTTAGACTTCAGCTTCCAGGACACAGGGTATCATGGCAATCCTGGGAGATAAATATAGACATGCTCGCTGAGGGAGGAGGGAAACCTGTGAGGAATGGACAACAGCAGCACCAGCAGAGTCTCCTGCGGCTCAAGGGCCAACGCTGACTTCAAGAACTTGAGTCTCTTGTTGGAAATAACACAGATTTGTTTGGTGGTGAATGTGGAGGCTTCGATATAGTTTCATTTCTATATTACCTGATATTGTGCCCACACACATATCACACACATATACACATACACACATGTGCACATACATACATATGTGCACACATATATACACACATGCAAACATATACACACCACATATACACCTGCATGCATATATACACATACATGCACATATGCACACATATATACATGCGCACACATATACACATACCCATATTCAGAGAGAGATGCTAAAGGACCAAAATGCTACCAGAAGGCTTAGTTGGTCAACAACAGCAGGGAAGGGCGGAGGTCAGAGCTTCAGGGTAAGGTGAGACTGTGTCTGCTATACGATGCCTCCATCCACTCTGAGTACGGGGACCAGAAACAAGAAATCCTTGAAGGTGATTGTTTTTGAAATATCCTGTTTAGAGCCTGCCCTGGAGGAATAGAGTTTGTCATCTCCACTACCCAGGAAACTGAACAGGAGACTTAAAAGTTTAAAGCCTGCCTGGGTTACAGAGTGAGTTCAAGGCCAGCCTGGGCGGTTTAGTGAGACCCTTTCTCACCTTCCAAAATGATGGGTTCTATAGATTGACTGAGAAAAACAAGCTTACGGGAAACATCTAGGGAAGGATCTAATGTGGTCCCCCACCACACAGATGATAGTATAAAGGTCACCAAGCTATTGGCCACATCTGTCCCAGACTTCTGGGAAGATAGCAGGTTAAACATCCCTCCCTTCGAAGGAACAACCCCGTGAGTGAACATTCTAGGTTCCCTAGGCCTTATCTGTGAGCACGAGGACCTCTGTGCTTCCAGCAGTTGCCTGGGATGTTTGAGGCCTTGGTTCCAACTTGAAATACACCGGGGATTGGAGGGACCCTGTTGAAGGATTCTAGAGAACAGAATTGTGAGGAGCGATGTCAGGAGCCTGCATCAGAAGACTCAGTGTTGCAGAACTTTGGATTATTTCCAAATAAACCCGCACGGCTTGAGCAGGAGTTTGGAACAGCCCTGAAGGGCTGAGATATGGCTTTAGAGCTAAGGAGACAGGAGTGATGAGTTGGTTGGGGACTCTTAGAAAAACCCAAGGAAATGAACATGACTCCCCTCTCGTTTTCTCTGAAGACGTCTGATTTTAGGTGATTTCTTCGGTGCTTTTATCTGCAGGCTCCTGTGTTTCTGTTGCATAGTCTTTCTATTATCTCAGTCTTGTGTGGTTTCCTGGAGGCTTGCCCTTTACTCAAGTGTCACCTCTGTGTGAAGGAACAGCAGGCCCTGGGACCAGACCAAGACTCCCACACTCAGGAAAAGAAAGAGTTGGTTTATGTACGAGGTGTCTTCATCTGCCCAGGCTCCTATGCTTAGTCAGCAGAGATGGGCTTGCTCAAAGCTCTGGAGGCTGGCTGTAAGGAATGTTTCTGCAAGGTTCCTTTTTCTGGAGGCCTCTCACTGTGGCTTACAGGTGGTGGTCTTCTCCTCCTGTCTTTACATGGTCACCCCTGCTGTAGCCCCATATGTCTTTGTCCTAATCTCGTGTGTGTTTGGAGGGAGGTTCATGTTGGTGTGGATGTGTGAATATATGTATACAGGTATCTGTGTACATGTGTTCACACGTATATGTCAACCAGAGGACAAATATGTGTTCCTCAACTGCTTGCTACCTCATTTTTTAAAGATAGTGTTTGGTGTTTCTGTATATGTGTGTGAGTGTGTGTGTATGTGTGTGTGTCTGTGTGTGTGTGTGTGTGTGTGTGTGCACCCACATGCGTGTTCTCTCACATGTGTGAATGCAGAGCCCACTGAATCCAAAAGGGGGTGTCAAGTATCCTGTAGCTAAGCTGCCCAATGTGGGTGCTGGGAATGGAATTCAGGTCCTCTGTTAGACAAGGAAGTGTTCCTAAATGTTGAATCAGCAATCCAGCCCCATCTTAGTTTTTTGTTGTTGTTTTTTTTGTTTGTTTCTTTATGTTTTTTTTTTTCCGAGACAGGGTTTCTCTGTGTAGCTCTGGCTGTCCTGGAACTCACTCTGTAGACCAGGCTGGCCTCGAACTCAGAAATCCACCTGCCTTTGCTTCCCAAGTGCTGGGATTAAAGGCATGCGCCACCACTGCCCGGCACCATCTTAGTTTTTGAGATAAGGAGCTCATCAGTTCAGCTAGACCATGAGATCCAACCAGTTAAGGAGCTCCAGAGACCTATCCATCTCTGCCTAAACCTACCTCCAGTGCTGGGGTTACAAACACATGCTGCCAAGCCCAGGGTTTGGGAACCCAAACTCAGGTCCTCACACTTAAACAACAGGCACTTAGCCACCTAAAGCATCTCCTCAACTCCTAAATTCAATTCTCATAAGGACAGCTGTCAGGTCGGGTTAGGATGAACACTCCTAAGCACAACTCAATGTGATCACTTCTTTAAAGTCCTATCTCGGTGTGGTTACATGCTGAGGCAGCAGGCGTGAATGAATTCAGACTCCTTACCACCCTTCCTGCTGCTGTAGCCAAACGCATCACAAAGCAACTCAAGGGAGGAAGCCCCTTTTGTTGTTGTTTTGGTTTTTGGCTCATGCTTTGTGGGAAGGGACACAGTCCATCATGACAGGCCAAGTCTGGCAGTGGGAGCATAAGACCGGAACTCCTCACATCCCAGCAGACCAGGAACCACAGCATGGTCGAGAAGCAGAGTCAGGCTAGAAATGCCCAGAGGCCCATTTTCTCCAGGTCTTGCTCACCTCCCCAAAACAACACAGCTAACCAGATACCAAGTATTCAAATGTATGAACGAACCTATGTGGACATTTCACATTCAAATCATAGCAGAGCTTATGAACTTCGGGGGTGGGAATGGGACCGATTTAAACCATGGGAGCCTTAGATGTGAACCTCTCTGCAGAACCAGCCCTGGCTAAACCCTGGGGGAGGAGATGGCACAGGGTCCTTCGCTCTCAAGGGAATCTTGTTTTTCCATGACCTTCATTCCTCCAGCACTCGCCATGCCAATTTGTGTGTCAGGTGAGGGCAGGAACAGCACTGCCTATTCCCTTGAGCTTCTGTTGACCCTGATCCATCTAAAGTCGCATCTCCTTACCTTCCGAGGAAGTCTCTCTCCACTGAGGGTCTGGGCCAACTCAGGGAAAAGGAACCACAACAGCACACTGGACCACTGCATGGGCATGTGACCCTAGGGCTTTATTTTTAGCTAGCTTGTGACATACCACCTTTCACTGCCTCCCACCCTCTCTCTACACCACACATGGTACAGTCATCTGGCCTCACCAGACGGTGGGTTCAGTGGAAAAAGTGCAGGCTGAGGGACTGGCCCTGCTGTGACTCACATCTCTGCTGTCTGCTAGTGTGTGACCTTAATGAGCTTGTCTAATCTTTGTGACCTCGGTTTTACCGTGTGTGTGTGTGTGTGTGTGTGTGTGTGTGTGTGTGTGTGTAGAAATAGACAATGTAGTCTATCTCAGGGTCACTGGAAAGAAAACTTGGAATCACATATGTTAATGTATTGCCTGGTATTAGGAGCAGAACCAGGTCCCTGCCAAATTCTCATGTGATTCCTTGGAGAATATCTTTAAAGGAGTAATTGAGATTCAGTGGCTATGGGCATGGTAGCACACCCCAGCATTCAGGAGGCGGAGGCGGAAGGATCATCATGAGTTTGAGGCTAGCCTAGGCTACCTAGCAGGACTGTTTCAAAATGAGAAAAGAAAAATGCATCAAAGGTTTCAATGCAGTGATTGGAATGAGGCGCTCAGCAATCTGACTGCAGTCCTCATAAGAAAAGGGAAGGAAGACACAGGGGCTGTCTTAGTTAGGGTTTTACTGCTGCGAACAAACACCATGACCGATGCAAGTCATATAAAGGACATTTAATTGGAGCAGGGGACACAAGGACACCACAGCTAGTAATGAACCAAGAGGAGAGGCCTCAGGAGAACCAGCTCTGACACTCTGATGGATTCTCAATGCCTGGAAGTATGAGAGAATATATGTGTCCATCTGTCCATCTGTCTGTGGACATCAGTGCAGTGCCCATGGATGCCAGAGAAGACGTCATATCCAGTGGAGCTGGTAGGCATCTGTGAGACACCTGGCCTGAGTTCTAGGAACCAAATTCAGGTCTTCTGCATGAGTGGTGTGTGTGTGTCTTTAAGCCCTGAGATATGAGTGTCTGTTTTTTGAAGTCACCCATTTTATGCCATCTTGCTATATGGTAGCCTTAGCACCTAATCCAGTCTGATCACGCTGAAGGGAATCTGCCTCTCAGATTATCCCCAAATCTTCCTCAGTTACCCAAATTAAAGGGGCTAGACAAACCCTCAAAGCAATAGTAAATTGGCTCAGAGAACCAAGAATCCAGTGAGGACTGAGGAGCTTGATTGATTGTCAAGTGCTTGCCCCAGTATTCACATAAAAAAAAAGCTGGGTGCAGTGATGATTCCTGTGCTGGTGAGGTGGAGATCAGCCTAATCCAGAGGCTCACTGGCCAACTGCCTAAACTGCAGGGTGATTTTCAGGTCAGGGAGAAACCCTGCCCCAGAACAAAAAGGTGATTGGTGCCTGCAGTATAACACCTGAGGTCATCCTCTGGGCTGGCCACATCTTACCTGCACACATGCGTGTGCACACACACATACATAAGGTAAGAGACTAGGAGAAGACTTGTAATTTGTGTTCAGTCACTGATGGAAGGCTTGGAGTGATAGAAACCTCTCAAGGAAGAAAATAATTAATAACCCAGGCACGCTGTAAGACCCTTGAGCGAGCTCAGCCACTGATGACTGCCATTTTGAACATCTTTGACACGTCTCAGTTCCTCTTTTAGACAATGCAGTTTCCCCTATGGAACTCTGGGAACAAAGGGCACCACATCCAGCCCTGTATGCAGGTTTAGGGCTTTAGCCCAAGGCTGGTGCTTTTTTAAAAATCCTTCCTTTAGCCTCCCAGAGACAGGCAGCTCATTTCCATTGCTAAGGTGGAGGAAGAGATAAAGGGATTTATTATCTGAACATTCCAGGGCCTCCCAAACTAATCTGTTCCTCCCTCCTCCCCCCCCCTCCCCAAAAAGCCGGACTGAGCTTTAAAGCATAAGTGCGTTTCGTTCCCGAGCCAGCTCGTCTGTCTCCGCCGCACTCATACACGGCCTCCTTATCAAATGACAGTCTGCTAAGTCACAGAGCAGGAGGGTTCTGGTTCAGCACACCTCATGAGCTGCAAGCCCCAAGAAGGATGTCTGTGTCCGCCTCGCTTGTCATTAGCATCTCGTGGTCACGTGGCAATGCCTGCGTCATTCACCACTGGCAAAGAAAACAGAATGAGATCAGCCACGAGGGAGAACAAACACGCAGCTCAAGGAGCACAAAAGTAAGCCTGAAAACTGGGGGGAGGGGGGAGCAGGCTTGTAAGGAGGTGAGTTGTGGCCGATCACAGCCCCATCCCACGCCCCGCCCCGTGGTCTCTCTCTGTGTTCCCTGGGGCCTGCACAGCTCGGGTTACAAACCTGGGCATCATCGCCACAGATATCCCCACAGTGAAGGCGGCAGACTGGAGCATGCCACAACCACTTGCAGCATGGTAAGAAATGGTCTGGAGTCCTGAGCCGCCATGTACCCTCCCTCTCCCTTGTAAAATGGAAGGCGCCAGCCACTGGGGGATCAGAGTTTGAAGGGAAGATCTTCTGAGGAATGTGTCTGTGGAGAAATCCATGCTCCCTGGAGGGGAGTGGGGACTGTCCCTGCACATCAGACTGTGGCAGAGCTTACCCCAGGATGCCCTTTAGCGAGAGCAGAGAAGACTAGGCCCTTTGCCAGACAGGGCCTCAGAGTCTAAATTGGGTTGCAGTAGGCTGGCAAAGGTCCGCAAAGATTATCCTCTGAGGCCTGTAAATGTGAGGGGTCTGGTGGCCGGGGAGTGTGTGTGTGTGGGGGGTTGTTTATTTGGTTGGTTTTATTTTTTAAGGAAATGGGCCTTTGCGAATATGATTAAGGATCATGAGATGGAACAGTTATCCCAGGTGCCCCACAACTGTGAAGGGCAAAAGCCTCGTATACAATGACTGCGTACTTAGAAGACAGAGGCCACGCGTATCAATTACTTCTTTAGTTGCCGTGGCAAAAAATAAAAAAATAAAAAAATAAAAAAAAACTGTTGAAAGCAGCTTCCGGCTCACATTCGAGAGAATGCAATCCACCACAGAGGGAAGGGAAAGCAGGAGGCAGAGGTGGCTTGCCACTGTGGTAGCACAAGCATGAGGTGGTCAGTTACATCCCACGGGCAATCAGAGAAAGCACCACAGCGAGAGGCCTCCGGAGAAAGGAACCTTGCAGAAACGTTGACCCCAGCCTTGCAGCCTCCAGAGCTTCGAGCAAACACATCTCTGCTGACTAAGCATGGGACACTGGACAGACGAAGACACCTCGTAGACAAACCAGAAGGGAGCAGCTCCTAAGACTCAAAGTCCACCAACACGCCCCACTCCCGCCAAGCCACTTCCTCCTCCCGTACCTTCTGAAGTTTTCACACCTCCCAGACATCGCCATCTATAGGCAACCAAGTGTTCAAACACGTGAGACTAAGGGGAGGGGTTTACATCCAAATCCTAACACACACATGGTTGAGGTGCTGAGGCTACGAGCTGAGCAATGGCACACAGCACCCCACCCCACTCCCCGGGCTGGGAGGGATCCTTGGAGGGAGTGCAGTTCGGTGGACACAGCCAAACGGAAGCGCTGTCAGACTCCTGCCCTCCAGAACCAGGAGAACAAACTGTTGTCTGAAGGCATCAACCTTAGGTCTCTTTGTGACAGCAGCCAAAAGGACATTATACATTAGCTGACTACTGCCTGCTTGAGTGTCAGAGCTGGGAGCAAGTGTTGGGTTGAGCCAGTTTCTGCCTCAGTGCTTGTCAGGACCAGTCTGGTCCAGGTCCAGGTCAAGAGAGAGCTAGTATAGGCCACCAAGCACCTGAGTCCTGATGCTCCCAGAAAAGGAAGAAACCCCAGAGGGAGGAACTACAGGTAAGCCATGTCTAGAGACCCAGGCCTACCATCCCATCTACTCGGGAGGCCGAGGCAGGAGAAAAAGGAGCAGAAAGCATGCTTGGGCTACAGAGTGCATTCAAGGACAGCCCAATGAGACCTTTGTTTCAAAGAGTAAAAGAGAGGCTGGGAACAGCAGACAGAGGCAGAGCCCTTGCCTGGCCAAAGGCCTGGGCTCCATTCCCAGCACAGGAAGAAGCTGAAGGTAGAAAAGGTCTCAAGCGGCCACACAGAAGGGGGTTAGAGAAGGGCCAGAGGCAGGTAGCTACTTCAGCCAGACTCACAATTACCATCCCCTGCAACGGTCTCCACTACCACTCCCCGACCCCATAGGACTGCCCTGGCCCTATGGCCCCTGGCCTATCTCCAACCTTATAAGCAGGGAGGTGGAAAACAGAGCCATACAGGAAGGGGATGGGGGACAACCAGCCTTGCCCCTTTCCCATGCAGCCTAAGCAGGCTCAGCTGGAGTGGGGAAGGGAATGAGATGTTAAACTTTAGAGTTTTGACTAACATCTTGGCCCAAACACTGAAATTCCGAGTTGGGACTGTTTTCCATTTAAAGTGACCATTGGCCAGGCTGTTTCCTAAGAGCTGCAGAAAAGTGTGAGCCTGCCAGGGTTTTCAGCCTCAAGCAAGGGAACTTGAATTTGGCTGGCTGAATCTTAAAGGAAAATAAAGAAGAAAAGCAGAGGTAGCCTTCCAAGAGCTTGGAGCTGGGGTTGTTCCGCCTGCCAGCCAGCCTCACAAAACCCAATGAAAACAGCTCAGCTTCTCGGCGAGCAGAGAGTAGCAGAGTTCTGGTGAAGGGGGAAAAATGCAAATTTGTTTTCAGTATCGCTTACAAGCTTCCTGAGTGGAGCCCTTGGCCTGGCAAGGTTTGCATTGACGTCAGCCGAGTTCACCATATCAAGACAGCTGTAGCTCCTGCCTGGCCGAGGCCCCAGGGACAGAAAACACATTGGCTTTGTTTCATGGGAGATTAAAAACATTTGCTGCCTGGGTCATAATTCACAAGCCCTGTTATCACTGGGGCCAGGAATGCTGAGCAGAAAAAAAAAAATTAAAAAGTACCACCTCACATCAAAGCCAAGGGGAGGCAGGCCAGGTAGCACAGGCCTGTCATCCAGTTACTTGTGAGGCTGAGGCAAGAAGATCATAAGTTCAAGGCCAGGCTGGACCATATACAGAACACTCTTTCAGTCAGCCTAGGCAACTCATGGAGCCAAAACTCAGGGACTGAAAACAGAAAGTAAGAAGCACTGAGTATTTGCCTCACATCACAGAGCTGAGTTATGCCTCAGAATCACAGAGTTGGTGGTAGAGTGTGGTGGACACCCTGGGGAGGCTTCCCAGAGACGGAGATCATGGCCAGACCTGGGCACTCTATCCTTACCTGCTCTCCTGAAGGTAACGTAAGAGGGTGTGTTGAGGTATGTTCAGGGCTTTAGCAAACCCATCTGAAATGCAAGTTCCCTGTCTCCTGGATTGTATGAGGAGGACCAGGCGTGGGCAGGGGAACCCCTAGCTAGCCTCTGGACTCCCAGGAAAGTGTCAACAAGGAAGGACAGGCAGAGCACATGGTGGCAATACTGTGACGTGGCCTGTTCCTGGGTCATCAGACAATAGAGCCCCTCCATCTGCTCTGAACTTGGAGTGTGTGTGTGTGTGTGTGTGTGTGTATGTGTGTGTGTGTGTGTGTGTGAAAGAGAGAGAGAGAGAGAGAGAATGAGACTGTATGTATATATGTATGTGTATGTGTGTGACAAAATGTGTAAGTGTATATGTGTGACTGTGTATGTGCATGTGTATATGTGCATGTGTGTATGTATAAGTGTATATGAATGTGTGTATGAGTGTGTGAGTGTATGTGTGAGTGTGTGTTTAAGAGTATTTGTGTGAGTGTGTATGTGTTTGTGTGTGTGAGAATGTGTGTGTGAGGGAGTGTGTGAGTGTGTACATGTGTGTGACTGTGAGTATGCATGTATATGTACATGTGTGAGAGTGTGTACATGAGTATATGTGCATGTGTGAGTATGTGCACACGTATATGCACATGTGTGTGAGTGTATATGAGTGCATGTATGTGTGTGTGCATGAGTGTGTGTGCATGTTCGTGTGCTCGTGTGTGGGAAGGCCAGAGGTGGACATGGGCATCCTCTATTACTTTTCCACATTGTTATTTTAAGTCAAGGTCTCTCATCAAGCCTGGAGCTCAGCATTTCAGCTGGACTGGCTAGCCAGTGAGCTTGGGGAAATCTACTCATTTCCATCCCCAAGCACTGGGGTTACCACCAAACCCAGATTTTTACGAGGGCACCAAGGTTTCTAACTCGGGTGCTCTAAATCACTTTACCCACTGGGAACTCTCCCTATCCCTTCGGGGGCTTCCTGAGAGACCCACAGTTAAAGCCCAGCTAGGAAATAAAAACCAAAACCAAAACCAAACCAGACACACGTTGATTTTATAGAGAACCCAGGTTCAGTTTCCATCACCGACAGGTCAGCTCACAACTGTCTGTACCTCCAGTTCCACTGGACCCGATGCCTTCTTCTGACCCGCAGAGGCACCAGGCACATACGTACACAGAGGCAAAACAACCAAACATGTAAAATAAAAATTGGCTTTATCATATTTATTTTGATGTTTAAAGACAGTGTCTCTATATGTAGCCCAGGCTGCCCTAGAACTCACTGTGTAGACAGGACTAGAGTGTCGGGATTAAAGGTGTACAAAAATTGAGCTTTTTAAAATTAAAAAAAAAAAAACAGCAAAAATGTAAAAATGGAAAGGTTGTGCACACCTTTGGCCCCAGCTCTTGGAAGTCATCAGCAAGAGGATTTCTGTGGATTAGGAGGCCAGCCTGGTCTACCTAGTGAGTTCCAGTAGAGCTAGGAACTTAAAAAACTTTTTTTTTTTTAATGAAAAAAGAAAGAGTAGGGCTGGAGAGATGGCTCAGCGGTTCAGAGCACTGACTGCTCTCCCAGAGGTCCTGAGTTCAATTCCCAGCAACCGTGGCTCACAACCATCTGTAATGTGATCTGATGCCCTCTTCTGGTGTGTCTGAAGACTGCAACAGTGTACTCACATATAAAATAAATAAATCTTTTTTTTAAAAAAAGGTTCTGACTCAAAACACAAAAACAAAATTAAAAAAAATAAAGAGTAAAACCTCATATACCACAGTTGTAAAGATATATGGTAAATTATTGTTATTAATCCCTACAGTGCCCAGTTTATAAATTTAACTTTATCATGGATGTCCGTGGGGGGTGGGGGGACAGCTAGGAAGGATGTTGTACTATGCAGTTTGAGACTCCACTGGGTCTTTTCCCCCATAGGGTAGGGTGACTCCCATATTCTTGCTATGTCAACTGTGTCAATGTTTATCGGGGGCGGTGCTGCTCGCCCCACTTCCCTTTCTGAAGTCTGAGGAAATCCATCAGGTTGTGAGGACTCAAACTTCAAGCTATTTCCAGAGTAGGGACTTTCCTTGGAGAAGACAGACCGTGGAGGAAGAGCTGTTTTGCTGTGCATGTCTGCGTGTGTGTGTGTGTGTGTGTGTGTGTGTGTGTGTGTGTATGCATGTGTATATGTCTGTGTGTTTTATGTGTACACATATGTGCAGGTACACCTATGCTCAGGATGTCATATGTCTGTTCTAATGCTCTCCACATTATCATGATACAAGGCATCTCACTGAACCTAGAGCTGTGTTAGTGTCCAGCCAGGTCCAGCGATCCTCTAGTGTCCACCACCAGCAGCATGCATGGCTTTGCCCTGCTTTTTATATAGGTGCTAAGTATCCAAACATAGCAAATACTCTAACCACTGAACCTTCCCCACAGCCGCCCTGCTGATGTTACTTTTAATCTACTTTTTATTCACAGCTATAAAGCTTGACTTAATTATGGATAAACCATACTTTTTGTTTGTTTGTTTGTTTGTTTGAGGCAGAGTTTCTCTGTGTAGCCCTAGCTGTCCTGAAACTCATTCTCTAGACCAGGCTGCCTTCAAACTCAGAGATCCTCCTATCTCTGCCTCCCGAGTACTGAGATTAAAGGCACAAAGCATCACTGCCTGGCTTGTTTGTTTGTTTGTTTGAAAATTTTAATGACAACAAATGCATGCAGAGTGACCAAAGAGAAATGTGCGCGCTGAGCTAAGAATGAGCTTGAAAACAGCACACACAGCCGCCTGTGTGTAAACACACGTGCTGAACCCCAGAGGCAAACCTATGATGGTAACCAAGACTGAGGAAATCCTGCCTCCCACCATCAGCAGGCTGCATACTCTTCAAATATAACAGTAGCTCGATGTTGAAGTTGGCATGCCAAAGCCCAAGGTGGCGTCATTCTCTGCAAATGTTTTTCCCTGAGTCACTTCCATGAGCCAGGCTGCCATTTTTAGTGGGATATTCTGGCTATACCCTGGGAGTTTCCAGCCTCCACAGGACAGAAACCATCACACCAGACTGAGCAAACATTTCCAACCAGGCCTGCAGGAGGAGCTGTGCACAGAATTCTTCCTGCTGTGGAGCTTAGTGTTAACAGTTCAGCCTCCACATCTGCTGATCATCACAATCCCAAGTCCAAACCTTGCTAGATGGGACTCCCCTCGAAAATGACACTATCTATACCCCACCCCCACCCATACCGTGGGTTTCTTGTAGCCCAGGCTAGTATCAAAGTTGCTATGTAGCTAAGGATGACCTTGAACTTCTGACCCTCCTGCCTTTATTCCTGAGTGCTGGGATTACAGGTGTGTGCCTCCGTGCTCCTTTATATGTGGTGTATAGGGTGAAAGCCAGGGCTTCGCACATGGGAGGCACACACTCTCCCACTGAGCAAGCCGCACCTCAGTCCCACCTTAGTTACCTCTCTCATGTTTTCTGTCAGAACCATGATGGCAGGAGCTCCCCAAAAGCTCGCTACATCTCCAACAACCAGGAATCAACAGGAAAGGCTGGGGCAAGAAGCCGGGCCGGGCAATAAACAATCCTCAGAGAGCATCTGTCTGCATCCTACTTCCTCCAGCTGAGTGCCATCTCTGAAGTTTCCTCAACCTTATAGCGCTATGAGGGAGAAAAGTTCAATATGACATATGGCAAAGTGACCTACCTAGGCCATTACAGAAAGGAAGTAATACATTGGGATGTGTATACAAGGTGTGTGTGTGTGTGTGTGTGTGTGTGTGTGTGTGTGAGTTTGTGTGACAGAGTCCCACTCTATAGCCCAGCATAGCTTCAAACTCAATATGTAGCCCAACTGTCCTTGAACTCACAGCAATCCTACTTCAGTGTCTCGGATATTATGGTTCCAGACATGAACCACCATGTTCAGCCTTTTTGTTCTTGGGGGGGGAGAGAGAGAGAGAGAGAGAGAGAGAGAGAGAGAGAGAGAGAGAGAGAGAGAGAGAGAGAGAGGATGAATGTGTGTGAGTGTATGAGTGTGTGTGTGTGTGTATACTGTGTATATGTGCACACAGGCCCTCGCGCCTGAGTTCATGTTTGTGTGAGGGTACCAGTGTGAGAGCCAGAGACCAGATCAGCCATTCTCCATCTTTTGTTTTGAGACAGCATCTGGCACTGATACTGGAACTCACTGACTGAGCTAAGCTGGCTGCCCAGCAAGCCCCAGGATCCTCCTGTCTCTTCCTCCCCAGTGCCGGTGTTACAGACATGCACCGCCATGCAGGGCTGGTGTTTCAGGCATGCACCGCCATGCAGGGCTGGTGTTTCAGGAATGCACCGCCATGCAGGGCTGGTGTTTCAGGCATGCACCGCCATGCAGGGCTGGTGTTACAGACATGCACCGCCATGCAGGGCTGGTGTTTCAGGCATGCACCGCTATGCAGGGCTGGTGTTACAGGCTTGCACCGCCATGCTGTCTTTCTGCATGGTCTCTGGTGGATCTAAATCTATGTTCTCATTCTTTAGCAACAAGCACTTTGCCCTCTGGACTGTCTCCCCAGCGCCATAGCCTTCCCATTCTTACAGAATCCAAGTCACAGAGGGCCAATTGAGGAGGTTAGGCTCAAGGTGAAGTAATTATAATTCTGTAATGACTTTTAGTCATAGCTGTATACATGGTAGTGATGTTTTAAAGTTCTTTTCGAAAATTAGAAATAAGTTATATTTGAATAAGAATGAAACTTTAAGACCCGAGTGATAAGAAAACAGTGATCATTCTTGGCAGTGTTCTTCCCTTTCTTTGGGGATCCTGAAATGAGGTGCCACTCAATCAACAGTACCGTGAAGTCCTAGTAGACACGTCAGAGACTACAAGCATGGATACCCAGTTACAGCTCTCAAGGTGCCCACAAGTCTGGAAGCAGATGGACAGGGGACTCAGGGTTGAACACAAGCACACAAGGAGTAGAAAAAGACAGTAAGGATAATCTTGAAGGACTTACTAAGAAGGAAACTGCAGAGTCCCATGGAAAGGAAACAGCAGTTACCAAGATACAGACTCGGAGCTGTATAGCTTGACACCATGGCATCCAAGTTGCTGGGCTGTGGGACCCTGGGAAGGTGGAGCTGGACACGTGGATTTGGTCCGTGACGAATATGTGGGAATTTATCCTGCGGGCATTTGGTCACGTAATGATGTATGTAGTTTCTCATTAAATAACTTAAGTTCCACTCCAAACACTTAGGGTTCAGCCTGAGCAAGCACTGCCACCTCCCTCCTTAAGGTGCCAGCTCCCCCTGTTCAGTGAGGATAATGAGGTCCACTTTGGGGACCACTGAAGAGCCTAGGACAGACAGCTTTTTTCTTTTTCTAAAGGAGTGTGTGTGTGTGTGTGTGTGTGTGTGTGTGTGTTCATGTGGATGGGTTATTTGCCTATACACACACACACACACACACACACACACAATTATGTGTATGCCTGATGCCCTTGGAGGCCAGAAGAGAACGTTTAATCACCTAGAACTTGAGTTAAAGACAGTTGTGCGCTGCCATGTGGGTACTTATCGTCAAGCTCAGGACCTCTGGGAGAGCAGCAATTGCTCTTCATTGCTGAGCCCTCTCTGCAGCCCCCAGAAAACATTTCCTGAAAAGATAGTAAAGGTTTTAGATTTGACAGGCCATACTGTTTCTGTGGTGCCTACTCAACTCTCACGTCAAGACAAAAGCAGCCATTGACAACACACAAACAAGCTCTAGTAAAACTTTTTATATAAAGACAGGCTCCAGGCCAGCTATCAAGGTAGATAAGAGTATACCTATCTCTGTTTCTCTGTTTCTGCTTTTAGCACCTTCTTCTTCTTCACACAGACAGACCCATCCTCTCTCCCCAAGGTTCTCCGACATTGAAAGCTTTCTGGTAATATCAGGGCTTCCCTTCATCTGAGCTTCAGAGACTAAGAAGAATACAGAGAATTTGCTCGGCTGAGTGAAAACTACCTCGCTCAAGAGTCAAGTATTTTAGTCATCCATCAGCCAGTCAGAGACATGTCTTCTGTAAGCACATGGTGATGCTACCCCAGAGCACGTGGGGGATGGCTCCTCACCAAGAGCACGTGGGTGGGTGCGGGAACCCCCCTCTTCCCTGATGCCTGGGTCTCAGTCTCAGCTGTGTGTAATCCTTGAGAGTCACATTTTCCATTTGTCAATCTGAGCAGCGAGGAAATTCTGCTAAGTGCCAGCATCTGTGTGTGTGTGCACCAGCAAGCATCTGTGTGTGCACCAGCAAGCAGCTGAGCCAGGAATTCTAGGAGATATCTGGAAGGAAGCTGTGGACATGAGGACTAGCCTCAGGGTCAGCCTGGCTGTAGAGGAGGGGTAACCCAGATGGCAATAGGAAGCAGATAGGATGGGACAGGAAGGGAGACCCTCGAGCAGAAATGGAGGAGATAGTTGCGTGAAGATTTTTGGTATTTTTGCTATTGTTATAAGAAGGAGGTGATCTGGCCTATGGCGGGATCAGAAGAGGTGAAAGGTCAGAGTCAGCAGGGGCTGAACTTGGAGCTCTGAGTCAGTGGACTGGCTGCTGCTGTTGACTGACTTCACCAGACAAAGTGGCAGTGTGTTGATAATCCAAGGGACCAGACATCATTGATGGGGTATGGAGGAACCCTACAATTCGAGGTCCTAGTGGGGCCAGCAGGCTTAACCAGCAGACCTGTCTGTTCCTGTAGGAAGTACAGACAGGTACTAATGGCAGTCTGTGGATGCTGATGTCAATCAACATGATCTCCTCTCCCCAGATGTTCTCATGCACATGGAAGCCTAGAGGTCAACCTCAATCAATCAATCTCTCTCTCTCTCTCTCTCTCTCTCTCTCTCTCTCTCTCTCTCTCTCCATCTAATGTTTTAAGACTGTGTCTCTCACTAGCTCAAAGCTCATCGATTCAGTCAGGTTGGCAGCCAGTGAAGCCCAGATCCTCTTGACTTCACCTCCAGCCCTGGGATCGTAAGCACACACACCATTGCACCCAACTTTGTACGTGAGTGCTGGGATCTGGTCTGTGGTCTTTAGGCTTGCATGACTGACCTTTTACCAACTGAGCCACCTCCCCAGCCCTTTCTACGTCTGTGAAGTGAGAGGACAAGTCACTCCATGGCTGCAGGTCAGGGCGGGGCACTGTTGTACCCTTCCAGGAAGGTCACTGTGGATCAACCAGGGAACAGAAAAGAAATGGCAGATCACTAGGCTAGATGGATCCTCAGGGAAGGAGAGGACAAGACTAAGTAGGTCTGATAAGAAAGCTATGGGCTTTCAGCTAGCTCTCTGCCCAAACAGGCTGTCATTATAGCCACCTGGGCAGGAGGAATGCCATTCCAAAGAGTCACGTGTACCCCTCCTTTTGGCTATTAGACTCTTTAATGAGGTCTCTCAAGTTGTTAAAAATTTCCCCAGGAATCTCATACTGGGAGAAGAAAAAAAGCTGGGTCCCAGGTCCAGTCAGAGGGGGAACTTATGTTCCAGGAAGAGAATTTATCCAGTCCTTGTAAGACCACCTCACAGGACAGGTTGGCCTGTGATGGGTCTGTGACAGGCAGGACCACACCTTGACCAGACCTGCTTACCTGTGAATAACTCTCTTGCCCTCTATGTAAACCTGAACCTCATCTGGACCCTGAAGATGGACTCAGGTTCCCTGGATCTGTTTGTTCCTCTTCTCAAAGAGACCTCACTGGATAAATCTCCTTTCTCAGCTTTTCACTGTGATTGTCCCTCTAACTGGCATAGTGATTTGGGGGACTGCCAGGACCCAGGCCTCAGCCTTAACAATGCCAGTAACAGCACTACAGGCCCTCTGACCACCTGTGCCTGCAGAGTTGCAATTCTCCGCCCGATGACTGAGTTTATGACTTGTTTTTTATGGTATTAGTTGGAACTGAACACACTCTAAAAAGTGCGCCAATTACGTCAGAGGGCGAGGAAAAAAAACACTGTAACCTCCCTCCACGTGGCCAGCATTATCCTCCTGACACTGCAAGGTGCCTGGGGTTAACTGCTTCAGAGGAAATCACATTGATCTGCATCAGCCGTGAGTACCTGCCTGTCCATCTTGCAGGAACCCCTTTGCTGACGTCTCCTGGCCCCACTGCTTCCAGATGAAGGACTCCAAGTTACAGGCTGCCTCCCTGCCCCCACTGATGACGCCTGCTCCCCTGGGTAATCCATTACCCACGGTGACTCAGCTGCCTTGAAGCACCTGGGACAATCTGATGACCCTGTCCACCTGTACTGTGCTCATCTGATACTGTGAGAGCCTCCCACCTTCCCCTCACGGGAACCCCAAGCAGCAGGAGCAGCCATGGTTTGCAGCGTGCAGCCCCACATGAGGCCTGGCATTCACGTCTGGAGGACCTTCCAACCACTGTTAAAGCCATTTTTTCTCAATGCAAAAACAAAACACAAAACCCACACAGAACACCGCAGACAAGTGTTCTGCGAGCCCCCTTGGGGACAGAGTACGTAGTCATGTCATCTTCCTCTGGTTAAGACAGAAATATCTCTAGAGGGGAGGAGATAGGGCATGCGGGGCTTAGCCCATCAAGACACTTGCTGCCTGGGCTGGCAACCTGAGGCCCATCCTCAGGACACACCAGGTGGAAGGAGGAAACCAACTCCCAAAGTTGTCTTCTGATGACCAGTAGCCCCTTCCACAAATGGCCTGGTCAGTGGCCAACAACGTCCTTTGATGAGGACTGCAGGTGTGGGGCCGTGCTGCCAGCCTGCTCAGTTCCTGAGTTCTAACTTAGAAAGTGACTGTTCCTTTCTTGTCTTTCCTAGGCTGGCCAGGCCTGACATCTCTCTCTCTCCAAATCTCTCCCTCCCTCCCTCCCTCCCTCCCTCCCTCCCTCCCTCCCTCCCTCCTTCCCTCCCTCCCTTCCTCCCTCTCTCCCTCCTTTTCTCCCTCTCTCCCTCCTTCTCTCCCTCCTTCTCTCCCCCCTCTCTACCTTCCTTACCATCCTCCTCTCCCTTCCCTCCCTCCTTCCCTCTCCCTCCCTCTTCCCCTCCCCCTCCCTCCCCCCTTTCTCCCTCCCCACATTCCCCCACCCCCTGGATGCCCCACAGCAGCTGCTTGAAGATTTCCATAGTTTAACCTGCCCACTTTCCTGTCCTCAAACTGGAAAAGGCACAATTCTCTCTTTTTCCTCTCCTCCTTGAGGCAGCCACCTGCCCCGCTGGCTTTCTGTCTACAGCGCTAATAAAACTGTTTTCAAGTTTTCTTTTGAATCTGTTTTAAACTCCTTTGTCTGTGAGACAAGAGGAGGAGCCTGAGTTCCAACCTGGCTGCCTTCCTGAAGGGGGGTCATCTGTGAAGGGGTGGGGGCTTGGGGCTGCAAAGAGTGTACAACAAGCACAGAGACAGACAGGTAAGGCTGCACAGCCCTGGCCTTGGGTCTGAGGTCATGGCCTCTGTCCCCAGGCTGCCCAGGGTTTGAGGGATCTCCAGATGTTTGTCCACCTGTTTGAGTACCGGAGCCCTGGCTTGTTCTCATAAAGAAAACGGCTGTACTTCACACATTGATATGCAAATGGTGTTTACGCAGGTGGGGCACCTTGTGAGTCAGGCTCTGGTAGAGTCCTACTCTTAAGGTCACTTTATGTCAATGTTCTACCTCTTCTCTGGGCTCTAAAGGGAACCTCCGGGCCTAACCGCAGTACAATGCACATACACAGAATCGGTTGGAAGAAGGGAAGGAGGGAGGAAGACAGAGAGAATGAAGTAGTTCTGGGTACAGTGTCTGCCGAGCTCACACAATAGAATACCCACAGCAGAGTAAAAAGAAAACAGTCCTGAGCTTGCTAGAGCTGGCCTGAGGCGTCTTCCTCTGAGGCAGTGGTTCTCAGCCTTCCTAATGCTGCGATCCTTTAATGCAGTTCCTCATGTTGTGATGACCGCAACTGAAAGTATTTTTGTTGCTACTTCATAACTGTAATCCTGCTACTGTGATGAGTTGTAACGTAAATGTCTGATATCTTATATGTGACCCCTGTTAAAGGGTCATCTGACACCCCTATGGGAGTCACAACCTACAGGTTGAAAACCACTGCTCTAAGGCCTGGAGATGTGGCTGAGTAACTTGCAGCGACCCAACCAGCGTTAGATTCCCAGCAATCACATTGGGAGGCTCATGGACACCTGTAACTCCAGCTCCAAAGAATCCAACATTCCTCCAAGGCACCTGCATTCACATGTACACACACACACACACACACACACACACACACACACACACACACAATTTGATAAAAATAATTTTAAAAAATAAACCTTTCACTAAATTTTTTTTTTTTTTTTTTTTTTTTTTTTTTTTTTTTTTTTGGTTTTTCGAGACAGGGTTTCTCTGTGTAGCTCTGGCTGTCCTGGAACTCACTCTGTAGACCAGGCTGGCCTCAAACTCAAAGATCCACCTGCCTCTGCCTCCCAAGTGCTGTGATTAAAGGCGTGTGCTACCATCGCCCGGCCACTAAATCATTTTAATGCAAACTATTATGAGGTTTTCATTAGTATGTGCAAAGCATACCTATATTTTTTTTATTTGCTTTCTAGTTTTGGTTTTTCAGTACTGAAGATTGAACACAGGGTTTTGCATAAGACAGGTAAATACTCTACTACTAAGCTACATTCTTCTTGATTTTCTAAAATTCGAATTTCAACACAGGGTCTCACCAAGTCAGCCAGACAGAACACAAAATTTACAAGTCTGTATGAGATGCTAAGATTACAGGCATATACCTCAGGCCCGGCACTGAGCCTTGCATCTAGGCATAACCTGTCTGACAGAAGCCCCCTGGTGCTTCATACTTGTATACTAAGTACTTCCTATTGATTGATTGATAGCCAGCTGGATGAAGACACACTTCCTTTCGGAAAGAGACTGAGCAGCTCTGGGGGCTCACATTGCTTAGAAAGCCGCCAGTACAATGATGGTCTAGAGTACTTAGTTCTCAGCACTGCCCTGAGCTTGCTTCTTTTCAACCTCCATTTGCCTTACACCCCTGGACTTAGCAGAGCGCCTGCTTTGGAAGGGGTTTGGTGACAGTTGAGGTAGGAGGTAGATAGACAGGTAGGCAAAAGAGTAAAGTTCACCCTGGATAAAGAAAGGCTTGGGGGCAAAGGTTACAACCACCTAGCAGCTGAAGCACCTAGGAGCAGGCTTTCACAGGAGTGAGGCTAGCCTTTGAACCACCTGAATATGCAAAATACAAACACGTATCTGCAAAGGAATTTGGCACCAAGCACATGGCATATCGCATGACCCATTTATAGGGATTGTTCTGGAAAATGAGACTCAGGTGTCAGCGATGACTAACCTGGTCTGCTGAAGAGAGGAAAAGTTACCCAACCTGGCTTTAGGGCAAAGTCAGACCAGCATACCAGGACAAGTTCTGTGGAGACTGGCAGCTGTGTGGGGTCAGGTCCTTTTATGCTGAGTACCTAGTGCTACACTAATTTCATTCACTGCACAGCTAGTGACCACAAGAACTCAAGGAGCTGACATGCCACCAACTGTGCTGTGACTCACAGCTTCCCAGGGGATCCCAATACTCTGTATCCCAAAGCCTCCCCCACAACCACCCAGCATCTGCCGACCAGTGTACTGGGCCAAACTAGAACTCACAACTCCAAAGCCCCATAGCATGTCCGACCTGAGACATCACTGAAACAACAGTCCAGCATGAGGGAACAACTGCCTTTGACCATGACCAATGGACACAGCATTCTAGACAGCGTAGTTTGTGTGTGTTTGTGTTTATGTGTGCAGGTACATGTGTGTGTGTGTGTGTGTGTGTGTGTGTGTGTGTTCACCTATGTGTATATAGCCAGTGGAAGCCAGTGACCAGCCTTGGAAGACCAAGCGTGGATTGTCACATTTTTGTGGCAAGCACTTACCCAGTGGTGGTCTACCTCCCCAGACCTTGGCTTGCTTTTATAAACAGTGTGTGCACACCCAGGGCCCCACTGTTTGCACATACACACACCACACAGCTGCATTTGGCTGTAAGCAAGCATGCCGGTGAGTTCGAGGACAGCCCCGGGGTCCCAACAGTCGGCTGGATGACTATACTAGCTCAGCAGATCACATTTCCTTCAGCAAAAAAGAAACTCAAGGGACCAGTGTGAGTGTATGACATAGCCAAATTTCAGGGTCTTCCAACCACAAATAGGGAAATGTAAGAGCTTCTCCGGGCTCCCATCTGGTGTGCTTCTTTGGATGTTACCAGCTGTAAGATGTCCCTGAAGACCAAGTTCCTTTGGACTTACCTGAGATATCCCAGAACTAACGTCAACACACTTACTGAGCGTCACAACGTGCCATGCAGGGCACCAGACACTGTTCTGTACCAAGGTAGGTCTAACCTTCAGATGTTTGTCGTGCACAGTAAGAGAGGATCGTGCACAGTAGCCTCTGACCCTGTGAGTGTTCTCGTGGACCAACACTTACACTCAACTGTAGTGTGAAAGGGAAAGCCCTGGAAAGTAAACAACACCTGAGGAACGTGAGGCGACATACCCCCTCCCCACAACACCACAATGGCTGTGAATTCTTGAAGGCCGTGAATTACCCCCTTGTCCGGCACGCGCTCCGCATTCTCCCCACCCATCATTTAGCGCCCAATTCTGCAATCACACAGACGGTCTTGATGCTGAAATGCTTAAATATTCAGGTTAAAGATTAGACTCTGTCACAGGCACGTATGTACGAGGTGTATGTGGTATAGGTAATGTTCAGTATCATCGAAATCCACGAAAACACGGCAGGCAAATTGTGTGGCTCTGTCTTTCTGCCCCGTCACAAACACCACCAAATGCAGGAGCCAGTATAGCTTCTTGACAGAGAAGCAGCTCCACCACATGCGGCCAAGTGAAATCCTTTTAGAGACAGACATTTGAGGTCATATTGAGGACTTTGATATGCTTAGAAATTTCAAGCCTAGAAGATCAAAAGGCAAAAAGACATAAACACATCCAGGGTTTTAAGGACTGGGGAATTGGCTAGGCAGTGGTGGTGCATGCCTTTAATCCCAGCACTCGGAGGCAGGGGCAAAGTGGATCTCTGTGACCGAGGCCAGCCTGGCCTACAGAGTGAGTCCCAGGACAGACAGAGAAACCCTGTCTCGAAAAAAGAATAAACAAAACAACAACAACAACAACAAAAAAAAAACTTCAGGAATCAAAGTGCTCACCTGACCAACTGGAGAGCTACAGAAATGTCAGTTGGCAGGTTAAATCCAAGGTGATGGATGTGCTTTTAGTCTATTACTCCATGGAAACAAGATTCTTAAGGAGATACGAGGTGGGGCTGGACAGATGGCCTAGCGGTCAAGTGTTCTTGCTGCTTATACCAAGGACTCACGTTCCTTGCTGTTCACAACTATCTGCAACTCCACTTCCCAGGGTTATGATGCCTTCTCCTGGCTGCTGTGGGTAATGCATACACACAGTGCACATACATGCAGACAAATGTAAAACGTAAAAATAAAAAATAAAAATTTCTAAAAAGAAGACATAAGCTGTGTCTATCAAACACCCACCAGCAAAGTAGAGCAGACACACTCCCCTAAATAGAGAAACTGTACCTGGGTTCCTCCACCCTGGGCTTGTGCTTGGGACAAATTATAACAGAAAGGAACAACATGGGACAACAAGGCTCGGCCTAGATGTTTGTCACACGGCCCTCATGCAAGAGACAGAGCTAGAAATGGTGGAGAGATTGGCAGAAGCCCCAAGATTACACATGAAAGACGCCAGCCTGCAGAGGAGTTCTGGAAGACCTTCCTTACCGGGAGTTCCAACAAACAGAGCATACACAAAGAAAGCCTGCTGTGTGCAAACTTGGGAGAATCGGGTGTTACATAAACCATCTAAAAAGGGTCAGCGAGTATGCGGCCCAGCATATTCTGGGTTCTTCCCTTGGCTCACCATCTCACACCCATTCTTCCTTCCCTTCCTCCTTTTCTCCCTCCCTCCTTCTCTTCCTTTCTTTCTACATATTTATTTTAGTTTCTTGAGGCAAGGTCTCTCTGTGTAACCTCAGGTAGCCTGGAACTCATTATGTAAAGCAGGCTGGTCTTGAACTCACTGCCTGTTTCTACCTTTCTTTCTTTAAAAAAACAAACAAAACAAAAAACAAAACAAACCTTTAGATTTATTCATTTTATGTGTGCATGGATGTTTTGCCTGCATGCACAGGCATGCAGTGTCCATGGAGGCCAGAAGGGGGCGTCAGTTAGTCTAGCGTTACAGATGTTGTGAGCTGCTGTGTGAGTGCTGGGACTCAAACCATGGTCCTCTGAAGAGCAGACAGTGCTCTTAACCACTGAGCCTTCCTCTCTCCTGCCCAGCTTTTCTTTTTCTCATAAGCTTTCTCTGTTTCTGTTTCTAATCATGTGTCCCTGGGGCAATCCTTTGCTCTTGGACACACAAGCCTGGGACACACTGGGTCCCTCTGAGCTCAGGCCCGTGGCTCAGCTTCCCTCCATGCTCTGGACCTTCCTGCTGCCTGTCTCATCGCTATGCCTAAACGCAAAGGCCTGATGTGTTCTCAGTCTCCCCTCCCCGCTGGCCAAGCTGGGGTTGTCAAGTTTGCTCTTCCTCTTCTCTGTCTCTGTCTCTCTCTGTCTCTGTCTCTCTCTCTGTCTCTCTCTCTCTCTCTCTCTAACTTTAATAAATTTGTTCTGAGTACATCTTCAGATCCTTTTTAAAATTTTTTGTCATATTTTCAAATTTATGTGCGTATGTACATATGTGGGCCCACACGTGGCGATCAGGAGACAGCTTTCGGGAATTGGTTCTCTCCTTTTCCCACGTGGGTCTCAGGGGTTAGACTCTGTGGTCACCGGGCTTGGAAACAAGTACCTTTACCCACTGGGTCACCTTGCCAGCTCCATAGTGTCTTCTAGGACCTCCAAAGAGGAAACCCCAATTTCCCAGCTACCCCATGTCACTTGGTACCGCTGATAAACTGGTCACTGAGAGCCAAGGCTAGCCCTTCAAGTGAACCACACAAGCCTTTGGGTTTCTATTTAAAATGTGTGAGTATGGAGACCATGCTTCTGTGGACTGCTGGACAGAGGTGCCTGGAGAGCTTCAGCGGAGGCAACATCTCTACACGGCCTCAGATCCTGGCTGTAGGGGGTCTTGGAAATCACAGTGTCTTAGCAGAGTAGCCCCAGGCTGTGGAAAGGCAAGGAAGAAGATAGTCTGAGAAACATGACCCTGACACCCTTGGAGGATGAGGTTGTGGGGACCAGGAGCCACAAAGGCAGGAGGTGTCATGGGAGCCAGTGCCAGGAGTTCTGTGTCCAGCCTCCAGGTCCTGGTGCCATTCTACTGCAGAAGACAACCTCTGCACCTTAAAGTCAAGAGAAACCCGGACAAAGGGAAGCTGTCCCACGCAGAAAGCACACTTGCCCCAACAAGCCGCTCACTGGAGCATCTGACGGGGAAGGGCCGGGAGCCCAGGCTGACTTCCCGCAGTCCCCAGGCTGTGGCAGGGCCCAGGGTACCTCCCGGCTCTGAGTCAGGGAGTGAGCACGCTCCACCTCAACCAAAACAAGCCACGCTTTTCTCATTCCCATGCTCCTGGGTCGGGAAGCAGGTGTGGCGCGGTGCAGCAGGTTGACATCAGTGCAAAACACATTCCTGGCTCCTCCATTTCTATGACACGTGCAATTTCTGAGGCTGAGTTGCTCCTGACCTCTTGGCCAGCCCTGTTTACTCACCAACCAATCCCACTCCTTTACCAGACAATACTGTAGCCCTCAAAAGACACCTCCTGCTCAACCCCAGAAGGAGGCTGTAAGACACCGGGAAGTCCACCCTATAGGAGTTCAAGGAGCTTTGGCTGCCCCTCTGTGAGAGGACCCTTATATCACATCTACTCATGTAGGGTCTGCTGGGCCTTCTGGTCTACCCCAGCTATTTCCTGACACCCACACATAGATCCATTCAGCCAAAGGATAGATAGATAGATAGATAGATAGATAGATAGATAGATAGATAGATAGATAGAGGTCTTCTCTGTCCTCAGGATGTGAACCTATGGCCCAAATCAGGCAAGATTTTGTCCCTCATGAAACTTGCCTCTCTGCGAGAAGAAACATTAGAAGCAAGCAAGAGAATCAACACCTCCGATCATATTAGTGTACCATTGAGGACACACAGCAAGAATGGGGTTGGGGGAAGCTGACGGGACATGAATGATGTGCAGATTCCAGGAACAGCTCAGGGCTGATGCTGAGAGCCCAAGGGGCAGCCATGATGGAAGACCTGGGTTGTCAGTGGGAAGTGCTGTCCTAGCTCACTAAACACAGTACACAGTTGCCCACTGGCCCAAGTGTGGGCAGCAGTATGCTCTGGGAAGAGCTCATGAGGGTTCTTCCTCTGATCCCAAGAATGTGGGTGCACGGCTCCTGTATGTGGTGACAGGAGCATGAAACAGCTTGCTCACATCTTGGGACCTCGGGAAGTAAAGAACTGGATAGAAGGCATGGGCAGCCTGCAACCTTCAGGCCAGCCTCTTCTGTCCAACTAGCAGTCTATGTCTGCTAGTCCCTATGTCCCAAAGGTCCCATAAAACAGCACTGCCATTAGGGACCAAGTGCATACATTCATGAACCTGGGGACAGTTCACATCCAAACTGCGACAGCAAGCCGACCAGGCTAGGAAGAGAGGCCATGCCTGAGGCCTCTCGAGAAGCTTGGTGTTAACCTGTTCTCCTCAGATAACCTCCAGTGTCCAGGAACCCACGGCCAGTGATGGCCCCCAGGCAGCTCCTGACAACACCTCATCCCTGTGGACTGGGTCTCTTCTCTGAGGAAGGCTTGCAGCAGCATAGTCAGGTCCCTCAGCTCTGGTTCCTGTCCTGGCCACCTTGCACATTCTTCTTCCTAGAAGTGTCCCTGTGCCCTGCCACATGGGACAAGCGCCAGGCCACAATGAGTGTTGGACTCAGAAAAGGTACCTCCCTTCCCTCTTGAGTGTCACCGTTCCCCGTGCTTCCTAAGATGACAAATGACCTTGATTCCCATTGGTGAAGTAATGGCTTTCGGTCTCAACCCTCTCACCCATTAGTCACGTCGCAACATGGCTCTGTGAGCACAGAACTGGTTCCCAGGAGCTCAGAGAGTTGCAGCACCTCCAGCTTACCAAACTCCTGTCCAGGTGCCTGGAACCACTCTGGCTCACTGCCAGCGAAGGCCTGACAACTGAGGCCTGGGAAAGCCTGCAGGCAGAAGCTGAGAGCTGTCCCCATACTGTGTGACTCTGCATTTACCCTCTGTTCACTCCTGCATCGAGTGGAGTCATTGCCAATAATAGCAGGAGGTGCTAGAAGACTGTCTCTGCCTCTCTCTGTGTATCTGTCTCTCTGTTTCTCTGTGTCTGTCTCTGTTTCTCTGTTTCTGTCTCTCTGTCTCTGTGTGTCTCTCTGTCTGTCTCTGTCTCTCTCTGCCTCTCTCTGTGTCTCTTGTCTGTCTCTGTCTCTCTCTGTGTCCCTCTGTCTGTCTGTTTCTCTGTCTCTGTCTCTCTGTCTCTGTCTCTCTCTGTGTCTCTCTGTCTCTGTCTCTCTCCATCTCTCTGTCTCTCTGTGTCTCTCTGTCTCTGTTTCTCTGTTTCTGTCTCTCTGTCTCTGTATGTCTCTGTCTGTCTGTGTCTGTCTCTCTCTGCCTCTCTCTGTACATCTGTTCTCTCTGTGTCTCTTGTCTGTCTCTGTCTCTCTGTGTCTGTCTGTCTCTGTTTCTCTGTCTCTGTCTCTCTGTCTCTGTCTCTCTGTCTGTCTCTGTCTGTCTCTGTGTCTCTCTGTCTCTGTCTCTCTGTCTGTCTCTGTTTCTCTCTCTCTCCATCTCTCTGTTTCTCTGTCTCTGTCTCTCTGGGTCTTTCTGTCTGTCTCTGTTTCTCTGTCTCTCTCCATCTCTCTGTTTCCATGTCTCTTATCTGTCTCTGTCTGTCTCTGTCTCTGTCTCTGTCTGTCTGTCTCTGTCTCTCTCTCTCTCTCTGGTACTGGGGATGGAACCCAGAGCCCTGCACATGCCCGGCAAGCACAATACCACTGAGCAGCATCCCGAGCCTTCTGAGGTGCAGAGTGAAGCAAAGGGAAGATGGTCACAGAAGCCATCCGTACACACGGAAACGGATCTGCTCTGCGGAAAGACTGGTCGTAACAAGGGAACCTCTGAGTCTTTATCCACAACGGCCACCTGCTAACAGCATTTTCAGTCTGTCAGCAAGCAAACCTCTCCATCAAATCCGCACAGCTTTCCACTGAGTCGCTGGGAAGTCACTACACGTGTGCACACAACACTTGAGTTTGTCTCCTGCCCCCACAACGTGGCCTGGAGGAGCAGAGCTGTACAGTGTGTTATGGAAGAGCTCTGAACTGCAGGGAGATGGTGCAGGATAGCCCTGAGGTGGGCCATGTGGACTTTTCTGATGCAGTTCTTCTTTAGACAGTCTCACATGTAGCCCAGGCTGGCCTCAAATTTGTGAGCCTCCTGCCTCAGCCTCTCAATTGTTATGATTACAGATGTGTTCTATGTCACCCTGCTGCTTCTTAAACTCAACACAATACAGGATGCCACTCGTGTGGTCAAAAAGAGCTTCTTGGGTCAACGGTTGTTTACCCACAGGCACACGTTCTTCTGGGTGACTCTTTTTTTAAAAGATGTATTTATTCATTCTATGTATATGACTACACTGTAGCTGTACATATGGTTTGTGAGCCTTCATGCGGTTGCTGGGAATTGAACTCAGAACCTCTGCTCACTCAGCCCAAAGATTTATTATTATATTTGTGAGTACATTGTAGCTGTCTTTAGACAGAACAGAAGAGGGCATCAGATCCCATGACATGGTTGTGAGCCACCATGTGGTTGCTGGGAATTGAACTCAGGACATTCGAAAGAGGAGCAGTCAGGGCTCTTAACTGCTGAGTCATCTTTCCAGCCCCTGGATGACTCTTTTCAGAAAAAAAAAAAAATACCACAGGTTTTGTGTGTGGTGGTGGGGTACACATGCCTGTGTGTGTGTGTGTGTGTGTGTGTGTGTGTGTGTGTGTGTGTGTGCATGTGCACGCTTGCACGGGCCTGCCTTCCAGCCCAAGTAAATGTTCCCCTCATTCCTTCTCCTCTCCCTCACGGCTACGCCCATGAGCAAAGCCTGCCAGCACTGCCTCCCAGCAAAGCCTGATGCCCACATCGCCTCCATCCTCCCCTCCCCCGGTCCTTCCTCCATCCTCCCCGGCCTGAGCTGTCACAATCCTACATGTCCGTGCCACCAGGTTCTCCCTGCTTTACCAGGGCTCTGCTCACAGCCCTCGGGGTATCTCTCGCCGCCATCTAAGAGCTTCCATCTCCTTCCTGGCCTTTGGACAGGCTACTCCCATGTCCTTCTCAGGATTTCTGCACCTGCTGTTGTCCCTCCCCCTGGAAGCGTGCTTCCCAGGTCTGGCTCACCTCATCCCTCTCTGAGCCTCTACCTGAAGTCATTCCCTCAGTTCCCTGTCGCGACAGAGCCGTGCCTACGCATGTGAGCACAGGCTGTATGTGAGTGTCGTGTGCTGTGTGTGTGTGTGGTCTGTGCATGTGTTGGGGTGCCTGTGATCATTCATTTGTGCAGAAACCACAGGAGGACACCTGGTGTCCCGCTCTGTGGTTCCTCACCTTCCCCTCCTGAAACAGGGTCTCTCCTCAGAGCTAGGCGGGCAGCCTGCCTACAAACTCAAGAAGTCCTTCTGCCTCAGCCCTCCGGGGTTATAGCCACACACAATCACCCATGGCTTTTTGTATGGGTATGCGGAACTCGAACTCGGGCCCTCTTACACAGAAGCTCTCTCACCCACTGAGCTGTCTCTCCAGGCCAGTCTTATTCATTTTTATCATCCATATGGCGTGTGCTACTCTCCACTGGTTCTCCAGTGAGCACTGTAGCGGCAAGGCCACACATGGCCCATTCACCACCGTGTTCCCCGTGCCTGGAATCATCCCTGAGACAGGATGACACCTTCAAAACATCGCTGTTAACCCCCAGGAGCTTCAAGCGAACCAAGGAGGTCAGGGTACCCGGCTGTCACCAATAGCTGATGTCAACACTGAGGGCTAAAGGGCCCGAAAAGAGCTTCTAAGGCCTCCTAGTGCAGAGACACTGTGCCTCTCATGTCCACACTTCAGGAACTGATGACTGGTCCTATTCACCCTGCTCTCCATGCAGGAACTGGTGACTGGCCACAGTTGGCCCCCAGCCCTCTACACTCCAGAGCCTAGGGCGGGACAGTGCCTTCTCCCTCCCTTGGCCTACCCACCAGGCCAGGCAAGCTTTCCAATTTCCCCATCTGAAAGACAGGGACAAAGACTGTCTTGTCTCCCCACCTACTTCTCACGGTGTGAGGAAACAACTGTTTGCTCGGAAAACACTTTGAGCAACTTGGGGAAAGGTGCTCAAGGCTCCGATGACGCCTGCTGCGTTTGATCGGGGCCAGAGAAGGCCAGGCCAACCAGACCTATGGTTACCACCGCCTGCCCCCAGGGAGGTGCAACAGCTTCTCCGGTGTCACCAAGCCCGTTGGCTGGGTTCTCAACCCAGAACCTGGCCATGGGCTGTGCATGCGTCCATGCCCTCCACAGAAAGCGTGCTCTCCACAGAAAGCATGTTCTCCACAGCTGGACAATGATCCCCAAATAACCAGCCTTACTTTTAATCAGGGGGAGGAGCTTCAAGCTGAGTGACCCACCAGTGCTCCTCACATGCAGTTGCATGCCAGACTCTCCAGCAGGGATCTGGCAACAAAGGTGGTTGGTCTTGGCTGCCAGCCTGGGACAGACAGATCTGGCCTGCAGGTTCACAGGAGCCCCTCACAGTACCACGGCTCAGAGGCAGCAATGATGGCAGCGGTTGCCTCTTTATTATGTCAACCATAGGCATAAGGGAAGCTGGCCCCAAGGGAAGCTGGCCTCAGCATGAACCACACATATCCCAAGGCTATCTGGCACTGCCAAAGTCAAGAACACAAGAGAACTGAGTCTCAGGCAGCTGTGAGGGCTGAAAGGCACACCTGCCCCTTGGTCCTTGAGACTGCTTCAAAATAAAAGTCACCCCTGAAGGTGGTGTGGACGGGCATTCAGCAAACAGCGAAAGCAGGCCAGTGTGTACCTCATCTGGACTTCAGGAGAGGAAGGGCTGGCAACCAGCTCGGCCCCTTACTTATTATATTTACTGTCAAATGAAAAGGGGAGGGGGTCTTGTGAAGATGGTTCAGGAAAACATCCTTCCTTGTGATGACAGTAAAGGAATGTCTCCTGAGGGAGTCTGTCACCACCTGGCAGAAGTGCAGCCAGCCACTGATAAACTGGTCTGGTGTCCCTTCAAGTTGGTGCCTGAGTCACATGCAAGCCACAATCAATAGAAAGTGTCCCCCTCCCCCGACAGAGAGAACAGACAGGCCTCAGAGCCTGGTTGAGTACTGTGTCCAGCACAGGGGCGGTGGCCAGCATCTGCTGTCATCAAAGGAAACATTCTCTGCCCCTGTCCTGCCAGACATGTTATTAATAACAATCCCTCAAAATGTCACAAGTCACACACAAACACCTAGAAGCCCCAAATAGTCCTCCACATGCTGACAAATGTGTCTGTCTACTCGCAGGTGGACTGGGCTCTCACACACGTGAGGATGTATATCTGTCACCGTCTGAGTGTTTGGTGCGCACAGCTGTCTTCCACTGCCTCTTCCTATGACCTAGGCCTCTCCTACACATTCACCCAGGAGGGGCATCCTGAGCCCACCATCCAGAATGAGCTTCTCCATCTGAAGGCGGTCCCACGTCTTTTGTTTTGTCTCTTTCGGGAAGGCATCTCTGGCTTGGAAAAGGAAGAGGAGGGAATTTTAAAAATTCTAGTTCATTTCCTGAGTCTTTCCAAATTGTCAGAAGCTGTGCCCAGAGGACAGAGAGGTCTCGGGCAGACCGTGCGTGCTGAATGGAAATAAGTGCCTGTCCCCCAACACCCTGTCTGTTTGAACCATCTGCTGGAAAGCTGACTTAGCAATCTGACAGCACTGAGGGACTCAGACAGCAGTGTCTGTCCCTTCTCACCCAACCCCACCCCATCCTTTAAAAAAAAATGTTATTGTTGTTTTTTGAGACGGGGCCTTGCTATATATAACCCAGGCGGGTCTTTAACCCCCACTGTGGTCCAGGGTGGCCTCAAATGTCTGCTCTAGCCTGCTGCCTCAGCCTCCAGAGTGCTGGGATTCTAGATGTGAACCACCACATGCAGCATGAAGACATATTTTTTTTAATATTTATTTGATTGGGTTTTTTTGTTTTCATTTATTTATTTGTGTGAGTACACTGTCCCTGTCTTCAGACACACCAAAAGAGGGCAACAGATCCCATTATAAATGGTTGTGAGCCACCATGTGGTTGCTGGGAATTGAACTCAGGAACCCTGGAAGAGCAGTCAGTGCTCTTAATCTCTGAGCTATCTCTCCAGCCCCACGAAGAAATATTTTTAAGGCCAGTTAGAAATGTGGGTTTCTCTGGATGTCTGTCTGTTTGTTTAGGATTGTTAAATTGGGTTAATCAAGCCAAGTGTGATAGCATCTTGAGATCAGGAGTCTGAGGCAAAAGGTCTGCCATGAGTTTGAGCCAGCCTGGGCTACACAGCAAGTACCCCTTGCTCAGTGTGGAAATCAGTGTAGAGGATCTTCCAAAAGCTAAAATAGACGCATCACTTGATCCAGCTCTTCAACCCTGAATGATCTACCCGAAGCACTTCAAGTCAGCACTCCCAACATTTGTGGTGCACTAGTCATGGTAGGAAAGTTCTAGAACCCACCTAGGTGTCCAGCAGCAGAGGAACAGATACAAAATAAAACAAAACCGTGCCTTATACAAACGGTGGAATTCTTCCAGGCCATTAATAAGGAACAGGAAAAGTTACATCATCATCTGCAGGAAAATGGATACAACTGGAGATAATCATATTAAGCAAAGACATGTTTTGGCTTACACACAGCTTCTAGGTGTATAGAGAAACATAAAATCACGTATGTATACATGGTGTGAAAGCTGAGGCAAGATCGTTGATGGGAACAATGGGCTTATATGGGAAACATGCCCAATATATAATATGTATGTGCATAGAAATGCTCTCCTGTGACACTACACAATGCACATGGGGACATTTTTTTAATTTAGAAATATACCAATGAACAACTAAATCAGACCCAGGAGTGGGATGAACAGACGACACAGCCGAGAAGCACAAGGGTTGCTCCGCCTGCAACCGTGTGTTTCACATACATCATTCCTTCACTGTTCCCAACACAACATAAAGTCAACTGCGCTGAGCTAAGATTCTGAGGGGACAGCACCAATCCAAGGGTGCTCTCAACGCCAGATCTCTTATGTCACCCGTGCACCACAGCTGGAATGGTTACAAGCAAGTCATTTACAGAATGAGCTGACCCTGTCCATCACCTGCCCACTGCTACCTGCTACTCGGAAAGAACTTGTTTCCGAAAGTTTATATGATGGAGCATGCATGTATGATGGAGCATACATATGTGATGGAGCAAACATATATGATGGAGTATAGATGATGGCACATACATGTATGATGGAGTATAGATGATGGAGTTTACATATATGATGGAGCGTACATATATGATGGAGTATAGATGATGTTTACATATATAATGGAGCATACATATATGGTAGAACATACATATATGATGGAGCATACATATATGATGGAGCATACATATATGATGGAGTATAGATGATGGCACATACATATATGATGGAGTATAGATGATGGAGCATACATATATGATGGTGCATACATATATGGTAGAACATACATATATGATGGAGCATACATATATGATGGAGCATACATATATGATGGAGTATAGATGATGGCACATACATGTATGATGGAGTATAGATGATGGAGTTTACATATATGATGGAGTGTACATATATGATGGAGTATAGATGATGGAGCATACATATATGATGGTGCATACATATATGATGGAGCATACATATATGGTAGAACATACATATATGATAGAGCATACATATATGATGGAGCATACATATGTGATGGAGTATAGATGATAAAGTTTACATATATGATGGAACATACATATATGGTGGAGTATACATATATGGTGGAGCATATACTTGGTATTTTTCATTGAGCATATTCATGCATGTGGAGTCAGAAGTTGGTGCCCAGTGTCTTCCTCTATCACTCTCCACAGTTTGGGTTTTATAACCTGAAGCTCATCAGTTCAGCTAGAACGGTCATCCACCCCAGGTGTCTTCCTTTCTCTGCTTCCTCCTCAGCCTCCATGTTGGGATCATAGATCCACACAGTCCTAATAGTGCCACTCCCTGAGCCAAGCATATACAAACCATCACAGCGGTCTTATGGTGCAGGCAGCTCAGCGACTCAGGGGCAGAGTCTGGGATTCGATTTACTAGAGCTGCCTTTAATCCTGGATCCGACACAACAATCTACAAATGCACACAGCATGTGGAGCAGCCGTCCCAGCTCTGGCTCTGCAGACAAAGATTACCCTGGTCCATAGAGTGACTCCCTCAGTGTCCCCCACCCTCTGGGAATGACCAGCCATGGAGAACAACAAGATAGGGGAGAGAGAAAGATGGTGGAACCGTCCTCTATACTGATGGTTGACTATGCTACAAGCATCTTGCTGGGCTCTGGGTTTTTATGGCTGGTCCTAAGCTCAGGTATTTGAAATGTCAATCAGCTGTGTTGTTCTTCACATTGATTGTCATTGAAACTGCTGGAGGAAGTCACAGGGCCCTGCCTGCCTCCTCCAGTCTTTCAGGTCAACCAAATCTTTAGCCTGCTAGAGTCTCAAAGCTCAGACTACTGACCTGGCTGCTGTCTTTCCCCGCTTTCACTTCTTCCAAATTAGGGAGTTTGTGAGCTAGCAAATTCAGCCTTATCTAGGAGATCTCGCTGCAGGTTGCTCTCAATGACTCTGTTTCTGAGTCACAGGGAACAAATGACAGCTTGGTGCATCAAACCTCTTTCCTGTTCGGAGGCACTTTGGAGATTCCCTTAGCCTGAGCTCCCAAGAGGCAGGCCCACTCTAGAGCATAAAGTCCAACACATACCAGAAAATACCTGAGTTCAATTCAAAGATAAAGGTGTACCCCCTCACCCCCAATCAGAGCAGCTCTCCAGAGGCTCTCAGGTCACAGCCTATGACGTGACTCTTCTCTTAGAGTTAATTTTTTACTGGTGAAGCCAAACAACAACAATGACTTCTGACCTTCTAAAATCGGCAGCAGAAAAAATGAACTGGAGCAGTAACTGGGACAGGAAGTACGCCATGAAAACATTCTGTACTATCCACAACTTCTGTTTGTTGTTGCTGGGTTTTTTCTCCCTTCTTCCCCTTTCCAAGCATGTGCATAATGTGGGTGCCTGCATGTGTCTGTGTGTCCATGTGTATGTGTGTCCCTGTGTCTGTGCATGTGTCCGTGAGTGTGTCCGTGTCCGTGTCCGTATTCTGTGTGTGTGTGTGTGTGTGTGTGTGTGTGTGTGTGTGTGTTTTCAAATGGCAGAAAATATTTTCCATATACCCTGTGCTGACATTGCCAGGCACATGTTGATGCCAAGATTATAAAAAGCAGCTGTGGAGAGGCTTCATGGAAAGAAAGGCTTATCGTATCTAGCTTCCAAAACACTAACTTACCTCTAAGACTCCCTTCTTCTTCACTACGTACCTGAGGAGGACATGTGTGCGGCCACATTACACTAGTTATGTGCAAGATACTTGAGTGGCAGGTCTTTATGATCTCTCAGTCCCCAAATCCTCACTCTCAACTGAATGTGATATAATCCCAGCACTCGGGAGGTAAAGACAGAAGGATCAAGAGTTCAAGAGTATGCCCATCTACAGAGCAAGTTCAAAGTCAGCCTAGGATACGTGAAATACTTTCTCAAAGGTTCAAAAGTTCCTCCCTGCACCAAAAGAATCTCTCTCACACACACACATACCAGAAACTGTTCCAAGACTCATACTACAGATGCCTGGAAGGCTCAGAAGGGCAGGGTAAGGTTGGGCTTGCAATAGCGAGAACACATGGTGGCCCCCATGGGTCAGTTCCCCTACCAATCCCTCCTCTCCCCCCTCCTCTGCATGTGAGTGTGGAAGTGAGTTCAACTGTGGGTGCACATGTGTATGTATGCATGCATGTGTGTTCGGCCATGCATGTCTGTGTGCGTGTGTGAGGGTGTGTGTGAGTTCATCTGTGTACATGCAAGTGTATATGTGTATGTGTATGAGTACATGTGTGTGAGTTCATTTGTGTGTGTATGCTTGTGAGGGTGTGTGTGTGCATGTTCATGCATGTGTGTGAGAGTGAGTTCATCTGTGTGAGTGTGTGCTTGTGTATTTAACTGAGTTCATCTGTACATGTGTGTGTTCATCTGTGTGAATGTGTATTTGTGAGTTCATCTGTGTGTAAAAGTATGTGAGTTAATCTGTGTGTACGCATGTGTGTAAGTGAGTTCTTCTGTATGAGTGTATGTGTGTGCATGTGTGTATAACTGAGTTCATCTGTGCATGTGTGTGTGTTCCATCTGAGTGAATGTGTATGTGTGAGTTCATCTGTGTGTGAGAGTGTGTGAGTTAATCTGTGCATGTGCATGTGCATAAGTGTGTGTGTACTTCTATCTGTATGAGTATGTGTGTGCATGTGTGTGTATAACTGAGTTCATCTGTGTGTATGTGTGTATCACTGAGTTCATCTGTGCATGTGTGTGTGTTCATCTGAGTGAATGTGTATGTGTGAGTTCATCTGTGTGTGAGAGTGTGTGAGTTAATCTGTGCATGTGTATAAGTGTGTGTGTGCATCTATCTGTATGAGTGTGTGTGTGAATGTGTGTGTATAACTGAGTTCATCTGTGTGTGTGTGTGTATAAGTGTGTTTATCTGTGTGGATGGAAGTCAGACACTGACTTTAGGGCCCTTCTCTATTGCTCTACACTTTCTCTTTTTAGATAGGGTTTCTCACTGGACTTAGGCGTCACTGCTTTGGCTAAACTTGCTGGCCGGAGAGCTCTAAAGCTCTCTTCCTGTTTCCATGTCCCAGCCCCAGCTCTGGGGTCACAGGCATGTGACCCACCAAGCCCGGCTTTTTATTTGGATATGGAAGGTCTGAACTCAGGTCCTCAAGCTAGCATAGCAAACACTTTACCTGCAGAGCCATCTCCCCAGTCCCAAGAAGGATGATCCTTGCATGGAACCGAGACTCCCCAGTACCCCTACTCCCTCACCCAGAGACTTCCCCTAGGTCTCTCATTCTCATTCAGTGATCAGCTCCAGCTCCATCCTGGGGATCTTGTCTCATCCTCCCCACTTCCCACCCCACCCCATGCTGTGGGACATCCTATACCACATTGCTGTTGATGATGCTCTGCTCCTCCCTCCCTCCCTCCCTCCCTCCCTCCCTCCCTCCCTCCCTCCCTCCCTCCCTCAGCTTCAGCCTAATGAAGACAACAGTAACCACACTGTGGCTCTCCTGGGGTGACTAATTGGTTAATCCTGGGAAGGCCCTTTGAAGTTGAAACACCGGTGTTACTCACACAGGCTGAAGGCATGAATTTGCCCTAGGCCAGGTCTGAGTCAGCAGAGAGTGGCCTCCCACCTCCAAACGGGCTGGGCCAGCCAGCCTAGGTCCTGCTCAAGGTCAAGGCTGTCCTACAGGAGAGCACAGCAGTGCAAACCAAGGGAGATAGTGAGGTCTTGGCGGCCTGTGTGGGGTGGGCTGTTCTGAGCCTGAGAACTGGGCCCTATTGAGGATCACATGGCACGAAGTCCTCAGCTCATGCTTCCAAGACAGCGCGTGCAGCAGCCCTTGGTCAAGACAGTATTTCCTGGTCATTGTTTGGAGAAATATTTTTCCCACAGCAAATTCCTCGTGAGCCACAGCCTGTCTCCTTCCGATCTCCTTAGCTAGAAGGGCAGTGCTGTCAGCCTAAGTCTTGGGAGAAAGATGTGGGTAACTCGTGGTGGCCTTCCCACATGCATCTCTCTTATGAGGACAGAGGTGACTGATGGCTGAGACAGGGTCTCGCTATTAAAACCAGACTGGCCCTTGAACTCACTGTGTAGCCTAAGCTAACCCTTTACAATTCATTTGCCTCAGCCTCCTGGCATGCCTGGGAGAAAGACACTAACCAAGTGTGATGGTTGATTCCTATCACCCCAGCATTCAGGAGATGGAGGTAGACAGATCAGGAGTTCAGTGATAGCCTGGGCTGCATGAAACCAACCCTGTCTCAGAAAAGAAACAAAAGGCAGGCAAGTAGGTAGGTAGGAAGGAAAAAAAAAAGGAGAGGAGAGAAGGAGGGAGGTGGGAAAGGAGGGAGGAAAGGAGAGAGAGAGGAAGGAGAGAGAAAAGGAAAGAGAGAGAGGCAGGTAGGCTGGTAAGCCAGTTTACAAACCAGAGGCCACAGAATGGAAGGGAAGGAAGAGCCCTTGTGATGGACGAGGCCCTGCACTCACCTTGACCCTTCCAGCAGGGTTTTGACACCATAACTGGGAGACAAAAGCCGACAGCTTTTAAGACGCAACCCAGTGTCAGACTCCCCAAGCTCTGCACCTTACCATCCTGCACCCACCCTCCTGTAGTGCCCCCCCCACACATCATCACCCCCACCCTGGCCTCCACTTTTCCTCTGCCCTCTCGCTCTACCATGTCCTTCTTCCAGAGAACAACCTCCCCGGCCAGAAGGATTCCAGGCACTTCTGGTTTTGCTCTAAAGCCACCAGCTCTTAGAACATTTTCTGCTCCTCTCCCCAGAGACCCCTGAAGCACGCAGACGACAACGCTTTAAAAACAAATAGCCGAAGGGGGTGGCACACATCTTTCACCCCAGCGCTTGGGAGGCAGAGGCGGGCAGATATCCACAAAAGTCTGAAATGAAGCCTGGGGGACTGCTGGGAGCTCGGCGCAGGAAAGGCGAGAGAGGAGAGTGAATGAGTGAGTGGGGGCTTGGATCTGGCCAAGGGGCAGGACACAGCAGAGACTGAGCTGAGACACATCCTGTCTGGCTTGGGTGGCTGCGGAGAGAGCTGCTGAGAGCCGCCAGAGCCTCTTTTCTCAATTCTCATACTGCCATCCAGTGGCCCAGCGAGCCACTGCAGGATGTCTGAGACAGTCTGAGCTACCTGGAGAGAGAAAAGGGTTTACCTAGGGACTCAGAAGCACCAGTCAGAACCGAGAACCAGCCTAGAGCTTTGAGCTGTTTGGTAAATGCCAGTCCCTAGCAATATCCTCAGAGATGTGTGCAAAGCCTCTCCGGGCATGTGAGCAGTGTCTAATCAATTCCATGCATTCGGGCAATCACTACACGTGGAGACATCTCTGGAAGAATCAGTACAAAAGCCACTGTCTCAGCTGGCCAAGGGACATACACCTATGATCCAAATATGAAAAGGGATTTTTTCATTTATTTTTATGTCATGGGTATTTTTGAGTATTCTGTCTGCGTGCACCATGATCGCACCTGTTGCTCGTGATGATAGGAAGAAGATTCTCCTGAAACTGGAGTGTCAGACAAGTGTGAGCTGTCATATAGGTGCTGGAAACGAATCCTCAGCCCTTTCGAGTGATGAGCCATCTCTCTGGTCCCATAAGCAGGAAGATGCTGGTCACAAGTTCAAGGCCAGCCTGAACCATGTAACAAACTATCTCCAAGTGAAAGGGACGGGATGAGACGATATCTTGGTGGGTGAATTCCTTGCTGTGCAAGCACAAGTTCAGGTCCCCAGGATCCATTTTAAGGGAGTGGGGGTGGGGGAGCATGGCATGGTGCCTTGTGAACATCCCAGTGCTGAGGAGGCAGAGGACAAGAGGGGCTCCTGGGATGCCAGTGTAGCAGAACAGTGAGCTCCGGGTTTGGTGATATTCTAGAAAAATAAGGTGAAGATCAACAGAAGACACCCAACCTGGATCTTTGGCCTTTGTTTACACAAGTACACACATGCATGTATGAGTACACCTGCATGTAAACAATACAGACACACACATACACACACCTCACATAAAGGGGGACCTTAGAACTCAGCAGTCCTCTGTTTAGGTAATTGGAACAGGAATGAGGAGGGAGGGGATGTTTAAAGGTTCAAGCCCTGATGCTCTTGTCACTGTATCTCTGAGGAGGTGGCCCCACCTGAGGAAACAGGGCAAGATCCAGGAGATCCTAAATATGTGACCCACTTGGGTAGGACTTCAAGCCTCATTCCCTATGGTGGCCAGCTTTGATTGTCAACCTAGAATCATCTGGAAAGAGTCTCAATGGGGGATTGTGTTTATTGGGTTGTCCTGTTTGTGGGAGATTGTCTTAAAATCGATGCAGGAAGGCCTAGCCCACTGTGGGCGGCACCATTCCTAGGCAGAAGGTCCTAAACTGGATACTAATGGAGAAGCCAAGCAGAGTACAAACAGGAAAGCAAGAATATATACATTTATTTCTCTCTGCTCTTGACTGTGAGTGATATATAACGACAGTTTGAAGTTCTGGCCTTGATTTCTTACCAATGATGGGCTGTTACTTGAGGTCTGAAGTAAACCCTTTCTCCTCACTACAACAGAAATGGCACCAGGCTCCTTCCTTTCCCACACACCTCTGTTCAACTCACGTTTGGCTTTTTTGAACAATGGGTAGTATAACCACGTTTGGAGTGGGTTCCTGTTGTCCCATGCTTTAAACACACTCCTGTCAGGCCTGCAGAGTCACAGTCATCAAGTCATGTAAGGAAGACCTGGGTCACTGTTGGCTGGACAAGAAATGACACATGTCCTATAGAAGGAAGGTCATTCAAATCTCCCTCCTACAAAACAGAACTGGGTCAAATTCAGTGGCAGTCACTGCTAGGGTCTAAAACTGTACATGTAGTAAAGGACTGAGGCAGCAGGAGACAGCCAGCTCCTGCTGTGCACACCGTTCCCTGTCTCCCAGCACTCACCCCTGGCATCTCTTCCCTATGACTTGGTCACAAGGACCTCTTCTCTAGTTATGGATTGATGTTTTCCACTATGGAGATCAGTCAGGGTCTTGTGCATGTTTAGCAAGTGCTCTACTACTGAGCTCTATCACTAGCGTGTATGTGTGTGTGTGTGTGTGTGCATGCATGTGTGAGGTGTGTGTGGTGTGCATGTGTGTGTAGTATGCATGGGTGTGAGATATGTATGTGTGTGTGCATATATGTGGTGTGTATGTGGTATGAATGTATTGTGCATGTGTGTGTTTGTATGTGCACTCGTGTGCACAGGTGTATGTAGGTGTTTGTGTGCTTGCATGTGCAGACCAGAAGACCACTTCAGTTTGTCCTGTAAACACTTTGTTCATTTGACGAAGTCTCCCCCTGACCTGGAGCTACAGTGTACTACATAGTGTGGCCAGCCAGACCCTGAGACTCACCTTTCCAGCTTTGGGGAGTGTGAAGGGGTTGAACTCAGATCCTCATGCTTGAAATAAAATATTTCAGCAATTGAGCCATCTTCACAGCCAGTCTCAGTCCTTGAGATGGGGGACTCACTAGGTCTCCCAGGTTGGCCTTTGAACTTACAAATCCTTCTGCCTCAGCCTCTGAAGTAGCTGAGATAGTGGCCTGAACCACCACACCCATGACTGCCTCTGTTAAAAACGTCAAAACACTAGGCAAGCCACTTGTAGTGGTATGCCTTTAATCTAAGCTTGACAGGTAGAGGCTGGCAGAGCTCCCTCTGTTCAAGGTCAGCCTGGTCTACAAAGTGATTTCCAGACCAGTCAGAGGTACAAAATGGGACCTTGTCTCAACCTAACAAACAATGTACTAGGTAGATTGCCCTAAAGGTTTTCCCAGTTCTAAGGCATAAAAGACCTGTCTGGCCCAGTGCAGCACACCTCATTTCCTGAGGCCAGAGCCTATTTCTGAAAATATAGGGTACTTTCTAAAGAGCCTGCAAGCTTATGAGTTACGATGCTCACCACACAGCAGCAGGAAAAGACTCAGCAAATTTTGACATTGTTAGCTCTGCCTTTCCAAACATTCTTTACGAATCAATCATTGTTCTCTGGGATGTCAGATTTAATCTGAAAATCATTTTATAGTTTGTATCTACCTGCACCACCCCTGCTGATATACCAATGGTTTGCATTGAATTCATTCTCACAAGGTGAATGAGGCTGGCCAAGAGCCCATCGTGGAAGGGGGGATTCCAGGATGCTAACAGTTGCTGGGGTGGTGGTGTAGCCACTCGTGAGGTTGTCATGCTCCGGTAACTTGCCCCCTGACGACATACAGGGGCATACACAGGATATGGTAGTAGAAGGGGCTAGCTGGGGAGAGGGATGGGACCAGGAGTCAGAGGGGGACTAGAGAGGGTGATGGGGGATAAATTTGATGTACTATGTATACATAGAAAAATGTCTGGGCTGGAGAGATGGCTCAGTGGTTAAGAGCACTGACTGCTCTTCCAGAGGTCCTGAGTTCAATTCCCAGCAACCACATGGTGGCTCACAACCATCCGTAATAAGATCTGATGCCCTCTTCTGGTGTGCCTGAAGACAGCTACAGTGTACTCATATACACTAAATAAATAAATATATATATTTAAAAAAAAAAAAAAGAAAAAAAAAAAAAGAAAAATGTCATAACATAACCTGTCTTATGTACAATTAATTATATGCTAATAAAACATTAAACATGTGTTTGTCCTAAACTTTTCACCCAGGGACTTAGAGGTCTGTAAATGGGGGAGGGGCATGAAATGGCTCAGTGGATAAGGCAGCAGCTGCTAAAACTGATAGCCTAAGTTTCATGCCTGGAACCCAGAGTAGGAGAGAACTGACTCCAGAAAGCTGCCCTTTGACCTCCACACTTATGCTATGGCATGTGCTTTTCCCCATTGTGTACAAACAGTAATATAAAAGTTTTTAACAGTAAATGACTCATTAGTCTGTCCATTTATCTCATTTTCCCTAATCTCAGTGTTTATTTATTCATTTAGTGTATGTATGTATATATGTATGTGTATGTGTGTATGAATGTGTGTATGTGTATGAATGTATTTGTGTGCATATAAGTATGTGAGTGTATGTGTATGAGTGTCTGTGTGAGTGTATTGTGTCAGTGTGTGAGTATATGAGTGTATGTGTGTGTGTGTGTGTGTGTGTGAGAGAGAGAGAGAGAGAGAGAGAGAGAGAGAGAGAGAGAGAGAGAGAGATATGGGGGATCAGGACACCTCTGGAGGTTGGCACTCCCTTCCACCAAGGTAGGTTCTGGGGTTTGAACTCGATTGTCCAGTTTGGCAGCAAGTACCTTTATTCACTGATCCAGGTCACCAGCTTTTTTCCTTTCCTTATGTATTTGTTTGTTTATAGATAAGATCTCATGTTGCCCAGGCTGGACTCAAATTTGCTATATACCCAAAGCTGGCTCAAAACTGTAGACAAGAGTGATTAAGCCTGGCTTCACTTTCTCTCCTCAGATGCTCAAGATTTAACAAAGAAATGGATGGTCCTGCTTAGTCATGCTGGTGCTTCAGGGGAGCTGGAGGAAGGGAACTAACCAGTAGTGGTCTCCATTAGCAATAGGCATATCTACGCAACAGCAGAGAATTTATTTGAAAAGTGTTTTTTTTAACTAGACACAAAATAACTATCTTATTTAGCTTTTTACTTTACTTTTATTGTTTTGAGACAAGGTCTCACTGTGTAGCCCTGGCTGACCTGGAACTGTACGACAAACTGCCCTTGACCTCACAGACATCTTCTGCCTCTGCTGGGATTAAAGTCATGTGCTACCATGTCCACCTTATTATATCTAACTTCTGTGCAGCGCATGTATGTGGTATGTGTATGTATGTTTGTATGTGCACATATATGCAAATGCACAAGGAAGCTGGAGAGCCACCTCAGGTGTCATTCCTTGGGTGCTGTCTACCTTTTTATGTCCCCTTGAGACTTCTCAGTGGCCTGGGACTTGTGAAGTTGGCTAGGCTGGCTGGCTGGTGAGCACTTTTCCAAACAATGCATCCCCTAGCCTCAGGACTGTCTCTGGCAGTGTGGAATGGGGCTTCAGTAATAGCCAGCAGCAGCACTTGGTCCACCCAAACTGTCTCTCCAAATTGAAAGGTTCTTTCTGGACATAATATAAGAGAATCTGGGGGCTGGAGAGATGGCTCAGCGGCTAAGAGCACCAACTGTTCTTCCAGAGGTTCTGAGTTCAAATCCCAGCAACCACATGACGCCCTCTGCTGGTGTATCTGAAGACAGTGACAGTATACTTACATAAAACAAATAAATCTTTAAAAAAAAAATCTGCCATGATCTTCAAGAGCCCTAGATGGGGGCTGGTGAGATGGCTCAGCGGTTAAGAGCACTTCCAGAGGTCCTGAGTTCAAATCCCAGCAACCACCTGGTGGCTCACAACCATCTGTAATGAGATCTGACGTCATCTTCTGGTGTGTCTGAAGACAGCTACAGTGTACTTACATGTAATAATAAATAAATCTTAAAAAAAAAAAAAAAAGAGCCCTAGATGACTACCACACACAGAACTGAGGTGCCACAGCCTGGACCATCCAATTACAACACTCCTGGTACTGAGAACACTTCCAGGCATCCACAGTGAAGCTTTGATAGATCTATCCCGTGTCAGAATTATCTTTTGCTAGTTTCTCTTCCCACCATTTTTTTGCCATTAAAATTTTGTGTCAGACTTTATGGTGCATACCTACAACCTTAGCTCAACAGGAAGCAGAATTGGGATGCTTGAGAGTGAGGCTTTTAAAAAAAAATTATTATATGTAAGTACACTGCTGTAGCTGTCTTCAGACACACCAGAAGAGGGCGTCAGATCTCATTACAAATGGTTGTGAGCCACCATGTGGTTGCTGGGATTTGAACTGTGGACCTTTGGAAGAGCAGTCAGTGGTCTTAACCTCTGAGCCATCTCTCCAGCCTGAGAGTGCAGCTTTTGTGGGCTTGAGCATAAGCTCAAGGCTAGCCTGGTCTACAGAGGCAAGATCCTGTCTCAAGTAAGTAAATAAAAGTATTCAGGCATGGTGGCAAATGCCTTTAATCTTGGGGATGTAGTTCAATGCTAGAGTGTTTTCCTAGGATATATGGAGCTCTACATTCAATCCCAGTACTATGGGTGGTGTGTGTGTGTTCATACATATGTGTGTGTGTGTGTGCATATTGTATGCATGTGTCCACATGTGTATGCATGTGTATTTGAGTGCAGTGCATGTGTGTATTTATGTGTGTGTATGCATGCATGTGTGTGCACATGTGTATGTTTGTGTGTGTGTGTGTGTGTGTGTGTGCTCAAATGGTATAATTTGGTTAGATACTGAGAGTGATGGTGATTCCATGTTTCATTCCATGTCTTCATGAGGCTAAATAAAATTTGGTAACTATACCTCACCTGTTCTTTTCCTGCTATCGCACATGGAAGGAACAGCCAGTACAAGCAACACCAGCACTGTCCTGTCAAACCTAGTGCCTTCTAGAGCAGAGGGGGAGCATAATGCCCCAAACTAAGATTTAAGATGCAGTCAAGCATGGTATCCATGCTTTAATCCCAGCGCTTGGGAGGGTGAATTAGAAGGGTCAGAGTTTTGAGGCCTGGCTGAACAAACATGTAAGAACCCGAAAGAAAGAAAAGGATGAAAAGGAGGGAAGCTGTTTGTAGCAACATACACTTGTGTTCCCAGCATTTGGGTAGAAGAGGCAGCAGAATCAAGAGTTCAAAGTTATCCTAAGCTATATAGCAAGCTTGAAGGCAACCTAAACTACATAAGATACTATCTCAGATATGGGGGAAAAACCAGAGGTGGCTCAGTAGTTAGGTGCACCTACTGCTCCCACAGAGGGTCCTAAGCACCCCCCACATCAGAAAACTCAAAACTGCCTGTAACTCCAGCTGCAGGAGAATCTGTCACCCTCTTCTAGTCTCTAAGTGCACATGGTACACGTAAGCACACATAACACACTTTTTTTTTTTTTTTTTTTTTTTGGTTTTTCGAGACAGGGTTTCTCTGTATAGTCCTGGCTGTCCTGGAACTCACTCTGTAGACCAGGCTGGCCTTGAACTAAGAAATCTGCCTGCCTCTGCCTCCCAAGTGCTGGGATTAAAGACGTGCGCCACCAACGCCCGGCCCACACTAATTATTTTTTAAAGGAAGTTTACAGAAGGCAGCAGGGCAATTTGGAAAGGCCCAAGTCTTAGACTGTGTTGTACGCCCAGCTGCTCTCAGAACTACCAACCAGCAGATCTCTGTGGACCCACCATATGCTTGGAAAACTTAACACAATTAACAAGTTGGACATGAGATCTTGGGGAAATGGACTTGGCATTTCAACATATGAACAGGGAGACAGCACCTTGTGGCTGTGGATCAAATACACCAAGTTTTGTCTTCTCTGACATCACCTGAGAGATGGCTCCTGCCTGTCACAGGCAAGAGCCAAAAAGAAGGTGAAGACATTACAGCGTGACCACGAGATGCTTCTAAATAAATGGTGTGAGGTGATCCTGGGAGAAAAGACGGGAGGGCCTGGTGCAAGAATTTAAGGAGCCCAGGTGTGGGACTGGAGAGATGGCTCAGCGGATAAGAGTACTGGCTGCTCTTTCAAACGTCCTGAGTTCAATTTCCAGCAACCACATGGTAGCTCACAACCATCTGTAATAAGATCAGACGCCCTCCTGTCTCGGAAAAAAACAAAACAAAACAAACAAAAACAACAACAACAAAAGAGATCAGACGCCCTCTTCTGGTGTGTCTGAAGACAGCTACAGTGTACTTCATATAACAATAAATAAATCTTAAAAAAAAAAAAAAAAAGACAGGTGTTGTAGTGTACACACACCTGCAGTCCCTGCACACGTGAGACTTGCCTTGTATTTTGAAGCTAGGCTAGATTACAGTGAGTTCAGCCAGCCTGGGCTACAGTGTAAAACTGTGCACACATGCACACATACAACCATACAAAGCCAGCAGCGTAAGGTCTTGCCAACCAGTTGGCCCTGGTCAGGTACCAGCTACCCACAAAGGCCATGACCCACATTCCCAGTATCCTTGGACTCTTGGCATTCCAGAGCCAAGAACACAATTGCAGAGTTTGTGGCATTCCAGAACATGTTGGGAAATTTTTAAATGTCCCAGTGAATGTCATGGAAAGATGAGGGAGAAGCCAAGAGATAGAAGTGGGCTGAGGGCAGCCATCTAGGGCTCCACTGTCCTCTAATAAACTTCCAAGCAGACAGGTGTCAAGAGCTAGCTGTCTGAAGCTGAGGAATGGTTAAGAATGTGCAGACTCAGGAGGTCCCAGCAGGGAATGCTGGGCGTGGACAGTTGGTTTTATCCAGGAGCTCCCTATCTCGGCTGGAGGATGTCACCTGCTCAGCCCAGGCTTACAGAGAGGAGTCCCTGAAGATGAAGCCTGTCCCCTGAAGCCCTTCCTCCCTCTGAGATGTTATATACACCCTTGTTGCTTATATTCTGTGTTGGATTTGGAAAGGTTGGCTTGGCCCCAAACTCTGATGTTTCATCTGCGATGGACCGGGGGCCAGATAAGGTTCCACCCACCTTGGGTGGCAAGAAAACAGCACCCAGGCCTGACCTGAGACACAGTTCAGTAGTACAGTATTTACTTAGGTTACACAAGTGGTTATGCACGCCCAAAATCCCAGCAGTATGGAAGGAAAGGCAAAAGGAGAGCAAAAGAGGGTTGTCTTCTTCCACAAAGCAAGTTCAAGAGCAGCTTGGGCTACAAAAGACTATGTCAAAAATAAGGAGTAAGAAGAAGCAGGGAGCTCCATTTTGTAGATGAAGAAGCTGAGTCCAAGAGGCAGGCACCATGCTCTCCCAATGACTAGTTTACTGTGGGGAAGGCCAGCGTGATGGGGGATGGGTAAGAGTAGCTCTCCAGAACAGAGGACCTCAAGCCTGTCCCTCGCATCCCCTGCCTCAGCTGCTCTTCTCTTTCATTGCCTGTGACAGAACTGTCTAGCTCCTTGTACCTCAAAGTACTACCAGGAAAAGAGGTGGATCTGCCCAGTGCCTGCTGTGTGGTGCGGCGTGGACCCTGGAGTTAGCCATGGTTCATACACTACCCCCACTCTGTGTTCCCACACTTCTATCCCAGCTCAGCCCTTCAGAGGACCTGAAGCTGCAGCACAGCTTCACCCGCATGGGGGAAGAAGCCGTTACCTCAATCACTGAATACTTCCTAAGCCAGTCCCACCCAGACTTCACTCAGCAGCCTGCCTGGGTGAATGCAGGCAGGGCTGAGAGCATGGGAAAGAAACCTTGAGACCCGCCTTCCCCACCCACCCCAACCGGCTCACTCATGCACCAGCAGTCCTGACCCTTCCTCCTCCTGGTCATTCTCAGAGAGGGGTGGAGGGGCAGTCTTCCTGCCTGGTGTAGCAGGGTCTACTCACCACCTTCCCCACCACCTTGCCTGGCCTCCAACAAGTCCCAAGATGGAAGAGTGGCCAGTGATAGTCACTCCTAGACAGAAGGAGCTATCAAACTTCCAGAGTTCACACATAGCCTGGAACACAGAAAAACCATGCAGCAACAGTAGCCCACCCTTCAGTCCTCCATCCTGGCTCAGCCCCCTAGTTCTTTGTCACATTTGCGTCCTGGTCCTGTTCTTGCCCAACTGGAATTAGCTTGTATTCTGTCTCCACCTGTATGCAGGGGACAAAGTGGATATCTGCTGAAATATCCTGTGCATAGAAAGCTCCTCTCAAGAATTGGCTCAATGAATAAAAAAAACAAATGACCCACCTAAATATGGGAGCCTACTGTGGGACTCCCTAGTCTACTAGAGAAGTCCCTAGAGATACGTGGGAAGGTCAACATTTTGCAGTACCTATGCTTGACACTAGATGGCACACAGAGCAAAGAACTTGCTGCAGACAGGAAGGTCTTGAGATTGGGGGAGAGGTTAAGCTTGCCCTAGCCCATCTACAAAATCTTTTAGCTGAACAGGGCACACTGTAATCACCAGGTTTTCCACAGACAGACCCTGTGGAATATGAATCAATGCACATGCAGATCTGCAGTGCCCAACAAGAGGAAAGGCAAGCCCTTCTAGACAGCAGAGCCTTGCTCAGGGAGTCTGACCTTTTTTCTCTAAGCAGGCCTTCACTGGGTTAGATGTCAACCACTAGCAATTGGCTTCACCTGGCATTGGCTGATTCAGTGGGAACTCATGCAAGGACACGCTGGGAGGGGAAACAACTAAGCTTCACACCCACACCAGAGCTGAGAAGCCATGGTCTAGCATGGAGACCCATGTCTTCTGCCTTTCCCTCTCCCAGTCGCATGAGGTCAAGAGTGCAAAGCCCTAATGTTAGCACTTCCTTATCCTCCCAACAGACTGGTGGTCAATCTCTTTTCCACTGCAGACCCCAGTAGTCTACAGTGAACCTTATGTTACTCCTGGGACAAAGTCTCACTGTAAGTCCAAGCTGGCCTCAAACTTGGGGCAATCCTCCTGCCTCAGTCTCAGTCAGGGATTACAGTTGCATAACCACTAAGCAGAATGACCAAAGGGTGCTATCCTGGCCTGTGAAAATTTTGTACTCTGCGGACTTTCAATGTTTTAAAAACAGCTCAAGGTCCGTGAATGACAGGAAGTTTAACTGGGGGGTGAGGAAGTGGGTGTCAAAAGACTGCATTCCAGCTGGGAGGTGGACTGGAAGACTGCAGCAGAACAAGTGGCAGACAGGAAAGAGCTGAGCAAATCTGCAGGTGGGAGTTCCTTTTACATGGCCGTTTAAATCGGAAATTCAGCTTTTCCCACTGGCCAACCCCTTCACCCAAGAAACTTTTACACCAGGTACTGAGTCTATGAAATAGAAAGACAACTTATCGGTAATAAATCATAGGGGTGTTTATTTGAAATGCCAAGGTGCATATGGAAGAAATGGATGTGCTTTTTACACAATTCTGGGTGAGCATTCGATCCTGTAAGCTGCTGAGCGCCATCAGCATTATTTAGAGCTGGCTGATGTTTCAACTTCATGGTTGATTCAGAGAACACTGCTTTACATAAACACAGTATAGCATGGAAGCAGTGTTTAAAGTCATTTCAGAAAGTGCTGGAAATTGTGCTGTAACACCAAGCTAAAACCTTCCAAGTTTTCCATGAAATCCGGGTCAGAAACGCATACAAAAACTCTTGAAAAAGCAAACCTGGAGGCAAATGCCTGTGATCTCAGCACTTTGGAGTTACAGCATCTTCAAAAGATCCATCACTCTTGACAGGATCTAATCCCAATACTGACACTGCTGAGTTCCTGTTTGGTATGGGGGGGGGGGAGGGGGAAGGCCTGGAGAACAGAGTCAGCAGGGTCTGAGTTCTTTCTGGGCCAGCTAAAACTACATAGTGAGACCCTGTCCTGAATAACTAACTAGGTATAGCAGACCTGTAAACCCAGTATTCCAGATTAAGACAAGAAGATCAAGAGTTGAAGGCCAGTCTAAGATATATGAATATATGGTATAAAACAAAAAACTTCCCAGCTCCCTCCCTATTTTAATCTTGTCAATCCCTTCCTAATTTAAATCCTGAACCTTACAGTCTTCACGGGGTCCAAAGATGGCTTAGAACTGTGTGCCCAAGACTGGCCTCCAACTCACAATCCTGCCGTAGCCCCTTCCCTATCAGTGGTAAGCAGTCAGAAAGGAGCTGTTCTACTACGACCATGCACTAATTAGTGTAATATTCCTTAATCCAAAAGCTGGGTCCTTAAAATGGGCATACTGATACATCCCAGAAGTCCCAGCTCTTTAGGGGACAAGCAAGCGATGAGCCTTGCCAGTCAGTGGTGCTGCATACTGTTAAACCCAGAGCTTGGGGAGGACAGAGGCAGGAGATGAGTTTCAGGCCAGCCTGGTCTACAGAACAATTCCAGGACAGCTAGAAATACACAGGAAAACCCTGTCTCAAAAGAGGTAAGTCACATAGACTGAAAGGGAGTGAGGAAAAGGTTTGCCGTCAGTGGAGCCCTGATTAACAAGGAAACAGAGGGACTTTAGGAATGAGATGTGGACAGCTTCACCAGAAGAGGCTGTGCTGGTCCCAGTCAGCCTTGTAGAGACTAGTTGTGTCCCTGTGGTAAACACAGAAACCTAGGATTGCTAGAGGTCAAATTCTTACCAGAGCTTCTTACAATTCAGTGAAGTCCAGCAGGGCCCTGTCTCCACAATGCTAATGGCACACCTGCATACAGGGGTCAGGGCTACCAGCCCCAATGAGGACCAGCTGAAGCATTCTCTAGGGTCAATTTCTCACCTTCCAGCCCCCTTCCTACTGGGCAAAACTACTTGACTCGGGCAGTTTTTGCATGAAGTCTCACCCTGTGACAGGCTAAGGTAGTAAGCACTTTAAATGGTTAATTCTACAAAGTCTTCAACTGTAGCTTTTTAATTGTCTCTTACACACATAGGGGAGAAAGAAGGTAACCTATCTTGTATTGAATAAGGGTAAAATTACCTTATTCCTGAAACACAGAAACTGCTTAGTGTAATTGTGGATAAACCCATTGTAACAAATTTTAAATCTTGAACATTTCAAAAGCGCTACTGAGTCACTGTCAAGTTTCTCCCTTTCTTTCCTATTGGTGGTTCCCACATCACTCACTAAGCAGTCACCAAATCCACCGCAGACACTGCTAGGGCTTACCTTGGAATCTGAAATACTTTCCATACTGGAGTCAGGAGGTAAGCAGGCTTTTGTTTACTACAGGGGTGAGGTGGGAGAGGGTCTTGTGCTAACCTGAAATGTGGTGTCCTTTCTAAGGTAGTCACCAAAACCAACAGCATTCAGTTCTGCAAATACACACCAAGCCACATGAGCTCCAAACCCTTTAATACAGTTGAGGCACAGGCAATAAACACTTCATTTTTTTCAGAGGAATGGATTTGTTATGCTGTCCCATCAGGCACCAGACCACACCACTTCTTCAACAGTTCATCACACTCTGATTTGCAGGTTGATTCAAAGTCACAGAGTGGTACATATACCTAACCTGCTGGAGATAAAGGAACACAACACCTGGACTTTTGCCTCCATCTGCACATGACACTATTGGGGGTGTTTACATCTTTCCAGGCAGCTGGCTAAAATGTTTTCAGTTAAGACAGCAGCACCCAAAAATACACCTTCGCCCAAGGCAGCATGCCAACATGCCCTGACATGTAGTCCCTTCTCCAGACTTCGCATGGCAACACCCAAACAGCTTTTATGCTGAGTGTTAACCTTGCCTTCTGGCCTTATTGAGCAGCACCAACGCTTTCTGCTTCCATCTATTTAATTTTAGGTGAGGTGGGGTGCAGCATGTTTTTGTGAAGAAAAGTAGTAGTTGCTAACCAAACAGCTGGTGTTCACAAGTAACAGTGCCAATGCCTCACATCTGTCCAGTGTGTAAACAGACTTGGCTTAATCATCCTCAAAGTAAAACAGCATTTCCACCTCTCAACCCCAGGGGCCAGGGCATCACCGCACACTGCAGAGCACCTCTGCTAGGAGTGCCCTTTGGTCTTCTCCACACCTGGGCTGACTACAGTGCTGTCAATCTGACAAGTCACCCTTGTGGTGCTTGGGACTAGAGATCCTACCAGCAAAATGCAACCAGCATGCTTGTAGCATCATTTCCCAAAGCATGCATACCTACCAAGAGAGCAGTTTAAGGACTCAGGATCAAAAGGCCTAGAACCATGGAAGAGGTCTCGAATGTGTGCCTCCAGGTCTGGCATTCCACCAGAAAACATTAGAGAACAGCTGAGTGAATGGAGCTGTCCAAAGCTGTTATCCAAACACCAACCAGAGGCAGAAGCTAACTAGAGCCCCAGTCCAGATTCTTCCCACTACACTACCCCACAGAAAAGGCGAGGCGAGCCAAACCAACAAGCCTACAGCACAGATGCAAGCGAGCTGTCCCATGAGAATGCTGCTCGGTGAACAGACAGTAGCAGACCACGGAGGTCGCCACACTTGATTTAGACAGGCCCAGTGGCCAGTGCTGCCACCATCTGAGAAGAGGTCCCACTTGCTGCAGCAAAGTCTCCAGTCAAGATGACACACCACTGTCACTGCACAAGATAAATTAATCAATCTACAGTTAGGACTGAAGAGATATTCTGTTAAAAGCAAAAAGGGAGTCAACACTTACACAAGACCACCACAGCTTCCTTGAGTTTCTGGTTAATTTACACAACAGAAAAAGAATCACTTCACAGCAGTAGCAACTGACAAAGAAATTATTCCACTTAGAGGTTTTAATTGAGAAATACTAAGTCAGGCAAACATGCAAATTCAGAATTTAAACAAGTGCAAGGCCTGGTTATTCTGAAATAATCATCAGCTGGAGATGGACCTGAAGACACTCCACAGAATTAACTGAACTAATGTTGATGGGACACCCCAGAGACGAGGGGCAGACTGACCCTCAGTCTATATGAAGAGCCGAGCGAGCAGACAGCAGGCCAAGCTCTCCCCCCAGGTCAGAGTGCACAGGTCTGAGGCCTGTGTTGTTTGCATTAGGAGGAAGTGCCCAGAGCACAGGAAGCCACTGATGGAGACAGAAGCTTTGAAGGAAACACGGGGAGGAGATGGAATTGTTAACAGACAACACACCGCACATGTTCAAACGTAAGCAAGAAACGGTCTCTGTAGGGTTTTAATGCTCAGTTTTCACAAACACAAGTGTCTACCCAATTTTACAACATACAATAAAACATTCTAGTCTTTAAAATGTGCATTATTCAACTATTCCTCGTATTCTTTTCCAATCTTTTAAAATCACCAGGAGTTTCTACCTAAGTAATACTCTACTATATTTACATTTGAATTGCATGTCTTAAGAACAAACGAAATCCATGATATTTTGGTTAACTCAGTGTATTTATAAAATGAAAAGCTCTATCAAAATACTTTTCACTGGAAAAATAAATAGAACAGACAATGGATCTACCAAAGTTCACATTCGCATTGGCAGATGTCAGTGTGGGACAGTTCATGACAAGCACAATTTGCCCTTATTCCCCCAGAGCTGATCAGCTTCCAAGCTAACTGTTAAATTATTTTACTGAGATTTCATCATGTTGGTATCTGGCTCATTCCACATCATCTTCAGCCAAGCTCTGAGCACTTACAATTCTCTGAAAGAAAAAGAAAATTAATTTTGTTATTTTGTCTTTTTTTTTTTTTTTTTTTTTTTTTTTTTTAAACAGAGCTGAGGACCGAACCCAGGGCCTTGCACTTGCTAGGCAAGCGCTCTACCACTGAGCTAAATCCCCAACCCCGAAAATTAATTTTGATAAGTGTCTTAGCTTCAACTTAAATTGCTCTTCATATTCAATACTTGCTAAAATTCTCCCATTTTGACATAGATCCCATACTTCATATGACTGTCTCGGAAGACTACCTGGGCATGGTTACACATACCTTGAACCTCAGCACTAGAGATGCGAGCAGAGGGAGAGGGGATCGGACTGGTGGTGGTGGGGAGGGGTGTGATCTTACAAGCAAGTTAGTTCCATATGAAAATTCAAGCACATGGCACAATGCTGTTCATCCATGAGAGCCCTTACTAAGCTGTCTATGAGTCACAATTTGCCTTTCCAGCCTACAACCATCACAGGGAATACTTCACGCCAAAATATCCACCAAAATCTGTGTATAACTTACACGCTTTGTTCTCAACACAGCTTCCCTGTACTGGAAGCTTGTACCAGTGGTTTGTACATGCTTGGCCCAGAGAGTAACACTATTAGGAGGTGTGGCCTTGTTGGAGTAGGTGTGTCACTGTGGAGGTGGGCTTTAAGACCCTCATCCTAGCTGCCTGAAAGCCAGCCCATGTCTGCCTGGATCTTTCGATGTTCCTGCCTTGATAACCTCTGAACCTGTAAGCTAAGCCAAATTAAATGATACCTAAGAGTTGTCTTGGTCATGGTGTCTATTCACAGCTGTAAAACCCTAAGACAGTACCACTCTCCAACTGGATCAGTTCCTGAACTGAGCAACTAAAGACTAACTTCCAGTTCTTCATTGCACATGGTTGGTTCTCTTTCCAATTCTGTCACACAGCCTAGTCACATATAGCCACAGCAGCCAAATAATCTGTTCTTATTCCCGGAATTTTGATTATAGCAACACAGTATAGACAAAGTCAGCTATCCCTTCAACAGCACATAGCATCAATTGAGACATGAACAGAATGGAACCATTTTAATCTATCTTTAAAAGACTTAGTTCAAGCTAGAGAGATGGTTCAGAGGTTAAGAACACTGATTGCTCTTCAGAAGTCCTGAGTTCAATTCCCAGCAACCACATGGTGGTTCACAATCATCTGTGATGAAATCTGGTGCCCTCTTCTGGCATGCAGGCATATATGCGGGTTCTTGGTTTTCTTTTTTTTTTTTCTTCTTCTTCTTCTTCTTTCTTTCTTTCTTTCTTTTTCTTCTTTCTTTCTTTCTTTCTTTCTTTTTTTTTTTTTTTGTTTTGTTTTTTTGGGTTTTCTTTTTTTTTTTTTTCGAGACAGGGTTTCTCTGTATAGCCTTGGCTGTCCTGGAACTCAAAAATCCGTCTGCCTCTGCCTCCCAAGTGCTGGGATTAAAGGTGTGCGCCACCACCAGCCCCCAGAGTGTTGGGAAACAGCACAGAACTCAAAGCCCACAGCAGGAAAAAGTGGCAGACAGTACCAAGCCTGACACAGAGAGACCAGGATGGTCCAGGCTATGCAGTCTTGACATCTGTATCCCCTGCTAGGTCATCTAAGTAGCTGAATAGGCTGAATTTGGGAACTGTACAGGCTGGTTTTGTGTGTCAACTTGACACAGGCTGGAATTATCACAGACAGAGTTTTAGGTGAGGAAATGCCTCTATGAGATCCAGCTGTAAGGCATTTTCTCAATTAGTGATCAAGGGTGGGAGGGCCCCTTGTGGGTGGTGCCATCACTGGGCTAGTAGTCTTGGGTTCTATAAGCAAGTAAGCTGAGCAAGCCAGTAAGCAACGCCCCTCCATGGCCTCTGCATCAGCTCCTGCTTCCTGACCTGCTTGAGTTCCAGTCCTGACTTCCTCTGACAATCAACAGCAATGTGGAAGTCTTTCCTCCCCAATTTCCTTCTTGGTCATGTCTGTGCAGGAATAGAAACCCTGACTAAGACAGGGACTCAAACATAAAGGTCTTATGGTTGACACAAGCACTTACACTTCTGGTTCACATCTGACACAGCACAGACCTTACGCTAGTTCATAATGTATCACAGAACAGGCATATCCAATATTACATGCTCTGCAAACTTACCCTTAAGCATGGAGATCTTAATTCATGTGTTACTCTGAAGCACATCACCTCCTTACCTGACTAATGGTTGGAAGCTTGGTCAGAAGCATCTGGAACACTGGTGGTGGAAGAGTCTGTTGTAACACTTGCAGCAGCTGCTGAGGCTGTCCACACACAGCAATGGCATTTGTTAGGTGGTCCACACCCTTCTCATAGTCACCTGTCAAACACATAACTGCATGTTATCTGAAGCCATCAAGATGTTGTCACCAAGTAATTGGTCCTAGCCCAAATCACTAACAAGTAAAAAATTGGCACAGAATTTCCTTGTACCCACAGAAATGAGCACACATTACCAACTGACAGCTGTGCAGAGACTGAAGCACCAGCATCTACAGCTTTCATAGCCTGTCAAGCATGGTCAGAAATAGCCAAATCTCTGCTGTCATTGTGGGAATTATACAAATCAGTCGATACCTGACTATCATCTGGGTTTAGGCAGCCCTTACTTACTGTGACGTACATGCCCATTCCCTTTCCTGGGCTCCCGAGATGTGATGCCCACAGAAGAACCTGCTGAGGGCCAGGCATGGATGCAGAAGACACCAGGTCTCTGCTGAACCTGCACTGGCAATAACCATCTTTTCTGCTGAACTGGCAGTGCTGATGTTGCAGCTGGTTCTGAGAACACACAATGACTGGCCCTCTGTAGGGCATCTTGGAAAATCTTCTGACTGGTGTCTATTTCCTGCACTTAACACTTTCTGATTAGTTTTCCTCCTCAATTGCTCTTAATCTAGAAAAAGCTTGGAAACTAAGAAAGTTTGCTAGTTATTTGAATGCAAGAACTACCTCTGACTCTTGGAGAAACCAACTGAACAAACTCAACAAGAAACTTTATTTTAGAAAAGAAACATAATAAATAAGCTGAGGCCAGTGAGGTGGCCCAGCAAGCAAAGGTGCTTGTTAAGGAGGCTTGCATGTCTTAGTTCAATCCCCAGACTCCCATAGGTGGAAGAGAATGTTTGTGAGATTTTCTCTAACCTCCACTCACTTATGAGCTTATGTACTTTGGTGTTTTGCCTTCATTTATGACTGTGTGAGGATGTTGAATGCCCTATAACAAAAGTTACAGACAGCTGGGCTGGAGAGGTGGCTCAGTGGTTAAGAGCACCGACTGCTCTTCCGAAGGTCCTGAGTTCAAAAATCCCAGCAACCACATGGTGGCTCACAACCATCTGTAATGAGATCTGACGCTCTCTTCTGGAGTGACTGAACACAGCTACAGTGTACTCATATAAATATAATAAATAAATCATCTCTTAAAAAAAAAAAACTCAGCATTTAAAAAAAAAAAAAAAAAAAAAAAAAAAAAAAAAAGTTACAGACAGCTGTGAGCCACCATGTGGCTGCTGGGAATTGACCCTGGGTTCTTCTCCAAGAGCAGCCAGTGCTCTAACTATTGAACCATCTTTCCAGCCCATAAAATTAACTTTTTAAAGGGGTAAAGTTGACCATAAACTTTCCTCATAAAACTAACAGAATATACACTATCTATATATCAAGTTCAACTCCATCTGAATCTAGTGAGGAAAAAAAAAACCTGAGAATAACACAAATTTTTTGTTTTGTTTCTTGGGACAGGTTTCTCTGTGTAGCCCTAGCTGGCCTTGAACTCAGAAATCCACCTGCCTCTGACTCAAGTGTTGGGTTTAAAGGCATGTGCCACCACTGCCAAATTTATTAATGATAGGAACAACTTCGAAACTACTTTTGAGATAAAAACTAATAAACAATGGGACCATTCTATTGTCTGAAACAAAATGCTGCCCAATTCTAGAACAAAAAAATAAAACAAAACAAAACCACCTTTCAATACAAGTGACTGACAAAACGAGGCCCAAAGTAATTATTTAAATTCTGAACCACATAACTGATCAGATCTGAAGAGCTAGCAATACCCGGTGTGGTGGCTAACATTGGCTGTCAACTTGGTTATATTTGAAAGTAACTAAAACCCAAGAAGCTGAGTGCATCTATGGGGGTATTTTTCTTGGATGGACTTTTTTTGGCAGAGAGCCCCTCCAAATCCAGGCCATACCTTTTGGAGACCACTCATAACAAAAATAGTTGTGCTTTTCCGTCTGCTTGCCCTCTCTCACTGCCAAGTTCATCTATCCCAAGCCACCCCTTTGATGGTGTTATAACACACAAATTGGAAGTGCCACAGCTCTCTAGGACCTCCAGCAGGGTGTGGTCTCTAGGACCTCTATGAGAACTGAAAAGCTACCAGATCCTTGGCCTTTCTGTTCGAAGAGATAGCCACTGTTGGGACTAGTCAGACACTAATAAATAAGCCACTGTAATAAATCCTTTACACAGACACATAACTGGTCTATGAATTCATTCTATGAATCCTGTTCCTTAGAGAACCCTAATACACCCCATGACTCTGATTAGGTAAATTAACTTTGTTTTAGGCTTATTAGCCAACTCCTTCCTACACCCCTGGAAAAACCTGGACTAGGTGAGTGTTGATGGACTCAATCATATTTGCTGTTACTATTTATTCTGCACTATGGAGACACCCAAGAGAGTCATCTGCAAAAATAAAGTTCTTTCCTGATTTCACTCAACTGTTACCTTATCTACCACGGCCTATCACAGGACAAAGAACTCTAAAACTCACTTAAATCACAACAGCAACCCAGTTTGTCTTTCTGGAGCCAGCCTCAGTCTAAAGGACCAAAAAAACCCACCTTTAGTGTTTATTCCTAAATGACTATTACCTTGTGCTAATAACTCTTCACCAAGCTGTATCTCTTCAAGGAAGAATTTCTGAACAGCTTCAGCATCTTTTAAATCAGGTAACTGGAAATGGAACATACAGAAATTAAGTTGAAGATACAACAATACAACATAAGGAAAACCACTAAAAAATGAGTTCATTCTAAGAACAAAACTCCTGAATGAAGAAAACCTAAAGCAAGCTAAAGCATAAAATATCTATAGTCTATACATCTAGACAAGCCTTTATATTACCTACACATCTCTATCGGCTATATAATGCTATTTTGTTGCCATTATAGACTATTAAACTATTATCCATTCATTCTTTTAACAGTATTTCACTCAGATGTACCTTTGTTGGTAGGGTTTGGGGCTGAACCTAGGGCCCCTAGCATACTAGAAAAGCACTCTACCGCTAAGCTAGATTACCAGTCCTCTTTTTGACAGAGATCTTACAGGCTGGCCTGGGTATAGCTCAGAGGTACAGAGAGTTTGCCTAGCATACACAAACACCATTTCGACCTCTAAAATTCTAAATAATACACCTCCTGTCAGACCCACAGGCATGCAGATCCTAAGCTATCTAATCATACCCCACAAGGTGGAAAGGCAGCCTGGACATACCGGAAAGCAGTGTCCCGGCTCCAGTTCACCAGAACCATATCCCGCCAGCTATGCTCATCACTCAACTGGCTCAAAACAGCAAAAAGTGTGACATTTATCAATACCATTTCGCTTGCCTGAGTGTTAGTTCATCTACAAATCCAGAGTGTCAGCAAGAGGGAAAGTTGACATGTATGATGACTAATTAGCATTTGCTTACTTACACATGATATTTTTAATCAAGTAGATAAAAACCTACAGTCATCAAAATTATAAACTCAGGACTCATAAAAAAATGAAAATTTATATTCCACAAGTTTCAATTTGTTTTTTTAAATTTGTCAGAACCTGATAAATTTCTGATTCATAGGTTAAAACATTAGAGGTATTTAGGACTAAACACACATGGTTCTTTTTGCTACTTTATTCCACTATGATGCCCAGGATGCCTCTGGCAGGGCTTCTCAAACTAGGATTAAAGGTGTGGATCTTTTAAATGTTGCTGTCGGAAGAAGGAAGGAAAATCCAACTGAATTCTGTATTTTTTCTAAGCCATAGCTGAGAACTTCAACTCTTGGTGTCCATCTCTGGAGACCCTCATCTTGCTGCTTACCCAGCTAACACACTTGCTGTTACTACCACCAAAGGAAATTACAGGAGGCCCAGAGAGCATGTCATCTACACGCAAAAAGATAAGACTATTTTTATTACCTTGGAAAGCCCAGCTCTCTCCTTAGCAAGCTTCTGTTTCTTTCTTCCTACAAGAAAAATAAAAATTTATCTATCATCATAAGGATCAAGTCATCTAACTGTTGCAACCATCATTAAGTCTATAAAAGATTCTGCGTCCAGAATCCCTCCCTACGTCCCTGGTGAGTGAACTGATGTTTCTAGAGCTTTCTCTTCTGCATCCTCAGGTCCAGCAATTCACAAGACAGAGTGCCCCAACAGCTGCGCAGAACAAAGCTCCCTTTCCAAATAAAAGAATTAAGCCATTATTACTGAAATACACAGATTCTAGCTTTACTATTAAAACAAACTATCCCTTCTTAAGCCAAGCAGTTCTATAAAAGTAAACTATTTGACCAGCTCTGTGCCCAGGCTGGCTTACAACTCCAACAGCACTGAGGCTCCTAACAGATGGGATCCTGCAGCTCCAGTTCCCAAGTGCAGGGATTACAGGCAGGCAACTAGTCCCAGGAGTATTTACACATTTGGCCAAAAGAGAAGGGCAAGGGGTCGAGCACCAAAATGCATTGAAATTGTTACCTCCGGGCTGGTTAGTTAAAAAAAATGGCCTCAGTGCTCTGTAACCGTATGTTAGCTTATGGGGATCACCTGCCAGTGCCTTACACTTACATTAGAGTAAACCTGATCCTCAATAAAACTCATCTAATAATAGTGCCTGTAGTTACAAAGCTTCTAGCACACTTGTGAGTTAAAAGATGTAAAATGTGGTACAAGGGCCTAGGCTCATATTCTGCCATTTTGGCATTCTACAGCTAAATACCCAATACCTAGAAAGTAACAATTACTCAATACTATGACCTAGACAACAACCAGGTGGTACAAGTGTAGGGCATTCTCCCTATGCAATAGATGGGTAAATTGTAAGCAAGAAAAAACTCTCCAAGATCAGTCTTGCCAAGAAAAGCAAAAGCCATCACCAGGCAAAACATCTCTGAAAGCCTTAAAGTATTCTACGGATCTGAGTCAACTCGTGACTAAGGACCTGTCGGCCAACACTTTAAAATGTATGCAATGGACAGCTATTCAAGCAGCTCGACTCTGGACTACCTGTCTTCGTTCTATCCCTATCACCAAAGACATCATTCAGATGAAAACCATCTCACAAAGCAAAACTGTGTAATAAGCAATGAAAAATATAATGTGCTAAACCAGAATTTTGAGAAAATAAAGGGCAATGAACCTAATTCCCACAACCATTTAACTAATGCAGTGCATGGGTGTAGAAGATAAGATCCGTACTGTGTTTCATTTTTAGCAAGTGGATTAGAGTTCTGCCTTCAGTTTCATAAAACTATCTCTGTAATAAAGGCACAAATGATAACAGGCTAAAAGAGGTCACACATTCAATTAACAAAGTCAGGGCTTGGTTATGTATCGATACTAGCCTGACACTTGTAAATCTACCAAGTTTAAACTATATGCATTAAACAAAAAATAAAACTGTAAGTCAAGTGAATGCCTTTAATCTCAGCACATGAGAGGCAGGGGGAATCTGAGTTCAAGAACAGCCAGGATTAGAGATCTTGTCTTAGAACAATACACAAGCATGCAAAGCCTAAATTCAGAACCACGCCAAACCCAAGCCATTATTTACAGTAGGCACATACTTAATGAATTCCTCAGGGAAGGGTCTCCCGTGTGCACTATAAATGAAGGGCACCTGCAATGGGCACAGTAACTATTTAGAAACCTCAGATGAAGCCTTAACACCAATGGAGGTGGGGTGGGGGTAATGACCACCCACTTACAGAAGCCAAGTCTGAGTTAAGACATCTGATTTCAAATCCTTAAGCCCATTTTCATTAACAAACAAAATGACTTAGAAAACTATCCTTTTATTACAGATATACATGCACATTAAATAACTTAAATTCAAATTACTCAAGTTCTTAAGGATCACCCAACCACAGTTTAGAGACTGTGAATTTACTGCTACTTGGTAGCAAATGCCAAAACAACACTTCTAGCATTCTCTCTCTTTTTTTTTTTTTTTTTTTTTTGAGACAGGGTTTCTCTGTGTAGTCCTTGCTGTCCTGGAACTCTCTGTAGACCAGGCTGGCCTCGAACTCAGAAATCCGCCTGCCTCTGCCTCCCAAGTGCTGGGATTATAGGCGTGCACCACCACGCCCAGCTTCTAGCATTCTTAATTACTGCTGTCAGCAACTGTACCAAGGACTCCTGAAGTGTGGCTTCCCCTCTGCCTTGTCACTGCTGCAGTTAGTAATTCACTGATATCAACTGGTTCTGACTAACAGAAAGAGAGAGACAGGAGCAGAGATGGAAGGCTTAGGCTGCAGAAGGCCATGGATTCAATCACAGGAAGGGCAAAAAAGGAAATGCTGGAAAGATTTTTTTTAAAAGAACAACCCTAGCAGGGTGTGATGGTCAGGACTTTAATCCTACCATCTGTGAGGCAGAAACAGGTTTATCTGCGTTCAAGGCCAGAAAGGTCTACAGAGTGAGAGCCTGTCTCAAAATTAAGACGATCATGATTTTCCTCAAACAACTTATGGTTTCTACAACCAAAAAAACTTTCTCAAGATTTACAACAAGGCTTTCCAAAGGAATCAGCCTGCTTAGCTGTCTCCAAATGTGTAGATCCACTGCCCCAACGCACTGAGCAGACTTGTGGGCCCAAGAGCCACACTTCAAAGCCGGCATTTATTGTCTTCAAGGCCTTATCCCACCAAACCAACAAGAGCCGGCTTGACCGTACTTTACAGTTAAGATTATTAGTGAATGATGCTGCTCAGTAAGCAATCTGGTCCCCCAAAAGGCAGTCTGTAAATCCAAGCAACATTCTTTGCTCTACCTAGCCAAGAGACAAAACACATTCTCTGTCTCTCCCCACATGATGAAAATAGTGTGGCTATTTGGGGCCCACAGGCTCAAAAAAGACCTCGAAGTCCTATAGTAAGTTACAGGATGTACATCTAATTTATTAGTCTCCAACCATATATAACTGATTAAATTTGATTTAGAAATACTATAGAATGGAGGTTTTTGGCTGACCCCCCCCAAAGAAAGCGGGGTGTGGGGGGGAGTCAGATTATTCCAAATGTGCTTTCAGACTATATACTGAAAACGGGGAGGGGGGGGAGAGGGTCCTCTTGTGATTCATGGGCAAATCACATGTCCATGATTTCCCAAGGCATGCCAAGATTTCCCTCCGGTAAACTTCATAAAGATGTCGCAGGTATGAAATAAGACTGAGCCACGTGAGGAGCGCAGCCCTTTGGACTCCCCCGCACTTTGTCTAGCATTCACTCATATCTTGGAAGCACCAGAGCAAAGCCGCCAAGAGGGTTTAAGAATGCAAGGATGACACCGCACTGTGCTAGTGCTGGGGCAACACCGTCAAAGGGTTTGCAGAACTTCGGGGTTGGTGCCCGTCTGAAAAGCTAGCAAAGGAAGGCACCAAGAGTTCGAAGCCGACCTACCAATTACACCAAGCCCCTATCGTAAAAACACATAGAGAATGATTGTTTTCAACAGTGAATGTCGTAGGGAAAGGCTCGTGCCTGTTATCACAGCACTAAGCTTAAGCGGGGGGAGGGGCTCAGGGGGTGGCAGCCACGAGGTTGAGGCTAGCATGGGCTACAGCCTATCAGGCCAGCCTATTCAGGACCCTTACGGCACACACGCCGTAAATTGAATGGGGGAGGGGGGATTGAGCTGGGCGAGGTAGAACGCTGAGGCTGGAGGATTACCACCATAGCCTGAGCTAAAGACCCGTTTCTCCCCACCCCACAAATTACAGAGCGGGGAAGGCAGAAAGTGCTACCCCTCCCCCAGATCAGTATGCATTCCACCACCAGCAAGATGGAGCCAGGTCGCCTCCAAGATGGAGGCCCGCGGGCACAGGCGGGACCCTGGCCGCAGCGCGCGACGCTGGGGAGCACTCGGAGGCGCGCAGGCCTGAAAGGAACAGAGACGCGCGGGGCCCACTCACGTTCTCGAAGCCTGTTCTTGAAGTTGGGGTCACTCCGCCTTTTGCGGTCGAAGTAGATGCAGTACCCGATGAAGAGGGCACCGCACACGCCCGCGGCGATGGCGCTGTTCCGGCCCACCATCTTCGCTCGACTGGGGCGTGTGCCGGGCCGCGGCAGCCCGCCTGGCAGCGGTTAGCTCCGACCGATCGGAGCACGCCGGCCGCTCGCAGCCGCCTGTCTCCAATCCAGACGGAAAAGGCCGAACGCGAGGACTTCCGGTGCGCGAGGACCCCGGGGCGTCCACAGCAGGGCGTCCGCGGCTGTGCCTGCGCGGGAGCGCCTGATGCGCACGCGCAGACGACCCAGTCTGCTCGGCGGAGACGCCATGCTGGGGGCGGGGCGTGCACTGCGGAGTGGTTTGTGCGTCATCCTACGACCTATGGGTTGGGGGCAGCACGTGTTTGTGGCGCCGTGAGTCCGACGCCTCTGCTGCCCTTGCTTATGAAAGACGAAGGTGGGAGCCGGCTGAGAACAGCATCTCATCTCACTGTGTCCTTCAGGAAGCCTGTGACTTGAAGTGCATGCTTTTGATTTTTAGAGATGGGCTCTCCCCGTGTAGGGTCTGGAACTTGATGTGTAGTCTGCCCTTGCCTCAAACCTGCAATCATTCTGCCTTATCCTCTGAGCAGTGATATTAAAGGAAGACCTGAATCGCCTGACCTGGCAGTATTTGCTTTGTAAATTGGGTTGTGACTGAGCTTAGACACAGTGATTGGCTTCAAAATAATTTTATGATGTAGCCCTGTCATATGTTGCGGTGAAGAAAAATGGGGGTAATTCGTTCAAAAATTTTTAACCTGTAAGGAATGTAGAAAGGGAAAAAAAAAAAGTCTAGGGGTGGCTCTTATTTGTGCCATCATTAAAATACAGTGTCGTCCTCCCCCTCTCCCTCCCCCACAATCCCAGCAAGATTCCCAACCAGCACATTACTAATGGTTGGACCCACCCACTGCGCTGTGGTGGCTTTTGAAGGAAAGGCAATCTGGTACAGCACTGCTCCCTTCACTGAGGAAACATGGAGACCTGGGACAGTGACAAGCTTATGCTGCAGTCTCTGAGAATTGGGTACAGTGACAAGATAAGAGGTAGCTGATGCAAGGCTTCTCTGCACCTCTCATTGTAAAAATACTTTTTCTTCAAGATTTATTTATGCATATGAGTGTTCTATCTGCATATACACCTGAGCATTAGATAGCATTACAGATGGTTATGAGCCACCATGTGGTTGCTGGGAATTGAACTCAGGACCTCTGGTAGAACAGCCAGTGCTCTTAACTGCGGAGCTATCTCTAGCCCCTGTAAGTATTCTTTGAAGCTATGTTAAGGGAAAAAAGTTTTCAAGAAAAAAATGTTTAATACTCATGATTAATCAGCACCTAGCCAGTACTTTTATCATAACAAAGCCAACTTCTATCCAGTGTTGACCACTTATAGTCTTGTGGCTATTAAGTATTTAATCAGATATAACAAGTTACTTTTTCTGGTAAAAAAAAAAAAAAAAAATTACAGGTGGTTGTGCACTCCTTTAATCCCAGCACTTGGGAGGCAGAGGCAAGGGGATTTCTGAGTTCGAGGCCAGCCTGGTCTACAGGGTGAGTTACAGGGCAGCCAAGGCTACACAGAGAAACCCTATCTTCAAAAAACAAAAATAAAAAAAATTACACAAAGCATCATTGGAATTTTTTTCTACAAAATACATTTTTTTTAATGATTTACAATCATAGTAGCACACACATTCTAAAGTAGAAATTTCAAGTTACATAGTAACAAATTCCAAAATATCTGGGGCCAGTGAGATGGCTCAGTGAGTCAAAGTCCATGCTGTGGGAGAACTCCCAAGTTTTCTGACCTCCGCATGTACCTGCATTCATACCATATACATATTAAATAATGTTACATGTATACATGTATATAATCTGCTCACTCACAGGAGTCCTAAGTTGTACATGGACTATATATGCACACACGATCTAATGTTGCATCTTTATATAGTTTATGCAGAAATGCTCCAGAATGATTGGGTAAAATTGCTGAAATGTAACTAAAAGGTTCTAAATACTGTAAGGGAAACTAACCATAAATTATCCAGTCTTGGATTCAGGAAATAGAGCTTTCTCTGCTGTAAAAGCTACACATTTTTATTTTTAATTACTTAAATATATGTGTGTGGGGGGTTATGTTCGTGAGTGCAAAAGACTGGGAACCTAGGAGCTCAAGTTACAGTTGTGAACTGCTCAACATGGGTGCTAGGAATTAACGTAGGTACTCTGAAGAGCAAGGCATGCTCTTAACCAAGAAGCCCTCTCTCCAGTCTGTAGAGCTGTTTTAAAGACCTCATTAGGTTTCTACATGCCATTTCCCAAAGAGCACTTTTACAACTAAATGAGTGAAAACTCGCGTGCTGCCCCCCGCCCTTGTGAGAGGATGTATACTTACTGGACTCTGCCTGCCTGAATCAGCCTTGGCTTCCCCTCCTCCCCCACTTCATCCTGGATCCAGCCCCAGCTTCGTAAGATCAGTCTGGAACTGAGGGAATACAGCAGCATGCTGTCCTGTCATTCAACTTTAAAGGTTGCAATTTAATTAACATAATTCATTAGATGCTGTCTTTAAGCTTTCTGGGACAGCTGTTTCATTCTGAGGGATACTAATTTAAGCTTCGCGTTTTCTGGGAGAGTATTTTTCTTATGAAACCCCCTTTATAGCCAAGGACAACAATGACCACTGTAGTCAGTGGCTACAAACTAGAAGGTAGTCACTCTTAGCAGTCTTATTGGTTAGCAATTATTAGATGTATGGAATAAGATAGAAATGTAGATTTCTACTACAATTGCAAGAGAAAGAAAAATGAGAGGTGAAGAATGAGTATGTGTGTTTTAAATAGCTCACAAGTCTTTGTTAGGGACGGTGACTATACCTGGAATCAGTATTCCCGCAGTAACAGTTTGAACACTTAGCCTAAATACAGAGTATTAATGTTTATTATTTTTCTTTAAATACATTTCTCAGAACAATGCTTCAAAAAAGCCTTACATATAGCATGACTTAAAAAAAGAAAAAAGAAAATAGACAGACAGCCACTGTGGAAGCCTCCACATTTTCCACATAATCCATAAAAACCCAGACACTCATTGCAAGGTTTCACCACAGAAAGGAAGGGGACAACGTCCGTTATTACTGCTGTTTTCTTGGTTTCTTTGTTTGTACTTTCTTCTTTTGTCCTTTTTTCTTCTTTTTCCCGAGAACTGCCTTTTCTCCAATAAATGCATTCTTGGAATGCAATTTTCCTTCTTTAGAATTAAAATTAAGTTTTTGCTTAGGTCTAATGACATCCTTCTTCAAGCTTGGATTTGAATTCTGTTGTTTTAGTTTTTCTTTATTAACAGAACGCATGACTCTCAGTTTTCTTCCCATTAGCTCAGAATTATTTAACTTCAAAGCAAGATGAACAGCATCTGTGTTCTGTAATAAGAAGAAACGTTAATTTCCACCAGAAACACATATGCAATGAGACTAGTAGAGTCAGAATTCAGTGGTCTGTGTCAGCCCTCAAGCTCGCGCACACAAGCCCTTCTAGTGTGCGCCCTTGAGGTCAGATCCCGATGGTCTGGGCAGCCTTGCTTGAGCCCCTTGTTGCTCATGTTCCACTCGAGGTTGGGGTGGTGCTCAGGCTGCCTCACCAAATGCTCACAACCACAACCACAGGCTCACTATTCATCATAGAAAGTTTCTTTAACACAGTAAACAGCTCAAAATACAACTTTCTGTAAAATTTCCTGTTTTAAGTGGAAGGCAGGAAACTCTTCTACAGTCCCTGAGATGTGGGACTAGAGACAGGAGGGTTCTACTTGAGTCCAAAATCCTATTCTATTCCAACACAGAACCATTAATACTATTTTTAATGTTAAGGAATTATTGAAAGAACTCTACAAGCTTCTCAAAATGACAAGTAACATCTAGACACAGTAACAAATAAGATCAGTATAATAGGTAATAGAGCAACACAAACCTCATGCACATTAGAGTCTTAAATCCTCCCTGGCAATACTTATCAAGAGTCAAAGACGCTGGGTGCTGGACAGATGTTTCACTCAGTAGTTAAGAGTACATTCTGTTCTTAGGGAGAACTGGAGTTCCAGGCACCTAACTCCAGCTCAAGGGGGGAATTCCACGTCTCTGGCAGGTATATGTACATTCACATGCACATATCCATACAGACCATACACATCCATGTTAAAAATAATAACAATGGATCTAAGTGCCACTGAATAGTAGGTGAGTTCTTTACTGCTTAAGACTGTTAGGGAACCCTGGCTAACAGTCCCTGAGTGAACATCAGTCAGGGTCTGCTCCATCTCACAGAAGGTAAAATTCCAAAGTTTTAGTTCCTCTCATACCCAACACCTAGGCTATTACTTAGTACCGTCACCATGTACAGACAAGGAGCTGTAGCCACAGCAATGTGTGGCTGTGGATTTAGCTTCCCTAAGTCAGAAACTGGGGATTTAAATGACAGCATTACTACAAAGTGGCACAGCAATGATAACCTCACCCCAGCATTTCAAAGAGCATCCCCGCATTAGTCTCCCATACCTCAAAGAGCACATAGCCAAACCCTTTGCCAACTCCTGTAAGTGGGTTTCTCACGATCCTCACTGCCACAATGCTTCCACAATCCAGAAAGTGTTCCTCCAAAGCAGACTCTTCAATTTCTACAAACCAAGCACAACCAAGGTGAACCCGTGAACCCACCTTCAGCTGGAGAAGTTTGATAATGCTGAGAAAAGCAAAGCCCATGCACACAACAGTACAATATGCTGCCCCCCAACCCCAAGTCAGGGTTTATGTATAGCCCTGGCTATACTAGAACTCACTCTGTAGACCAGGTTGGCCATGAACTCAGATTTGCCTACCTCTGCCTCCCAAGTGTTGGGATTAAAGATGTGTGCCACCACCCTCCATCTTACAACATTCCTCTTAAACATAGTCATGAGCTAATCATTAGACTGTTTTGTTTGTGTGAATTCTGGTACTAAGGGCACTGAACTTAAAGCTTCACAAATACCAGAGAGGAGCTCTGCTACTGGGCAACAACCCCAGCTCGTTCTAAATTTTCCTATGAGGCAGCTAAAGTTGTAACAATAGTTATATTTTGATTTGTTTAAACAAACTTACTGTAAGGAAGATTTCCCACAAATACTGATCTCTTGTCCCTCTGAAACAAGAATAAAAACCAGTTGTGTATTAAAAACAGAAACTCTCCTACACCGCTACCCTGCCCTCTGCATTCCTCCCCCGCCTGCAGCCAGCCACCTCTAGACCTGATCATACACCTGCCCATGTCTGTTTCTAGTCTTCCCTCTGCATAGTAAGAGAGCAGAGGAGAGACTACATTCATAGTGGCATTCATGGGTACTTCTTAGGGAAGGCGGCTATTGGTAAGTTTTGCCTGTGAGGAGCTAATCAACAAACACTTGAGGCTCTAAGGCAGGAGTTCTCAACCTGTGGGTAGTAGGGACTATCAAATGACCATTTCACAGGGGTTGCCAAAGACCATTAGAAAACATATTTACATTACCACTCATAACAGTAGAAAAATTACAGTTATGAAGCAGCAAGGAAAATAACTTTAAGATTGGGGGAGGGGGGCTCACCACAACATGATGAACTGTATTAAAGGGTCGCAGTATTAGCAAAGTCAAAAGCCACTGAGACTTGGTCTAAGAGTCATGTAGTCTCCATTGCAACTTCTTATCCTGCTGTAAGAACTGCTTAAGAAACATGTGGTTGTGTGCAGCTACCTTTACTGAGACACAAGTGGCAGGCAGCCTCTGTGGTAGGGTCTGCTCTGACTGTTCTCTTTCGACTGAGTAACCCTGACACTCAGAGAAGCACACATCTACAGACTGAGTCCACAATCCTTTGTTGTCTGAAGACACAGCTGTCATGTGCAATCTGGTCACATTGCTGCAGCACTGAAACTATGATCTGCTCCTGGACAAAGTCTAGACTGCATAAAGTGAGGCAAAGCAGGCTTCATGATTTGCTTGCTAATCTATCTACCCAACAGCATGTGCCCCCAAACACTGTTAACCACACCAAGCTCTTGCCATTTCCCCAAGGTTTCTGTCCTCAGTGCATACACCTCAGATACTGCCTGTGAAAATATCTTCCTACTCAGATAAACCTTTCAAGATCATAGAAAATCTGTTCTCCTGGAAACCCTCCTTGTTCTTTCTTGTTGGCCTGTCCCCAGGTGCCCCATTCCTGAATGAAGGAGTCCATGCTTATGACAGCTTTATCATAAAACAGAGCCACAGCCTGTACCTTTGTATGTCCCCTACCAAGAACAGAGTCTTCAGACTGTGTTCCTTACCTCTAACAAATAACAACTTTTGGTTTCTAAACAGTTTCTCACTGTATAGCCCAGTGTCCCAAAACATGTTTCCCCAGCATTGACACAGGTATAAGCTACCACCATAACTTGAGTAACAACTTTCCTGACTTCAATCTATTAAAAGAAGGTGCTAGGGGCTGGAGAGATGGCTCAGAGGTTAAAAGCACTGGTTGTTCTTCCAGAGGTTCCAAGTTCAATTCCTAGCAACCACATGGTGGCTCATAGCCATCTATAATGAGATCTGTAATAACATCTATAATAATATTCTGGCCTGTAGGCATAAGAGGGTGCTAAACCTCATGAGCTCATACTTTTTCTAACATCATTGGGAAGGGAATCATCAAATAGAAAGTGACCTGTTTGTGATGGGACCAACACTGCGGCCCACAGAACAAAGGTTCTTTCTCCTGCTCACACCATTGGTTCCACCTTTCCACAGGCTCTTGGTAAGATCTTTTTGTTGTTGGCCTGTTTTCTTTGGGAAATTGTCTCACAAGTCACCCAAATGGACCTGTAATTCTTGTTGCTTCTTCTGTCTCACCCTCCTGATGCATGGATTATAGCATGGGCTACCATATCTGGCTGTCTTATTAAGATTTTTAAACAAACCACATTCTACTTACAGAGGCGGTTTCAGATGCCAGATCAACTCGAATACGAAATCCTTCTGCAATCTGAGCCCCATTTCTAGTTATAAAGATAAGGGGACATGGCTGTTGAAAATTAGCACTTAGTTACGGAAACATTTGCTGTAATAAAGCCAAATAATGAACCCATCTCTACAGGTCGGAGGACAATGACATGCTCCACCCCAGACATGATTACCTTTTCAGGGCTTTTGCAGCAGCGCTCTGGTCCTTAAACACTACATATGCATTGATGCTTTTCTGGTCAGGATGAAATTTACGTCTACAGAGAAAACATAAGAAAAACAGGATCATGTAAATGTGCTCAATGGTTAAGAGCACTAACTGTTCTTCCATAGTAGCAGGTTCAATTCCTAATACCCACATGGTCGCTCACATCTGTCTGTAACTCTTGTTCCAGGAGCTCCAACATCCTCACACAGTTAGGTATACATAAACTCAAAACACCTTTGTAGGGGCTGGAGAGATGGCTCAGTAGTTAAGAGCATAAGCTGTTCTTCCAGGGGTCCTGAGTTCAATTCCCAGCAATGCCACGGTGGCTCAAAACCATCTATAATGGAATCTGATGCCCTCTTCTGACATGCAGGTGTACATACAGATAGAGCACTCATACAGATAAAATCAATAAATAAATCTTTAAAAAGAAAAAACACCAATGTACATAAAATAAAAGTAAATCTTAAAACAAGAAAGTATCTTTAAAAGTTGCTAACCTCCAACTCAAGGGGGAAAAAAAAACCTACTTTTGTTTTCTACAATCAATCTAAGACAGGACTTGTGGAGTGAAGATCCAGTAATTTGAAAAAGAACACTGACATATAAAGACGGCAAAAAGAACAGGGAGCCCACACTCTCTGACATCATCACTGTGAGGGAGTGAGAGCAAACTCCCACACGTGTCAACCCAGAACAATACAAGGATTCGAAATGCCATCCTGGCTCCAACTCTGCACCTAGCAAAATTCTTTTCACTGCAAGATACATACATAAAAAGTGCACATCTGCAAATAGCTCAGCACACAAGAGCCTAAGCTCTGGCCGCCATTACCCACCCAGGAGCCCATCCTTACTTCTGATGGCCCTCCCATCCCTACTTCCTCATGGACAGCCTCCTGCTTACCATACAGCCTCACCTACTCTTACACAGTACTCTTATTTGTCCATTTTCCTCCTATATCTGTCGAATCTTTTGACCTACATTATTTTCCACAGCCTGGACTTTGCTAGTCTACCATTTCGGTGTATATTTTTAAGATTTGCTGGCTGCGGAAAAAGCAATTTGACCTGCACCTTTGTCTTCCGTGCTTTGTAAATTGACTACTGGTTTGGTCTTATTCAGACAGAGTCCCTCTGTCAGGACCACAGTTATATTCCTTCTAAGCAAGGCACACTTGTGTATGAGTTGTTTACACATAAATGCAGGTGAATGTGGAGACCAGAGGTCAATCTCCTTTCTTATCCCTCAAGAACTGTCTACTATTTTTGTGTATATTTTAAGACACTTGTTTAGTTGTAGGTAAGGGTGGCATGCACACGCATGCAGGCAGAAGGCAACTCATGGGAATTAATCCTTTCCTTCCACCATCTGGGTTCCAGGGATTGAACCAAGGTGATTGCACTTGGTAGCAGACAATTTTCTTTGCTGGGCCATCCTGCAGGCACTACCTAAGTTTTGTTTTGTTTTGTTTTGTTTGTTGTTGTTGTTGTTGTTGTTTTCCGAGACAGGGTTTCTCTGTGTAGCCCTGGCTGTCCTGGAACTCACTCTGTAGACCAGGCTGGCCTCGAACTCAGAAGTCCGCCTGCCTCTGCCTCCCAAGTGCTGGGATTAAAGGCGTGCGCCACCACCGCCAGGCATCAACCTAAGTTTTTGAGATGGGGTTTCTCATTGGCCTTGGTCTCACCATTCAGGCTACACTGGCTGGCTACTGGGTGCCAGGGCTCTACCTGTCTCACCTCTCCAGCACTGGTACTACAAATATGCCAAGCACTATGCCCGACAAGGCTTCCAGGAAATCAAGTTTAGGTCCTCATGCTGGCAAGACAACCACAAGACTGAGCATCTCCACAGGCTAGCTTTTCACCTCTAATGATTATGGCCAATGCTGCTGCCCACAGGCAATATAATATGGATGTGATTCAGTAAGTAATATTAAACAGACTGGGGACTGGAGAGATGGCTCACTGGTTAAGAACACTTGTTCTTCTTGAAGAGGACCTGGGTCAGTTCCAAGCACCCTCAGGACAGTTCACAACCATTGGTTAATTCCAGTTCTAGGGATGTGACATCTTTTTCTGGCTTCCTCAAACACCAAACACACACAGGTGGACATTTACATGCAGGCAAAACAACCATACACATAAAAAAAAAAAAAAAATAGATCATAAAGAAAGCAGTAAAATGGACTTAGTAGTGATCCCTGGTCCTTGGCTAAAGATGTTAACCTGCTAGTTCCAGGACAGCCAGGGCTACACAGAGAAACCCTGTCTCGAAAACAACAACAAAAGGTTAACCTGATGTTGAAGTAATAAAAAGGCCAACACACAAATGAGTACCACTGGGAAGGAACCAGTAAAGAGTGCCAGGCCCGGTGCACATGGCACATAGCACATGGCACACTATACCATTGACAGTCTTTCCTTTTTGGTTGAAACAAAACAAAACAAAACAAAACAACTTTCAAGCCAGGTGTGGCGGTGCACACCTTTAATCCCAGCACTGGGAAGTAGAGGCAGGTGGATCTCTGTGAGTTAGAGGCCAGCCTGGGTACAAAGTGAGTTTCAGGACAGCCAGGGCTGTTACACAGAGAAAACCCTGTCTCAAAAGACTGAAAAAACATTGTCTTCATACAGTATAGTCTGATTAGTTTCCTCTCCTTTACTTTCCCCCACATCTTTCTCTCTCTTTAGAAAACAGGCAAAAAAAAAAATAAAATAAAATAACAACCACATGAGAACAAAAGCTAGAGAAAGGTGTGTGTGAACACACACACACATACCCATAAAAACACAAAATCAAAAACTATAATATATAAGCAAAGACCAACATGGTAAAAAATGCCCAAAACAAAACAATATGAGACAAAAAAAAAATCTTCAAAATATAGAGTGTGTGTTTTGTGTTAGCCATCAACTCCTGGGCAGAGGACCTTTTATACCCAGTGAGACTCCATTGGAGAAAACTAACTTTTCCTGTGTGAACGGCTGTAACCTGTAGAGAGCTTCTGGGTTAGCGATGGGGGCTCATGCCCACTTCCACGCTCTGCACTGAGAGCCTGTATAGATTGGACCTGCATATGCTGCCAGAGTCTCTGTGATTTCCTCTGTATAATCCGGCTGCTTTCTACTGAGAAGAAAGCTGTGATTTATTAGATGTGGAATGCTGCCAAGCACTGAGCCAGACATTTCACACACGTCATCTAACCTCACACCTAACATGGATTCTGATTTATCAATGAAGAAACAGGTTTAGAGATGTGTGTGATGGTGATCAAAAGGTAACAAGCTAGTCCAGGATAGAACTCAGTCTAGTCAGCAGACTCCCAGTGACTAATTCTCTCCCCACAACATGCAGCTGCTGACAAACCTAAAGCTGTCAACATCCCAAGAACATGGGAACAGAATGTTACTCTGTTTCTCTGTCTAAAAAGATTGTTGTCACATGAATACCAGTGGCAAACAGGTGGGTCTGCTTCACTGGAGAACTGGCATCAGCCTCAATGCATTATCATGAACCACTAACACCCAGTGCTCTCCTTACCCTACAACACAGAAGCCAGAAAGAGCAGCTCTCCTGTTTCTCAGCTAATCTACAGCATCAACACTTTGGCAAAAGCCATCAGCGAGCAGAAGTCTCGGAGGAAAGCAGCCTGGATGCTAAGGCCTGGCTCCACACTGGAGAGGGAGAGAGGGAGAGAGGGAGAGAGGGAGAGAGGGAGAGAGGGAGAGAGGGAGAGAGGGAGAGAGGGAGAGAGGGAGGGAAGGAGGGAGAGAGGGAGGGAAGGAGGGAAGGAGGGAGAGAGGGAGGAGAGAGGAAGGGGGAGAGGGAGGGGGAGAGAGAAAGAGGAAGGGAGAGAGGGAGGGAGGGAGAGAGGGAGAGGGAGAGAGGGAGGGAGGGAGGGAGGGAGGGAGAGAGAGAGAGAGAGAGAGAGAGAGAGACTAAGAGAGAGAGAGAGAGAGAGAGACTAAGAGCATGGTTGACTCTCAGCCAGAACTGTAGAGGTCACTGGCAGGAGGGGGGACCATGCACAGGGTATACTCTGATCTGAGCTACCATCCACAGGAAGATGCAGAGTGGGCAGGAGCCCCATAGCACAACCATGGTAACAAAAGGCTGGAGAAGAGAACCCACGCCCCACCTGGATCCTCCTCCAGATGGAGAGGAAAGTGAAGATGCTGTGGAGGACAGTCAGCCTGTCACTTAGGGCAGAGAGAGACAAGGCTCCAGGGCTACAAGGAAAAGGAAACCGGAAAAGAGAACCTCTTGTCAGCAAGATGGTACAGAACGTTAAGGCCCATTAAAGACAAAAAGGCTGAACCTAGTCTATGGCTCAATGAGTAAAAGTGCCTGCCACCATGACTGACCACCTGAGTTTGACCTTCTAGTACCCACAAGGCAGTAGAGAACCAACTCCCACAAGTACACTGTACCACACGAAGGCCCACACACACATATAAACATTAAAGCAGGGTTGGGTGGGAGGCCTGGCTGCCACAGCAAGGAAGAGCTGACCACAGATGTTGACAGGCTCTGAGCCTGCCTGGCTCTGAGACTAGATCAGGACAACAAAGAGCTTGTGCTTGTATTCCTACCACACTACAGGCTCACCAGCAAATGGTGCACTCTATATTGGATCCTCAATAAATTGTGGAATTTCATGTTTTTGATCCTGACATCAAAACAGGGATTGGTCACAAGGCTCAGTGTTGAAGAGCATTGGCTATTCTGTTCGAGGACTTGGGTTCAATTCCCAGCACCCCCATGGCAGCTCACAATTGTCTGTGATTCCAGTTTCATGATATCTAGCACCCTCACAGACATGTGGGCAAAATGCTAACGAACATAAAACAAAAATAAATTAATCCTAAAAATCCAAAGCTTTTGTATGCAGAATATGTAATTTTCCCCAACCTGCTGTCTCTGTGTCTGTCTCTGTCTCTGAAACAAGAAAAAGACAGTAGCAAACAGGTGAAGTGTTTTGTTTTTTTTTTGTTTTTGTTTTTTTTGTTTTTTGTTTTTTTTGGTTTTTCAAGACAGGGTTTCTCTGTGTAGTCCTGGCTGTCCTGGAACTCACTCTGTAGACCAGGCTGACCTCGAACTCAGAAATCCGCCTGCCTCTGCCTCCCAAGTGCTGGGATTACAGGCGTGCACCACCACACCCAGCTACAGGTGAAGCTTTTATAAATACTTGACCAAACATGCAAATACCCAGTAAGCACATAATCAATATCTGCCATTTTAAATTATGAGAACAACACAAGAGCGTATGGAGAAGCCTTTAGAAGGCTAGCACTGAATGACTGGCAGCACCCAGGGCTGGAGAGGATATGAACATGTGGTGTTTTCACCTACTGCTGATGGAATGTAAAATCATGCAAAAAGGAAGGGGTACTGGGAGGCTACTTTTTAGAAAGCTAAAACATACCTACATTAAGGTGCAGCCATTCTACCTCAAGGACTTGCTCGGATATAAACTAGGTAAAATGGTTTTAGTCCGTTATGCATGAAAGGTAAAAACTGAAAGCACCTGAATATCGAGGGCTAGTGAACAACCAAGTTTTGCTAACTCCACACAAAGCAACAGTGCTGACAAAGAACAGGACACTGGTGCACACAACACAGGTCTCAGAATTGTGCTTAGGAAAGTCAGAGGCAGTGTGCGCTCATCATAAAGCAGGCCCCATATCCCATCACAGAATCAAGAATGCGAGAGACTGGAGAAGGGTGGAGACACAGCAGTACATGCCACAAAGTAAGTGAGTGGCTCCCTAAGGACAGAGGAGGAGGGGCAACTGCAAGGGCACAGCAGGCGACTGGACTAAGGGGGGCACTCAGGATGCGGACTGTGGCAATGCTGCCCCAGAGCACACACAACCCATCCTAAAGGTGGCCAGAGGCAGTGGTGTCCTGTACACACCTACACTCAGGAAACAAAGCACAAGAATCAAAGTTCCACAGAACTTGCTACATAGCAAGACTGTCTCAAAAATCTAAGGGCTGGCTGGGCATGGTAGTGTACACTTTCAATCTCAGCACTTGGAAGGCACAGACAGGCAGATCTTTGTGTGTTTCAGGCCAGCCAGCCAGGGCTACCTAAGACTGTGTCTCCAAAAAAAAGAGGTGGGGGGGGAAGGGGCGTGGGGGATGGGGCTGAGTGTAGTCACCTGTTATATACAACAGTCCTGAGTTCAATCCCCAAAACAGCAAAAAGTTGCACATCTCAAATGTGCAAATTTACTTAAGGTAAGATTTTAAAGACAACAAAAGACCTAAACATAAAGTTTCCCATGGCAAGATTCCTCATATACAAAAAAATAAATAAATAAAGAGGAAAAGACTAACAGGGAAACAAACATTTTTATCTTCCTTCACAAATATCTAACTTCTTCCTTGTCAAGTAAATGAAAACCCAACAACTCAATAGTCAAAAACAATCTAGAGCAAAGTAACAGGCCTGCTGCTTATTCAACTTGAGCCACTAAGACCACTGTCACCTGCCAGGTTGCCCTTGTTTATAAATAACAACTTTTATAAAATAAAGACTGCACTCCTATAAAACGTATGACTATAACCAGGTGAACAATTCTGTGAGACAGCACCCAGAATTATAATTGCAAAGTAACCTCACTACTTCCCAGTGCTCTTTATGACCACAGACATCTGCAGGTATAGTTAAATAAACAGGGTAGACCTTACGGAACACTAGGATAGTCTAACATAAAGAGAAAAGAATCTTATTACGAGCTTACTTTATTGCAGCCAACTTCTTGGATAGTGTCCCCTCTGCTGGCATCTTTTAAGAAGAAAAAGAAACATTAAGAGTTTGAGTTTGAGGTGTTTTCTCAAGTTGGTTAGCATTCTCATTCGTCCCCTTTCCAGTGCTGGAGACTGACCTCAGGGCTCTGTGCATGCTGACGTGGTCTATCTCTGCCACACTCCCAGCCACATAAGCTACATTTTAGGAGTCAAAACATTCTAACCACATGTAACTAGTGTAACTCAAAAGACACTGTAGGGCAATCAAATCAGAAGCAGCTATCCCTACACTTGTGAAAAAAGACTGAGAGCCTGGAGTGGTGGCACACACGTATAATCCTAGAATCCCAGCACTTGAGACAGGAGCATGAGGAAATGTAAAGTTACCCTCAGCTACAAGTGAGTTTGAGTTCAAGGCTACAGGAAGCCTACCACAAAACAGAAATGGGGAGGGGGGCCATGAGAGTTAAGATACAAGGAATCCCACAGACAACATCATACTGAACAGCCTCTCTCAAACAACGAAGGCACAAGTATAGACAATAGGCTCAGGCTACTCCACTTGGAATCAATAGGATGATTCCAAGACAATGAAGAGTCATGAAAACAGTTTTCACATAAAGTAAATGTGTGTGGGGGAGCATCATTCATAAACCTAAATGTCTAAACTGGCAGTAACAAAATATTTCCAGCTTGGCAGTAGTGGCTCACACCTTCCCAGCACTTGGGAAGCAGAAGCAGGCAGATTTCTGAGTTCAAGGCCAGTCTGGTCTACAGAGTCCCAGGACAGCCAGGGCTACACAAAGAAACCCTGTCTCAAAAAAAAAAAAAAAAAAAAAAAAAAAATTCCTTTGCATCTAAGATATTACATATCCTAGTGGGTCCTAAAATTAGTGGTGTCTTTATTTGTTTTAGACAGGGCCTTTGCTCAGCATATAGCTGAGGATGATCTTGACCTTGGACCTGTGGAACACACTCCAGGAGAACTAAGGGCATGCTGTACTAGTAGCACAGAGAAAAGCCAAAGTAACAAAGCAGCAGCTGTGGGAGGGGCCACACAGCCAACAAAACACATGGCTTCAGTTCAGGGCAGAAAGTACTATGCAGCAAGATGAGGCTCGAGAACACACAGAGCCACACACACCTAAAGCCCTGGAGGGAGAACCACGGTATGGTCAGAGGTAATAAAATGGCTGGAGAGATAGCTCAGCAGTAAAGACAACTAACTGCTTTTCTAGAAGACCCAGGCTGGTTTCCCACAGCTGTCTGTTAACTCCAATCAATTCCAGGGGATCAGATGCCCTCTTCTGACCTCCAGGTGCACTGCATGCATATGACAATTGCAGGCAAAACATCCACCCATACACATAAAATAAATCTTAAAGATTTTCGAAATAAAACAAAACTTTTAAAAAGAAGCCACGAATATATACAGGCCAAGGAGGAAGGAAAGAAGTGGCTCAATTGGGTAAGGTCTCTATGTGCAAAGCAAGCAGGGCAAGTAACAGGCCAGGTGTGCCAAGGAGCTAACATGGGAAGGCCACATCCTGAAGGCATTCTGCACCTAGGGTGCGGGCCAAGGCGCCCCAGTTAGTTCAGGTAAGAGCTTCACACTGGGAAGTGGAGCTCAGAGGAGCAGGGAAAGTGGTAATGGTAGGAAACAAGCATGCTGACAGAAATAATGAGAACTGTCAGGATCTTAGAAAATGTCAGCGCCGGGCGGTGGTGGCGCACGCCTTTAATTCCAGCACTTGGGAAGCAGAGGCATGCGAATTTCTGAGTTCGAGGCCAGCCTGGTCTACAGAGTGAGTTTCAGGACAGCCAGGGCTACACAGAGAAACCCTGTCTCAAAACACCAAAAAACGAAAAAAAAGAAAAACAAAATGTCGGGGGCTGGAGAGATGGCTCAGTGGTTAAGAGCGCCAACTGCTCTTCCAAAGGTCCTGAGTTCAAATCCCAGCAACCACATGGTGGCTCACAACCATCTGCAATAAGATCTGATGCCCTCTTCTGGTGCATCTGAGGACAGCTACAGTGTACTTAAATATAGTAATAAATAAATCTTTAAAAAGAAAATGTCTACTTTTAAAGAAGCAGTCCGTTTTTTCCACGGGACACTTGGTCTGCAGGAGTTAGTAGGTAATTCCAGGGATGCACAAGGCAGCAACAACAGCCATCCAGCCCTCAACAGTGTGGAGACTGAGAAACTACAAACCCTAGGCAAGCCTTCCACTGCTGATCTATGCTCTCAGCCTTGAGAAGCCCTTGGAAAATCAAGAATCAAGTAAGTGGGGGCTGGAGAGATGGCTCAGCAGTTAAGAGCACTGACTGCTCTTCCAGAGGTCCTGAGTTCAAATCCCAGCAACCACATGGTGGCTCACAACCATCTGTAATGGGATCTGATGCCCTCTTCAGGTGTCTGAAGACAGAGACAATGTACCCCACATACATGAAATAAATAAATAAATAATTTAAAAAAAAAAAAAGAATCAAGTAAGCAAGAGCAATTAAACAAGGTAAGCCCTACCTGACCTGTGCATACTGAAATACTGCACACTACTGAAAAGAATTCTGAAAAACACACTGCTGGGTGTGATGGTGCACACCTTTAGTTGCAGCACAGAGGAAGCAGAGGCAGAAGCAGAGGCAGAATTGATGGATTTCTGTGAATTCCAGACCAACCTAATCTATTTAGTGAGTTCCAGGACAGCTGGAGCTACACGATGAGATTCTGTCGCAAAACAAACAAGAACAGAAACATATACTTTCCTGGTATTTCACTCTCTGAACACTGGCGTAACTGCTCGAGAGTGGAATCAGATCCCAAGCACTCCTGCAGTGCCCAAGCACAATGCTGCAGTCACACTCCTCTCCTGCCCACAGCACTAGCCAGGCTGCCTGTGGCATGGTGAGGAAGTGAGGAAGAGTGCCCTGTCTACTCTGACAGCAGAGACAGTCACCCACCTGCTCATCAAATCCCTCAGCCAGCCTTGGTGACAGATGTCACTGCACTGTGTGAACTCATGCAGTTACCTACCAAATGCTGCCTCAGAAGACGACACTGGCACCAGGGGACCAGTACGTCTGATTGACTGACAAAGCACAGTGACATTATGCCATTTTCAGTGGGAGAGGACACTTACCACAGAACGAAATCGTACGGATTCTACTTGTCCATATTCTTTAAAAAATGACTTCAGCTTCTAAAATAAACGATATATTCATGCATGTTAGCTAACATCCTGAACATCTGTGTCACAAAAAGAAATGATGTAAATTTAAGAACATTCCAGAATCAAGTGTAAGTAGTATCCCAGCACTAGAAACACAGAGTAGAGACAAGAAGATGAAGTGTTTACATCCAGTGTCTAAAAATCAAAGAACATGTCAGAAAAAAACACATGACTGTTCAGTTGGACAAACAAAAGGATTTTACAGAAACTTGGGAAGAAGAAAAATACTATTCAGGTTCACATTAGCATCCATGCATGACCTACATGATAAATGTATGCTTCAATGTTTATAACCTACTTGACACTTAAACCGGAGGTTAGTTAGATTTGTATCTTGCCCATATTCTCTGATCTTTACACACTAGCTTAAATCACAGTGTCTTTCAAGGATACTGTTCCACAGAGAAACTCTCCAGCTGTCTGATTCAGACTACCAGTGTGTGGAGAATCCTAGTTAGTCATATTGGGACAAATTCTTGAACTATCTCAAGATGTAAAGAACATACATGTATTTACAGGTACAACAGTAATTCCTACAACTAATTCTAATTAAAAAGCCATTTGCTGGGCATGGTGGCGCACGCCTGTAATCCTAGCACTTGGGAGGCAGAGGCAGGCAGATTTCTGAGTTCAAGGCCGGCCTGGTCTACAGAGTGAGTTCCAGGACAGCCAGGGCTACAGAGAAACCCTGTCTCGAAGAAAAAAAAAAAAAAAAAAAAAGCCATTTACTGTAAGAATATTTTTATAGAACAACATAACATTACACTTCTCTTCTCTGAGCTCTTATGACCTACCTAAAAGGAAAATCAATAACCAACAGCAAAATGTACACAGGCAGCTAAGGCAGGATGACTGAGATGTCAAGGCTAGCCTAAGGTATATACAGAGATTCATAGGGAGATGATACAAAACTGACAAAAAACAACTGAGCATAGTCTCTCATCCTAGTACTTAGGAGGCAGAGGCAGAAGGATTACCATGAGTTAAAGTCCAGAGTAAGGACTCAAAAACACAAAGGAGGGCTGGAGAAAAGGCTCAGCAGAGAAGAGCACTTTTCACTCTTCAACAGGACCTGAGTTTGGTTCTCAGCATGGGAGTGGAGGAATGAGACAGGGTCAGGTAGTAAGGTGGGACACAGATAAGACAAGGACTTTAACCCCCTTTGGTCTTTAACCTTAACTCTCTTACTGTTCTGAGTAATTTACTCTCTTGCTATTCTGGGACCAAAAGATGATGATTTTTGGCAACTTCACAGAGAAAAGAAAAAAAAGTAAGAAAGAAAGGAAAAAAGAAAGTCAGTCAGTCAGTCAGTTGTCTCATGCACACACACACCACTCAGGCTGGGCCTGACCACCTGTTTCATTTTCACAAGTGGACATGCACTTATATACATACACGTATTCCTACACACACACATACATACATACATACATACATACATACATATGTATGTACATACAAACAGGCATATATACATTTATACACTGGTGGCTGGAACAGAGCCCAAACAGCCACACTTTATTTTTTTCCTCTCAGTCTTTTTAGACCTTCTTAGAACAAAAGTTCTTTATGAAATGTCACACAAAAGCAGAGTTACAGAAGGATGTCAATAGTAAGTAAATTCAAAACAGGGTTTCATTCTATAAGCTCATTATAAGTTAAAAGTTTCATATGGCCTTGCTTTATCATAGTGCACACCTGTGGCTTCATCCTTGGACCTGACCTAAAATGCTTTTCCTTGATCATAAATTTTTCCCAAGCCTATTTTCTCTTCTTAGTGTAATTGATGAAAGCTCATTGTATTCCTTATTATGCAGCCTTTACTTAACTATTCTGTGAGGAAAGGACACATATCCTAGTCTTGATTCTAACTTTATTACATCCTTTTGGTAAAACAACTAAAACTTTCTCCCTTAAACTTTCTTCCTAAAATTATTTGAATCAAATCAGGAATTCCATAGTCATTAATTCATTGAAACAGCATTAATTCATGAAAGTTCATGTTGATCTGCAGAAAATTTGTCCAATAGGGTGGCTATCATCCAGGAAGTAATCACACCAGGCTACAGGCAGTGAGGGTCTCCTAGAATCCATTCACACCAGGTGAAATAAATGAATATGGGGATGATAAGCAGGAGAAAGGACATCAGTAGCAAGAAGCAACCCTGGGACTAAGTCTCTGGGGCCTCGCCTCACCAGCGCTCACCCACTGCAGCTGAGCAAGCGATGGCTGTCTCCAGGGAGCTCACTTGCCCACTGCAGGTCTTCCTGCATGGCGTCCACCATCAGCACCCAAATGATGGCTCACAGTCATTCATTACTCCACTTCCAGAGGGTCTGATGCCTTCCGACCTCCACAGGCACCAGGTATGTATGTAGTACACATATATACATGTGGGGGAAATATTCATCCACATAAGACAATTCTAAAAAGTAGGTTTATTTAATTAAAGGACAGTACATGATATCTTTACAAATGAAACACTAGGGAATAAAAAAAAGTCACTGTGTTTTCTTTTTTTTTTTTCTTTTTTTTTTTTTTCTTTTTTCGAGACAGGGTTTCTCCGTGTAGTCCTGGCTGTCCTGGAACTCACTCTGTAGACCAGGCTGGCCTTGAACTCAGAAATCCGCCTGCCTCTGCCTCCCAAGTGCTGGGATTATAGGCGTGCACCACCACGCCCCGGCTGTCACTGTGTTTTCTAAGAATAAAAATATAAACCCATCCTCCCAAAGATGAACAGGACTTGGGCCTGAGGTTTGCACAGACTACCAACCACCCCCACATATTCTTTGAACCCTTGCTATGTGTTAGGCATCCTCTCATGTGTGCAAGACAGAACAATAATGGAGAGAAGGAAGGAGGGAGGGAGGGAGGGACAAAGAGGAAGGGAAGAAAGAGAGAGGAGTATGTGTGTTGGTTTACATTTAGTGGCAAGAACAGTAAGAAAGCTTAAGAGGAAAAAAAAAAAAACAGAAATAAGCCACTGACATTCCAAACATGACCTTCAGAAGCCTGAATTAGGGCTGGGAGCCAAGCCCAGCACCACACACACACACACACACACACACACCCTAAACATATACAAATCCACACATGGTGTGGTGATTTGGAAGCACAATGAGTTAGTTATCAACTATGAGCTCATTAAACGTAACCTTAGTCAATAGCTTCTCTAGGTTTAATTACCCCCTTCCCACTCACCTTCTTATTACACGTGACGGGCAAATTGCCCACAAACACAGTCCTCTCGTTTTTTAACCGCTCCTCTTCAGGGTTGAGTGGGATTTTTGTTCTTTGGCCCCCATTCTCATCCAGGCTGAGGGCGACATCCATTGCTTCTCCATCTGCCACTTTACCCCGAGACACAGACCTTCTCCTTCCCTGCCCTTGGTCCTGATGAAGCTCTTCTTCTAAATCAGCACTTGCTAGAGCACTTTCCCTAATTTTTAAGGAACAACCAAAGAAAGGAGGCGTCAAAAACAAAACAAAACAACAAAAGACTAGCATGTGACAAAGCTAGTCCTGCCACCTCCTGCTGGCTTCTGCTGCCTGCTACCTTTAGAAAACAAAGTCTATACTCAAAGAGTTTAAGGAATATTTGATGACATATTAAAAACCAGGCAGCAGCAGAGGAGTTCTAAAGGAAAGCTACATAAGCTCTTCAAGGTCTACGTGATACTCTGCTGGTTTATTATCATTCTCTGCCTTAGGCCCTGGACACTCAATACTTTCTAAGACCTAGAGAGGTTTCTATGTCCACCAAACAGTCTGAAAACAGAATCTGTCAACTGAGAAAACATGAATCCTTACTAATGGGAGTTCTGTCTAGTTGAAGGATGCTAACTAAAGTAAGTGAAAGTGCTCTAGCCCACTGAGCCCGGCAAATATGGGTATGACAGGTCTTGCCCAACCCCTTGCTAAAAATGTTAGGCTACATTCCTAAAGCTAACCACCAAGGTCTACTCCCTTATTTGGCCACTTCTCCCGAAGGCTGACTACCAAGGTCCAGCAATCAAAAGCCCCCTTTGGTTGCGCTAATTAACAAGCCCATCAAAATTAAACACCTAACCCTAGACGGGGTTTCCCCTTTTACCTTTATAAACTGCCATTTGCCTATGGGCCACTTGTGTCTCCTCTTTATCTAGAGGCAATCCTTTGTGGTCACGCCATGCCCTATCCCCTACCCCCTACCACCCAGGACCAAAAGCATTTTTATTTTGGTTTTTGTTTTATTTTATTTTATTTTTATTCTTTTGGTTTTTCCGAGACAGGGTTTCTCTGTGTAGTTCAGGCTGTCCTGGAACTCACTTTGTAGACCAGGGTGGCCTCGAACTCAGAAATCGGCCTGCCTCTGCCTCCCAAGTGCTGGGATTAAAGGCGTGCACCACCACCGCCCGGCTTGGTTTTTGTTTTAAGGAAGGGTGTCGCCGCAGCGATGGCCAAGATTAAGGCTCGGGACCTGTGCGGCAAGAAGGAGGAGGAGCTGTTGAAACAACTGGACGATCTGAAGGTGGAATTGTCCCAGCTTCGCGTCACCAAAGTGACAGGCGGCGCCGCGTCCAAGCTCTCCAAGATACAAGTCGTACGCAAATCCATCGCCCGAGTCCTCACTGTCATTAACTAACCAGACGCAGAAAGAAAACCTCAGGAAATTCTACAAGGGTAAGAAGTACAAGCCCCTGGACCTGCGACCCAAGAAGACTCGAGCCATGCGCCGCCGGCTCACCAAGCACGAAGAGAAGCTGAAGACCAAGAAGCAGCAGCGGAAGGAGCGGCTGTACCTGCTGCCCAAGTATTCAGTCAAGGCCTGAGACGACAATAAAGTGCAAGACTGGCAAAAAAAAAAAAAAAGAAAAAAAAAAAGGAAGGGTGTCATGCAACCTAGGCTGACTTCAAACTCACTGTATAGTGTAGGATAACTCTGAATGTCCAATCCTAGTACCACCTTCCAAGTGCTGGGACTGCAGGCATGTGTTACCATACACAGTTTAGACAAGGACCACTCCCCAAGTGAGATACACCTCTAGCCTCATGAAGCATTATCTTAAGGTAAGCAAGGAACGTACAGGTGCAGATATGGCCAGTCAAAAAGACTGAGCAGGTCTAGTGATGAGGGCTGACACACATGGCAGTGTGCAGGAAGAACAGCTGTGAGATGACTAACAAGACTCTGAGAAGAAGCCGTTTCCTAAGAGCAAGCTCAGGAAAGGTGTTCATCTTACTTCAGAGACAAAACAGAGAAGCAAGGGAACAGAAAGATTACCCGGAATGTAAAGCTTCGAGAAAGCAGTCACCGACTATGAGCAGCGCGTAGTCCTCAGAGGGTGTGGCATGGTAGGGAATTAGTGCAATGGCTCAGCAGGTAAAGGCAGCCGGGCGACCCTAGCCTGACTCTGTGATCCAGACAGCAGAGAGACAGAGAATGGACTCCTAGGAGCTGGTCTCTGGCTTCCTTCCACAGGCCACCATGATAGAAGTGCACTGATACACATGTAGACAACAAACACAGTAACTACTAAAGGTTTTCTGAAAGAAGAGAGGGTAAAAACGGGAAAAGAAAATAGGTCTGGGGCTTGGCGGTGGTGGCGCATGCCTGTAATCCCAGCACTTGGGAGGCAGAGGCAGGCAGATTTCTGAGTTCGAGGCCAGCCTGGTCTACAGAGTGAGTTCCAGGACAGCCAGGGCTATACAGAGAAACCCTGTCTCGAAAAAAACCAAAAGAAAAAAAAAAAAAAAAGAAAATAGGTCTGAAGGAGCGAGAAGGAATTAAGAGCCAAGGGTTTGTAGAAGCTAAAGTACAGCTTGAGTTGCATAGTGAGTTTAAGGCCCACCCAGGAGGCAAGAGATCTCCAAGAAAGAATGAGGGACACTAATTAGAAAAGTAGTACATCTCTTTGGATACTAACTAATATATTTTGTAAAAGAAATAAGTTTTAAATTAATAGGGAAATTTGGTCTCTATGAAAACCGAATTCACGTTAGACAGCCCCTAAAACACTTGACATAAACCGCAGGATGAATTCCAACTCAGGAAACACAGAAGGGATTAAAGTCCTAACAAGGATGGCTCAGAAACAAGAAGCAGTGATGGACGCAAAGACCTAAAAAGCTGATCTACCAGTATTTGTTCGCTTTCTTATATTTTTAACCCTGAGACTTTATATAATGTATTTTTTTTAATTTCAGAACATATAATGAAAAAAATTAAGATGAACATTAATTTAAAAAAAAAAAAAACCGGCCTGATGTATTTAACACAGCAAAAAGGAGATTTCCACCAACCTGCTTGCCAGCTTCTTGTCTGCATCAGAGAGTTTCTTCACTTTCACTTTTCGTGCAGGCTGTTGCAAAACTGGCTTTTTAACATGGGGCACGGACACGCTCTCTTCTTCATCATCAAGTTTTCTTTTCTTAGATGTTTCCTTTCAAAAGTTTGAAGTCATATTTAAGGCCTCAAACTTTTAAAAAAATCCTGACCCTAAAACTGTGTGTTGTGGCATATGCCTGTAATTCCAGCACTCAGGATATAGAGGCAAGAGGCAAACCAGAGCTACAAAGCAAAGTCCCCATCTCCAAGTCCCTGAGCAATACTCCAATGTCTTTCTACATGGATACTTCTCCACTGGCTACAGAGAGAAGCAGACCATTCTTGACATTAGCATGAGAGTAGATTAGATGGGTTTGGTCACACTAAGCCTACAGCATGGTGGAAAGCTGAGGTAGGAATATAGAATCTGGGCTACCGTGTATGCTAAGCGTGGGCAACTAGTGAGACCGTCTCAAAGTAAAAAGTAAAGTCGGACATGGAGGATCAACTCTGTAATCTCAGCACTCGAAAGGCTGGAGGAGGATCAAGAGTTTAAGATCATCCTCGGATATATAACAGAAATTTGAAGCATACTTGGTCTACAGGAGACCCTGTCCATCAAATCGGCTGAGGGTGAAGTGTTAGCCCAGCCCAAGGGCCGTCAGGAGAGATACCCTCTAAATCTAACTCTAAAGGGTCCCTCAGGGTGCAGCCCGGCGACTCACCTGGGGCACAGGCACAAATACAGGGGGAGCCGGTGGCTCCGCGGTGCTGAAGAGAGCGGCCAACCGCCCCGTCCCGCCGCCAGGAGGACGTGGGCCGCCCCGCAAGCTGTCGGCGACCTGTCCCACCAGGTAGTCGGTGGCCGCATTCCCCACGCCGTCTTCAGGACTCTGTCTGCAAACACAAGCACACTCTCAGCCACGCCGCGCCACTCACCACCAACCCATCCACACCAACGCCGGCCGCCACTCACCTCCGCTCCTGGCCCTTCCTTCTCTTACGTCCCTCCCCTCCCAAAGCCATGCTTAAAACTGAGCTTCCGGGACGGAAGTCCAGACTCCACACTTCCGGGATCCGGCTAGTTCTGCGTTCCCACTGATTCCGGGTTCCGGCTGCCTCCGGGTTCCGTCTACTGCCATTCCAGGGCCGAGCTCTTCCGCTCAAGACCACGCCCCTTCCTCTCCATTCGTATTGCGACTGCGCAGGAGCCGAGCTTGTCGAAATTCTAGGGAGCCTTGAAACAGGGATTAGGATGGTGCTTGTCGCAGTCTCCAGGCGTCTCAGGGAAACCTAGACTAGGTAGTGCAGCAAGTCTGACGAGTAGCTGAGGCCTAACGTAAGCACGAGGGTCAGCTAAAACCTAGCATGGTCGCTCAGGCCTTTAATCCCTGAATTTGGGGCTCGAAGTAGCCGGATTGCCTCGAGTTCTAAAACAGGTACAGTAACGCAGTTCCAGGATAGTTACTTTGTCTCAAACAAACTCCCGGCTTAGGGTGTCGGCCACAGCTCATTGAGGAAGGCGGTTTCCAAGAAATGAGGCTGCAGGGATGTGCCTTAGCAGTCCGGAAGTCGGTGTGGAGGGTCAAAGGTGCTCTGAGGGGAAGGGTCTGTACACCCTTCCCGAAGTTTCAAAGTCAGCAGAAAAGTAGTGTTGGGACCACAGCTCTCCGTGTACTATTTCATCTTCAAAGCCATCCTGCCATTCTTTCAGTAAATACTTGGTACTTAATTTTTTTTTTTTTTTAATGGTGGCTTATATTTGTAATCCCTGTTCTCTAGGGCCTAGGTAGAGGCTGGCCATGATTTTGAGGCTATTCTGGGATACGTGGTCGTAGACTCTCTTGCCTTCAGTGAGACCCTCAAACCTTCACATCTAGCCTTCCCCTTTAGAGCTCCTGTTTCCTAGCTTCCCTTGTAAGGGTCCATGATTCACCGAAGAATGATACCCCCGGATTCAAATAGTATGTGTTGTGATCATAAAAAGAGAACACAGTGTAAGAATATGTTCTATGGGTGTGTGGGGGAAGGGGGTGCCTCAGCAGGCCCATGCTGAGGCATCCCCTTCCCCCTGAGGGACCAGCCACACACTAGTATAGTATAGTATAGTATAGTATAATATAATATAGAATAGAGTTTATTTAGGGCATGGGGAGGGGAACTAAGGGGTAGTAGAGGCAGAGAGGAAAGAAGTAGAGGCCAGCCATGACCACATGGAGAGAGGGGAGAAGGGAATGGGGAGAAAGAGGAGGGGCAAGAGAGGGAGGAGGGGTCACACAGCCCCTTTCATAGTAGGCCAGGCCTACCTGGCTGTTGCCAGGTAACTGTGGGGAGGAGCATACATGGCTACTGTCAGGTAACTGTGGGGTGGAGCTTAGACAGAATCCTAACAGTATGTAAACACAAAGAGTGTTTTATTCTGCAGAAGTCCAGCATGCTGGGGTCTCCCCAGTTACCAAGGGAGACATCCAAGTGAGCTTGCAGACCAGATTTAAAGCACATTAGGGAATTCTGGGGTAAGTGAACTCTGTTATGTTGGGCCCATCTCTAGGGATACTGACATTGCATTACCCGGCTGTCAGGACTGGAAACTAGCAGGGGAGGTCTGGGAACTGTTACTGAGGAAGTAGCTGAGGAAGTCTGGAAACTGCTGCTGACCCATTGTCCTTGCTTCAGGCCAGGTGGCTGGGACATTCTATTACCTGGGCATGAAGGCTGGAGCCTGGGTTTTTTTTCTATTAGTAATTGACTTGTCTGGACTTGCCCAGTTTTTAGGCCTAGTATCAACTGCCAATTTGAAGTGTGTCATGGAGTCAGCCTAGGCTTCTCATGGCTCCCTTTCAGTAACGGGCCATCTTGAGTCCTTGAGATGTTTCTGAGACCCCTACACTAGCAGCTTCAGCCAGTCCTACGTCAAGGAGAGAACCTACTAAAACAGCAGTAATGGCCACATTTTTAACTCGATTGTTTGGAGGTGCTAGCTGGTTGAAGACATAAAAACCCTCAGTCATATTTACAACCAGGCCTTAAATACATGGAGTAAGTCCCGAGGTACAATCCCTCCAAGCATTCTCTGGGGGCAGCAACAGTAGGGGTTAGAGTGTGGTTGCAGAGGTGGGAATAGGCACTTCAATGAAGTGAAGATTAGCTAAGACTTGAGACCAAAGAAGCACTGCAGAGCTTGCTATGCAACACACACACACACACACACACACACACACACATTGTTGAATTCTAATCATACTCCCTCTAAACATTATGTGTCCTCCCATGGGTCTTGTCTCAGCAAAAAAAACATGTGAGTCTGTCTTAGCAAAACTCTCCATGAGTCTGAATCAGCTGACATATCACAATAAAGGATGACCAGTCGGGCTGGAGAGATGGCTCAGCGGTTAAGAGCACTGTCTGCTCTTTTGAAGGTCCTGAGTTCAAATCCCAGAGACCACATGGTGGCTCACAACCATCTGTAATAAGATCTGACACCCTCTTCTGGTGTGTCTGAAGACAGCTGCAGTGTACTTACTAACAATAACAATAAGTAAATCTGGTCTCGGCCTCCATAGGAGAACAGCAGCCATGGCCCTGCGCTACCCAATGGCCGTGGTATGTCAGCAAGCCGAGACACAGCCGGTGCTGCGGGCACCTCACCAAGCACACCAAGTTCGTGTGGGACAGGATCCGGGAGGAGTGGAGAGAAGAGGATGCCAACATGGACTCTGTGACAGGCATTTGTGATATTTAGGGAGCCTGTAGGCCAGCATGCACTTTGCATGCTGATAGGTTCCACAGGTAGCCATTTGTTCCTTTGTCAATATTAAGGAAATCAGTGCCTTTGGTAGAGGGGACCATGCTACTCAGACAGGTTCCTGAGAGATGCTGGCTTTTGTCTAACTACCACAATTTGGGAAAATGGAGTTTCCTGTAAAGATGACAAGGACAACAATTTTTTTAAAGAGGAGAGGGGGAGGGAGAGGAGGGCAGGGGAGGGGAAGAGAAGGGAAGGAAAAGGCAAAAGGAGAGGAGAAAGTGGGAAAGTGTAAGGATTCTGTCTAAACTCCACCCCACAGTTACCTGGCAACAGTCGGGTAGGCCTGGCCCATTATGAAGGGGCTGCTTGCCCCTCCTCTCTCTCTTACTCTCTTATTCTCTTATCTTCTTACTCTTGTCTCTCTTGCCCTCTTGGGCTCTTCCCTTCTCCCCCTCCGTTCCCCCCTTTCTCTGTGTGGTCATGGCTGGCCTCTACTTCTCTCTCCTTCTCTATGCCTTTCTCTGCTTCTACTACTTCCTTAATTCCCCTCCCCATGCCCTGAATAAACTCTATTCTATACTACACCGCCTGGTCCCTCAGGGGGAAGGGATGCCTCAGCATGGGCCTGCTGAGGCGCCCCTTCCCTCACACACCCATAGAACATATTCTATGTACAACATAAGAACAACATAAAGGTGTAAGGGGTTTTGGCAAAGGGTATCCTGGGGATGGGAGGGAATGCCAAAAAAAAAAAAATCACAGCACACAACAGACCTCACAAAAGAGATTTAGGGGGTGGGGAGGCAAAAAGCTGGAGTGTGTGTGTGTGAAGGGGGGGGCAGAAAGGGATCAGGCCAAGATAGTGTGGGCTTTATAGCGAGGTATGGAGCGTAGTGAAAATACACAATAGTGGTGGTGGAAACACTGATTTAGTGACGTGTAATATTGGCTTTAGTGAGATGTGTCACATGGGCCTTTAATGATGACACATGTCACACGGGCCTTTAGTGATGACAACTAAAGGTGGAGTGGGAGATGGGAAACAGTCTCTGGAGTGTGGGTGGGTTTTGGTTGACTAAGGGAGGAGAAAAGGGGGGAAGGCTGGAGACAGAGGAAGGAAAAAGAAAAAGGGAGGGAGAGGATATGTCCATGGGCACAAGAACTAGTTCTTCCTGTGAGTGCATGTGTGCATCTGCGTGTGTGTCTGTGTGTCTGTGGTTTTAGAAAGCCCAACCAACTCCATTTTTGAGAAGACGCTCCTGACCAGGGGCTAAACTCCAATTCCAGGAAGAAACCCACAAAGTCTACTTGAGCAAACATTCTGTGGCAAATCCCCACGCCCCAGCAACAGCCAGTCAGGATACAACTGCAAGGTCAAGGTACATATAGATAACTGAAGACATCCTGTGTGCCAGGTGGTTTTGCCCCTGTGTTTGGTTCCTACAGATTACACCAGAAATGCAGTTTTTAAAATATTAACTTGCTGACCGATATGGAAATTCCCCAAGCTGCTGTAACCATAATCCATAGCCTACATCCCTGGACTTGAGGTTCTCACCTCTGATCACCCTCCCCCTCCCCCCTGCAACTGTGAGAGGAAAGTCTTTGCCCTTGAGCTCATAGTAAAGACCCTTGTATGTTTGCATCAGAATTGGCTCCTGGAGGGGGTGGATCTTTGGGGAGGTCCCTACAACTTGGGCATAACAGTTTCTATCTTTCATTCATTCTTGTGTTTTGTCTTGACTTTGTTGTTTTTGTTTGTATTTGTTTGTGGGAAAGGATGGAACTGTGTATCTGTAGCTGGTTTGCAACTCGAAATGTAGATTAGGCTAGCATTGAACTCAAAGATCCACCTGCCTCTGCCTCCTGAGAGCAATATTTCTCAACATTATTTTATCTATATTTTTCATAAGACTTTTTCGGGCTGGAGAGATGGCTCAACAGTTAAGAGCACCAACTGCTCCTCTAGACGTCCTGAGTTCAATTCCCAGCAACCACATGGTGGCTCACAACCATCTGAAATGGGATCCGATGCCCTCTTCTGATGTGTCTGAAGACAGTGACAACCTACTCATATAAATAAAGTTAAAAAATTAAAAAAAAAGACTTTTTCACAAGAAGAGTATTCTGTATTCAAGGAGATGCTAACATTAAGTAGACTATAGTATTCTTTCCTTCAGTGAATATTTGTGAGCCTTCAATGACCTTTACAGTCCAATCAAAAGTGACAAATGAAAGTTAAGTAACCTGAATTATTCAGCTCACGCTCGCCATTAGTCATTAACTGGGTACCATTAAGGAATGACTGCATGGCTCTGGCAAGGTGGCTCAGCAGGTAAAGCCACTTGCCACTCCCTTTTTTCTTTTCTTTTCTTTCTTTTTTTTTTGCCACTCCCTTTTTTTCTTTCTTTCTTTCTTTTTTTTTTTTGTTTTTTTGTTTTTTTTTTTTTTTGAGACAGGGTTTCTCTGTGTAGCCCTGGCTGTCCTGGAACTCACTCTGTAGACCAACCAGGCTGGCCTCGAACTCAGAAATCCGCCTGCCTCTGCCTCCCAAGTGCTGGGATTAAAGGCGTGTGCTTTGGTTTTTTGAGTCAGGGTTTCTCTGTATAGCCCTGGCTGTCCTGGAACTCACTCTGTAGACCAGGCTGGCCTTGAACTCAGAAGTTTGCCTGCCTCTTCCAAGTGCTGGGATTAAAGATATGCGCCGCCACTGCCCACCACTCACTTTTTTTTTTTTTTTTTTTTTTTTTTTTTAGCATAAAGAACATTTATTGCTAGGATCAAAAACAGTTACAAATAACAGTGGAAGGACCAGATATCAGCTTCTATAGTTAACTGTGGTAAGCAAGGAGGGTAAGTTTGGAATTGCAAAGTTATTTATCTTAAAGTGATCTTATAGTGAAATGAACCAATCATATTAATCTACTCCAGCAATAATGCTTGGAAAAGATTAACCATTCTATTTTAAGTGCAATGCAATTCATAACTACCCAGGAAGTAAAAACCCATAAGTTATGAGCAGGCTGTATTCCAGGAATTCTAAATTTGTTGTGCCTCTTGACACTGGCCTGGGCAGTCAGACCTTTGATGATTTCAGTTCCTTTCATGTGCAGCTCATCCTTTTCCTCAGACCTTGTTTTAGCCTGGACTTGAAGGATATGCTGTTAATTTTCCTGGCATGGCTCCTTTGCTCAGCCAGACATGGTATCTCAGAACCAGCAAGGATGGCACTGCTATCAGAACCTTTGAACAATGCCAGATTCACCACCAGGAAATCCTGCAGTCACCCTGGGAGGTAGTTTGACCTCTTCACGTTGTCACAGTACCCTGACAAAATGTGCTGTGTGTAAAATTGAACAGGCCTGGCTGCAAAGTGTAAACGGCTTTGAGATTAGTCACATTCTTAAAAGAGACGGTACTCCCATTCTAACGCACGTAAACAAGTACCTCAATCCTGTAGAGGAAACAACATCGGGTTATTTCGACACCAAGAAATTTCTGCAGGATCTGAAGGCTGTAGGTCCAGGGCCAGCCTCCTCAGAGTTACTTATCCTCACAGAGATATTAGTATAAGTCTGTGAAAAGGTCCTCATCATAGGGGGCCACTCACTTTTTAAAATGTGTGTATGTGTGTGTGTGTGTGTGTGTGTGTGTGTGTGTGCGCGCCGCGCGCGCATTATATGCATTGGCATTTTGCTTGCATGTGTATCTGTGTGAAAGCAAAGTGTAAGAACTTTTGGAGCTGGAGTTACAGACAATGGCTGAGCTGCCCTGTGGGTGCTGGGAATTGAACCCAGGTCCTCTGAAAGAACAGCTAGTGCCTTTAACCACTGAATCATCTTCATACCTCCAGTGTGGTTTCTTTTATGGGGCCAGAGATTGAATTCCCATCCTTGTGCCTACTAGGTAAACTCTCTAACACTGAGCAACACTCCCAGCTCCCTAACCCTCTGAGTAGAGACCATTATGTAAATGAGTGGATGAATATATGAAGAAGCTTACATAGATTGGGTTTGCATTTCTTTGCTCCAAGGAAGCTATGAAGGAAGAAAAAAAATGGGCAGTAATGGGATGAGCACAGAAATAGCAATTAAGGTCACAGTTAAAGGTTCAACTCCAAAGTTTTGGGGTAATGTTCATCTGGGAAAACGTATCCTCTATTATAACCTGGTATTACACTTAATTTATCTTACTTTTTTTAGTATTGCGTTTCTATCCAAACAACTTTTAAACATCTGCTGACAGGTGAGAACAAATTTTTCACCTAGGAAAGGAACTGGTCACAGCTAGTCAATGTATAAATTTATAATCATGTAAAAATCTCATGTTCTAAGCATGTAAATACTCACCAAGATGTGCCAGAATGCCAACCGGTGAGACCCTGATATTAACTAAGTATGATCTTAAGACAGAGATGTAAAACCCCAAAGCTCAAATGTACAATCATGTCAATTGCTTTTTTTAAAGATTTATTTAATTATTAAATGTAAGTACACTGTAGCTGTCTTCAGACACACCAGAAGAGGGCGTCAGATCTCCTTACGGATGGTTGTGAGCCATCATGTGGTGGCTGGGATTTGAACTAAGCACCTCTGGAAGAGCAGTCAGTTCTCTTAGCCACTGAGCCATCTCTCCAGCCCCATGTCAATTGCTTTTTACCATTCTGAACCCTAGTGCTTCAGTACAGTTCTCTCTAAACCGGTGTTAAATTCAAACCCAGTACAAAAGGCTGAGATGACTCTTAATATATCAAAGCTGATGCTGGCTGGTGGCTTCTCCCGGCATCCCTTAGTCCCTACCTGTCTCAGGGTCCTCCTGGCTGGCATACCCCATCCCCTAGCCTAAACTTTTCCAGCCTAGGAACTAGGTTGCCCTTCCCCCAGCTGCTCTTCCCTATATAACCCAGCCATTCTGGTTACTCGACTTTTTTGCCCTCTTGGCTGCTGCACCCTATTCCCTCTCATATTCTCAGGACTCTTTCAGATGCCTCTGACTTAATCTGTTTTCTCCTTTAGTTCTATGATAAACCTTCACCTCAACCCCTTAAGAGCAGTCATGTCCTCCTTTTAATTTATCTTTTTCATTCAGCTGGCTTGATAATTCACACTCATTATTCTCAACGAGTAATCTTAATCATTTTGACCTCAAGGTCTTTGAGCTCGTGGTTTTCCCAAATGTCTAACTAGTAAGCCTCATAATGATTTAGGAAGGCATGACTGCCGCCTAGTGGTAATCCATCAAAAAGCAAGCTATACAATAGAGAAAAGGCTTCCCCCCTTTCCATAATATTTTCTTAATCCACGTATATTTTCTTTTGATTGTATGTGCATTGGTGTTTTGGCTGCATGTATGTCTAAGGGTGTATTGTACTGGTTACAGACAGCTGTGAGCTGCCACGTGGGTGCTGGGAATGGGTGCGTGGGTCTTCAGGAAGAACAGCCAGTGCTGTTTGGTGGTGACACACGCCTTTAATCCCAGCACTTGGGAGACAGAGTTTGATTTCTGAGTTCGAGGCCAGCCTGGTCTACAGAGTTAGTTCCAGGGCAGCCAGGGCTACACAGAGAAACCCTGTCTTGAAAAAACCAAAAAACCAAAAACAAAAACCAAAACAAAACAAAAGAAAAGAACAAAAAACACTGAGCTGTCTTTCCAGTCCCAGTCCACACATATTTTAAAAATATCACTATATGTCATCCCAGACACGCTGGCACATGCATGTAATCCAAGTCCTCAGGAGAATCCCTGCAAATTCAAAGACAGCCTGGGTTGCATCGTGAGACACACACATACACATACATGCACGCACACACTATTTGTGCATTGTCCTACCTACTAAAAACTGAACTAAAAAACACTAGCTCCTATTCACATAAGTTATATATCACTGTGCATGTAACAAAGCATGTTGCAAGACACAAATAATTTCTTTATTAAAAAATTATGAAGCCAGGCGTGGTGGCGCATGCCTGTAATCCCTGCACTTGGGAGGCAGAGGCAGGTGGATTTCTGAGTTCGAGACCAGCCTGGTCTACAGAGTGAGTTCCAGGACAGCCAGGGCTATACAGAGAAACCCTGTCTTGAAAAAAACCAAAACAAAACAAAACAAAAAAATTATGAATGAAAAAAATGAGAATGTGACGGATCCAAGAAGAGAAGGTTTGTTGTAGATGTAAGGGAGGCACACCCCAGAGGCCTCTGGAATGGTCCAGACTGAGAATGGCCAGCAGACTGAACTGAGTAATGAGAGGAGGGAGGAGAGAGTGAAAGAGAAAGAGAAGATAAACTGGCCAGGAGAGATGCCAAGAAGGACCAATAGCCACATAGCTGTGTTATATAGGCAAGAGAAGCTGGGGGAGTGTAGGGAAATGGGCGGGGGCTGCGTACCTGTGTAAGGATGGCAGGAGCCCGTGTACCTACAGAGGGAGGCTGCCCGACTAGGACGGAAGGTCCTTGCCTAGAATGTGGGGCCGTTCTGGCGCAGGCCTCGTGTACCTGTAGAGGAAGCCTGGCCAGGCGGGGAAGTCCTGGGTCCTTCCTGGTGGCTGGAGATGCTGAGGCCTGTTTCATTACTCCTACATGGTGGGTTTTGATAAGAGGCAGTCCATGGTTTTAAAGCTTTATTATAGGAAAGTAGGAAAAAGAAAAGAGATAGAGAAGTAAAGAGAGAAAGAAAAGACAGAGGGGTGAGAGCTGGCCATGACCGCGTGGAAAGAGGGAGAAGAATGGAAAGGGGGAGGGGAACAGGGAGACAAGAGAGAATGTAAGGGCCAGAGAGCTAGGAGAGGCCAAGAATCTCCCTTTTATAGAGGGCTGGGTTTCCTGGCTGTTGCCAGGTGACTGTGGGGGTGGAGTTCAGTCAGAACACTAGGGTCCTGGCCCTACGTGACTGATGACCACAGAATTATGGAGTTGAGGAGTCAGGAATATGGAGTTGGTGTCAGGAGCCTAAGTATCTGGGAGTGTGGCTCACTGGTTCTGTCCCTTGTAGACTATTCTACTGGATCTCTGGAGTAAGCCTCACTCAACCAGGCCACAGACTGCCTTTCATGGTTCCACAGGGGAAGGGCAGCAAAGCTCAGGGGCTGGAGAAGTTTAGGGCAGAGACAGGGAATGCCGGTACCATGTAACAAGTACTTGCGATGCTCTAGGTTAAGGAGGTGCCTCAGTCAGCCATTGGTCCTGAGTTTCTTTGAGACCTAGCAATGTACACAGGAAGCCACTCCGCTCTGCAGAGCAAAGGGGCACAATTGCTTCTATGTTTCCATTTCCTTTTCACTCAGAATAATTGAAAAGTCAAACAAAAAGCTAATTAGAGCGATCCTCTGATTAAATGCTGTATTAATTAGCCCAATGCTATCAGGCTTTGTTCAGGCAGTGGTATTACACAGCACAGAAGAGCTCATTTATACAATGGGGCTAAACATGTCTTCATTGTTACAAGAACTTTGACTTTCTGATTCAGAACAGTGAACTCTAGTACATTCCTCCCATCCTTTCACAAGAATCAGGAACAAAAGCGTGTGAACAGTAAGAAGGTATATATACATTTTAGAAAATGAATAAGCTCATGCCTTGTCTCAGGTAATGAATGGAGCCCCATCAGGGGCAAATTAGTGCAGTTTCCATCTCAGGGGCATGCAGGGCACGAAGGATTCCAGACCTCACGCAGAAACCGACTAAATCACAACTGGGAGCTGGCTTCTCCTTCCCAGTGCTGAAGACTGAACCCTGCTTCCACTTCCCTTAATGTGTGCTAGCAAAGCACTCCCCGCTGAGCTCTCCTACCTAGTCCTGAACTTTAGAGACAACGTCTCCAATCAGACTTTTCCTTCCAGCTTTTTGCGTGCTGGGATTACAGGTGTATACCACCAGGACCTGCTGAATTATTCATCTTTAGAGACATGGCATCTATTAGGAGTTTGTTTCAAGATCTCTAATGTCTACAATTCTTTTATTATAAAGATTTATTTATTGTTATATGTAAGTACACTTTAGCTGTCTTCAGACACACCAGAAGAGGGCATTAGATTTTATTTAGGATGGTTGTGAGCCACTATGTGGATGCTGGGATTTGAACTCAGGACCTTTGGAAGAACAGTCAGTGCTCTTAACCACTGAGCCATCTCTCCAGCCCTATAATTAATGTGTGTGTGTGTGTGTGTGTGTGTGTGTGTGTTTTCCAAGATGGGGTTTCTCTGTGTAGCCCTGGCTGTCCTGGAACTTACTCTGTAGACCAGGCTGGCCTCAAACTCAGAGATTCACCTGCCTCTACCTCCCAAGTGCTGGGATTAAAGGCGTGTGCCACCATGGCCTGGCTTAAAAAATATTTATTTATGTGTATGTATTAGTCTGGGTTCTCTGGAGTTACAGAACGTATAGGCAGTCTCTATGTAGTTAGGGAATTTGTTGATGACTTACAGTCTGTAGTCCAACTCCCCAACAATAGTCAGCAGCAGCTGTGAATGGAAGTCCAAGGATCTTGCAGTTGCTCAGTCCCACGAGGCAAGCCGGCAAGGAAGAATCTGTCTTCCTTCTTTCAATGTCCTTATATATGTCTCCAGTAGAGGGTGTAGCCCAGATTAAAGGTGTGTATCCATGCCTTTAATCCCAGATGATCTTGAACTAGAATCCATAGCCATAATCTGGGATTAAAGGTGTGTGTCTCCATGCCTTTAATCCCAGATGATCTTGAACTGGAATCCATAGCCACCATGCTTCAAGATCTCCATGCTAAGTCCAAGTCAAAAAGTTATATCTCTGAGCCTCCAGATTAGGATCATAGGTGAGCCTTCCAATTCTACATTGTAGTTCATTTCAGATATAGTCAAGTTGACAACCAGGAATAGACACACAGTATATGACTGTTTTGCCTGTATGTATGTATGCAAACCAGGTATGCAAGGTAGCCAAGAGGATCAGAAGGTGCCAGAGTCTATGGAATTGGAGTGGTGTGGATGGCTATGAATTACCATGTGGGTGCTGGGAACGGAACCTAGATCCTGAAAACTGGCCCTGGGTCTTCTAAAAGAGCAATAACTGCTCTTAACTGTTCAGACATCTCTCTGGCCCATTTTGTTATTTTTTACTTTTTTTTTTTCTGAGACAGGGTTTCTCTGTAGTCCTGGCTGTCCTGGAACTCACTCTGTAGACCAGGCTAGCTTCAAACTCAGAAATCCGCCTGCCTCTGCCTCCCAAGTGCTGGGATTACAGGCGTGCGCCACCATGCCCGGCTTTATTTTTTATTTTTTAAAGACTTTACCCTGTGTACCTGGTATCTTCTGAGGTCAGAAGATGATACCAGATCTCTGGAACTGGAATTACAAATAGTGGTAAGCTGTAAGCTGAAACTTACTGGAACTACACTGGGAACTGAACACGGGTCTTCTGCAAGAGCAGCCAGTGCTCTTAACCTCTGAAGCATCTCTTCAGTACCAAGATTCATTTTAATTATGTGTATGTGTGTGTCCATGTGTGGTACGTGCACATGGATGCAGGTGACTGTGGAAGCCAGAGGAGGCACTGGATCACCTGGGACTAAAGTTAGCAGGCAGCCTCAGAGCCACCTCTTAAGCCCATCTCTGTGGTTTTAAAAGCTAGTTTTATATTGGCATATGCTTATAAGCCCAGCATTCAGGGGGTAAGGTAGGAAGATCACAAATGTACATTTAGGAGGTTGACAGGATTGTGAAATCAAATTCAAGGCCAGCCTGAGATACACAGTCATACCCTGACCAAAACAAACAGAAGCCAGTTTCATGGAGAACAGCAATCACTGATTTTTGAAAAGTTGAGCCACCCTCAGAACATACATAGTAAATGGTGAGAGTGTTGTAATTAAGTTTAGAAACAAGAAAATCATGTTTAAAGTTATACAAATAAGTGAGTCTAATGTCCAGTACACAGGGATAAAATGTGGGAAAGAATGGTCCTGTCTGACCTTCTGGTTCTCCAGTAAGTTTTATTGTTATATTTTGGGGGGGGGATAAAATAAATAGTTATGCACTAATTGAAAGCTAACTTTCCCTTGATACATCCGAACGCACACCAGGAATACCCCATGCTTCAGTAACTTCACACTCAAAATGCCACCCAGTTTCCAGGGACTGAAGGCATGGCTCAGAGGGTAAAGGTGCCTGCTGCCAAGGTGATGATGTGAGATTTATTCTCAGGGACTTCACATGATGGAAGAAGAGAACTGACTCCTGTTTCAAAATCAAAAGAGGGCAGGAGAGATGGCTCAGCGGTTAAGAGCACTGACTGCTTTTTCAGAGGTGATTAGTTCAATTCCCAGCAACCACAAGGTGGCTCACAACCATCTGTAATTGGCTCCTGAAGAAGGCATGAGGCTCTCCAACCAGCCTGAGGCGAGGCCGCAGAAGTGGCAAGCTTCTTCAGAAACCTTCAGAACAGTTCTCAGGCGAGCTTCTCTCAATGGTGTCATTACCACAAATTGGGCTCAGCAACACCATGTAAGGTGAATCAATACATGCATATCTTTGGTTTTTTGTTTGGTTGTTTGTTTTTTTTCGAGACAGGGTTTCTCTGTGTAGCCCTGGCTTTCCTGGAACTCACTCTGTAGACCAGGCTGGCCTTGAACTCAGTAATCTGCCTGCCTCTGCCTCCCAAGTGCTGGGATTAAAGGCGTGTGCCACCACCGCCTGACTCAATACATGCATATCTTTAACAAAGAATATCAAGGTAGAGCAAATCAAACCAATGCTCAGTGATCATCTCTCACTGTCTCCGGGGTCATATTTATACTTCTTCTTCATGGGTCCTTTCGACGTTTTTGCTATATCAAAAATCCTTTCGGGGCTAGAGAGATAGCTCAGGGTTTAAGAGTACTAACTGCTCTTCCAGAGGTCCTGTGTTCAACTCCCAGCAACCACATGGTAGCTCACAACCATCTGCAATTGGATCCAATGCCCTCTTCTGGTGTGTCAGTGACAGTGTGCTCATATACATAAAATAGATAAATCTTAAAGAAGAAAAATCGTTTCACCTGTGTCTGCTTCAGGAAAACTTTTTTTTTTTTTTTGAGACAGGGTCTCTCTGTGTAGCCCTGGCTGTCCTGGAACTCACTGTGTAGACCAGGCTGGCCTCGAACTCAGAAATCTGCCTGCCTCTACCTCCCAAGTGCTGGGATTAAAGGCAATGCGCCACCACCCCAGGTGGAAAACATTCTTTTACGTGTCTGCTTTAGCAAGACCTCCTTTCACCTGTGTGCCCCAGCAAAACATCGTTTAACATAACTAATTTTCAAAACAAACCAGAAGTTTCCACTTCAAGAACACATACTACTAACAGACAATCCCATGACTGGAAGCTGCCCTATGTGAGCCAGAGTGTGATCCAAGCAGGAGCCTCCACTACTGCACACTGTATAGACAGTGGGTATGTATCCTACCCTAAGCTTATCTTCATTGTCTTCTTCAATAATTAAGTAGCTTATTGTAACTTTTTTACTTTATACATTTTAAATACTTTTGTTGATAACATTCAACTTCCAACATATACACATCTGATACATTGAAACTGAGATGAACATGAACAATCACAACCCCCTCAGGCTGGCTCTGCCAAGCCGCCCAAACAACCATCCCTCCTAAGAACACCTGGAGCGACTGCTCAAGTTTCGCCGTCCTACCGCCTGGCAGCCTGCTACCTCCGGCCCACCTGAGTCACTGTGGATGGAAAACACCAGACAGCCTTAATATTTTAAAACCAGCCAGACAACTAACAGCTGGGCGAATAATATCCTGCCCCATCCTCCTTAGCTCGCCCCCCCACCCCCGACTTCCCGCAAGGAAGGGACTACAAACTATTAGTCCCCAAGAGTTAAACACGTCTGCTCCTTCCTATCCACCCCACAGCCTGGTCAGCATACCCAACCCTTTCTGTGTCCTCTTCTCTTCCTGTCCGGCCTGGAAATCCCACAGTATCCTTTGCACAGCGATTAGCTGCTGCCATCTTTATTGACCCAATCCAGAAACAATTCGAGAACTAGATTTTAGTTATCAGTTCCTCCCCCTACACAGCAACATTCTAAACTGAGAAAATTGGAAGCAATCCAGCAGGAGACCGGATGCCAGTGCCCAGCGAACACTTGTTGCTCTTCAAGGCCCTTCTGGGCACCAAAGTGTCGTGGCTGTCCTTGAGGATTGTTGTGTCACCCAAACAAATGCTGCCATCGTTATTATTTCTATTTCCCCCTATTTATTATTCTCTCGCACAATGCATTCTGACTCTGGCCTCCCCTCCCTCCCTCCTCCCAGGCCCCTCCCCACCTCCCCTCTCTCCCAGATCCACGGCTCCTCCTCCATTTCCCTTCAGAAATCGTTTCTAGGTGTTATCTTTTAAATACTCAGATCTGGGCCGCGTGGATGTTTGGAAGAGTTTCCAGAGCCTTCCCTGCATGTCTCTGCGGTCTGATTTCGGGGCAAAGATGGGGGAACTGCAGCAGCAGATGCTTCAGAAGGATAGCCAGTGGGACTCTGGAATGACTGCTACACTTGTACCTCAGCTGAAGACACAGACACAGACCCTGATTGCATTCTTGCCTATTAATGGGAATAGGCTTTGTTCATGGATCAAGGATCATCCTGATGCATTTTGCTTTCTAGATTATCCTAGAAGAGCCCTTTGGTAAAAGTTCTGGTCCTTGGGCTATTGCATGATGTCAATCTGCTTCCCTAGAGCCCTGCTCATTCCTCCCATGAGCCTTCAGTTTCCCATGAAGCTGATGATGGCACCAGAAGGTGCAAACTGCATCTTCTGTATACCTCTGTCAAAAAAGACTGGCCCAGGACAGCCTTTAGGAAGTCCATAGGATGACAGCCATAAGGCGGTCCAAATTAAATTAAATGTTAACTCCTTATAAGAGTTGCCTTGGTCATGGTGTCTGTTCACAGCAGTAAAACCCTAATAAAGATAAATCCTTGTGTGTGTGTGTGTGTGTGTGTGTGTGTGTGTGTGATTCACCCTAACCTAAGAGAACAGACTTCTTGTATTGATAACCATGAGGTCAAACAGACTGAAGTCAGTTTTGCTTTCTGTGGTGGTGCATATCCCTGATTTTAGTGAAAGGCTTCAGTGGGCTGGTGTCTGTTTGTGGCCTGACTGATCTGTGATATAGTGATCCCTTGTACTTCTAGCATCTTAAAATAGATGTAGCAATGCCTTCAGCAATGGTAACATTTTAGTGTTCTTAGAGAGAGACATATTGTGGTATGCATATATAGTTATGTTTCTAGGCAGAATGTGACAGTTTTCTAACTTGTTCATTTCTATTTATATTGTTATAAATTATGTTAATGTGTTTTTCAAAATGTTGCATCTAAAACTATTAGTTTTGTGGGTTTTGCATTTCTTATTAATGCTTCCAGTTATAGTAGGATAAAACTGACTTCTGGGGATACTTTCTGGGTCTATCTGCAGTTCCCTGTTACTAGGTTTCTAAATTTGTCATGGACATTCTCTTGGCGTGATCAAGTTTGACCTTACACTCAGCACACAGTGCTCTTCGTGATGTCTGCATCCAAAACAACAAATGCATCTGTGGTGTTGCTTACTGGAAAGGATGCTCTGGAATAGGGGGAGTTTGTTTCTGTTTGTGTTTCTGTTTTGAAGACAGTGCCTTACTATGCCTGGAACTCTTTATGTAAACCAGGGCTGGCCTCCAAGATCTGCCTGCCTCTCCTCCCGGAATGCAGGGACTAAAGATGAACACCACCATGCCAGGCAAAGTGTTTCTTCTTAGTGCCCCCAACCACCACCACAAACGAGGAAGTTCCTGCTAGATGATTGTAACACATATGGGAATCGGATAATGAGTTCATTCCACCATGAGGTCTGACACAGAGAGAGAACTTTTAGCTGGACATTTGGAAGCCAATATTCCACTGTGCTGCTAGCCGTGTCAGCTCAACACAGCTAGAGTCATCTCATAGGAGGAAATTTCAACTGAGAAAATACTTCCAGAAGGCCAAGCTGTGAGCAGGACCATAGGGCATTTTCTCGATTGATGGGGAGGGCCCCGCCCCCGCCCCCGCCCCCGCCCCCGCCCCCGCCCCCGCCCCCGCTCCCGCTCCCGCCCCCGCCTCCGCCCATTGTGGGTAGTGCTATTCCTATACAGGTGGTCCTGGTTCTGTAAGAAACCAGGCTGAACAAGCCACGGGGAAACAAGCCAGTAAGCAATACTCCACGGCCTCTGCGTCAGCTCCTGCTTCCAGGTCCCTTGCCCTGTTTTGAGTTCCTGTTCTGACTTCGTTTGATGATGAACAGTGACCTGGAAGAGTAAGCCAAACAAATCTTTTATTCTCCAACTTGCTTTTGGTTGTGATGTTTTGTCGCAGTAGTGGTAACCCTAAGACAGAAGACGCTAGAATTCTTCAATGACATCAGTGCCCTGGGGTTCTGTAGCCATGTCATAGGACCGAAAGACCCTTAGACTTTGCCAAGGTTGAGGGGCAAGCACGGCTCTCACTGCAGAGCGAGTGCGCCTTTCCTTGTTGACTAACGCTGGGTTCCTTGTTTCCCCAGATACTTTTCCACCCTGGCTGCCAGCTTTGGAATGACCAAGGTAATTAAGGCATAGGCGAGCTGCACTGTATTCTTCCTTCCACAAGGTGGCGTGCCACACCTACTATGCACATTTTTTTTTTCTATGCACATTTTCATTCCCTAGGGACAAATGCACAAAGACCTTTCACCAGGAGAGGTCGCAGAAACACTACCTGGTTTTCTCCACCTGTTGAGTGGGACCATCTTTCTCTACACAGCACAGAGCTATGGTCAGAATGGAGGACTGTGATATTTTAAGCCCCACGACTAATCGTGAGTTAGAAGTTGGCATGTGGTCTTATTCTGTCACAGTATTATATTAAAAGTTTTAGCTAGTTCTCCCTGATAGGCATAAGAATAGAAAAGGTAAATCATTTTTATCTGCAGACAGTATGATAACACTTCTGAAAACCACAAGACCATCAAAACAGTGAAAGAGCCAATATCAACATTAAGAAAAAGTTGCAAGCTGATTGACCAATAATTAGTATATATGAATTAACAATGTTTAAAAGCAAAAAAAACCACATTCTAATAAATATTGAACAAAAGACTATGTATCTTTAATTTACATTTTATTTTAATTCTGTGAATGTGTGTGTGTGTGTGTGTGTGTGTGTGTGTGTATACATGGGTGTAAGAACACATAAGTGCCATGTGGTCCCATACTTAAAACATACCTGCACACAGGACTCTGTTCTTCCCAGGCATGGCTCTGACATGAAGTTCGCACTGGGTCATTTGACTTTCATGTGGAGAAGTTGTTTTACATTAACAGTTTTATATGTAACACAGGGTTTTTTTTTTTTTAATTTTTTGTGTCTACTTTTTTTTTTTGTTTTTTTTTTTGTTTTTTGTTTTTTGTTTTTTGAGACAGGGTTTCCCTGTGTAGCCTTGGCTGTCCTGGAACTCACTCTGTAGACCAGGCTGGCCTCGAACTCAGGAATCCGCCTGTCTCTGCCTCCCGGGTGCTGGGATTACAGGTGTGTGCCACCACCGCCCGGCTTGTGTCTACTTCTAAATTCTAAGTGTTTTACCTGCATGTGTCTATGTGCACTCTGTGCACGCTGGTGTCTGTGGCTGTCAGAACAATGTTGAGTCCCCTGGAACTAGAGTTACAGATGGCTATGAGCCACCTTGTGGGTACTGGAAACTGAATCCAGGTCCTCTGCAAGAGCAACAAGTGCTCTCAACTGCTGAGCCATCTCTCTAGCTCCCTAACACTAAGTTCTCACCCCCGGAAGTGTATGCTTTGGAAATTCTCCTTCACCAGTCGTGCTCTTCCCTTGCACCCTTCCCGATCTGTGGATTGCTTGTTTTCTTTCTGGCACCTCCTGCCATGATTTCACACACACAAGCAGAGCTGCCATGACACACACCCCAGCCTCTATGCACAAGTGTCAGCACTAAGGCCGTCACCCAGTTCCTTGCTTTATCACCTACGTTGTCTCAGAACAGCCCTCGGGGCGTGGGTCCACTAGAGGAGGATCACTTTCAGAGGAAGACACTCTTCCAAGCCCAGTGAGTCTGTCTGTACAGAGTGCTTCACAGCCTGATGACACTGGACATGGGGGTAGTTTTCCTCCTTACACTAGCATCCCACACTACCCTGTCCTGTGCTGTGGAGAGGGTTTCAAGCTAGCCAGGAACAGCTCTTGGTTCCATACCTGTGAGCCCTGACATTTGGGGACTTGTGGAGATAAAGAAATGACAGTGAGCCGGGCAGTGGTGGCGCACGCCTGTAGTCCCAGCACTTGGGAGGCAGAGGCAGGCGGATTTCTGAGTTTGAGGCCAGCCTGGTCTACAGAGTGAGTTCCAGGACAGCCAGGACTATACAGAGAAACCCTGTCTCGAAAAACCAAAAAAAAAAAAAAAAAAAGAAATGACAGTGCCCATTGCTGGCGGGAGTGCAAACTGTTACAGCTACCATAGAAATCAGTGGGGTGGTTCCTCAGGAAGCTAGGAATAGATCTACCTCAAGCTCCAGCCGAACCCATCTTGGGCACATACCAAAAGTACTCTGTATCCTGCTACAGAGACACTAGGCCATCTGTAGTCCTTGCTGCTCCCTTCATGATAGCCAGAAATTGGAAACAATCTAGATGTCCATTAATGGGTGAATAAAGAAAACGAGGTATATTTACACAATGGAATATTATTTAGCTGCCAAAAATGAAATCCACAGTTAATGAATAGAGTTAGAAAATAATCATCCTGCCGGGCGGTGGTGGCGCATGCCTTTAATCCCAACACTTGGGAGGCAGAGGCAGGTGGATCTCTGAGTTCGAGGTCAGCCTGGTCTAGAAAGTGAGTTCCAGGACAGCCAGAGCTACACAGAGAAACCCTGTCTCGAAAAAAGAAAAAAAATCATCCTGAATGAGGTAACTCAGACCCCAAAAGACAGATATTGTACATATTCTGTTATGTGAGGATTTTAGCTTTTAAGCATTTGACAGACATGCTGCAATCCACATAGCCACGAGGTTAGTTATTGAGTAAGGGATGAGGGGGGCAGGGAAGGATCTCTCTAGGAAAGGGAAATGGAATAGACAATTACGGATGAATTGGGGCGGGGAGACCAAAACAAGAGGATCAAACAGGAGAGAGGGGGAAAGGAGAAATGAGGAAAGGAACCCAGGGAAGGACAGATAAACTAAGTGCCATTTGAGGGGCAATATGGGAACCAGGGCTCACAGGTATGGAACCAAGGGGCGATATGGGAAGCTTCTTAAAACATGCACACCTACAAAAGAAACCTAAATGACGTCACCAAATAACCAGGAAGACTAGATGCCCCAACGAGACATCTTTTGTCAAGCGAAGCCTCCAGTGTGGAAATGGGTTGCATCTAGTTGAGCCCCTGGCCAAAGGGGGGGGGACCAAGGAAATCTCTAAACATCCCAGGGTTACTTCCAAAGTTATTGGTTTTTCTCTCCACACACTGATGGTGAGGTCCTATTACAGAAGACAACCCTCACATCGCTCATTGGCTACAAAAGTCAAGCTAAGGCCTAACTAGAGCCGCCGCCCCTACTGACTAGTGTTCACGGTCCTGGTGCTCTCTGCACGCTACCGGAGAAAGGGAAATGCCAACCCAGCTACAGCCCTGTGCTCTACAACGGTGACTTGCCTCCATGGGATGCTGGCACAAGTGTTGCAACAACTGTGCTCTGAGTGGATTTAAGGGCCACACCATGAAATGGCACCCATACCCAACACTGCTCAGGCAGCCAAGAGGCTGAGACTAGATGGGGCACGGACCTAGCTAGGGGAAAGCCAAACACGGCTGTTCCGCTAAAGCCATACAGCAATAACGGCCTTCTGCCATCCTCACAGACCCGTATCTTGCTCAGTCACCACAGAGAAGCTCTTGAACAGATGTGACAGATGTGAGTCTCTAACATGGAGATTCACAATTGCACAGTGTGTGGAGAGCAAGAGGTTTGGAACACTCCTCAGTGGGGATGTCTTCACCCAATCCATCCTCTCAGAGCTCAGAGAGCTATGCGGAAGAGGAGGTGGAAAGAGTTACGAGAGCCAGAGAGTACAGATGACACCAGGGAGCAGTTTCTTCCAGACATAGCAGGTCCACCCTCCCCCCAACCCAAACAAAAGAACAATGAAAACCACCAAGTCCAATTTGCATTGTTCATAAAGTCACTGGAGTGTGGTCACACTCCCAGCGGCCAGCCTCTTAAAGAAAACTGAGTTCTACCCTACACCTCTGCCTGAAGGCATCAGCTGTGGAGAGCTGTACTTTAGCATTTTTTATAAAGATTTACTTATTTTATTGTATGCGAGCACAGTGTAGCTGTCTTCAGACACACCAGAAGAGGCCATTGGATCCCATTAGAGATGGTTGTGAGCCACCATGTGGTTGCTGGGAACTGAACTCAGGACCTCTGGAAGAGCAGTCAGTGCTCTTAACCGCTGAGTCATCTCTCCAGTCCTAGCATCTTTATCACAGTTTTAAAACAGCACTCCCTACACAGGGTGAGCAGCAAGAATGGGGGCAGCAACAGAGGCTCCCCTGTGGGTCTGTCCAGTGGTGGAACTGGCCTTGCAGGCGGCCACTGTGGCGGCGGTCCAAGCCTCCAGCAGCCCGAGGAGTGGCCCAACTCGTCAACAACATGCTCCTTTTCGAGAAAATTGTAATCAAGCCTTAGAGCTATAATTTGAGAGTTACAAAAGTGACCTATGTGGCTAATGCTAAGAGGCTGAGTCTCTTTGAGCCCCCCAGCCATGCTCCCCAGCGAGTTTCTCAGTGAACTCCATCTCTTCTTCATACTGTCTATACTGAAATCATCTGTATCAAAGCCAAGGGTCTGGTTCCATAAAGGCTGCTGTAGGCAACAGCTCCGAGTTGCGCCTGTATGGGGCACCACTGATAGTGGCATTAGAGCCCTATTTATCACAGTGTCTTTATCTGTCAGGTTTCTTAAAATGTTATTCTTTTATAGACAAAGGTTATTAAATATTAATTTCCCCCGTCTCCCGTATTCATTCTTCCCCCGCCACACCTCACTGAAAGCACTCCGTTTGTCTCTGCAAGAGGTTTTTGCACAGGAAAATCTCCTAAAAGATGTTTCCATGACGCTGATTGAAAGGGCAAGAATAGTGGGCCGGCGGCCAGGAGTGCCAGTGAGTCTGTGCTGTGGCTGCTCCTGGGGAGATCGGGGACCCAGCAGAGGAAGGGAACAGCAGTGCCACTGGGGGGTCCCTCTACTGCTCCTCAACAGGGTATCCAGGATTGACATTCCTGTACCTGTGGACTACTCACTTGCAGAGACATGAGGACCCAGATGAAAGCATGCTACAGGGTGGAGCAGACAGCATGCTGAGAGAAATAGGAACCAGTACTGTAGGAAGTACAGGTCTTCCTGCACAGTAGTGCAGTCTGCTCAGGGGTGTCTTGCAACACCTGCCAGTCAGCCAAGTCTGGGCTACCCACACTCAGCTTAATCCCCGGGCCCATCCTCCTGGTCTGTTGCTGTTGTTCCAGCAGCTACTGGCTGTAAACAAGGTGTGGCACAAAAAAAAAATCAGTTTCCCAGATTGAAGATCCGTGCAGCCAATGCTTGGATGAAGTTTGTTCTGCATCCACAGTGGCTTTGCCGAGAATTTTTTCAGGTTACACTTGTGAACTCATTGAGATCAGATTTTTTTTTTCCAGCTAGCAGAGGGGGTAGCTCAGGGTCCGAGCGCCTAACCAACACCCCAGAAGTGTTGAGCTGGATGCCTAGAAGGAGGGATGTGGGACTGTGAAAGGCAGTCTGTGGCCTGGTTGAACAAGGCTTACTCCAGAGACCCAGTAGAATATTCTACAAGGGACGGAACTGTGAGCCATGCTCCCAGACATTTAGGCTGTGGACACCAACTCCATACTCCTGACTCCTCAATTCCATAATCCTGTGGCCATCAGTCAAGAGGGCCAGGCCCCGAGTGTTCTGGCTGTACTCCACCCCCACAGTCATCTGGCTACAGCCAGGTTTTCCCTGTCCACACTTACCTGTTGCCAGGTAACCCGGCCCACTATAAGAGGGGCTTTTTGGTCCCTCCTTTCTCTTGTACACGCTCTCCTTTGTCTCTTGTTCCCCTGTTGCCCCTCTCTCCCCACTATTTTCTCCCTCTTTCCATGTGGTCATGGCCAGCTCTCACCCCTCTATCTTTTCTTTCTCTCTTTATTTCTCTCCTTATTTTTCTATAATAAAGCTTTAAAACCATGGGCTGCCTCCTTTTATCAAAACCCACCATGTTGGAGCAATGGAACAAGCCTCAGTGTCTCTAGTCACCAGAAAGGACCCAGGACTTCACCAACTAGCTGAACTTCCTCCACAGGTACTCGGGCCTCTGCCCCACAGGATCAAGTCCGGATCTCCCGTAGCCTGGCAGCCTTCTTCCACAGGTACACGGGCACTCACCATCCCTATACAGGTACTTGGGCCCCTGTCTGCTATTCCCTACAGAGGGTGTCAGGAAACAGTAACTGGTAAGTCTCAGCACCAGAAAAATAGAATAAAAACCTTGCTAAAATCAGCAGCAAACATGAAACCACAACCATCAAAAGTTGGGAGAGGTGATGCAAGAACTTATGAGCACATAAAATTAAGGAAAAAGAAAAAGAGAAGTGTGGAAAAATAAAAGTTTGTAAAGATGACTGGAGAGTTGGCTCAGTGGTTAGAAGCACTTGCTACTCTTCCAGAGGACCAGAATTTGATACCCTGCACCCACATGTCAGAGGGGATCTGGCACCCTCTTCTGACCTCCAAAGGCACCGGGCACACATGAGATGCACAGAGATATACACACAGGCAAGACATTCATACACATAAAATAGTAAAATAATATTTTAAAATAATAAAAAATATTGATAAATTAGGGAATGCTTTTTTTTTCTTTTTTTGTTTTTGGTTTTTTGAGACAGGGTTTGTATATCTCTGGCTGTCCTGGAACTCACTCTGTAGACCAGGCTGACCTCGAACTCAGAAATCCGCCTGCCTCTGCCTCCCAAGTGCTGGGATTAAAGGCATGCGCCACCACCGCCTGGCTGGGAATGATTTTTAATAATTAAATATATTAATATAATTTAACAAAAGTCATAGAGAGAAAAAAAGGAGGGATCAGAATTAAGGCACACAGTAAAAGAACATAGATAAGAAGTGTGATCCTGTCAGCTGGGGGCAGAGTGTCGGTTTAGTAAAGCAGTCGTAGGCGCTCTTCTAAGATCCATGACTCACTTGTGCAGAGTAGTTGGCTACGTGTCCAGCACCAGGTAGAGTTTGTCTCTTGTTGAAGGGCTCTTAAGTCCAAATAGATGTTGGTTACCACCGAGGTATCCGTGCTACTACTACACCCTTAGGGTTATCATATCAGGCAGGTCGCCATGGCTCAGCAGCACCATAGCTGGGTAGGAATATTGGTTGCTTCGCTCCTTTGGAATCTTGGTAACAACTCCTTCTTCTTCTTCTTCTTCTTCTTCTTCTTCTTCTTCTTCTTCTTCTTCTTCTTCTTCTTCTTCTTCTTCTTCTTCCTCTTTGTTTCTGCAGATACTCCAATATATATATATTGGAGACTTGGAGCTGGGATCTCAGATGAGAGCAAACATCCGATGCTTGATTTTCTGAGTCGGGGTTTCCTCCCTCGATAAGTTCTTTTCTTGTTCCATCCATTTACTTACAAAGTTCACAACTGCATTTCTCTTTATAGCTCTGTCAGTAGTATTTTGTGAAGTACCTGCACCACCTTTTCACAGTCTATTGTTAACTGAAGGACATTGAAGTTGTTTTCGTTTCTTAGCTATTACGACTGATAGGTTACTTCTCCGCAGGTGAAATGAGCCAGTTCAAATCAGATTAGATTATATTAAAGGTAGGTTTATTGGGAAGCTGCTCTTGGGTGAGAGAGTTCACTGTCCCCAAGGAAGAAGGCCAAAGAAGTAGTCATGAGGAGACAGGGGAAGGGGAGAGGGAAAAGAGAAAGAGAGTAAAGGGCGCACGTGGAGAGAAGAGAAGAGAACAAGAGTGAGCAACAGACCAAAATGTCTGGATTATATAGGGAAGAGCCTCTGGGGGAAGGGCTGCCAAAGTTCAAGGTTGGGATCGCGAAGATGAATAAGCAGTGGTGGCTCGACCTGGAAGGATTCTTTGCTAATAACATGCATATATCGGTCTGCTTTATATTGCATAGTTGAGCTCCATTTATTGGTATTTCATAGAAACACACCAAAAACTTCTGGTGGTGTGCTGCAGCTTCTTGCTGCTTCCATGGCAGAGTGACGTCAGCTGAGACAGATGGACGTGGAGTTTTGCTAAGTCAGACTCAACGTGCTGAGGCAAGACACAAGCTGAGTCAAGACCCGTGGAGAACATGTGATGTTTGGAGGGAGTATAAATAGGACTCACCAGACCGCAGGGCTTGCTTGTAGAACTAGCTTTACAGTGCTTCTTGGTCTCGAGTCTTTGTTGATCTTTGCTTCATTGAGAAAGGCACAGCTGAGAACTTCTGGTTTTTTGTTTTGTTTTGTTTTGTTTTGTTTTGTTTTGTTTTGTTTTGTTTTGTTTTGTTTTGTTGTTTTGCTTTGTTTTTTCGAGACAGGGTTTCTCTATGTAGCCCTGGCTGTCCTGGAACTCACTCTGTAGACCAGGCTGGCCTTGAGCTCAGAAATCCGCCTGCCTCTGCCTCCCAAGTGCTGGGATTACAGGCGTGCGCCACCACCACCTGGCAGCTGAGAACTTCTGGTGTCCCTACTAGTCTGCATCCCTCCTGATGACTCCTGCCAAATCGGCTGAGACCCGGCTGTCTCTGCTAGGTTGTGCCGCCACTGCTGATCCATATTTGCTATCCCAACTCTACTGAGCTGGATTGCTAGTCTATCAGTATAGTGTTTTCAAGTGGACTGAGCTGCTGCTGCTGCTGACCTGTGAACTGAACTGCTAATTTCCTGATGACACAGATGGAATTTTCTCCAAAGAACCATTTCCAAACAGGTCCACTTCTCCTGTATCCTTTCTTTTCTACCACCCTTGGTGGGTAGTGGGCTAGAAGAGAGGTTAAAGTGTTTAAGAACCATCATTAAAAGTAGGCTTTAGGGCTGGAGAGATGGCTCAGCGGCTAAGAGCACTGACTGCATGGTAGCTCACAACCATCCGTAATGAGAATCAAATAATAAAGAACCTATGGGCCAGCCGGGCAGTGGTAGCACATGCCTTTAGTCCCAGTACTTGAGAGGCAGAGGCCAGCCTGGTCTACAGAGTGAGTTCCAGGACAGCCAGGGTTACACAGAGAAACCCTGTCTCGAAAAAGAAAAAAAAAAAAAAAAAAGAACCTATGGGCCAGAGTGAGCACCCAGGAGGGAGTGGCCAGAGAGAGAGGGAGAAAGGGAAGGGGGGGATTACATTTATAGCTGTCTTTAAAGATTTATTTATTCATTTTATGTATATGAGTACACTATTGCTTTTTTCAAATATACCAGAAGAGGGCATCAGATCCTAATTACAGATGGTTGTAAGCTGCCATATGGTTGCTGGTATTTGAACCCAGAACCTCTGGGAGAGCAGTCGGTGCCCTTAACCACTGAGCCATCTCTCCAACCCCCAGTGTATGTTTTTAATGCCTTCTTCACATATCACCTGGCTGTAATTACACATATTCATGTTTGATTCTCCGCTTTTGTTTCATTGGTCTATGTGTCTGTTTTTCTGTGCCAGTACCACACTGTTTTAGTTACTATGGCTCTATAATATAATTGGAGGATAAAACAGTGATTCTTCTAGCATTGTTCTTTTCACTCAGGATTGTTTGGGTATTCTGTGTTCTTTTCTGGGTTCATATGAACTTTAGGGAATTTGCTTTTTAAAAAAAATGTATGAGTTTGAGATGGGGATTCTGGTTGGGGTTGCATTGGATTTGCAAATAGCTTTGGGTGGACTAGCCAACTTCATAAGTTCTACCAATTCCTGAGCTTGGGATGTCTTTTCATTTTCTAGTGTCTTCTCATCTCTTTGTACTGTAAAGTTCTTTCACCTGCTTGGTTAGGTTTATTCCTAGATGTTTTATTTTCTAACAGGCTATCGGAACACAGTATTTTTAGAAATAGTGAGAGAGAGAAAAAACCTGAGCTACTTCCAGGAAAAAAAATTCTTTGGAAAAGACAGACACACATGCAATAACAGAAGGAAGATGGATACAGAGACTGAGGTTTGTTGTGTGGGCCTTGGGCTGGATTAGGGAACATCGGAAACTCAGTGTCCTGGGGAGTTCAGTGACAACCAGAGACCAGAGCTCTAGGCACTATTTTTGCTTCCTTCTCTGATCTCTCTCCCTTGGAGTTTCCACTCTTCAACCCTTCCTGGCAGGACATATGGTATTATTTATCACACGACTGTTAATATCAGGAGAGAAGCAAAGTGCCTGGCTTCAATGTCTGCACTCTGTGTTAGGCCTAACCTTAGGAAATTGCTCACTGAGCACTGTCCTTGTGCTGGCTGGTTTTGTGTCAATTTGACAGGAGTTAGAGCCACCAGAGAGGAGGAAGCTTCAATTGAGAAAATGCCTCCGTAAGATCAGGCTATAGGCAAACCTGTGGGGAATGTCCTTAACTAGTGATTGATGTGGGAGGACCCGCCCCATTGTGGGTGGGGTCACCCCTGGGCTACTGGTCCTGGGCTCTATGAGAAAGTAAGCTGAGCAAGCCATGTGGAGCAACTTAAGCCAGGAAGCAGCATCTCTCCATGGTCTCTGTACTAGTTCCTGCCTCCAGGTTCCTACTCTGCTTGAATTCCTGCCCCGGCTCCTTTGGATGAGCTGTTTTATGGAACTGTGAGTGAAATAAACCCTTTTCTCCCCAAATAGTTTTTTATTTTTACTTTTTTTTTATTTTTAAAGATGTATTTATTATATATAAATACACTGTAGCTGTCTTCAGACACAACAGAAGAGGGCATCAGATCCCATGACAGATGGTTGTGAGCCACCATGTGGTTGCTGGGAAATGAACTCAGGACCTCTAGAAGAGCAGTCAGTGCTCTTAACTGCTGAGCCATCTCTCCAGTTCCCCAAGTAGGTTCTGGTCATGGCGTTTCATCACAGCATCAGTAACACCAAGACAGTCCTATTATTTAAAAAGAAAAACAAAACAAAAAAAAAAAAACTATACTCAAGTCCTGGGGCGCACAAGTCACCAAGGGCACTCCAGTCTCTGGCTAAGCTAAAAGCATTAGCCCCAGTGATGGTGGCTGCTCTCCAGATGGGGAGTGGTGAGGGAAGAGGAGTTAGAAAGTCCCTGATAGGCAGATAGACAGGGAGAGAGGCTGTGACTAGGTTATAAAGATGGCAAGCTTCCAAGATGGCTACCATTTTTTTTCTCCTGAGACAGGAGTCTGGCAGCTTAAAACAAAGGTCTGGCAGGCTTTCCTCCCACCAGCAGCTCCCACCTGCTCATGGACCAACCAGAGGTGTCCAAGGCAGAATTGGGACTTGTTTTACACCACACGGTGGGCCAACCAGCCCTCGTTTGTTCAAGCTCACTTGCCCGATTTAAGAGAAGATCTTTCAAAGACTTAACAACAACAACAACAAAACAAAACAAAAACAAAAATACAAAACAAAAAACAAACAAACAAACAAACAAAAGCCACCACCAGTGTGTGTTGGCGGGGGGGGGGGGGGGGAACCAGCCCTGGAGAAGAGACAGGAACTTGGGGCCCCTGAGCCTTTATCCATGTCACACTCTGTTTTTCCCTGTCTTTTGATTCTCATATTGGCTAGATCCAGAAATACTCGCGTGTGGCAGCTCAATTACAATATGTCTAGGAGCACAGGATGTGGGACATGAGGCCAGGCCACAAAGAAATGGAGAAACCTAGCTTAGGCACTGGAAATGACAAAGGCATGAGAACATGAAATACGTATTGAGCTCCCAAATTAAAGGACCATTCTGGGGAGGGATGTAAGCGCTGGGCCATCTGAATAATTCACCCTGTGCATTCTGTCACCCATCCTGATACTTTTAATGACATCTTATAATTTTAAAAGGTAGAAATGTGTGATGCTAAACGAGGAGGAAATAAAAAGGGAAATAAAGAGGTAGATGTGTAGTCTGTTGCCAAGACACCACGGGACATAATGAGCATCTGTGTCAGCATCCTTTGGTACAAGTAGCGTGGTCCACAGCTGGTAAGTTCCTTTGTGATACAGATTGTAGGAGCTTCCCCAGTCTGAAGACACACTGCGGCAGATATAAAAATATAGTGACATCCTCTGACTTTCTTTAGAAACAGTCTGGCCGGTGGTTGATGGCACCTTAAATGAAGACAGTAGGAGGGTTTATTTGCCCGGGCAAGGTCAAAGACCTCCTGTGATAAAGAAAAAAAAATTCAGTGTAAGGACTTGCAGAGAACAGCTGGGAGCCAGAAAGTTAAAGGGAACATGATATACCTGAATGTGTAATAGGAGGATGGCAGGAAAAATGATCCCCTTAAAGAGATGCACTTATAGACCTCAGGGTCTCTCCCTTGATGTAGCTGCTACCGTACCTGCCAAGCCTATCTCACTCAGAGAGCATTTGTTTTCTATTCTTTCTCTCTCTCTTTCTTTAAAAAAAAAAACCCTATTATTTATTTTTATGTAATTGAGTATACTGTCACTCTCTTCAGACACACCAGAAGAGGGCATCACATTTCATTACAAATGGTTGTGGAGCCACCATATGGTTGCTGGGAATTGAACTCAGGACCCCTGGAAGTCCTGTGTTCCTGGGGTCAGTGCTCTTAACCACTGAGCCATCTCTCCAGTCCTGCTATTATTCTTTCTGCGTGTCCCTTTGGTGGACACCAGGAAACATCCCAAGACCACTATCTCAGCACTCCTAACATCGTTCTAACTGTCATTGTAGAAATGAAGACACTGTGAAGACATAGTCTCTGTCAGCAACAGAGCTGGTGAACCCCAGTGAAATGGAATTTCCTCAGGAATTGCATGCTAGGGGAGGAAAAAGCCGGAGGCTGGTGCCAGGCTGAGATGACCTTGTCTCTCGAATGGTCTCACACGGTTCTCACAACTTGTCAGACTACTTTGTAAGAGAGACTGGAGCCATAAATGATGGGCCAGCTGGTGATGGGTGAGATTATACCGTGGTTGGGACGCCTTAGCCATACACATCTGTTACCCTCTACTTACCCTGAACTCTTATCTCCAGACCTAGCTAAGAGACTTATGAGCCACTGAACCTCTGTGTTTTTCCCTGTGTGGCCATGTTAAATACTTCACCCTTTCCTGCTGCTTTTATATGCTGCTTACTGGACCATTTCGTGTGTCAGAGTCATCAGAGAAGAAGGAGCTTTAGCTGAGGAAATGCCTCTGTGAGATCCAGCTGTAAGGCATTTTTAAATTAGTGATCAATGGGGGAGGGCCCAGCTCACGGTGGATGGTGCTATCCCTGGGCTGATAGTCCTAGGTTCTATAAGAAAGCAGGCTGAACAAGCCATGGGAAGCAAGCTAGTAAGCAGCACCCCTCCATGGCCTCTGTATCAGCTCCTGCTTCCAGGTTCCTGCCCTGCTTGAGTTCCTGTTCTGACTTCCTCTGGTAATGAATAGACCTGTGGAAGTGCAAGCCGAATAAACCCCCTTTTCCCCAACTTGCTTTTTTGGTCATGGTGTTTTGGGGCAGTAGTAGAAACCCTAAAACACCCCTGGTTGCGATGACAGCAACACAGCTGTCACTGTTCAAAAATGAGCTATTAATCACCACTCTTGCTGTTGGCTGCTTGAGCTTGTAGCCAACATCTTGGAGGTGTCAGTGAAACCAGATGCCCTGCTGCCTTTGCATCCTGGACTGTGTAGTGCCCACTAGGGCCCTCACCATCAATCACAGATATGGCTACTCCATGGCTTCCACGCTGGCCTGGCTTCTGAGGGCATTCTGACTCTGGTGCCACTGTACTCAGTTACCTCCTGTCTCCACTGCTGCTTTGCTACAAGCTCACTCAGCTAACCTGGGCGAGAAAAGATAACCCAAGGAAGCCTCTTATTTAGCCTCTTACTGCATCACCAACAGAGCAGCTCATGAAGGTCTACCTCAGCAAGCACAACCTAGAAAGCTGACCAGTGGGGCTGGAGAGATGGCTCCGCAGTTAAGAGCACTGACTGCTGCTTTTCCAGAGGTCCTGAGATCAAATCCCAGCAACCACATGGTGGCTCACAACCATCTGTAATGAGATCTGACGCCCTCTTCTGGAGTGTCTGAAGACAGTGTACTTACATATAATAAATAAATCTTTAAAAACAAAAAGTAAAAAGAAAGCTGACCAGCAAGTTGTTATAGCCAGAGAGAAGCTTTAACAAAAACAGCAAAACTCCCAAGTGTGTGAATGTCTATGTTTGCACTAATGGGGGCATTCTGACCTGGTGCTGATACTGGCATAGAGACCGGCTGTAACACTCTCCAGACATATCGATGTCTGTCTGTTCTAGTCATGGCGTTGCCTGCTCTGCACTAATCTGTTGCTGGGAAACCAGGTGAGGTGCTCTGCTTGTTCTACATGGAAATTGGTTGCAAAGTCACCTAGAGTCAACAAGGATTTTGATAGGAAAAAAGAGTCTTGTACAAATAAATTGACCTAACCCCGATTGCCTGGCTTGTATTTAAATAGAAATAGTTAGAAATGGTTTGCAGGAGTCACTCACTATAGTTTTGTCTTTTTTTTTTTTAATACTAAGAAGCATATTGCTTAATTAACTTCATATCTCAACTAATCATGCTACAGGACAGTTTTCATACTAGTTAAATTAAGAAACATCAGTACTATCTAGGAGGGTGACTCTAGCTAAGACTCATAGCAATGGGGGATATAGAACCTGAAATGGCCACCTCCTATAACCAGGCAAAGCTTCCAGTGGAGGAAGGAGGACACCAACCCAGACACATAACCTTTGACCCACAACTTTTCCTGCCTGCAAGATGTACAAGGATAAAGTTGGAACAGAAAGTGAGGGGAATGGCCAACCAATGACCTCGAGACCCATGCCGTGAGAGAGAGCCCACTCCTGACACTATTCATGATATTCTGCTATGCTTGCAGACAGGTGCCTAGCGTAACTCTCATTGAGAGGCTCCACCCAGCAACTAATGGAAACAGATGCAGAGACTCACAACTAAACATTAGGTGGAACTTGGGGAATCTTGTGGAAGAGTTTGGGGGAAGGATTGAAGGAGCCAGCGAGGTCAAGGACACCACAAGAGAACCTACAGAATCAACTAACCTGGGCCCAGAGGGGTTCACTGTGACGGAACTACCAACCAGAGAACATTCATGAGACCTAAGCCCCTACACAGATGTAGCAGCTTGGTCTTCATGTGAGACCCTTAACAGTAGGATCAGGGGCTGCCTCTGACTCTGCTTCCCCGCTGTGGATCCTTCCCTTAACTGGACCGCCTTGTCTAGCCTCAGTAGAAGAAGATCCATCTAATCCTACAGTAACTTGATATGCCAAGGTGGGTTGATATCCATGGGAGGCATTTCTCTTAGGAGAAAGAGAGGAAGAAGGGGGGAGGGGAGGCAAGAGGGAGGGACTGGGAAAAGAGGAGGGAGGGAAAGCTGTGATCGAGATTAATCAATGAATTAATGAAAATCAGAAACATCAGTACTCAAGTTGTAGAACATCATGAATGTTGTTGTTACCAGAGATTGATATATTTTTATAATAATTTAATGGATTCTCTCTCTCTCTCTCTCTCTCTCTATATATATATATATATATATATATATACACACACACACATATATACACACACACATATATATACATATATATGTGTGTGTGTGCACACATATATGTAAATACATGTAATATGTTTATGTGTGTTATATACATGTAATATATGTTATATACATGTAATATATAAAGTCTCTATATACACATACATACATATAAGTACAAATACCTTCATTTGTAACCTCATTAAAACCAAGATTAGGGGCTGGAGAGATGGCTCAGCGGTTAAGAACACTGACTTCTCTTCCGAAGGTCCTGAGTTCAAATCCCAGCAACTATATGGTGGCTCACAACCATCAATAATGAGACCTGATGCCCTCTTCTGGTGTGTCTGAGGACAGCTACAGTGTACTTACTTATAATAATAAATAAATCTTTGGGCAGGAGCAAGCAGGGACTGAGCAAGCAAGGTTAACCGGAATAAGCAGGGCCGACTGGATTGAGACGAGGTCCTGAGTTCAAATCCCAGCAACCACGTGAATGCTCACAACCATCTGTACAGCTACAGTGTACTCATATACATAAAATAAATCTTTAAAAAACTGTAAAAACAAACAAGATTAGTATAATTGTATCACTTAGAAACATACTAAGTGGATCTAATTACAAGCATATTTAAGAAATATAATGTGAGCTGGGCGGTGGTGGCGCATGCCTGTAATCCCAGCACTTGGGAGGCAGAGGCAGGCGGATTTCTGAGTTTGAGGCCAGCCTGGTCTACAGAATGAGTTCCAGGACAGCCAAGGCTATACAGAGAAACCCTGTCTCGAAAAACCCACAAAAAAAAAAAAAAAAGAAAAAGAAATATAATGTGAGAGAAATCTTCAGTTGCGTGCCTGCTGATTATCAGTGGCATTGGAGATGAGTACCATCCAGCACTTTCAAAGTCTTCATGAATGTGATCTTAGATGATGAGCCCATTCGAGTCCCCCTAGGAGTGAGCTGAAAGCACCCAGATGCTGTCCTGATCTTTTCATCTAGATGGAGACTTTGATGTGATGTGGTTTTGGTTTTTTTTTTTTTTTTTTTTTTTTTTTTTTTTTGGCTTTTTTTCGAGACAGGGTTTCTCTGTGTAGCCCTGGCTGTCCTGGAACTCACTCTGTAGACCAGTCTGGCCTCAAACTCAGAAATCTGCCTGTCTCTGCCTCCCAAGTGCTGGGATTAAATGTTGTCCTTTGTAAGACTTGCCATTGTCCTGGTTTCTCGTCACAGCAGTAAAACCCTAAGACACCCTCTGCCAGGTGAAGGGCTTTTAGGTTATTTGCATTCATCACCCCTTGTGACTAGAGCAGGAACAAGCACAGCTGAGCGAGTGCCTGCAGAGTAGGGTGTGGAGAGCTCTGAGCTCCGGCTGAAAGGTGGTGTAGCCGGGTCATATGGCAGAGAAGCCCTGCTGACAGTGATGGAGGACGCTCTTTCCTCCACGCTTCCTCCAGCACTGTTGTTGGATGTTTTGTTGATCTCAGCTATTCTGAGACATAAGTCACCCACTAATCTTTGGGAGAAAGAATTTGGTATCTCAAGGGATGGCACTTATCCAACAGGAAAGGAAATGCGTCCTGGAATAGGAACAATTTGCCTCTTAAAATTAATTTATACCCTCAAGCACTAGGGACTGAGTGACGAGGATCTTGTTCTTGAAAATAGATTTTTTAAAAAGATTTATTTATTTTATTTATATGAGTACACTGTAACTGTCTTCAGACACACCAGAAGAGGGCATCAGATCCCATTACAGATGGTTGTGAGCCACCATGTGGTTGCTGGGATTTGAACTCAGGGCCTTTGGAAGAGCAGACAGTGCTCTTAACCACTGAGGCATCTCTCCAGCCCCCAAAATAGATTTTTTTTTAAATTAAAAACTCATATTTATTGTCCCAAAGGAAGATTTAGGTCATCAGCCATCTCTATTTGATTTACCTATGTGGTCGCACTGGTTAAACATACTTTTTGTATTTATTTTTCTTAAAATTTTAGATTTTATTTTTTCTTTTAGGAACTTTATTTTTCTTCCATCTTTTTTTCTCTTTGCTCAGGTGTCTGCAGAGCAGCTCGGGACCACCCAGTGGTGGTTCCAACCTACTCGGTGGCCTGCGCCGTGGGAGCTGCTGACCAGTCCTCAGTGATTGGCTACGCACTCCAGTCTTCCGTGGGGAACTGCTGGATGAGCTCAGAGGGCACCTGCACACCCTCAGACCTGTCGGCCACCTCAGACTGGGCAGCAGTGAACTCAGGAGCTGGTGCGGTCCATTCACCCCGGAATTCCTCCTTGGTCACGGCCTTCTCAGCAGCAGCCTGCTCCTCCTTCTCAATCTCCTCTGAGTCTCGGTAGAAGTAAAGATCAGGCATACTCTCCTATGGGTGCTCACGGGAGACAGTACCCCGAGTGCAGAGTACTTCCCGGGCCAGCATCCACCACGTCAGACCCGCTGAGTGAGCTCCCTTGTTGTTGCATGAGCTGTCAATGTCCACATAGCACAGGGGAGAATCTGTGTTACACAGTGGCAGCGGTGGGCAGGTTGACATAAGAGGCCTCTGTGAGGGGGCTGGTGGTCAGCCCTGGGATCTGTCACCACTAGAAGTCGTGGCTCCCTGAAGGCTGCTTGGGTCTGCTTAGTGAAGGTCCCAGGTGTGAAGCCGCCAGCAATTGGAGTGGCTCCTGTGGCGCAGCGAACTTCAGCACAGCCCGCTGGCTGGTGTTCCTGGAAGAGATGGTGCTGACGCTGACGTCAGCAGGGTTCTCAAGGGCAACAACAGCCTGAGCTGCGACCTTTTGTAGATGTACTGCTCCATCTGAAAGTCAAGGTTGGTGCCACCTAAGTGGGGTCCTGCAGCAAGGAATCTGAGGACACCCTCCTCCTTCATCCCGACATTGCCTAAGTTTCCCTTTAAGTTACAGTGGGAATCAAGAGCAACGCCACATGGACCCATCCCCGGGAAGCGCGGAAAGCAAATTTTAGTTTTATTTTGAGCCAAAAAGAAGCTGGGTCATTAAAAACTTTAGTTTACACGAGCACTTGCTTATGAGCCAGTTTGTTTAGCTCAGTGGTAGAGCGCTTGCCTAGCAAGCACAAGGCCCTGGGTTCCGTCCTCAGCTCTGTTAAAAAACAAACAAACAAAACAAGGTACATTTTGTTTTTTTTAAAGAAAAACATACTCACATGTATAGTTTTTATAAGAATAACCATCCAGAAGATAGATTTTTATAAACCAAGATTTTGAACATTATTGTTTGTTGAGATTATATTTATTTTATTTTGTTTTATTTTTAAAAGATTTATTTATGCCGGGCAGTGGTGGCATACACCTGTAATCCCAGCACTCTGGGAGGCAGAGGCAGGCAGATTTCTGAGTTTGAGGCCAGCCTGGTCTACAGAGTGAGTTCCAGGACAGCCAGGACTATACAGAGAAACCCTGTCTCAAAAAAAAAAACAAAAATTATTTGTTATTACATCTAAGTACACTGTAGCTGTCTTCAGACACACCAGAAGAGGGCGTCAAATCTCATTACGGATGTTTGTGAGCCACCATGTGGTTGCTGGGATCTAAACTCAGGACCTTTGGAAGAACAGTCAGTGCTCTTAACTGCTGACTCATCTCTCCAGCCCCAAGATTATATTTTCTATAACCCTCATTGTAGAAAGGAAACTTAAAAACATAGAGATTTTTAGTAATCATATATATATTAATTTGTGCATAGTTCAGCCTTAATTTTAAAAAGCTTATATTTAGTAGTTTTATATTAAGAGCTTTTGAAAAAAGCATTACTTTTATGTTACCCATTATATAAAGGCTATAAAATTTATATAAATATATATATATATTTAGAAGTTGCTTCAGAAGGGAATCCTTATCAAAATCTACATATATTACATTAAATTTTGTAGCTTGACAAATTCTTTGTTTTTTTGTTTTTTTGTTTGTTTGTTTTTCGAAACAGGGTTTCTCTATGTAGCTCTGGCTGTCCTGGAACTCACTCTGTAGACCAGGCTGGCCTCGAACTCAGAGATCCACCTGCCTCTGCTTCCCAAGTGCTGGGCTTAAAGGCGCGTGCCACCACCGCCCGGCGCTTGACAATTCTTATGATTCTAATGAATGTTGTTTTATATAAACAATTAGTATTTTAAGGTTTTATGAAATATTTAACTCTCAAATATACCATTTTGATAGGTTTCAAGTTGTTTAAATCACTCAGATTTATATGGTAGTGTGTTTATGTTATGCCTTTGAATGTAAAAATCACAATATATTTAAATTTGTATATTGCATGTGCATTTTAAATTGGCATGACAAACATAATATTTAGCACCTAACTAATGAATTTTTTTTGTTTTGTTTTGTTTTTTTGAGACAGGGTTTCTCTGTGTAGTCCCGGCTGTCCTGGAACTCACTCTGTAGACCAGGCTGGCCTTGAACTCAGAAATCTGCCTGCCTCTGCCTCCCAAGTTCTGGGATTACAGGCGTGCACCACCACCGCCGGCTAACTAATGAATTTTTAAGAAGCAAGAACTAATGTGGCCACAGCTTGTTTAAAAAGCATTTTGACATAGCAACAGATGAAGACAACCAAAACCATATAAAAACAATTATCATAGACACACATGACACGATTATATGACATTAAGTATACCCAGTTTAGAAAAAAAAAGGTAAAAAGTATATACTTCCATCTCTGACATGTGAGAAGGCTACAGTAAAGATCAAAAGATGCAATTTGTACCATAGACATCTCTGCCTCTGTCTCTATCTCTGTCTTTCCCTGTCTCTGTCTCTCTGTCTCTATCCCTACCTCTCTCTCTCTGGCTGTACAGCTGAGGGGAGGTAGTTTTTTCCCCATTGTGCCTCAGGCTGCTTCCTAGGAGGTAAGAGACTGGCTTAGGAGATGTGGGAAATCAGGCTTTATGATGCTGTTTCTTCTGTAAGCCATGTGCTGTGACATTATGACCTAGGAACAGAATATAGACAGGTCTAGGAAATATCTATTTCTTGTGTTGGCGGCACTCAGACATTTAGTGAGTCCCTGTTCAGAAGAGCAGAAGCAAAGGAACACAGAAGTCATGTATACCGAGGTGGAGCAGCCAGATGACAGTCAGGGAAACTCACATATAAGATCAGTAAATTCCCAGGAACACAGACGTCATCCTTAATAGGCTAAGGACTTCCCCAAAGCATTAGGGGGTTCTGACTCAGGCCAAACTGAGATTTTGGGCTTTAAGGCCAAGAGATTTCAGTATTAGTTTGTATAGTAAACAAAGGCACAGGGCTGGAGAGAGGGCTCAGAGGTTAAGAGCACTTATTGCTCTTCCCAAGGTCTTGAGTTCAATTCCTAGCAACCACATGGTGGCTCACAACCATATGTAGTGGGATCTGATGCCCTCTTCTGGTGTGTCTGAAGACAGCTACAGTGTACTCACATAAATAAATAAATAAATAAATAAATAAATAAATAATTTTTTTCATTTTTTATTGGATATATTCTATATTTACATTCCATTTCCCTTTTTCTGGTTCCCCACCCCCCAATAAATAAATCTTTAAAAATCATTTTAAAGCCAGTCGGTGGTGGCGCACGCCTGTAATCCCAGCACTTGGGAGGCAGAGGCAGGCGGATTTCTGAGTTCGAGGCTAGCCTGGTCTACAGAGTGAGTTCCAGGACAGCCAGGGCTATACAGAGAAACCCTGTCTCGAAAAACCAAAAAAAAAAATCATTTTAAAAATAGAGAAATAAAGTTACAGTAGAGGAGGGGGAAAGAAAACTCCTCAAGAAAAACTGTAAGACACACAGGAATAAGCAAGGACAGGAAAGATGAGATAGTGACAGATTTTATGATTTATCTTTCCATATGTGCTAAAACAGACTTTAGAGTACTTATTTTAACTCACATGTAGTTTTGAGAACTCTTCATTATTACGAATTACCAATTTTATTTTATTTTATTGTTTTAGATAATTTTACATTCATTGAAGGAGGCTTGCTGTTTGTGATTTTTTTGTTTTTTAATATGTTGTATTGCCTGGGGGCTTTGTTAAGCAGGAAGGATGAACCAGTTTGAAGATAGCACGTTTTCTCTGTTGAGGGAAGTTGCCAGACAGTGAAACCAGTTGTTTTTAGTTAGATCCCCTGTTTTCCCAAATACTTGGAAGTTGAACGTCATTTCACAGCAAGGCAGGCTGGAGGAACAGGAGGCAGTTAATCTCCACACATGTCCTCCTTTTGGGAAACCTGTTCCTGATTCTCCTCCCTCCCCCCAACACCCATGTTCTCCTGAAAAGTTTCCTGTCTGCCTGTCTACGCATGCGTGTTTGGGGTCAGGTTTTTGTGCTGCTTTTGGAATTGCTTTTTCTCAATTTCAGTTAGTCTCCCAGAGGCTCTCAGGGTTATTCTGTATGCTTATGGAAAAGGGGGCATTAAAGACACTGGACGACCAATCCTGTATGTGTCTTCCCAAACAGGTTCCTTCTGAGGCAGAGAGGAACAGGGATTAAAGAGGTCTCCAGAGGCAGACACACAAGGGGACAGACCATGACTATAAAGACGATGGACTTCCAAGATGGCGGCTGCTTCTTCATCCTCCTGACAGGAGACAAAGGTTTGGCAGCTTAATAGCTAGTTGGTTTATGTCTCGTCCTTTATTTTTTTTAATAATTTATTTATTGTTATATCTAAGAACACTGTAGCTGTCTTCAGACACACCAGAAGAGGGGTGCCAAATCTCATTACGGATGGTTGTGAGCCACCATGTGGCTGCTGGGATTTGAACTCAGGACCTTCAGAAGAACAGTCAGTGCTCTTTTTTTTTTTTTTTTTTTTTTTGAGACAGGGTTTCTCTGTGTAGCCCTGGCTGTTCTGGAACTCACTCTGTAGACCAGGCTGGCCTCGAACTCAGAGATCCACCTGCCTCTGCCTCCCAAGTGCTGGGATTAAAGGCGTGTGCCACCACCGCCCGGCTGCAGTCAGTGCTCTTAACTGCTGAGCCATTTCTCCAGCCTGGTTTATGTTTCTTAAGTATAAAGATTTTTATATCAAAATTCAATTATTTGTGAAGAATAGGAGGTGTTTGGTATCCTAAACTTGTTATTTTGATTTCAAAATGAATGGAAAGTTCTTTGGTCTTAATGATCCATATGTCGTTCTTTTTTTCTTCAAAAATTATATTTTCAGAGTTCAGGAACACAGTGTTCTACATGAGTCTATTTTTTAAAAAAAAGTGAATGTGGAAACCACAAACAATTGAAAAGCCAAGTATCCTGGGGACATATTTAAAACTTTTAATTCTAATGAATTACATTTTATTTAAAATATACATAAGGTGTGTCAACTACTAGATTTTAATTTTTAAAGTGTTTTATATAAATTCAAGTATCAGAGGGACAGACTATTGTGTTCAAAGCAGTCTTGCTGATTTTGGAGACATCTAAAGTATATCAAATTTCACTTTTGAAGTAGGAAACCTTACACAGCACCCAAATTGGGCAGCTTTATCTCTGTTCTGCTCATTCTTGCAAATATCCTTTCTGGTTTTGGGAGAAATGCTTGCTCTAAGGCAGAGATGGTCAACCTCTGGTCCCAATCCCATGACTCTTTCACAGTCATATGTCAGACATTTTGCATATCAGATAGTCACATTATAATTCATAAAAGCAGCAAAATTATAGTTATGAAGTAGCAATGAAAATAATTTTATGGTTGAGGTAAAGAGCTATAGAACCTCAAACTTGCAAACTGTCAGCACTATCTTCATTACAGCCCTCAGTGGGCCATTATTTTATCATGGCTGCTTCTTACTCATTAGAAGAGCAGTAGATTTTATGGTCATGAGTGCATTTTTGCAAAATAATCCCTCTGGCCACAGATAATATGCACAACACTTAGTTATCCATCTAACATCATACCAAACTTAACGGCTTAAAACATCTGATGTATTTCACCTCAATTCTGAGGCACAGACTAGCCCCTGGCACCATCCTGCAACTTTTTATGGTTCTGAGATATGCTGAAGCCCTGGTCCCCGGCCAACAGAGACAGCCCACCTCAATAGAGTACCAATCAGTGAGCAGACTTCTACTCTAGAGAACTAATTAGTCGGCAAGACCCTCTCACTGCAGGGTCAATGAATTAGCAAGAGTTGCGAGGTGCTGTTGAAGGAGGCAAGAAAGAGGCTTTTAAATAAGAATAGCAGATCCAACAAGCCCCAGAGTTAGAATTGAAATTACCTTTAGATATTCTAGGTAGGTTACGCTGGAAAATGGTAGCATCACCATTTCCAACCTATGGCTAGGTAAGGTCCAGGAGGGCAGTGAGTGCCACTTGGGAACAAAAGTTCTCAGGAAGGACTTGCAACATCCTCAGATTCTGTTGCAAGGCTGAATAACTGGTTAGAATTCCAATGATCGTGGAGAGGTTAGACTGTTGCAGGTCCAGAACCTAATGACGGATTATTCTGGGCGTCTTTAGCTTTTTTTTGTTTTGTTTTGTTTGTTTTGTTTTGTTTTTGTTTGTTTGTTTGTTTTGGTTTTTTTCAAGACAGGGTTTCTCTGTATAGCCCTGGCTGTCCTGGAACTCACTCTGTAGACCAGGCTGGCCTCGAACTCAGAAATCTGCCTGCCTCTGCCTCCCAAGTGCTGGGATTAAAGGCACATGCCACCACCGCCTGGCTGTCTTTAGACTTTTTAAAAGTCATGTCTTGCCTTCCTCTGTTCCTACCCTTACAGTTTGGGGGCCATTGTGTAAGTCATTTGGAATGTACAGAGCACTGGTTGGTTTCTGTTTTTTTGTTTTGTTTTGTTTTTGCTTTTAACCTCCCACCTACTGAACATTTTCATTAACGTATCTCAGAGATGCCTTGATTTATGACTTTCTTTGTTCTATGAGTGTATAAAGTTCAACAAATCTCATTGGAACTTGGAATTTGGGGTAGTCTACGTCTGTGTTCCCAGGCCACGGTCACACACATTTGGCTTCAGAATAAAATCTCTTTACCCACTTGGGGTGAGAGTTTTAAGTTTTGTGTTGACAGACAACTTGGGGGTTTTTATTTGTTTTATTTGTTCTTTTTGTTTGTTGTTTTGTTTATTTCTTAGATGGGGCCTGGCTCTGCAGCTTTTTCTGGAACCGCTTTGGGTGGGTAAGGCTGGTCCTGGATGTGTGGCAATCCTCCTACTTGAACCTTTAGAATGCTAGGATTAAAGACCTGAGCTAAGAGCTTAGTTTAAGATCTTCATGTTAATGGACCAGGGTAGCAAAAGTTCAGCATACTTGCTTGCTGTTTCTTCTGAATACTGGAAGCAAAACCAGACTAAAACGAATCCAGATTCACAATATTGCCCAAGTGATCAGTGTGATAAATAACACCATTTGTCTTAGTCAGGGTTTCTATCAATTTGATGAAACAGCAGGACCAAAAAGCAAACTGGGGAAGGAAGGGTTTATTTGACTTGTACTTACATATCACTGTAATTGAAGGAAGTCAGGACAGGAATTCAGACAGAGTGGGAACCTGGAGGCTGGAGCTCATGCAGAGGCCATGGCGGGTACTGTTTACTGGCTAGTTCCCGTGGCTAGATCCAAATGCTTTCTTATAGAACCCAGGACCACCAGCGGAGGAATGGTCTCACCCACAACGGGCTGGGCCCTCCCCATCAATCGCTAATTAAGAAAATGTCTCCCAGGCTTTCCTACAGCCCAATCTGATGGAGGCGTTTTCTCAAATGAAGCTATCTCATCTCTGATGATGTTAGCTAGTGTCGGGTTGATATAAAACTATTCAGGACACCTTGGATTGCTAAAGGAACGTACTGACTGTGGTGGTTTGAATAGGTTTGGACCTATAGACTCAAGTGTTTGAATGCTTGGCCCATAGGGAGTGGCTCTATCAGGAGGTATGGCATTATTGGAGAAGGTGTGGCCTTGCTGGAGGAAGTGTATCACTGTGGATGTGGGCTTTGAGGTTTCCTATACTCAAGCTATGCCCAGTGTGGAATCAGAGCCTCCACCTGGAAGACACTTCCCCTTTTCTGCCTGCTGATCAGGATGTAGAACTCTCAGCTCCTCTTCCAGCATCCTGTTTGCCAGCATGCTGCCGTGCTTCCCACTATGATGATAATGAACTAAAACTCTGAAACTGTAAGTCAGCCCCAAATAAATGTTTTTGTTTATAAGAGTTGCCTTGGTCATAGTGTCTCTTCACAGCAATAAAACCCAAACTAAGACACCGACCACTTTAATTCCAGTTATACTTTCCTAGTGGGTGATGAAGACCGTGTAGGGACCCAAAATTAAATTTTGTTTTTAAACTGTTAAGGCCAGTTGAAGATCCAGTCTTCAGTAGTTACTTGGGCTTCAGGGGAACCTCTGGCTCCTCTAGTCTTTCTTTTGCCAGTCAATCAGTGTATGTGAAGATAAGTTAAAGGTATGTTACAGATGCTATCTCACTTGGACAGCATGTTCCAAGGACTATTAAGTTTTATTGTGGACTATTATATCAACTCTCTCCTTTCAGCATCATCTCTATGGCTAGCCTGGTAGATATTAGCGAGAGCTATATCCCCAAACCTCTAATATTGGTTAGGGTGACCTCTTTAGAGAAGGCAATGAGAAACTAGGAGTGAGAGAGATCCTCTGATAGGCAGACACATAAGGAGAGGGGCAATCACTAGACAATAATGTGAATTTCTCACTCTCCTGGCCTGAAACAAAAGCTAGGCAGCTTAAAAGAGAGACCCAGTGGGCTTTTTCTCCAGCTAGTAGGGCTCCCTGCCTGTGGCCCTGTCTGACAAGGTCAAGATCACACACCAGGATGTGTTTATCCCAAACTTATGGCCCTATATCAGCTTCCCTGTCTTTGTTTAAACTGGCCAATGTTAAATTGGGGGAGGAAGATCACACCTCAAAGGCCCTGAGAACCCCCAGTTCTCTAGGAGAGACTGGATTTTAGCTTCTTGGGTCCCCCACTGTTTTGCAGAGGTCTTTCTCTCTGTGCCTCACCCCTAATACAACCCTCACTTTACTGATTGATTCTGTCTGCTGTAGGACTGATTCTGTCTACTGCCTTTTGCTCTGTCTGACTCAATATTTTTCCTGCCATTTAATTCTCTAACTGGAAGAGAAAACCAGCTACAACTCTTGTACAGTGACAAATCAATGCACTTATAATAAGTTAGAAATCAATTCTTGGTAACAGTTATAAGTAATGGCTACTAAAGCTTTACAAAAACAACTTAAAACTATCATAGACAAAGGCTCAAAAATTTGAATCTACTTTGGTTGCTTAAAATTTATTGAAGTTGTGTGGATAACTTTTCCTAGAACATAGCCAGGCGGTGGTGGCGCACGCTTTTAATCCCAGCACTTGGGAGGCAGAGGCAGGCGGATTTCTGAGTTCGAGGCCAGCCTGGTCTACAAAGTGAGTTCCAGGACATCCAGGGCTACACAGAGAAACCCTGTCTCCAAAAACCAACCAACCAAACAAACAAACAAAAACCCAAAAAACAAAACAAACAAACAAAAAAATTTTTTCCTAGAACAGACAATTGTCCCTCAAATGTATCTAAAACTTTTATAATTTTTCCAAATTCACATCTTTTATAGAATTCCCAATAATCCCCAAGAGTCATAACTGAACAAGATCATTTATTACTCAAGAGCTAAACGCATAGAAAGGGGAGTTAGTACCTTTAGGAACTAACTTAGGAACCAAAGCAACTTCTACTTTAAAATGTAAACATTGTTTCTCTAAATTTCCCTACTTTGGCAACTGTCTTAGCTAGGCTTTTACTGCTGTGAAGAGACATAGGTTCAAAGGTTCGGTCCACTATCATCAAGTTGGGAGTATGGCAGCATCCAGGCAGGCATGGGGTTGGAGTTGCTGAGAGTTCCACTTCTTGTTCCCAAGGCAAACAGAAGACTGCTTCCAGGAAGCTAGGATGAGAGTCTTAAAGCCCACCCACAATGACACACTCACTCCAACAAGGCCATCCCTCCTAATAGTGCTACTCCCTGGGCCAAGGATATTCAAACCATCACAGCAACCTATAAAAAAAAAATCGCAAGAAAGAAGTTTTTAGCAAAACTCATGGTTTTATCTAAATTTCCTTGAGGACCTAGCCAAAGTCTGCTCCAGATCCCTCATAACTCAGTACAGATTCCACATCTGGGCTTTCTCCAGAGTCCAGCGGAGCTGATAAAGCTGTGCTACAATGACTCAGCCTTACAGAAGCAACAGAAGAGTAACCATTATTTTCCCCCTGAATTTCAGCCTCATTTCACTTTTATTCTCTCTGTGCATGTCCTCTTATTACACTATCATCCTGTCTCCTAGTGCAGTTCTTAGACAAGTCCATGCCTGGATTCCTGTTAATATGACTCAGCAGAGACATGGAGGATATGCTTTAAAAACAACTTAATAGTGTTCCTGAATGTGTGTGCAGAAATTCACTGGAACCATTGCTACAGTATTAGGCTGCCACAGTCATTACTTCCGTGGCAGCAGTCTTAACTCAGTGTATCCAAACTACTGTGTGTGGGATTTCTGCAACCACTAGGACCAGCAGAGTAATGGTCCTATAAGGAGCTGGTTCAAACTTTGGGAGTCTGACCCTGGATAGTTTATTATGGGCGTTTTTAAGGCACAAAAAAATTGGTTAAAACTTTCCAGGTGACAATCAATTCAATCCCATGTGCACAATAAAACACAGATTAGGCTTAATAGAGATTAGACCTGACTACATCGAAACTCATTGTAAAGTGCATGTGGCACCTTCCCATAAAGAAGGTGTACTGGCTGGTTTTGTGTATCAACTTGACACAAGCTGGAGTTATTACAGAGAAAGGAGTCTCCCTTGAAGAAATGCCTCCATGAGATCCAGCTATAAGGCATTTTCACAAAGAGGGGAGGGTCTAGCCCATTGTGGGTGGTGCCATCCCTGGGCTGGTTGGTAGTCCTGGGGTCTATAAGAAATCAATCTGAGCAAGTCAGGGGAAGCAAGCCAGTAAGCAGCACCCTTCCTTCCATGGCCTCTGCATCAGCTGCTGCCTCCAGGTTCCTGCCCTGTGTGAGTTCCAGTCCTGACTTCCTTTGGTGATGAACAGGAATGTGGAAGTGTAAGCTGAATAAACCCTTTCCTCCTGACCTTCTTTTTGGTCACGATGTTTACATGGAATACAAACCCTGACCTAAACTGAGCTTAATAGAGATCAGATGTGACTACATCAAAATTCATATGTAAGGTCCATGTGGCACCTTCTATAAAGATGGGCTCTATAGATTGACCTAGCAAACCAAGCTTACAGGAAGGGTCTGGGATAGGATCCAGTGTAGTCTCCAACCACATATAGTACAAAGTTTACCAGAATATTAATCACATCTGCTTCCAGCCTTCTGGGTGGATAGCAGGTTATACATGCCTCCCTTCCTTCGAAAAAACAATACTGTGGGTTAACATTCCAGGTTCTCTAGGGCTTATCTGTGAGCTCAAGGACCTCTCTCTGTGCACCTCCCCCCCCCCACTATAGCAACTATAACTTCCTATTTTCTTTTTTTCAAACTCTTATTTATTTATTTTATTTATATGAGAACACTGCATCTGTCTTCAGACATACACTAGAAGAGGGAATCATCCCATTACAGATGGCTGTGAGTCACCATGTGGTTGTTGGGAACTGAACTCAGGACCTCTCGAAGAGCAGTCAGTGCTCTTCACCGCTGAACCATCTCTCCAGATCAACTTCCTATTTTCAAAATAAGCACTTTAAAATGGTGTTTGATAATTAGCTGGCTGGACCTTTCTGATCGGTTTTCAGGCTTAGACCTTAACATGTGATTGTTTACAGGAATAGCCGTTCCGTTTGTCTACTGCTTCCCTGCAGTCTTATTGTGCCATGCTGGTTTAGAGCTCTCAGAGATCCACCTGCTTCTGCCTGCCAAATATGGGGATTAAAGGTGTGTGCCACCACACCCATTCCTTTGTGTGTGGTTTCGAAAGGACCACCCAGAATAAAGTGGTGCAAGTTCTGCTGCCCCTACTGCACACCATTCCTTTGCCAGTGACCGCATCCCTTGATACTTCCTTGACAAAACAGAAAAGGAGGAACTGTGACAAATCATTATGATAAAAAGATCTCTTACACCAGGCAGTGGTGGCACACGCCTTTAATCCCAGCACTTGGGAGGCAGAGGCAGGCAGATTTCTGAGTTCAAGGCCAGTCTGGTCTACAGAGTGAGTTCCAGGACAACCAGAGCTACGTAGAGAAACCCTGTCTTGAAAAACAAACAAACAAAAAGATCTCATGTTTTAGGTGATGAAGTTTTGTTGGACCTCACAACCAGAGTTAACATACCTTGTTGTCACTTACTGGCACTACGATCCTGTTGTGTACACAGTCTGCTTGTTTAACCTGCTCAGAAGAGAAAACTGTAACAACCAACCTTGCTGGCCTTGGATTTCCTCCATAATCAACTTTTACAACTTAAACTATTGCATAGCTGTAATTTTTTTAAAGAACTTTTTTAAATTTTATGTATATGAGTACACTGTAGCTGTACAGATGATTTTGAGCCATCATGTGGTTGCTGGGAATTGAACTCAGGACCTCTGCTCACTCCAGCCCAAAGATTTATTTATTATTATATGTAAGTACACTGTAGCTGTCTTCAGACACTCCAGAAGAGGGCATCAGATCTCATTATGGATGGTTGTGAGCCACCATGTGGTTGCTGGGAATTGAGCTTATGACCTTTGGAAGAACAGTCAGTGCTATTAACTGCTGAGCCACATCTCTAGCCCCTGCATAGCTGTAATCTTAAGTTATGTACTTTTCCATGTCTCTGACCCAAGAGCAGTACATGTATGATGATAACGATTTTCTGAAACAGAAAATAGGCTGAAAGCAATATTATAAAACGAATATAAGGCTGGGCGGTGGTGGCGCACGCCTTTAATCCCAGCACTTGGGAGGCAGAGGCAGGCAGATTTCTGAGTTGGAGGCCAGCCTGGTCTATAGAGTGAGTTCCAGGACAGCCAGGGCTACACAGAGAAAACCCTGTCTCGGGAGGGGGGAGAGGTGGAAGAAAGAAAAGAAAAGAAAAAAGAAAAAAAGTGAATATAAGTGCTGAAGACAATATGTGGATGTCTCCTGATAAACCATATTAGTATTACTGTTATTGGGTCAGTTGGGGTCATTTGGAGCTAATTCAGAGACAACCAGCCCGTGCCTGGATTCCTGTTACTATAACTCAGTCAGTGGTGTAACCCCTAGTAAAACTCTGTTAAGGATTTCTATAAAGTATTTCTCATTCCTTTCCCATTTGAGGCTTTATGTGATGTTTAATAAAAAAGAGTAATGCAGACACACAGAGGGACAGACATGGGAAGAAATTTACCAGACAGCCTGCTGGCAGGCATTGATTCAGATTCATGCAACAGACAAACAGGGACAACAGAAGACAGAGAGAAAGGAAGGTAGAGAATTCAAATTTGGACTCTCTCCAGGTTAAATAAACACCAAGGGGAAAGTTTTCTGTCATCAATGCTGCACCTCAGCATTATCAATGACACCCATCTTAATGATTAATGCTTTCAAACTACCACACTAATCTTATCCTAAACTCGCCTACCCCTATGCCAACTGTAATCCTTACCCAAGTTTTAAACTTAGCCCAAAAATTAATCCTAACCCTAGTCTTTATCCATGTCGAATTCTAATCACAAATTAAAATGACATCTACTCATAAACTAAAATATTAAACCTAGCCACAATGCTAACCCTAATCCTAACACCACTAACACCTAATCTTAGACCAATACTTAATTAACCCTAACCCCAGTCCTAACCTAACCCTGACCAATGGCAAATCTTATCTATAAACCTAAATCAAGCCTTCACTATGGTGATTTCAATAGGAATGTCTCCTGTAGACTCATGTGTTTGAATGCTTGGCCCATAGTGAATGGCACCATTAGGAGGTGTGGCCTTGTTAGAGGAAGTGTGTCACCATGGGGGTGGGCTTTGAGGTCTTCTATGCTCAAGCTACACCCAGTGTGTCTCAGTTCTCTTTCCTGCTGCCTGTGGATCAAGATGCAAAATTCTAAGCTCCTCCAGCTCCTTGTTGGCCTGCATGCTGCCATGCTCCCACCATGACAATAATGAACTAAACCTCTGAACTGTAAACCAACCTCAGTTAAATGTTGTCCTTTGTAAGAGTTGCCATGGTCATGGTGTCTCTTTACAACCATTAAACCCTAACTAAGAAGTTGGTTCTAGAGACAGAAGTATTGCTGTGATAAGCCTGACCGAGCTTTTGTTTGCAATAATGTAGACTTTGGGGAAAATCAGTTGAACACTTTAATTGTGCTTAATGGGACCTCCTAGTAGGAACACGTAAGGCAGGAGTGCTATGAACTATGGGGGTCTGGCTCAAGAGGTTTCAGATAAGAAGGATGTTAATGTGGCCTAGAGAGTATCCTTGTGATATTTTGACAAAGAATATGTTTTGTTTTGTTTTTTTGTTTGTTTTGTTTTGTTTTGTTTTGTTTTGTTTTGTTTTGCCCTTGTCCAACAAGTCTGACTGAGACTAAACTGAAGAGTTTAGGATTAATTTCATTGCCAGGGGAAAAATCTCGAAACAGCCTAATATTGACTCTGTCATGTGGTTATTAGTGTTTACTCTTATGAAGCTCTATAATGAAAAGGGGTGGGGTTGGAGAGATGGCTCAGCAGTTAAGAGCACTGACTCTTCCAGAGGTCCTGAGTTCAATTCCCAACAACCACATGGCAGCTTACAATCATCTGAAATGGGGTCTGACACATTCTTTTAGTGTGTGTCTGAAGACAGCTACAGTGTACTCATATAGATACAAATAAATAATTTTTTTTTAAAAAGGCCAATGATGGTTAATTGTTTAAAAAAAAAAAGAAAGAAAGAAAGAAAAGGGGGCAGACTGAGCAAGAAAGATTACAAAATGAATGATTTGAAGAGAAAAGGGAACTGGTAAGTGGGTGGAGCCAAGCAAGCCCTGTGTTCAAGGAGATAAAATGACTAAAGAAAAGCCTGATGCTAAGTGGAATAGAGGGAGCGGCAACCTCAGGGCAAGACCCCACCCAACTAAGCTTCCAACTTGTGAAAAGGGATTAAAGAAAAGTGAAAAGGAATTAAAGAAAAGTTTAGGGCCAGGTGTGGCAGTGCACACCTTTAATCCCAGCACTTGAAGGGCAGGTGCTGGCAGATCTCTCAGTTTAAGGCCAGTCTGGCCTCAAACAGAACAAGTTCCAGGACATCCAAGCTCAGGCAATGAAGGAAACCATTAAAAATGGAAAGCTGGGGCTGGAGAGATGGCTCATTGGTTAAGAGGCCAACTGCTCTTCTGAAGGTCATGAATTCAAATCCCAGGCCAGCCAGTGGTGGCGCATGCCTGTAATCCCAGCACACTGGGAGGCAGAGGCAGGTGGATTTCTGAGTTCGAGGCCAGCCTGGTCTACAGAGTGAGTTCCAAGACAGCCAGGGCTATACAGAGAAAGCCTATCTCGAAAAAAACCAAAACCAAAACCAAAAAAAAAAAATCAAATCCCAGCAACCACATGATGACTCACAACCATCCATAATGAGATCTGATGCCCTCTTCTGGGCGTGTCTGAAGACAGCTACAGTATACTTACATATAATAAATAAATAAGTCTTAAAAAACAAAAACAAAAAACAGAAAGCTGGTAAAGATGTAATCGAACAAGGGGGCCATACACTAGTCCCAGCAAGCAAGCATCAGAACTTGGCAGCTTCAGCCACATGCTTGTGGCTTAAGAGGCAAGAATAGAAGAAGAGTTACGGAATCTATGACCAAAGAAAGCTGCTGAGGCCAAGTGTATGGCAGAGATGTCCCGGCGTGCAGGTCCAGAAAGGCCATTGTATGAGGCTGCAGATTGCCTGGGAGACTTCAAAATGTCAGAGATGCCAGACCTTTGAGATATCTTCTAAGAAGAGCTGCTAACAGAGAGTAGAACCAGCCCATGACAAGGAAATGTGTTGAGGTCAACAAGGCTGAAAGGAGTTGGAGGTCTGAACATCATTTTGACATCAGACTTGGAGATGCAAAGTTGGAGTTTGCCCTGCTGGTTTTCAGTCTTGCTTTGGTCCAGTATTTCCTCACTCTGCTCCCTTTTGGAATGTAACATATATCCCCTGAAATTGTATGTTGGAAGCATGTGATCTGTTTTCTCATTTTGATTTTACAGAGGATTAGAGTTAAAAGAGTGCATGATTCTCATAAGAGACTTTGAACATTTAAGTGAGTTTGAGACTGTAGAGACTTGAAGTTTGACTGAAGGCTTTTCTATATTGTAGTATGGCTACAAGCCCATGGGGACCAGGGAGTGGAATATGATGGTCTGAATAGGAATGCCCCCCTCCCATAGACTTGTGTGTTTGAATGCTTGGCCTATAGGGAGTGACACTTGGCCTATAGGGAGGTGTGGCCTTGTTGGAATAGATGTGACCTTGTTGGAGGAAGTATGTCACTATTGGGGTGGGCTTTGAGGTCTTCTGTGTTCAAACTACACCCAGTATGACACACAGGCTCCTGCTGCTTGCGGATCAAGATGTAGATCTCTCAGCTCCTTCAGTACCATGCTGCCTGTACACTGCTATGCTTCCCACCATGATGATAATGGACTGAACCTCTAACGGTGGTAAGCCAGCCCCAATTATGCTTTCCTTTATGAAAATTGCCATGGTCATGGTGTTTCTTCACAGCAATAAAACCCTAAGACACCCACTTTAACTATAACCAAACACCAACTTTTCTCATATCCATAAAATTAATTCAAAGACTAATACTGACTCTTACAGAAGATAAAATGCTAACCCTACTCCTCAACCTAATTCTAACACCAACACTAACACTAACACTAATACTAGCCTTAATCCTAAACCTAACTCTAAGCCTAGTATTATTACTGACCACGTGCCATAACTTAACTCTAACCATAGGTCTAACCCTAATCCTAACCCTATTCTTTTTTTTTGGGGGGGGGAGGGTTGAAACAGGGTTTATCTGTGTAGTCCTGGCTGTCCTGGAACTCACTCTATAGACCATGCTAGCCTTGAACTCAGAAATCCGCCTGCCTCTGCCTCCCAAGTGCTGGGATTACAGGCGTGCGCCACCACCGCCCGGCCCCTAATCCTATTCTTAACCCTAACTCCTAAAACTAACTTGTCTTAGTGGTAAAGAGATCTCATGACCATGGCAACTCTTACAAAGGACAATATTTATTAGAGAACTGAAACATGCTTCCTCCAATAAGGCTACACCTGCCCCCCAAAAGCTACATCTATTAGCCACTCCCTATGAGCCTATAGGAGCTATTTTCGTTCAATCCACTGTAGAGAGAATTTGTGTCTCTTTGAAAAACACAGAACTATTATAAAAATATGCTTTTGTCTTAATCACAGGTGTGGGATATGGGGTTGCTTCAGACTGTCCGCAGCAGCTGACTGATTTGCCTCATGCTCTAACAGAGCCAGTTGCAGATAGTTTTTCAGATGTGTGAGTTTGGAATTTTGGGGACTTTTCAGAGGGTATATTAATGCTAGGTCTTGAGAGGGGGTTGCTGTTGTTGACTGGTTGCTATTGGTTTCAGTTTGTGAAGTAGAAACAACAGAAGAAACAGCAGGAAGAAATTTAATACCCTGATGGCAAAAATCAAAGTTTCCTCTAATTTGGAACTCAACAAACCTAATCTGCAGGAAATAGTCTGGGACAATGTCACCCCCTTTCCCCTCTAACTTTTTGTAATGGTTTGTATATACTCAACCCAGGGAGTGCCACTATTAGAAGGTATGTCCCTGTTGGAGTAGGTGTGGTCTTGTTGGAGTAGGTGTGTCACTGCGGGTGTGGGCTTTAAGACCCTCTTTCTAGCTGTCTGGAAGCCAGTATTCTGCTAGCAGCCTTCAGATGAAGATGCAGAACTCTCAGCATCTCCTGCACTATGCCTGCCTGGATGCTGCCGTGTTCCCACTTTGATAAGAATGAATTGAACCTCTGAGCCAGCCCCAATAAAATATTGTCCTTATAAGAGTTGCCTTGGTCATGGTGTCTGTTCACAGCAGCAAAACCTTAACTAAGACATCTTTTTATCTCTCTTATCCAGTGTCAGGGGGTTGAGAGGGTGGAGAAGGGTACAATAAAGAAGAAACCACAAAGTAGCAAAAGACAAGCTACAAACAACCTCATAACTCTAACCCAGGAACAAGTCTTAATTCTACTGGTCTGACCCAAACATTAACATTGGCCATATCCCTACTTCTAACCCTAGCCCTGGTTCTAAACTTATGTGTACCTATAACCAAAATCCTAGTCATAACTTTACTTATACCATAGCTTTAACTCTAATACAGACCCAGTACTAAATTAACCCTTCCCCTAACTCTAATCCTAAATCTACCATGCCCCTTGCCCTTATAATAAGCCTAACCATAGCCTTAGCCCTACCATTAAATCTAGCCTTAAACCTAATTCTAGACTTAGACACAACTTCAACCCTGTGGGACAGTGAACTGTGCCAGGAAACTTGGTAAGGCTGAGCAGGTTGTTAGCCCTGGGAACCTCTGAGAGGACAGTAGGAATCTCACCTGCTCCAGACCAGGCCCCTGTCATATGACTACACTCCCTACATAGGAACATGACCTATGGTCACACATAGATCAGAACAGAGTTCTCCATGCTAATGAGGTATCTAGTGGCCCTGGAAGGGTTTAGCCAATAAATTTCCCTTCCCAGACATTCCTTTCTGCAAAAGGTATTTAATCTCTGGTCCACCCTGAGGAGGTGGTATGGATCCATTTTCCATGATAAACATGGACTGTCTCTTTCATCAAGCCCTGCCAAACGGAGCATGGAGAGAGAGCCTTTATGGGGAAAGCCTTCCTCTATAGGGCTGAGATGCCTTAGCCTCATGTAGAAGGCCCCTCTGCACTCCCTGACTTGCCACCAATGAGCTAAGCTGGAGTTCCCCAATCCCTGTGCCATGAGCTCATCCTTAGCTTGGGAACCTCCTTCCTTCTCAGCTTCTTTGCAACTTTCAGCAGTGTCTGGATATCCAAGGGGTATCCCCAGTCTGGATAACCCCAGTCTGAGAACCCTGGGCCCCAGCCTTGACACAGGTCTATGGACCCCTGACCCTCTGTTCCCAACTTCTTTGTGCCCTAATTTTAAACCTAATTTGTGGGCTAGAGAGATGGTTCAGCAGTTAAGAGCACTGACTACTCTTCTAGAGGTCCTGAGTTCAATTCTCAGCAACTACATGGTGACTCACAACCATCTGTAATGGGATCTGATGCCCTCTTCTAGTGTGTCTGAAGAAAGCTACAGTATACTCATATACATAAAATAAATTAAAAAATATTTAAAAAAACTAATTTGCCCCCCCCGACCCCTTTACATGGCTCTTATGGTAGCATAAACCATAACTATAATCCAAGCCCTAAAATAACCATATCTTTACTTCTACTCCTGAAAATAACTCTTGCTCTAAAGATTAATCTATGGCCAATCCTAATCCTATACTTAAACACAGCACTAAACAAAATTTATTCCTAAAACTAAACTCAGACCATTCCATAATCCTAAGCCTTGGCCGATCCTGACTCCAGCTACAGCCCTAACCTGATACCATCCCTAGCTCTAAAACTAACCCTGACCCTAAATCTAGCATTATTCCTAACCTTAACTTAAACACTAACTTAACTAACTTGACTTAAACCCTAAACCTAATTCTAAACCTGACCCCAAGTCTAGCCCATGCCATAACACAGACACAAACCTTGAACCTAAACGTAACTCTAGCCCAAGCACTTCCCCTAGCCTGAAACTTAAAATTAAGCCTAGACCTGACTCTAAGCCACTGGTTCTCAACCCGTGAGCTGCAACCCTTTGGGGGGGGGTGTCAAATGACCCTTTCACAGGGGTCACCTAAGACCACCAGAAAACACAGATACTTATATTATGATTTATAACAATAGCAAAATTGTAGTCATGAAGTAGTAATGAAAATAACTTTATGTTTGGGGGTCACCACAGCATAAGGAACTATGTTAGAGTCACAGCACTAGGCAGGTTGCGAGTCTAAACCTATCTGTAGTCCCAGACCTAACCACGGCTCTGACCCAAGCTTTAACCACAGACACTGAACTCCAGCTCCACCCATAAACTTAACCTTAATTTTAGCTCTATTCCTAATCCTAGCCCCAGACCTAACCCTAAACCAAACTGAATCTCTGATCCTAACCCTAGCACTACCCCAACCCCAACCCATACAACAACACTTTCCAAGTCAGAATCCTCCCCCTCCCCCTAACATTGCTGCTACCCACAGCTCTAACCCTAACCCTAGCCTGACAGACAGGTTTGTGCCATCCATTCCCTTCCCCTTCCGTCCCCCGCTCCCAAATCCACATAAATCTCTCTATTATTCTTTCGGTGAAACATGAGATTTACAGCCGTAGCATTTATGCAATTTGAAACTACCCTGATTTCTGTGTATAACTGGTACGACCTGCTTCACCGGTGTGGAGTGAAGATTGATTCAGAATGCTTTATCCTTCAAGTCGGAACTGGCTCCAGTTTCCACTTGCCAGATTTCTAGGGGGGCCCCCTTTCTTGTCTTGGCCTCTCCTCTTCCTATCAAAGAGCTGAAGTGCTTGGAGGCATTAACTGAGCTGGAAGAAGCCAGTCCTCCTCTTGTTGTTTCTGTTTTGTTTAAGATAGGGCCTCATATAGCCCAGGCTGGCCTCCAACTCTATGTAGCCAAAGATGGCATCTCATCATCCTGATATTTTTCACAAGGATGAGATCAAGCACAGGCCAAGTCTTCACTCTGTCTTTAACTGTTCCTGTGTCCTGTGGCATTGAGTAGGCACTGAACGCTGTTGGGCCCTGGTTTCCCCGCCCTACCCCACCCGGCCTTGGGTTGGTCCAACTCCCATATGCTAATCTAGAAGAATGTCAGAGTTTAAGGAGGTTTGCACAGACTGATTTACTAATTCTATTAAGATCTCACCACTGACAGAGGGGTATGTGCCTATATCCAGGCAACCAGATGGACATCTTCTTTCCTTTTAGAAAACAGCCCGTTCTTTTCTTTCTTTCTTTCTTTCTTTCTTTCTTTCTTTCTTTCTTTCTTTCTTTCTTTCCTTCCTTCCTTCCTTCCTTCCTTCCTTCCTTCTCTCTCTCTCTCTCTCTCTCTCTCTCTCTCTATTTATTTATTTATTTATTTTTTTTTGATTTGGTTTTTTTGAGACAGGCTTTCTCTTTATAGCCCTGGCTGTCCTGGAACTCACTCTGTAGACCTGGCCTCAAACTCAGAAATTCGCCTGCCTCTGCCTCCCAGAGTGCTGGGATTACAAGCGTGTGCCACCACTGCCTGGCTAGCCCCTTCTTTTCATTCTGAAGGTTTGTAGAAATCTCGGACATCAAAATAGTATAAGACAGTGATATAAACACACCATAAAATTTAATGGAAATAGAGTGATAGGAGTTATCTATGAGCCACTCCCTCAACTTCCTTCCCGCCACAGGTAGCTATCTGGACATCTTGCATATATGTAGGGTTCTAAAGTAATCTTGGTCTTGCCAATCAAGTTACCCTGATTACCACCTGCATGACTAAGTATCAGGCTCCTCTCAGTACTGAAAGCAGAGTGCTTGAGCTGAGTTGCTGTGATAAAACTGTGATAAAACTGACAGATAACACTAATTTTAAGCTTCAGACATTTTGGAGTGTGACCATCAGGGTGTGTATATGGAAGAACCCTTTAGACAGGATGAATGCATGAAAAAGCTGAGCAGGCACACATAGAAAATTGGAAAGATATAAGAGAAACAGATCAGACAGTAGGGGAGTTATAAAGTGGAAGAGAAAGAGCCTGAATTCTTCTCTTCATTTCCAAAACATATCTACTTCCCCGCTCTCGCCCACTAAGGTCTGCCTTTCTGCTTTTGATTTGTGAAAGTTCATCATGTGGCTTACCTGTATGTTTATTCTTTCCCTTTTATTTCTGTTCATTTACTTCAAAATTGTGTCTCCAAAGGTAGCCTAAGCAAGACTTCCACTTGATCTTTCTGCTTTAGTCTTACCCGGGCTGGATTGTGGATGTGTGAACGCTCCACAATTTACACTTGAACTTGAATTAGTTTGTATTCTATGTTGAATTAGTTGTTGTATTATATCAGCTAAAGCATCGTTTACATCGGTGGTTCTTACTCTCCCTAATACTGTGACTCTTTTTTTTTTTTTTTTTTTTCGAGACAGGGTTTCTCTGTGTAGACCTGGCTGTCCTGGAACTCACTCTGTAGACCAGGCTGGCCTCGAACTCAGAAATCCGCCTGCCTCTGACTGTGACTCTTTAATACAGTTCCTCATGCTGTAGTGACCCCCAACCATAAAATTATTTCATTGTGCCCAGGATGTTCTTGACCTTGATATATATTTAGGTGACCTTGAGCTCCCCAATCCTGTCACCTCCATTCAGGAATACTGATTATCCTTAAATATCATCGTGATGGTACCCTTTCCTGGCCTCCCTATTTAAACAGGATCAGTCTGTGTATAGCTCCAAAGGAGGGGGGGGCAGAAATAAAAGGTTCAAAAGTAAGATACAAGAGGAAAAGGATTACTTCATTAAAAAATGGAGGTACAGACTCAGAGTCTCTACTCCTCAAGAGACAGAGGCATGGGGATCATTTTACCTCATAAGTTTGGGAGTCACCTAGGACAACACAGTGGGAACTTGTCTTAAAAATAAATATAACTGAACACATAAACAAGCATCCAACAGCCGCCATGCTCCTAGCCTGTCTTTCCTTGGCATACACGTGTCATGTTTGCAGTGTGTAGATGCCAGTACTCATACAGAGGACTTGTTTATTTACTCCCTCTTAGAACCTAGCCCCTTGAGGGCCTAGGCCTTGTCTATTTTCTTCTGTGAGGTGTCAGTCCTTCCTAGAACAATGGGAGCCACTCAGTAAGTATTTGTAAACAGAGTGAAGGAAACAGACTGTCTGGAGGAGAGGTCTGGTGCTGCCCAGATGCAGCCAGTCCCTGAACTGTCTCTCTCTCTCTCTCTCTCTCTCTCTCTCTCTCTCTCTCTCTCTTTTTGCTGAGAGCATAGTTTATTAAAAACAGAGGATACCTTTGTAAAGCATCCAAATACAACCTATTTTTCAGTTTATTATCATGTGGCATGAAGGAAGGCAATCAGATTCTGGAGGAACGAATTTTTTATTCCCAGGCTCACTACGTATCATTTCAGAGTATTCAAAATATACTTTCTACAAGGCTTAAATTTCACTTACAAGCAAGAAAGGTATTTAAATGGATTTACTTAAAGCTTTATTGTTGTGGGGCTGCTGGGAGTAAATAAAAACAAGAAGAAAACCCAGGACTTCATGAGCAAGAGAAGGAGGGATCCCGGTGGTGCAGAGGTTGTCTTCCCAGGGAAAGACTCCACCCAAGCATTGATTAGCACATTTCAAAACAAGGGAAATTCATTAGGGAGTATGTCTGAGGATATACTTGGCAATGAATTTGACAGAAAGCATGGTTTCTTTACATGTTGGCTTTATCCGGGATTCTGGAAGAAGGAAACCAAATTTTCCTTTATCAGGAAGCTCAAAGGCAAATGTGTGTTTGATGCCCAGGTCATAAGCCCAGTCTAAAGAAGAAACGCTTCTCTTTGTCTCTTGCTAGATGAGTGAGACTCAGTGTCCTTGCCTCTTAGAGAGTGAGACTAGTCCCCACAGGCTGTGAGAAATGTCTGGAGGTGTTCTGTGGAATCCTTTTTAAATGTCGTAGCCAAGTAGCTCTATTTGGGAGAAACACCTAGGGAGTAGTAGCTGTGAGGATCATGAGCAGTACTGTCGAGGCAGACATCGGACAGGCATCGGGCAAAGCCAGCTCAGGTTGCTCTGGGAAGGCAGTCCTTCGCAGGAAGGTGCAGAAGGGCGTGTTCTGGTAGGTGGCTCAGCTGGGTGAATGCAGTTTGAAGAAGATGGTGGGTGATCCCCCTTGTTCTGTACAATAGGATCTCAAAAAAGAAACAGTGCATACTGACTTCTCTCTACACCATGAAAAATCTTTTTTTTTTCTTTTTGCTTTGCAAGACAGTGTTCAGTGTGTAACAGCCTTGGCTATCCTGACACCTACTTTGTAGATCAGGCTGGCCTCTGCCTTCAAAGTGTCAGGATTAAAGGCCTGTACCATCATGCCTGGCTGGAAAACTTCTTAAATATTTTGACTGTGATTTCTCAACTTTGCCCAGGTTGTCGACATAAATACATGCCTGGTCCCTATTCTCCAAAGCCAGCGTCCTGGGGCTAGGCAAGTATAAACATTTGCTGAGGGATACAGTTACCCGAAAGTTTATTTCACATTATTTTCATACCAGTTTGTTTGTTTATCTTATAGTGCTAGAAATGGAGTCTACTAGCTTCATGCATGCTAGCAAGCCATAGACACTGAGATAAGAGATGTATCCCAGCTTGCCTTTTTCTTTCTTTTTTCTTTTTCTTTCTTTCTTTCTTTCTTTCTTTCTTTCTTTCTTTTCTTTTCTTTTTTTTTTTTTTGAGAGTGAAACAATGTATCCTTGGCTGCCCTGGAACTCTGCCTCTGTCTTCCAAATGCTTGGATTAATGGCACATGCTATCATACCAGACTCTGTCTATTTTATACTCTGCATAGTAGATCAAATGTACTCTTACCGATTATCATTCCTTTAGGGGCTATTATATACTCTGTTACTCGGGGGTCTCTACAGGAAAACTGATAGAATGAATTTTTCTCTATTTATAAAGGGGATTTATTAGAATGGCTTATAGGCTGTGGTCCAATTAATGTAAAAACAGTTGTCAATCAACAGAAGGTCCAACAATCTAGTAGTCATTCTACCCATGAGATAGTAGTCTCAGCTGGTCTTTAGTACACAGGAATCTCAAAGAGTCTAATGCCAGTGAAAGAATGAACTTGCCAGCAAGAGCAAGCAGGCAGAGAGAGCATGTCTCCTCCTCTGTGTCCTTTATGTAGGCTGGCACCAGACGGTGTGGCCCAGATTAAAGGCATATCTTTGAACCTCCAGGATCCTGATCAGAAGCTGGTCTTCCCACTTCAAGTGATTTAATTAAGAAAAATCCCTCACAGGTGTACCCAGCCACGTGGGTTTTAGTTAGTTCCAGATGTAGTCAAGTTGACAACCAGCAATAATCATCACGTACACCTTTTGGAAATTTCTAGACTTTTCCAATCTAAGCATTACATTGATCCTTGTTGAAATGACCTCCTTATTCCTATCTTTAGGTTATTTGGGGGCTTGGTTTGTTGTTTTTTCTAGGTGTTTTTATTTGTTTTGCTTGTTCTTTGTGACAAAATCTCAGTATGTGTCCCAGACTGGCCTGGAATCCATGTCCTTAGCTTCCCCAGCTCTGAGCTTACAGGCAAATGTCACCACAGCTGACCTATTCTGTTTATCTGTGTCTGCTTCTTTGACCCACGCTCATTCCAGTCACCTCACCCTTCAGTCTTTGCAGAATGGCCTTGACATTAACTTGGGAAGTCTGTTTCCTACTCTTATTACCTGCAGATTCTTTTAGTAATTCCTTTGTCTAATGAACATGTTGTGTTAAGGATTCATGATGGGCCGACTGCTGTTGTGGCAGGATGATTTAGCAAGGCAAAGCATTAGGAAGAGCTTGGATGAGACTCAAGCAGTGGAGGGGATGGCAGCTTTAACCACACCGGTCCAACACTTCTGAGGGATGTCCTCATGAGGCTCGAGAGAGAGTGCCATCTGTGTAAAAATGGAGTTGCAGAATGGGTCTAATATCTTGCAGAAGAAAGAGCATGGAAATGGAAAGAGCATGTGCAGAGGTCCTAGAGAGCATGCGCAGAAGCCCAAGATAGGATGCGAGAGGCCTTAGAGAGCATGCGTGGAGATGCTAGAGCGCATGCGCAGAGATCCTAGAGAGCATGTGCAGAGGACCTAGAGAATAAGTGTAGTAAGGAGAAAAGAAGGAGCAGAGTGAGGGTCAGCGGTTGGATATCAGGGTTGGGCAACAGAGGTAGGGCCTTGGGGCTACTTCAGAAAACACTGACATCAGACCAAGGACTGTTGTTTAAACAAACAAACAAAAACAGGAACAACATTAATTTGAGGGTATGAGTTTAATGTGTTCCCAGTGGGAGGAAAAAACCAAGCAATAAATTGGGAAAGCAGATACATACTTCGAAAAATATTTACCTATATTTAGAGTAAAAACAAGAAATAAAAGCATATTTTATTATATTAACTCACTTTATAAGAGTAAATTATTATTATCTTGTGTGGGGGAGTGATTTACCTAAATAGCTAAATTAATCAGGCCATCTGCTGCATTCAGTGGGGTTTGTGTCAGATCCAAATGGCTGTCCCCGAGGCCTGGACACCAGGTGGCACTTGATTGAGCATCGAAGATCTTTTCAGAGGGATCTAAGGTGTCTCCGATGGGAGTACCACTCAATGCTTCCTTTTATTTCTCACAGCAAGAGAAGTGTCTGCTCTCTGGCAACAAGCACACAACCTCTGTCAAGTCTGTTTCCTGGGTATTGCATATTATATATTGTGATTTTTTCCCCCCTAAGACTTTGTCATTGTTGTTTGGTTGTTTGGTTTTTTGGATGAGGAAATTGTTTGTTTTTAGATGAGAAAGTCAAGAGACAGCAAACACTGGGCTGTCCAACTACCCCTTTATCAAGGTGTAGATAACAATCGTACAAATCTCAATTTACATGTGACAGATTATTCTTCATATTCTGATACTCCTTACCCTCACCACCTTACTGGAAGAGAAACAGGAAATTCTAAATTTCCACACTGAATGACCTGCTCTGACCCAAACTAAACTCCACTCATTTTTCTAATGTTTCCCCAGGAAATATAAGAGCTACAACTACACTGACCTGAAGCAAGTATGGTCCTTAAAAACTGGAACCTGGGAAAAATGTAAGTTCAACACCCCTCCCCCCCCACCCCCCAGTGGGCTCTGCAGTCTTGGCACACTTTTATTGTTGAAGTGTTGTTGCTGCTTATGGTAAACATGTATCCTAATGGTAACAAAAATATAGAAAGATAACTATTTACAATGCCCACATGATTTCTATTGAGACATTGTGGTGATAAGGTCACCAGGTATCTCTTCCCCCACCAGTCTATTACTTGGTAACTTTTAGATTGTTAATTTTTTAGACAGGTTTTCACTATGTATTTAACTCCTGGCTTGGTCTGGAACTTGCCACACTGACCTCAAACTTGCTGTGATCCATCTGCCTCTGTCCTGAGTGTTGGGATTAAAAGTGCTTTTTCTTCTTTTCTTTTGAACAGCAGGGTTTCATAAACCCCAAGCTGACCTCGAACTCATATGTAGCTGAGGAGGGCCTTGAACTCCTGATCTTCCTGCCTTTCCTCCCCCCATCCCCACTGCCCCCAGCCAAGTGCTGCCTTTGTTTCTGTTCTGAGATTCTTGCTATCCAGCCCAGACTGGTTTCCAACTCTGGATCCCTCTGCTTCAGCTTTCTAAGTATTGGTACTGAGTATGGGTATGGGTAAAGTAGGCTTTAAGTGCACTCAGAGACTGGTTGGTTACTCCCATAATAAATATACCATTATTTTTCTCATAGATAAATCTTTCTAGGCAAGTGGTTATTATAGCTCACTGATTCACATCTGTGTGGTTTTCTTGTGCATGCAGCTTTCAAGCCCTATAGAAGCTAATCAATGGGATCGAGGCCTCCAGATCAGTATCTAAATCAGTACTAATTTCTCCATGTCCTGTAACTTAGATATGTGATATTTTCAACAACAGGGCCTTTTGTTGTTAGTAGTTATTAGCTGATTTTGTTTTTGAAACTGGGTCTCACTATGTAACCCTAGCTTGCTTGGACCAGGTTGGCTTTGAACTCAGACATCTGCCTACCTTTGCCTCCTCAGTGCCAGGGCTAAATATGCATACCACCACACCTGGCAGAAATAAAGTCTTATAATCTAGAAGGTAGCCAAGAGCAATTCAAAGTCCTATAATGTTTGGGAGGGGGCACCTGGGATACCGTTGACCAACAATTCAAAAAGAAGTCCCCCATACCTGGCCTTGGGCTTTTTATTTGATAGCCAATGGTGACTGGGAGAGAGGTAGTATCCTCTCATTATATGGTAACTCCACTAACACTCCTTTTATATATGTATATATAGTAGGAAGCTTCTATAGTAGTAAGTGTCCATATGAAAACTTTTCAAAGGATTTTGATGTTAGTGATCTCTCCCTGTACCCAACCTCCGCCCTGAGCTTCCATCCTGGACCCATTTAACCCTTTCTGTTCTGTTAACCCTTCTAATCACCTCTCTTTCTAATCACCTACATTCCAACCTCTGAATCCCACCTCCATAGCCCCTTTCTGGTTTCCTGTCTTCCTTTAGTACTCCAACTTAAAGACGGCCATTAAAGATTCAAAGCTGTCATCATCGTAAGAGAGAGAATATGAAGTATCTGCCTTTCTGAGTTACTTCACTCAAAATGGTTTGCAGTTCCACCCTAACTTTCAAATTTCATTCATTTCATTTCTTCTTCTTCTTCTTCTTCTTCTTCTTCTTCTTCTTCTTCTTCTTCTTTTTGTTTGTTTGTTTTTTGAGACAGGGTTTCTCTGTGTAGTTCCAGCTGTCCTGGAACTCACTCTGTAGACCAGGCTGGCCTCGAACTCAGAAATCCGCCTGCCTCTGCCTCCCAAGTGCTGGGATTACAGGCGTGCGCCACCACTGCCCGGCTTAAATTTTTTTTAAGGATTTATTTTTTTATTATATCTAAGTACACTGTAGCTGTCTTCAGACACCAGAAGAGGGTGTAAGATCTCTTTATGGATGGTTGTGAGCCACCATATGGGTGCTGGGATTTGAACCCATCACCTTCGGAAGAGCAGTCAGTGCTCTTACCTGATGAGCCATCTCACCAGCCCCATTTCATTTTTTCTTTAAAACTATTGTTTTTAACTTTTCCTTGTTTCCCTTGCAGTCTCAAATGCCCTATCCCCACCAAGAAGCTTTTTGTTTTTTTAAAGATTTTATTTAAGTACACACTGTCATGTCTTCAGACATGACAGCATCAGATCCCATTACAGATGGTTGTGAACCACCATGTGGTTGCTGAGAATTGAACTCAGGACCTTTGGAGGAGCAGCCAGTGCTCTTAACCACTGAGCCATCTTTCCAGCCCACCAAGAAGCACTTTATCAACATATAAACTTCTCTCTCCTTTTCCCCAGAGCTCAGGAAACTTCCCTCAGTGTTTTTTTTTTCCTTTTGGTTAGGCAGACACTTTAGGTCCTGTTAGGACAGGGCTCACACCTCATCTGTTTTCATTTAAGTTCCTATCACAGACCTTGTGAGTCTAAGCTGAACACAATAGTGAGGATTCTGGATATGGTGGTTTGAATTATGTTTGGCCCATATGGAGTGGTACTGTTGGGAGATGTGCCTTGTTAGAAGAAGTGTGTCACTGTGGGGGTGAGCTTTGAGACTCTCCTCCTAGCCACGTGGGGGCCAGTCTTCTCCAGTTTGCCTTTGGAATAAGATGTAGAACCCTCAGCTCCTCCTGCACCATGCCTGCCTGGATGCTGCCATGCTCCTGCCTTGATGATAATGGACTGAACTGCTGAACCTGTAAGCCAGCCCCAATTAAACGTTGTCCTTATAAGAGTTGTCTTGGTCACGGTGTCTGTTCACAGCAGTAAAACCCTAACTAAGACACTGGGCAACTGGACCATCCAAGGAGAAGGGGACTTAAACTTGAAGGTTCTTTCTTACTCTGAACTCATAATTTTTCTTGAGAATCAAAACTTCACCTCTCAGATGTCCAAGGCTATGTCAGTCGAATCTTGGCACAGTCCATTGGCAAAGTCTTTCTTAGTGGGGTGCTTGCCTTAGTTCACTTCCCTCTGTGGGCCCCATCCTCTTCCTTTTCAGACTACAAGTTTTCCAAAGGATCCTAAACTAGATTTTGCAATTGTTATACATTTGTCGGATGGATTTCCCCCCTTCCGTATAGCAAATGAAAAATGGCTTCCAAAGTGCCTTCAGTCCCCGTTTAAAGCAAAAACATCATTTATGCTAGTAGATGAGGATGACTTATCTCCGCTCCTTAAAATAATTCATTTTAATAGGAGCAAAGTACTTGTCGTTTGACAGTCTTACAAAATGCCTTGCTAATTATAACCCTTCGGGTTATCAGAAGGGAAGAAGCAGCTTTACATTTGAAAAGAATGGGCTGGTTGTTTTCAACCAAGAGAGTTAATAGATTTTATTATTTCACTTTCTCCTTGCTGTTCATAATTAAACTAAAAAAGAAATAGTCAGCTGGGCGTGGTGGCGCACGCCTGTAATCCCAGCACTTGGGAGGCAGAGGCAGGCGGATTTCTGAGTTCGAGGCCAGCCTGGTCTACAGAGTGAGTTCCAGGATAGCCAGGACTACACAGAGAAACCCTGTCTCAAAAAAACCAAAAAAAAAAAAAAAAAGAAAGAAATAGTCAAAATTTAGCCTGTGATCCCAGTTCTTGGGAGTCAGGCAAGGTGATCAGGAGTTCAAGGCCGTCTTCAACTACACCCTCAAGTTCAGTCTATCTTGGGCCACAAGACACCCTGTCTCAAAGACACAAAACAAAACAAAAATTAGTGACAACACTAAAAAGATACAGTGGAGTGCCAGTCAAATACAAGAAACTTTTGCTGAGCCAGTAAATTAGAAGAAGGTATGGGATACTGAAACTTGAAAGTGATATCAATCCCAGAACTCCCGGCATCAGATCCCATTAAGACATTCAGATTGCTTTATTTTGAGCCTGAGTATAAAGAACTGTGTTTCTTCTTTTATTAAATTCTGAAGGATGAAAGGAGAAGAGCTTTCAGAGGATGGAGATGAGACAGAGGGGAGCCAACAGATTACAGACAGCCCGTTTGGAGTAACTGTTGAGGGCTGGAGAGATGACTCAGTGGTTAAAGGAACTGCTGGGCTAAGGCTTAGCTCAGCTGGTGGAGCATTTGCCTGGCATGCAGAAAGCCTTGTGTTCCACCCCAACACCACACAAAACTGGGTGCAATAGTGTATGCCTATAGTCTCAGAACTCTGAAGGTCGAGTCAGGAATGTCAAAAGTTCAAGGTCCTTCTCAGGCTCCAAAGAGAGTTTGAGGCTAGTCTGGGCTACTTAAGACCCTACCCCAAGACAGAAAACTAAAACTGCTAGGAAATGTCCAAATATCTTCCTTATTGTCTACTCTCTTCCACCAGTCTGTCTTCCTTCTCATATTTAAACTCCAAGTTCCGAAGAGAGATTTAGAAGCTTTTGGGAAATATATTAAGTCAGACAACACGAGATGACAAATAGCAAATTAATTCAGAGCTAAAGATACAGAACGTTTTTTTATTAGAGGAGCAGGGTGGGGAGCTGGAGTGGAGGGAGAGGGTCATTAAAGTTATTTTGTGGATTAGGCCAACCCAGGAGTTGCCTGAGCTCTTAGGAGAAATTATTTTAATGCTTTCATTAATTCTCCAGTTCATTTCATTGGTTCCATGGGCATCAAAGATATTTTCTCTGCAGCAAATATTTGCATGGGAGTGCTGTGTCAACAGCAAGAGGCTCTGGATTCCAACAAATAGTCAGATGCGTCTTGGGACTTGTAAAAGCTCTCAAGGCAGGGCATGCCACACCCTGGAGAAAGCTCTTTGTAGCTCTCCAAACAAGCCTCATGGGTGCTTTCTGCTGTGAAGATACAGGACACAGGACCAGGGATGTGGTTCGGAGGCAGAGCATTCTCTCAGCAATGAAAAGGGGAGAGGGAAATTTTGGGGGGGGACATCATAGAAATGACTTCAAGTGGTAATAGATATGGGCTATAGATAATAAACCAGATCTGGAGCTGAGCTGTGGCCATTGTTACTGGGATTTTAGCACCTCTCTACTGTAGAAACCTCTGAGGTCTTATGTCTTCAACCTAGCTTGGTCCCTTATTAGGACTCCTGACATTCTGGGATCAAGTCCAAAGTAGATTCTACTAAACTTGAACCATGGCAGGGGAACTAGATATAAAGAGCGCTATCCCTTGCAGTGACGTGAAATCCAGGATCTGGGCAGTATGCACGTGGAGCCCATTGACACATCAATCCAGTCTTCCCTCAGACAAAGCCAGAAGTGTTGGCTAGGCCTTTGCCCCAACCCCAGGAGACTGACAAACAGATCTGCATTGTTCTGGTTACAGGAAGAAACACTGAGCCCTTGGGACAGTTTATGCCTATTTTCATTTGCTGTCTGTCTTCCCAAGAGTTTTGTGAGGAGTCAGAATCTGAGCTTCCTATACTGCAAGTCTAAGTCCTAACAGTATTTGGAGTGTGTGGTTGTGGGTACATGCACATACACATTCAAATGGAGCCAGAGACTCATGCTTGAAATCCTTTTCAATTGCTCTCCACCTTATTTTTTTGAAGCAAGTTCTCTCATTAAACCTGACCAGTGAGTCCAGCGATCCTCCTGCATCTATCTCTGCAGAACCAGAACTGCAGATTCACAATGTCACTCTCAGCTCTGATGTGGGTGCTGGGAACCAAACTCATATCCCTGTGCTCACAGGACAAGGACTTTACAAACTAAGCCATCTTTCCCATGTGTGGATACTTTCGAGACAATTAAAGGCTTGGATTCTAGTGCTTCTGGATGTACACTCCAATGTAACTGACATCATCATGGGTCTTAAATAAGTTCATATAAATATATGTATATATGACTACACACACATATGAATACTCAGCACTATGTTTGTCTCATAGTGAGCATTAAATATCTTTAACAATCTTTTTTTGTTTTGTTTTGTTTTGTTTTGTTTTGTTTTGTTTTGTTTTGTTTTGTTTTTTGAGACAGGGTTTCTCTGTGTAGTCCTGGCTGTCCTGGAACTCACTCTGTAGACCAGGCTGGCCTTGAACTCAGAAATCCGACTGCCTCTGCCTCCCAGGTGCTGGGATTAAAGGCGTGCACCACCACGCCCGGCTATCTTTAACAATCTTATCTCAGTGTTTTAGGGTTTCTATTGCTGGGATAAAACATCATGACAAAAAACCTCTTGGGGAGGAAAGTGTTTTTTGTTTGTTTGTTTGTTTATACTTAGATATCACAGGCTGTCATTGAAGGACGTTGGGGCAGGAGCTTGAGCAGGGCAGGAACCTGGAGGCAGGAGCTGATGCAGAAGCCATGGAGGAATGCTGCTTACTGGCTTGCTTCCCCGGGCTTGCTCAGACTGTTCTCTTATACCATCCAGGACAACTGTCCAGGGGTGGCATCACCCTCTGTGGCATGGATCTACCCACATCAATCACCAATCAAGAAGGTACATCACAGGCTTCCACCCAGGCCGATTTGGTGAGGGCATTTTCTCAGATGTCCTTCCAAAATGAGTAGCTACACAGTCAACATCAATATTATTTGGGATAAAACTTGAAACTTTTTTTTTTTTTCGAGACAGGGTTTCTCTGTGTAGCCCTAGCTGTCCTGGAACTCACTCTGTAGACCAGGCTCACCTCGAACTCAGAAATCCACCTGCCTCTGCCTCCCAGAGTGCTGGGATTACAGGCATGCGCCTCTACCACCCAGCTAAAACTTGAAACTTTTTATTGTGCATTTTATTACTCAATTAAGGACTATCTACCCAGGAGTGGCAACTACCCACAATGGACTGAGCTCTTGCCATCAATCAATCATAATAATAATAATAATAATAATAATAATAATAATAAAACACCTTATAAATTTGACACTGGATGATGGCATTTTCTCAGAGTTCCCCTTCCTGGATAACTCCAGCTTTTGTTAAATTGACAAAATATATCAGTGAAACCCAATGTAAAATAAGGACAGAGTCAACAGTCAACAGTATCAAATAATTATGCTACTGTCTTCCTACACATCAGAGACTTAAACAGGAAGAGAACATCCTAAACTCTCCCTAAAAATAAAGATATAGGCATACACCGAGTGTTGCTTTTTCCTTACCAGATTGAGCACATTTCACACGGATCATACTTTGATGATGGCCAGCGTGTTATCTTAAGTTCTCATTTAAAAGTTTGTTTTCTCAGCTGACTGGATTTGTCATAGGCACCCTGATGGCAGAAAGTGACAAGCTGTTCCTCATCTAAGGCATTCCAATTAACACAGAAAGAGAGCCGGAGATTCTTTTCACATGCCCCATCCTGTGAATCTGACCATCTCAGCATGCTTTGTGGAAACCCTGAGAATACGGCTTGCTCTGCAGCTTGTTTTATAAAACGAGCCTCTTGCTCTCCCAGGCTGGGAGGATTCTGTTTAAAGCGTGTACACTGTGAATCACAGTTTCAAAGGAAAATGACAGACGCAGCTCTCAGCCAAGCAATCTGTAAGGCTGGGTGGCTGACACGGATCCAGGAAACAGCAGAAGAACAACCAAAACAAAGCCAGGGCCAAGTGCCTTGATGTAACCCAAAGTAACTGGAACTCCTCAGAGCGGGTACGATGGAGTGAACCCTGTCAAGGAGCAGAACCCAGAAGTGGAATTGCTTTGATGAATAAAGTAACCTTGGATGACAAGTGCCTCTGAGACTCTGAGAGGATTCAGGATGCATCTTGTGGCACTTTGAGAAATGTTCCCCATTGGCTTAGGTACTTGAACATTTAGTCCCCGGCTGGTATCTGTCTTGGGATTTCCATTGTGCTGATAAATCATCACAGAACAAAAAGCAACTTGGGTTGGAAATGGTTTATTTCAGGTTACAGTTTCACATCACAGTCCATCACCAAGAAAGGCAGGGCGGGGACTCAAGGCAGAAACCTGGAGGCAGGAGCTGATGCGTGGGCTGTGGAGGAGTGCTACTCACTGGCTTGCTCGCCATGGCTTGCTCAGCTTACTTTCTTTTACACCCCAGGACCATCTGCTCAGAGATGGTGCCACCCACAATGAGCTGGGTCCTCTTACATCAATCATTAATTAAGAAAAAGTTCCACAGACTTGTGTAAGGAGGCATTTCCTCAAAGTTACTTCCTGTCTAACACAACTCTCTCTCTCTCTCTCTCTCTCTCTCTCTCTCTCTCTCTCTCTCTCTCTCTTTTTGCCTTTATAAGATGAGGCTTTATTGTTAATTATTTAACTTAATAGTCTCAGAAAGAACAACAGATTAGCTGAGTCCAACATGATTTGCAGTTGGCAAAATCTAGTGAAGCAAGTGTTCTGATTGCTAAGGATTTAATTTGGGTGCTTTTAATACTTAGCCATCTAACCTTTGAACACAATCCAGAACAGTGCATCAGCAGCTCCTTTCCACTGTACTCCACACCTACCTCCCTTCCATGCGGAAATATCTTCATTAAATAGGATTCCCAGAGGACAGGTTCCCTGGAGCATATAGCCACGAGCGAGGGCAGTGCACAAAAAGAAAACTGAAAATAAAACTCTGTATGATAACTTACTAATCTAAGGAAACAAAACCTTCGGATACATAAAGAAATAAATCCAGTTACAAATGCATAGGTCAGGCAGAGTAACTGATAACAGCCAGTTATACACAAGCAGGAAGGGTGCACCTAGCCCAGGAGGGCTTCAGAAGCCAAATGAGTTCTCTCTGCTGTAGGCCACAAACAAGAATCCCTCTTCATCTTTCTCCGTCTCATAAAGCTGCCCCCTAGTTAGGCTGGACTGTAGGACTATCCTGTCCACGAACAGGAAGATGACCTTCTCAGAAGGAAGCTGGATCCTTCCTGACGGCCCACACGAACTGAGCCACAGTGATGTTGGATGGGACCAAGTACTTCCTTTTGTCAATGTCAACAATCTGAGAGCTGGAGACTTTTCCCACGATCACCGGAACCGGTCGGGGTACTTCACTCTGATCTTCGCGGATTCCAAGCATCTGTGTTCCAGCGAGCGTTCCTCCTTAAACATCCACTTCACGGCAGAGGGAAGCGACAGAGCCGGGGACTTCAGTGAAGCAACCACAACAGAGGCAGAGGCAGCAGCGGCAGCAGCAACTACTCCCCAACACAACTCTTGCTTGTGTCAAACTGATATAAAAACTGTCCATCGTGGTGATGTTGCCCAGGTTGGTTGTGAGACTTTTAGAGAGTGTGGTTTTGCTGGCAGAAGTATTTCACTGGTGTCGGCTATTAAGCGTTTGCAGTCTTGTCTCATGTCATGTGATAGTTTGAATGAGAAGGACTCCCATAGGCCGATAGATTTGGATATTTGGTCATCAGGGAGGGGCACTATTTGAAAGGATTGGGAGATGTGGCCTTGTTGGAGGAAGTGTGTCACAGGGATGAGGGCAGGGTGGCATGGGGCAGGAGCCGGGCTTTGAGACTTCAGAAAGCCCATTCCAAGCCCAGAGTGTCTTCCTTTGGATCTGGATGTACTTGTCAGCTCTTGCTCCACTGTCTGCCTGCCGTGTTTCCTGCCATGATGATAATGGACTAAAACTCTGAAACTGTAAGCCAGCTCCAACTAAATGCTTAAAAAAAAAAAAAAAAAAAGGGCCGGGTGGTGGTGGCGCATGCCTGTAATCCAAGCACTTGGGAGGCAGAGGCAGGCAGATTTCTGAGTTTGAGGCCAGCCTGGTCTACAAAGTGAGTTCCAGGACCGCCAGGGCTATACAGAGAAACCCTGTCTCAAAAAAAAAAAAAAAAACCCAAAAAAAAGAGATGCCATGGTCATAGTGTCTCTTCACAGCAAGAGAACACTGACCAAGGCACCCACTTCCTGTTTGTTTGTTTGTTTGTTTGTTTATTTTTTTTGGTTTTTGGAGACAGGGTTTCTCTGTGTAGTCCTGGCTGTCCTGGAACTCACTCTGTAGAACAGGCTGGCTTTGAACTCAGAAATCCGCCTGCCTCTGCCTCCCAAGTGCTGGGATTAAAGGCGTGTGCCACCACCGCTGCCGCCCGGCTATTTTTTTATTTTTTAATGGTTGAGCATGTAAGATCTCAACTTCTTTCTCTGGCCACATGCTTGCCACATGCTGCCTTGGACTCTACTGTCTCTGAAACCATAAGTGAAAACAACAATAACAATAACAGCAACAACAAAACCATTTCTTCCATAAACTGCTTTGCTCATGGCTGTTTATTACAGCAACAGGAAACTAGTTAATGCAGGACTGAACAAGAAGGCACCAAAACTCTTCCAAGGCCACACAAAGGCTAATTATTCTTATTAACACAACCCAAACAAGTCCCTGTGTTTCCTCTCATGCAGTTCATGATCCCTTACTTTTTTTTTTTAATAAAAAAATGTAGACAAGATTTCATATGGCCCAGGATGGCCTTGAACTCACTGTGTAGGCAAGTGTGCCCTTCAACTCCTGATTTTCCTGCCACCACATCCATAGTGCTAGAATTTCGAGCGTCCACTACTCTTGCTTTGTTTGGTACCAGGGACTGAACCCAGAGCTTAGGCAAGACCTCCTCCAATGGAGCCGCATCTTCAGCCTTTATGATCTCTTTCTCATTAGTTGTATAGAAACAGCTGGTGCTTGTTGGAACGTCTGGCTTCTGAACGTCTCTGGTCTTCCCATTGGAGCTGTGCTCCTCACAGATCAGGGTTACTTACATTTATCCTGTTCACTGAGGTATACACATCACCTACAATGTTACAGTACCCAACAGATGCTCATTACATGTTTGGTGTGTGAACAGATACACAAACATGGGCACGCTTGAGCTTTGCCGCACATTCTGTTCCTTTACTCTTCGTCTCAATCCTACGAGGAAGGCATTTATCTCTGTGCCCTTTTACAGTTGAGCAGATTGTTCCCTGACAGAATGGTTGAGGGTGCATACATGAGTGTATATGGTGGAGGTCACAAACCCAAGCAGTCTGGCTCCTAAGTCCACTTCCAATTCTGAGTTCTTCATAATAATTAGTTTTTAATATCCTATACGCCATTGCAGTTTTTTTCCCTTAGTCAAGTCCTTTTGCCTTAAATTTCCTTTAGCATTCTTTTTGTTGTTGTTCTTGTTGTTGTTTTTCGAGACAGGGTTTTTCTGTGTAGCCCTGGCTGTCCTGGAACTCACTCTGTAGACCAGGCTGGCCTCGAACTCAGAAATCCACCTGCCTCTGCCTCCCAAGTGCTGGGATTAAAGGTGTGTGCCACCACCGCCTGACTTCTATAGCACTCTTCTAATAGGCCAAAGTATTTTCTACAGAATCCTAAATGCAAAAGAAAGCCACGGCTTTATTTTATTTTGTTATTTATTTCTGGACAGGGTTCTAAGTAATCCAGGGTGGCTTGAGTCTCATTATCCTCCTGCCTCAGACTCCCGAATGCTAGGATTTCGGGAACAAACTTGCCTCATTTCATTTGTTCTTTTTATTCATTTAGTTTTAAACATCATAATTCGTTGTTGTTGTTGTTATTGTTATTGATTTTCATGACAGGGATTCATTATGTAGCTCTGGCTGCCCTGAAACTCATTCTATAGACCAGGCTCGCCTTGAACTCACAGTGATCTACCTGCCTCTACCTCCCAAGTGCTGAGACTAAAGGTGTGTAGCACCACCACCCAGCTAAACATCATAAGTTTTAAAATTTAGATTTATTTATTTTTCCGGGCAGTGGTGGTACATGTCTTTAATCCCAGCACATGGGAGGCAGAGGCAGAGGCAGAGGCAGGTGGATTTCTGAGTTCAAGGCCAGCCTGGTCTACAGAGTGAGTTCCAGGACAGCCAGGGCTATGCAGAGAAACCCTGTCTTGACAAAACAAAACAAAATAATAAATAAATAAAATTTAGATTTATTTATTTTATGTTTAGTGTTTTGCCTGCATGTAAGTCTGTGCATTCCCATGTGTGCCTGGTACCTGCACAAACCAGAAGAAGATGTCAAATTTTCTGGAATTGGAGTTATAGGCAGTTGTGAGCCACCATATGGGTGGCTGGACCTGAAGCTGGGTCCTCTTCAAGGGTAGACAGTGCTCTTAACTGCTGCGTCATCTCTCCAGCCACACTGTACTCCTTTAAAAATACCCATTAAACAACCCACCCACAAAATTTTCAACTCAAAATTTGTCCTCCTGTCTACAAGAAATGCAGGAACAAGAGTGAAGCAGACTGAGGGAATGGCCAACTAATAACTGGCCCAATTTAAGACCATTCCACCTCAGGTTTTAGGGATTATTCCCCAATATCTGCACAAAATGACGGCATAATAGGGCCCTTCCAAAGGTAATCTCCAACCCACAAGAGAATATACCTGTCCTCCTGTGACACCCACGATCTTCCAGCTTCTCTTTCTACCTACCTATGTATCTATCTATGTATCTATTTATCTATGTACCTATCTATGTATCATCTATCTATCTATCTATCTATCTATCTATCTATCTATCTATCATCTATCTATCATCTATCTATCTATCATCTATCATCTATATGTATGTATATATGTATGTATGTATGTATGTATGTATCTATCTATCTATCTATCTCTTATTTTATTTTACTTATTTAATTTTTTTTTTTTGAGACAAGGTCTCTCTCTCTCTGTAACCCTGGCTGTCCTGGAATTCTCTCTGTAAACCAGGCTGGCCTCAAACTCAAGAGATCTTCCTGCCTCTGCCCTGAGTGTTGGAATTAAAGGGCATAGACTGGGGCTGGTGAGATGGCCCAGTGGTTAAGAGCACTGGCTGCTCTTCCAGAGGTCCTGAGTTCAATTCTCAGCAACCACATGGTGGCTCACAACCACCTACAGGGGGATCTGATGCCCTCTTCAAGCATGTGGATGCATATGCAAAGTGAGCACTCATACATTAAATAAATAAAGTTTTTAAAAGAAGGTCATGGACCACCACACTTGGCCTGGGTCTCATTTTTTAACATTAAAAATTGCATTAGCCGGGCGGTGGTGGCGCACGCCTGTAATCCCAGCACTTGGGAGGCAGAGGCAGGCGGATTTCTGAGTTTGAGGCCAGCCTGGTCTACAGAGTGAGTTCCAGGACAGCCAGGGCTACATAGAGAAACCCTGTCTCAAAAAAATTGCATTAATTGGAGTCTATAGAATATTAAATTTAAAAAAAATTAAGAGAAAGCTGGAGGTAATGGGGGGGATATCTACGAAGAGTTAAGGATGAGGGCGAATATGATCAAAATACACTGAGTGAAATTCTCAAAGAATTAATATATTTTTAATTTAAATAAATTAAATACCTTACTTGCCAGCAAGATGGCCCAGGAAGGAAAGACAATTGCCATCATGTTTAACAATTTGTGTTTGATTTCTTGACACACATAGTGGAAAATGAGTGCCAGGCCCCACAAGTTGTCCTTTGACATCCATACATGTGCAATGGCAAACACATATACCAACACACACACTGCATTCAAACATGTGCAAATGTAATATATATGCACATGAGTACATACCATATATGCACACATATGCAAACCAGGAAATACCTCCAACTATACATTTTGTGTAATAATTTTCTCCAGAAATAAAACCATACATCCTAGAAATAAGATCCTTAAGGCACAGGATACTCTAAAGAAAGGTGGAACAGAGACGTTTCTTCAAAAGTTTCAGTCAGGGAGTCTCTGAAAGTGATAAGATTTACTAAGATCTCCATCTCCAACCTCCTATCAGCAGTGAGAACTGCTTAGACAAGCTGAGCTGCCTAAGAGAGTCTCAGGCCAGCCACCTGAAAGAGACAGAGACTAGCTGAGCTGCCTGGGAGACTCGCAGACTAGAAAGAGTCTCGGACCAACTGAGCTATCTCCGACCAACTGAGCTATCTCCGAACAACTGAGCTATCTCCGAACAACTGAGCTACCTGGAAAGGAGACTGCCCTGTTGAGCTCAAGGCTCATACTGTACATAAAGCTGTAGGCTTTATGGAGTGATACAGGTTTTTTTTAGCATTCATGAACTGTCTCCCATGCTGGGGTGGGTTTTGGTGATATAGCCATCTCTGAGTCATTTCTGCTCCTGTAAGTAACCCCTCAATCATGTTCCAGGGAGTAACCCTAATGGAACTCTTGGTCCAGCAAGCTGAGCTTTGGTGGTATCTGTGCTTTGTTCTGTTGTTGGTTCCACATCTGGGGTGAGTGGATGCTTGTCCACACTTCCCCAAATATTAGTGTTACACAGCAACATACAATCTCAATAGTAAGTGTTCTACACTGCCACAATCCACAAGCTCTAAGCTGGTTGAAGTCAACCAGCAAAGTTCTAAAAGGAGACCTGAAGCAATACAACGATAACACTGCTTTTCATTTTTCAAAACTCTTATGGAAGTGAATCTACATTTAAGAAATATTATATTTTGAAAACACAGAGTACAGACTGAGGACACTTAATACCACTCAAGAAAGGTCACAATTATGAAAGATTAGAAATGTTGAATCCTACTCTATACAGGTTCATTGTCTATATAGGTCAAAACAAATTTAATTTACCACCCTGTGTATATTACTTTATATAATATAAGCTGTTTTCCTTTGATAGTCCCAGGTGAGAACACTGTCTGCCACCAGATGCAGAATCCGAGAAGAGAGGCCCTTTCTTCCCTTTCTCTCCCCAAAGGAAAACATGTCTGTGTGTCCTCAGTATATCTGAAGAAACGTGGAAGAATTTTCGTTGTAACAGACAGTTTTTCAACTCCCCAGGCACAAACGCCCGTCTCAAAATTAATTTCCACTGTATTCTCACTCTTTCTCCCTGGAGTAAGCACAAACCCTACAAGCTAAGGATTCAGTCCCACAAGACTGCCCTGCTTCAGACGGCAGTCTTCACCAGTTCATTCTAACTGACTGGCTGCAAAGTAGGGATTGGTATGCCCTCCCCTCATGATTGAATGTTTATGACTGGCTCATAAACTCAGGAAAATACTTATCCTTATTGGTTTGTGGGAAGGTATGTCAAAAGATTCAGAGAATAGCACATGAGTAGATACATAGGGTGAGGTTCAGCAGGGCTTAGTAAACCAAGAAGACCAGAGAACTTCCTTCAAGAGAGAAACTTATTCCTAATATTGACAGCTTTCAAACTTTTTCTTTTCTTCTTCTTTTTTTTTCTTTTTCTGAGACAAGGTTTCTCTGTGTAGCCCTGGCTGTCCTGGAACTCACTCTGTAGAACAGGCTGGCCTTGAACTCAGAAATCCGCCTGCCTCTGCCTCCCAAGTGCTGGGATTAAAGGCATGTGCCAGCACTGCCCGGCCTCAAACTTTTTCTTTAAGGTAAGAATTAAACCACTAAATTCAGTATCACTCCTATTAAAAATCTCCAAAAATTCCTAGACAGAGAGGAATAGAAGTGAAGGGAAGGAAGAAACATAATGCTTTTTGATGGATGCTATGATTGCAAACCTACAAAATTCAGAAAAATCTACAGAAAAATTATGAAAGTTTGGATAAGCTGGTAAGTACAAAATCAGAGCACAACTTCAGCTATTACTTTAAGTGCAAGAAAACCTAATTTAAAAGGTGTAATTTCAACTTCAATCCCAGCACTTTGGAGGCAGATGCAGGTGGATGGATCTCTGTGAGTTTCTGGTGTATATGGTCTATCTAATGAGTTCCAGTTCCATATCAAGAAACACACCCTCTCCATGTGTGTGTGTGTGTGTGTGTGTGTGTGTGTGTGTGTGATGTGGTGTGTGATATGGTATGGTGTGTGATGTTTGTGTGGTATGTGTGTGGTATGGTGTGTGGTGTGTATGGTGTATGTATGTGGTGTGGTGTGTGTGGTGTATGTGTGGTGTATGTGGTCTGTGTGTGAAAATGATATCAGGGTGTGGTAACACTTGTCAATAATCCCAGACTTGGAAGACTGAAGCAGGAGAATTGCCATGACTTCCAGGCAAATATGGGTTATGTAGTGATTTCCAGAGCACCTTGAAATATTTAGTAAAACTATGTCCCAAAACAAACAACCATGGCAAAAACCTAACAACAACAACAAACTTAGTAGGGAAGACTTCATGACCATAAAGGTGGTTTTCTTAGAACGGGGCACATCAATTGTGCTCCATCTGTGAGCACCCTGAGAACTTCCCCAAATGTGGGAAACTCACCTGCAAAATATGTGGAGTTGGGGGAGTAAAATTCCTTTCCTTTCCTTTCCTTTCCTTTCCTTTCCTTTCCTTTCCTTTCCTTCCCTTCCCTTCCCTTTCCCTTTCCCTTTCCCTTTCCCTTTCCCTTTCCCTTTCCCTTTCCCTTTCCCTTTCCCTTTCCCTTTCCCTTTCCCTTTCCCTTTCCCTTTCCCTTTCCCTTTCCCTTTCCCTTTCCCTTTCCCTTTCCCTTTCCCTTCCCTTCCCTTCCCTTCCCTTCCCTTCCCTTCCCTTCCCTTCCCTATCCTTTCTTCTCTCTTCTTCTCCTTCTTCTTTAGAAAAAGAATCCATTTATAGTAGCAGCAGAAGTATAGAATAACAGGAAAATAATACTCCAAAACACTCTGCACAAAAGCATTTTAAAACTCTATAGATGGAGTGGGGGTGGGGGGTGGGAAAGAACCAAACCCATGGAAAACTTGATATATTAATGGCTTCTAAATCGGTCAGTTGTTTAAATCAAGGCCTCAAAGAATCTCCCTTTGTCCTTTCCTACTTCGATATTGACAAACTCATCTCCAGATGTATATGAAGAAGATAGAAAAATGAAGATTCTAGCTGGTGTAGTGGCACCTATAATCCCTGCACTGAGAGGTGGAGGCAGGAACATCAGGTTTCAAGGTCATTATCATCTAGTTAGAGAGTTTGAAGATAGCCTGGGCTACCTAAAATCCTGTTTAAAAACCAAAACAACAGAAAACAAACAAACAAAAAAAAAAACCAAAAAGGAATGTATAATCTAAAAATCCTGCCTGTATGAAGAGTGTTTGAAATGGAAAGTTATGTGACTTGACCAGGAGGATTTCAATGGAATTGTGAAAGACAGAAATCTAACCTAATGGAACGTGAGAGAGAAGAGGGAAATTGTCAACCTCTGCTCCAATGAGATGTGAAGTGGGGATGCTTTCTGTACGGAAGATGTTTGGTTTCTCTCTTCATTGACACAAGATTTAGCACTTTGTATTTTAACAGGAAATGATCAAAAATTTGGTACCAAAGTATTTGAGATAAAAGCAGATAAGAAACAGAGTTTGGGCTGTTGGCAACAGAATGTGACTAAAAGTTCATTTTGAAACCATCAAAGTCATTCTAGGAAATAAATGTTAATAACTATGCTATTATTGCTGACCACGCTGATTTGGACATTTTTACTAAACACATTGTGTAATCAGGTACTCTGCAGTTTTATTTATTTTATTATTGAGTCAACACCTAGATGAATATGTGTGTGTGTGTGTGTGTGTGTGTGTTACAATTTCTATAAATGAGGATGTTGACATTTTATGAGTTTAATTAACCCGATAGGTGCTAGCTCTGATTCAAATTGAACCTTCCAGATGTCAAAGTTCTCAGATTATGCAGCTTTGCACAGGACCTCCACTAAGCAACCTTCCTGCAGAGGGTTCCTCATGCTGGGCTTCTCCTCATGCTGGCTGACAGGAAATGGGAGGGCTTACTTCATTACTTCCCACTTGGGATCATTACATTTTTCTCCCATGTTTAAAATCATTACTGTTGTTGAGGAAAGTACTAGTTTCACACAGCGACCACTGCCTGGAAACAAAAGGTCCTGTGGGAATAAATCTGAACTATTCAGGACAAATCCTAACAAACTGTGTTTAAGGATATTTATATTTTCTCTATTTTTACTCATCTGGAGGTCACAAATAACTGTATGTATGTTCACACTGCAATCTGCTTGGGAACATGACATTTGTTTTGTATTGTTACAAATCCTTTTTATTTTTCCAAGACCTTGGTACGCAAAAATGTTGCCCAATAGAGGAACATCTGTTTATTTACAGGAAAGTGCTGTAGAAAGCTCAGATGCTACTGCATTTACTTTTATCTGGGTCATGAAGTCCTCCTGGGAGTAAGGGCTTTGTTATCACAGAACGTTGACAGCAAAAGCCTTCCTTCCATTTTTAACACCATCATGAGATAATCAATTGCCGAACTCGAACAATTTGTTAACCCTTGTGTATCTTGCCATGTGAGAGACCCTGATAATGTGACGGTATAAGGTATAAAGGTGCTTTCCAGCTGGGCAGTGGTGGCATGTGCTTTCTTTCTTTCTTTCTTTCTTTCTTTCTTTCTTTCTTTCTTTCTTTCTTTTTTGGTTTTTTTTTTTTTTCGAGACAGGTTTTCTCTGTATAGCCCTGGCTGTCCTGGAACTCACTTTTTAGACCAGGCTGGCCTTGAACTCAGAAATCCGCCTGCCTCTGCCTCCCAAGTGCTGGGATTAAAGGCGTGCACCACCACGCCCGGCTGTGGCATGTGCTTTTAATCCCAGCACTTGGGAGGCAGAGGCAGGCGGATTTCTGAGTTCGAGGCCAGCCTGGTCTACAGAGTGAGTTCCAGGACAGCCAGGGCTACACAGAGAAACCCTGTCTCAAAAAATACATACATACATACATACATACAATACATACATACATACATACATACATACATAAAAATGTGCTTTCCTGAAATCACTTTCAATGGGAGGATGTTATATTCATCTTTAAAATATTTTATTTTATTTGACTTCATCTGGAAATTTGAAACTGAACATGTGAAAATTAAACTCTTTGACTTTTCCCATTAATTATTCTTTAAAAATTTTTTCTTTAGATTCTTTTTTACTTTATTTTAAATGTATGAGTGCCATGCTGGTATGTCTGCACACTGTGTGTGCCTGGTGTCTTCAGAGGCCAAGAAGAATCTGAGTTTCAGAAGGCACTGTGCCTTCAAGAAGGTCCTGGGATTGGAACCTAGGCTCTCTGTAAGAGCAATAAGTTCTCCTAACCACTAGGCCAATCCTCTAAGTCCCCAATTATTCCTTTAGCTTGTGTTTGTTTTGTTTGTTTGTTTGTTTTTAAATTGGGTCTCATATAAACCAGATTAGCTTTGAACTCACTATATAGCTGGGCTACCATTCACAGTCTTTTCCATTTGTATTTAAGATTGTAATAAGAAGATATTAACACAATTGTATAAAGTAGTTTAACTTCATGGCTTCTTTGACAATGATATTCTAAAAAAGAAACATGTCTGTAACTGCGGGCTTTCCCACCCATGCATACATTCCCCAAAATAATGACTCTGAGACTTAATTAAATTTATGAATAAATGCTTAGGCCATAAGCTTGGGCCAACAAGCTCATAATTTAATTATCCCATTTATTCTAGTCTATGTCCTGCCAAGTGGCTGGTTACCTGGTCCTCAGATTCATGAGATGGTCTTCCTCTGTATCCAGGTAGATCTCAGCACACCTCACTCAACCCCAGAATTCCTCTCTGCTGGATGCCCCACCTTCTATTTCTTGCCTCAGCTCATTGGCCCTAGACTTTTTAATTGACAGGTATTTGCTTTTACACAGTGCACAGATTATTCCTACATGTGTCTACACAATATCATCTAGTTTGATTAGTTTTCTTAAGGGCTTCTTCTGACCCATTAATTGTCAAACCATTCTCCTCCACCCCTGAGACAGGATCTCATTGTGTGGCCCTAACTGTCCTAGAATTCAATATGTAGACCAGTCTGGCCTCAAACTCACAAAGTTCCTTCTGCCTCTGCCTCCTCAGTGCTGGGACTGAGAGTGTGCCACTACCACAAACAGCTCAAACTGGTTTTTTGTTTGTTTGTTTTTTGTTTTTTCGAGACAGGGTTTCTCTGTATAGCCCTGGCTGTCCTGGAACTCACTCTGTAGACCAGACTGGCCTTGAACTCAGAAATCCGCCTGCCTCTGCTTCCCAAGTGCTGGGATTACAGGCGTGCGCCACCACGTCAAACTGTTTTGAAGCACCTCTCACACTTCTCTTGTACAAATCCTTTTCTGCCTCCCATTCTTGTCACAGACCCTGAAGCAGGGGCCTCTAGACAAGTGTCTCCACTGCACCACAGCTCAGGGTTCTTAAACAGTCATGGGTCCTGACTTGTCCGTGGCTCAGGTTTTGACAAGAACAGATCTTGTCAGAGATATATGGGCCTCATGAAAACTCATGAAGCTGTGGTTGCTCTGTGCTTATTTGTACTGGATGTTCATGACCCCTGATAATCAGGTAGTGAACTATCAGGACATGAACAAGCTGTAAGCACAGAGAATAAATGGAAAGCAGAACTTGATATAACAATCATGCAGACGTGTGCATGTGTGTGCATGAACATGTGTGTGTGCATGTGCATGTGTGTTCATGTGTCTATTTATATATGTGTGCATGTATGTGTGTTTGCATGAGTTCGTATGTGTGCATATGCACATGTGCATGTGCATGTTCATGTGCTTTCATGTGTCTATATGTGTGTGTGTATGAGTGCATATGTGTGTGTGCATGTGTGTGTTTGTGTGCACATGTATGTGTGTGTTTTGAAAGGATGTCATCTGGAATTCACCTGGAAAAATAAAACTGAAAATGTAAGCAGCTTAAAAATTCTTTAAATTTGTTGTGCTTAATTAACCAGTTAAACAGTTTAGAGACAACCAGTTTTGGTGCCACATGCCTTTGATCCCAGCACTCTGGAGGCAGAGGCGGGTAGATCTCTGAGTTTGAGACCAGCCTGGTCTACATAGTGATTTCCAGGACAGTTAGGGCTGTTACACAGTGAAACCCTGTTTCAGAAAAAAGAAAAAAAAACCCAAAATGAACAAACATACAAAATCTAAACAAAAGAAACAACCCTCCTATTTCAGCCTCTTTATTGATGGGGTTATAGGTTTATGCCCCACAGGCCTAGAAAAATTTGTTGATAATTATTTGAGAATCACATCTGCCCTGTCCATGCTCACCTCCCAATCTTCCCATGTTTGCCCCCTATCCTGCCCCCCCTCACCCAAATACCCAAGTCCATTTCATGTGGTCCATATATTCACTGGAACATGGTCAAATTCCCAGTGACCAGCTCCTCAAAAGATGATCAGTTTTCCTCTGTCTGCATCTGCCCCGGAAGCAATCAGCTGAGAAGCAGAGCAGGGCTAAGTCTTGCTTTGGACCTAGGAGGGGCAGTGCGGCCTCTCATTCTCCCACCACACTGTTGGCCCACTGTGCTACTGCCGCTGACGGGTGGGTTCAGTTCTCCTTCTCCCATAGATACTAACATGGTTTCAGGTGGCGCCCCCACCATGGGCATCTTCGTGGGCATCAGTGGACACCTCTACAGACATCAACATGGCTAAGGGCCATATCAGGACCACCAACCCATTCATGGCCGTCAGAAGTTGCACGGACCACGAACCTCAAGCCATTCACATCGGCATGGTTTCCCAAGGCAGCAAAGCCTGAGGACAACACCGAGGCATTGGGCAGCCGCACAAACTGCAAACGTCTACACGGATCTCAGGCTTCATTGTGGTCTGGGACATCAGCACGGACCACTGACACCAACAGCCTCCGGTGGTATCTCGGATCATCGTGTTTCTTTGAGAAGGTCCAGAAAGTGGACCATTCCTCATCTTGGGCCTCCTTCATTGCCTAGTGCTAGAGGGATCCCGGGCCACAGGGCAGGTTTTGAGACTGAGTCTGCAAGAGCATAAGCTCCGGACTGTGGCACATCATCCTGTTGACTCTACAGGGCAATGACAGCAGCCCCCTCTCTCACCTGTCACCGTCTTCACATTTTCAGTTCTGTATCTCCTTGCTCAGACCTTGTTCCATTTTTCATTCCTTCCTACCTCTTCATCATGTATTTGTTTATTTGATCATGGTAGTGGTGCCCGCCTGCTCTCCCCAGGGCAGCGTTCAGCTGTCTTCAGATTGGCTGGGGCCACCCTACCTAGGAATTTTAAATTAAACAATAGTCTAGCCAGCAAACACAGCTTGAGGCACAGCAAGAACAGTATGTGTGCTCCTCACACAAATATCTCCACTTATCACCCATTGTGGTCACTTTGTCTCCAACCACTTCCTCTCAGGGTTTCTTTACTACTTCCTTTTATTTTTTTTTTCCCCAACATGGTTACTTTTCTAACTTTGCACAGGATTACCACTCCTCAGATTTCAGTCCCATGTTACATCTGCAGAACCACAGTATTAGGAGATGGCTGTGGAGATCTGTGATTTTCATCAGCATCCCTGGTGACAGCATCGGGGTGCACAGGTTGAAGAGGAGCGCCAGAACTGCAGAGTATTTAAATTAACAAATCAAGCACTGTATTATATGGCTATATTAGTTTTCTAGTGTTGTGTGGAGAAATGGCCACACACACTGTGGCTTATGACAATACAGATGTTTTTGTCACAATTTCGGTGGGTCGAGACTCCATGTCTCGCAAATATTTATCTACTCACACTGACATGGTGGACACTGGCTTCTCACCTGCTGTGAGCTAAAGCTGACCTAGCCTCTCAGAGATCACCCACAGTTCCTGCCCCATGATCTCCTCCCATAGTCAGCTGACAACATGGTGCTTTAGCAGTCTGCTATTTAGAGCCTTATATCATGGAACAGACAGTCACCACAGCAATACCCTGTCACATTTTGGGGGGGGGGTTACTTTCTGTATTAGAGTTCTCTAAAGGGACAGAACTGATAGAATGAATGTGTGTATTAAAAGGAAGTTTACAAAACTGGTTTACAGAATGGGATCTGGGTAGTTGAACAAAGGCTCTGTTATGAGGCTAGGCTAAGAATCTCATAGTTATTCAACTCAGGAGGCTGGATATCTAGCAATGGCACCCTGGAGGATTCCTGAAGAGCTTCTGGTCTTTAGTTCAGGTTGGAGTCCTAAAGAAATAGGATTCAATACTGCCAGCAACATGACAAATAACCTTTTGAGGGGGAATGAGGAAAGCAGCAAAAGTATTTCCTTCTTCAATGTCCTGTTTGTATTGGAAGCCACCAGAAGCTGCGGCCCAGATTTATGATGGGCTGGAGAGGTGTCTCAGTGATTAAGAGCACTGGCTGCTCTTCCAAAGGACCCAGGTTAAATTCCTAGCACCCACATGGCAGCTCACAGCTGTCTGTAATTCCAGTTCCGGGGGATCTGATACCTTCTCACAGACGTACATGTAATCAAAATGTCAATGTATATAAAATAAAAAAACAAATTATTTATATGTTCTTGGACAGGAGTTGCCAACAGCTTGGGTTTTGGTTGATTCCATATGTGGTCAAGTTGACAATTAAAATTAGCTATCTTATATCGATGCTAAGTCACAGGTTCTCTCTGTACTGGGTGAGAGGAAATATTATTTGGGGGTTCCTGTCCCACCCTAGATCATTTAGTTCCCAAATAAAAGACACAAATGTTTATATTCATAATAAGCCTTAAAATAAGGCAGATATCAACCCTGCTTGAGTTCCAGTCCTGACTTCCCTTTGGTGATCAACAGCAATGTAGAAGTGTAAGCTGAATAAACCCTTTCTTCTCCAACTTGCTTCTTGGTTATGGTGTTTGTTCAGGAATAGAAACCCTGATGAAGACAGTATAGAATTTAGCATTTGAATACAAGTAGCACCAGACCAACCTCCTGTAAGTTACACAGGTCTGCTATTGGAATATCCCAACCACAGCTGATAAAGACATAAGGGCTTAGAGTAATTTTTTTCTTTAATGAAGATCCAAAGAGGACTAGGGGAAGAAATAAAAGTACATATTTCTTGCTTCCAATGATTGGAGACAGAGACAGAAACAGAGACAGAGACAGAGACAGAGAAAGAGATTGAATGTGTTACGTGGGGCCTAATGGGCCAGCCTAGTAGGAATGTGGAAGACAGTGGTGCAGACTGGGTATCTTCAGGCATCTAGGAGGAAGATCTCTAAGCCCAACCCTACAGTGACACATTTCCTCCAACAAGGCCACACTTTCTAATAGTGCCACTCCCTGGTATGAGCATATACAAACCATCACATGAGGGTCCCATGGATAGAACTCAGATTGTCAGGATTGGTGGCAAGCACATTTACTCACTATTCCTTGTTCTAAGCCAGAGACCTGTAAACATCTGTCACAAATGATTGTGAAGATTTAAATGTCACAGACCAGTTACTCTTTGTTGCAATTGCTTATCTTGCAATATAGCACGTAATAAACCCCCACCCCCGCCCAAATGAGCATATCCATGTCTTAAGCTAACATTTATCTATAGACACTGACCTGGGAACTGCATGTAAATTTCACATCACAAGTTATTTTGTTGTGACTTTTTCCATAGCCACTTAAAAGTGGCAAAACCTAAAACAGAGCTAAAATTCTTAGTTGGGGGGGGCACACAAAGACAGATCGTGGGCCTGATTAAGACTTCAGGCCACAGCTGACCAGCCACACTTGTAGTGGGCAGCTGCTGCACACACAGCTGGCATTTACTATTTTTAAAACAATAACAACTGGGCCTGGAGAGATGGCTCCCCCATTACACTGGCGGCTCTTCCAGAGGTGCCAGGCTCAATTCCAAGCCCTCACAGGTTAGCTGACAACCATATATATCTTCAGTCCCAGGCAATCTGATACCCTCTTCTGCCCTCTGCAGATTCTGCATGCACATGGCACACAGACATACTCACATGCAGAACACCAAAACACATAAGAATAAAAATTTTAAAAAATTTAAATAAGACGTTAACTTAGGAGTCACAATGGCATCTTTACAAAGCTGCTCTGTGATGTGAAGGTGACGTCATAGAGTCACTAGGCAAAAAGATTTCTAAGTAATGAATGCAATGGTGACCATAGCAGAGAGAGAGAGAGGGAGACAGAGACAGAGACAGACAGAGACAGACAGAGACAGAGATTGATTGCTGGGCTTGAAGGCATCAACAGGACCCTAATGTTTTATATTCAGCTGTAACTAGACTTAAACTGGCTGGAGGCACCTTTGAAAACAAGTCACCAGATGCAACTTCTACCGGGTCTTCATGCTTGCACAGCAAACAGTTTATCTGCTAGGATCTCGGTGCTATAACATCCTTTGTGATTGAGGTTTGTTTGTGATCGAGGCCTCTGTTATGAAGTAAACAGCCTGATACTGTGGTGATGAACAAAACAGATGTGGCCTCTTTTTTTAAAGTGTCTTAGTTAGGGTTTTACTGTTGTGAAGACATACTATGACCAAGAACTCTTCTCTTATAAGGGACAATATATAATTGGGGCTCATTTACAGGTTAAGAGGTTCAGTCCATTATCATCATGGCAGGAAGCACGGCAGCATCCAGGCAGACACAGTGCTAGAGACAGAGCTAACAGTTCTATATTTTGTTCCAAAGGCAAAGAGAAGAATAGTTTCCAGGCAGCTAGGATGAGGGTCTTAAAGCCCATGCCCACCATGACACACCTACTCCAACAAGTTCACACCAATTCCAACAAAGCCACACTTCCTAATAGTGCCACTCCCTGGTCCAAGCATATACAAACCATCACATCAGGGCTACCAGAATTTTGGAGAGATATGTAGCTAATTAATAGTTACCCAGGTATTAAATGTTGCTAGGTTTTAAGGAGAAGAATCAAACTACTGGCTTTTTGAGAGGGACAGAGAGAATTTACTATTGGTAGTAACAGATTCCCGTAGGACAGGGACATGGGATTTAGAAGCCAGGCTAAGAAGAACATTTCAGAATTTGGAAACAGCAAATTGTAAAGGCCTTGAAGCAAGAGTCTACTCAGTCTGGCTAGGGATCAGCAGGAAGATTAAGCACAATGAGCATAAAGAACAAGTGAGCTGAGGAGAAGGGAGTTGAAAATTATGCCTGGACCATCTGGACCCTTGTAGAGCATTATTAAGTTACAGTTCTGTTTCTGAAATTTGTATGGAGTTTTTCAGGGATATGAGAAGAAAATTTGCATTGCCTGGTGTCTTCATTATTTTCCTATGACTTTGATAAAATTCCATGACAATGGCAACTTACAAAAGAAAGCTTTTAATTGACTTGATAGTTAACCAGGGGTTAGAGTCTATGACAGACAGCAGAGCCAAAGCACTGCGGGAAGGAATAGTTAAGACATTTAAAACCCACACAGGGAGGCAGAAAGCACAGTGGGACTGGAACACGTCTTTTGAAACCTCCAAGTTTGCCACCAGTGACACACAAGACCAGTGACAACAAGACCACGCCCTCCCAATCCTTCCCAAACAATTCCACCAACTGAGGACCACGTAGTCAAACATATGAGCCTATGGGGGTTGTTCTTATTCAAACCAACACACAAAGCGTGCAAATTAACCAATGGGGAAGGAGTACTGGACTATAACAGGGAAATCTGTTATTGTTTTTGCCTTCAAAGATTTCTTGCTGTGGGTTCTGGATCTGTGCTTAGAAGCCTGCCACATAATGTTCCTCCCAATTATATACTCATGGAAGTAAGCATGGAGTCTCTGAGTTGGCACTGATGTCCCAAAGACAGCAAGATCTGTGATAGGAAGCTTTGAACGTATCAGGGTAGCTAACAGGAAGATATCCATCTTAATACATTTTGTTTTACATTTATTGTGTCTATTTGCAAAAATGTGTAGAGGTCACGGGACAGTTTGTAGTCAGTGTTCTCCTTCCATCATGGTCATATGATTTTGCCTGCCTTTACTACCTTTTGTAAAATAAATAAATAAATAAATAAATAAATAAATAAATCTTTACATGGAGCCACTTCTCCATGCCATTGAGTCCTGGGAATTCTGCCTCCGTTCAGGCTGACCATCAGGAGGAGGTAAATAGCTTTGACTTTTGTTCTGGATGCTTTAGCAAAATGGCTTTTAATGGATTTTGCGTTGTTGGGTTTTTTTGTTTTTGTTTTTGTTTTATTTGCTTTGTTTTTTTTGTTTTTTGTTTTGGTTTTTTTTGTTGTTGTTTTTGGTTTTTTTGTTTTTTGTTTTTTGGTTTTTTTGGTCCTATGTACCTGATTTCAGATTCTCCAGAATCCAATAAAAAGTAGGCATACTGGCACATGCCTGGAGAGTTGACCCAGGAGCATCTCGAAGGGAGCTGAGTTTGGGCAGGGGAGGACTTGGATAGACTATAGTCAGTGTATATAGGACATGTGCTGTCAGCTCAGGCTGATGAGTCGGCTGTCATCTGAGGACACTAATGAAAGAGATCAAAGTTCTGGACACGAGATGATTTGGGCCAAGGAACACTGGCAGGGTCTCTCTCGTCCTGTGCCACTCCTGTCCTTCTTCATGCCTGTGTCCGATGATTGCATTTGACACTCTGAGGATCATTAAGTTAATATTCTTTCTTCTCCTTCTTGTTGGTTTCCCTTGCCTTTGCTCATCATTGCTCTAATTATGCAAGTCACATGAGCTCCTGTGCTCAGGGGGAAAATGGTACTTTTACACTTGCATTTAATGTTTCTTAATAATAGGGACTGCACTGAGCCTTTGGGCAATATTGTGTGTGCCATCTCTCTCTCTCTCTTTCTCTCTTTCTCTCTCTCTCTCTCTCTCTCTCTCTCTCTCTCTCTGTGTGTGTGTGTGTGTGTGTGTGTGTGGTGTTCGTATATATGCAGAGGGGTCAGCAGTCAACTTTGGGTGTCTTCCTCAACTCCAGAAAAATGTCTTTTAATGGAGTTGTGGTCTTTTTCTGTCTGTTTGTTTGCTTATAGACAGGATCCTATGAAGCCCCATCTTGCCTTGAACCCAATACGTACTTGAACTTCTAAGTGGACATTTACCTGATGAGCTAAACCTAGCACAACCTTGATGCACCTGACTCCACCTTCAGAGTTTGTAGATTACACGTTTACCACCATGCCCAGGTTTTTATGTAGCTGGGAACTGAACGCAGGGCTCCACTCTATGTCTTTCTTTCTTTCTTTCTTTCTTTCTTTCTTTCTTTCTTTCTTTCTTTTTTCCTTCCTTCCTTCCTTTCTTTCTTTTTTCTTTTTTTTCTTTATTTATTATTTTATGTATGAGTTTATGGGTGCCTGTGTGATGCATGTGGAGGTCAGAGAACAACTCGTGGAGGTTGGTTCCTACCATGTAGATAATGGGAATTGAACTCGTGTCTCCAGGTTTTGCAGAAATTGCCTTTATCCACTCGAGCCACCATAGATTTTAAATGGTCCATTCAGCTAGATTAAGTGGCTAGTGAGTTCCTGAGATCCATTTGCCTCTGCCTCCAGCACTACAGTGTACTGTAGAGCGATCTTTTATGGGGTGCTTGCACAGCAGGTACTTACTGAACCATCTCCTAATTCCTTGTGAAACACTGTCTTATGTAGATCATGTTGATCTCAAACTCGATATGTAGCTGAGAACAATCTTTGCCTGCATATTTATTTTTATGTGTTGGTATTTTGCCTGCATGTCTGTGTTAGGGTGCCAGATCTCCTGGAATGGAAGTTACAGACAGTTGTGATCAGCTGTGTGGGTGTTGGGAATTGAACCCAGATCCTCTGGAAGAACAGCCAGTGCTCTTAACTGCTGAACCATCTCTCCAGCCCCCTGACAATCTTGAACTTCTGGTTCCTTTGTCTCCATTTCTTGAGTTCTGGGATTATAAATATGTATCATTATGCCTGGTTTATAAAGAACTATGGATCATATCTAGGCATGGCTTTGTACATGCTACTCAAGAACTCTGACAGCTGAGCCCCAGGCCCAACTCCATCTTTGTCCATTATACTCTGCATTATTGTGCAATTTGCAGCATGTCAGGATGATATCTGTTATCCATCCCTCCATATTCCCACACTCATATACCCCTCATTCAGTCATAAGGCATGAACTGAGTCCACCTTGTGAAAGGCCTCACAAAAAGCTAGGCTCTTTCTCATTTCTATACATTGGAATAGCACAATGTAGTATCGTTGGTTAAATAAACTACATTGTTATCATTAATTTCATTTGTGGCCATTAGTTACTTGTAATACATAAAATGTTAACTATTGTTACTTGTATACATAAAAATGTACAATGTATTTCACTGGAATGAAATTAGAAGGCCTGTTCCCTTCTGTGTCGGAGAGACTGAGTAGTTTGTGATTTAGTTTCTGCCTTAAAGAGTTCAATCCAAGCCTGTCAGTGGTGGCGCATGCCTGTAATCCCAGCACCCTGGGAGGCAGAGGTAGGCAGAATTCTGAGTTCGAGGCCAGCCTGGTCTACAGAGTGAGTTCCAGGATAGCCAGGGCTATACAGTGAAACCCTGTCTCGAAAAAAAAAACCAAATCAAAAAAAAAAAAAAAGAGTTCAATCCATTGGTGATTCTCTTCTTTGACAGCACACTGTGGTTTTGGCTGCTAGTGAACCTGCACTCCAGAACTATGCTGTTCAATGTGGCCTCCACTGAGCACAATAACTACTGAGCTCTGGGGATGTGACTGATCCAAATTGAGCTGGCCTTGGACATCAGTCATGCACAGGTTCAAAATGACCTAGCCAAGAAATATGAATACGAGGATGTATTAAGCTTTGCAAGTGCAACTCCAGCACTTTTAAGGATGAGTTAGGAGGATTACAAGTTTGAAGCAGAACTGAGGGGGGCACTTTAGTATGTTTTTGGCCAGCCTGGACTATAAAGCAAGATCCTTTCTCATTTCTATACATTGGAACAGCACAATGTAGTATAGTTGGTTAAATAAACTACATTGTTATCATTAATTTCATTTGTAGCATTAGTTACTTATAATACATAAAATGTTAACTATTATTACTTGTATACATAAAAATGTACAGTGTATTTCACTGGGATAAAATTAGAAGGTCTGTTTCCTTCTGTGTCAGAGGAACTGAGTAGTTTCTTTGGTACCTCCATGGTTGCTACTATGTAGCACATGAGCATATTTCAGTTGTGGTCCATTCACTTCTGAAATCTTTACCAGATTGGACTCCTCTTGAGGAATAACCCTATAAAGGTGTGATTTACGGCTTGATATAAAAACTATTGAATGAGTGTGACAGATCTGAATGTACTAATTCATGGGAGGGCAGACATATGGTGGTGTAAACATTTCTTGGATGTATAACCAAAGAGTAAGCAGTTCATATGTGTGAAATGACTTGGAGATTATAGTCTTCACAGGATGACTACATTTCAAAAACATTTCACATGTTTTTATTCTTTTATTCATGTATGGATGTACCTTTTACATGTTGCCTTTATTCTTTGTGTGTATCCATGCATGTATGTATGTACACATGTGAGTGTGTGCATGTGAAGGCTAGAGGACAGTCCTCAATGTCATTCCTCAGTTGCTGGCCATGTATGTGTTTGTCTGTTATGTGTGTGTGCGTGTGCGTGTGCGTGTGTGTGTGTGTGTGTGTGTGTGTGTGTGTGTATTATATATGCAGTCTCCAAGTAGGTCAGTGAGCCCCAGGGGTCGACCTGTCTCCTCCTCTCCACACTGAGAGGCAATGCGTTTACAAGTAATACCACCAAACCTGACTTCTATTTTTGTTTTTGTCTCTCCCAGCTCTACCCCAGGTTTCTGGGAATTGGATGGAGCCATCTTCTCAGCCCCTACCTCTTTCATTTTCTTTTTTCTTTCTTTCTTTCTTTCTTTCTTTCTTTCTTTCTTTCTCTCTTTCTTTCTTTCTTTCTTTCTCTTTCTTTCTTTCTTTCTTTCTTTCTTTCTTTCTTTCTTTCTTTCTTTTTTTTTTTTTGGTTGTTGTTGTTTTCGAGACAGGGTTTCTCTGTGTAGTTCGGGCTGTCCTGGAACTCACTTTGTAGACCAGGCTGGCCTTGAACTCAGAAATCCGCCTGCCTCTGCCTCCCAAGTGCTGGGATTAAAGGCGTGCGCCACCACCACCCAGTCCTCCTTCATTTTCAATTTTTAATTTTGCAAGGGTGAGTTGCTTGGTACAATGATTTTCCTACACATATGGAGTGTGTGAGTGTAACTGGATAGAACTGAAGTTATATTCTGTGTGGTCACAAGTACCCACCCAAGCATAGGCACAAAGCCCAGATAAACCCTAATTAATTCTCAGAACTCTTTGGGGTATTCATAACCAATTGAATCAATTAGCTGTGAAACAAAAATACAGACAAAGGAGCCGGGCGTGGTGGCGCACGCCTGTAATCCCAGCACTTGGGAGGCAGAGGCAGGCGGATTTCTGAGTTCGAGGCCAGCCTGGTCTACACAGTGAGTTCCAGGACAGCCAGGACTACAAAGAGAAACCCTGTCTCGAAAAAACCAAAAAAAAAAAAAAAAAAAAAAAATACAGACAAAGGGCATGATTATTTTTTAACTAGAAACTGTAGAATTTAAGAAAGTAAACACATGATAAGATAGTTACACGACGTTTGAACCCTGACTTTGATAATTTTGCTTCTCAAAGAGACCAGGTTTTCTTTAATGCTTACCTCAGATCAGAAACTACTTGCTAAGCTGAATATTTTATTGACATGAAGGAGGTCTGGCTATGATCCATCTTTATGGTTAGATGCTATTTGAGGAATATAGTGACAGAAATAAATTAAATATCTGTCATAGAATTTTGTGTTTTTTTTTCCAAGACAGCAAAGGATCTAATATGTTAGAGATCCATTGCATATGTATGCATGCAAAGACTAGGGACTAATGATATATCTGAGTTGGTAGAATGCTTGGTCAGAATATATAAAGCCCCAGATTATACCACCAGTATTTCATAAGCCAAGGGTGGGGGCACATGCTTGTAACCCAGCACTCTGGAGGTTGGGGAAGAGATTCCTAAGTTCAGGACCATCTTACATAATGAGTTAAAGGCCAGTCTGGTGGCTGGAGAGAGGGCTCAGTGGTTAAGAGCACCGACTGCTCTTCTGAGGTCCTGAGTTCAAATCCCAACAACCATATGGTGACTCACAACTATTCATAATGAGATCTGATGCCCTTTTCTGGTGTGTCTGAAGACAACTACAGTGTACTTACATATAATAAATACATAAATCCTTTTTTTCTTTTCTTTTTAAAAAGGCCAGTCCAGTCTGGGACCTGAGAAACTGTATCTAAAAGAAAGAAAGAAACAAACAAAAAACAAAAAAAACCTCAATACAAGTACATGGAAAGTTGTCTCAAGACTCCAAGGCTGTACCTAATTCATGAGAATTCAGTTCTGTACTGAGGCTGCCCACCTGCAAAGCTGTGGGGATGTTATAGAATTACACAGGCGAGCTGTGGAAAGGGTAGTATATGATAAATATTCCATTTTAAGATGTTACCATGTTTCAGGACCTCAAGTTGAAGGTGTGTGACTTTGCTAGGGAGGGAGGCATGTTTTCAAGAGAGAAGACATTTGATTGACATCTTTTTAGTTGCTTATCAAAGCTTGGGACATCTTCAACCATGATGCGTAAGATTAATGATAACCTATTCAAGTAGCCAGATAAAGTCTTTGTTGTTGTTGTTGTTGTTGTTGTTGTTGTTGTTGTTTGAGACAGGGTTTCTCTGTATAGCCCTGGCTGTCCTGGAACTCACTCTGTAGACCAGGCTAGCCTCGAACTCAGAAATCTGCCTACCTCTGCCTCCCAAGTGCTGGGATTACAGGCGTGTGCCACCACTGCCCGGTGCCAGATAAAGTCTTAATCTTTTATTATTATTATTATTATTATTATTATTATTTACAGTACATAGTCTCATGTAGTTTGAGCTGTTCTTTAACTTGCTATGTTTCTGCAAATTACTTGTGTTGTGGTTACAGATGTGGAGCTTTTATGGAGTGCTAGAGATCAAACACATATTAGACAAGCATTCTACTTGGTATATTCCAGCCCTTATCTACTTATGTCTTCAACTTATTTTTATTTTTAAAGATTTATTTATTATTTAATGTAAGTACACTGTAGCTATCTTTTGACACACCAGAAGAGGGCATCAGATCTCATTATGGATGGTTGTGAGCCACCATGTGGTTGTTGGGAATTGAACTCAGGACCCCTGGAAGTCAGGGCTCTTAACTGCTGAGCCATCTCACCAGCCCCTGTCTTCGACTTCTTTGAGTTTTCTTTGCTCACTGCTCTCCAATCATTTGCTGTCCCTGCCCAGACTTTGTCTGCATACTTTATACCTCGGCCAATAGACTCTGCTATGTTACATGTTCTCACATAGTAGCATATATTAAGATATTTAATATACAATTCTGTTTGATCCTCAGAATTTATGAGATGCATCTCACCAATTTCTTTCATTAGCTGGTAAAGACAAGGCTGGGGAGAGAGTGAACATCACAGTTGAAAGTACTAGTGTTCAAACTTAGATCTTAACCTAAATCAGTGCCCCCCCCCTTTTTTGACAAAACCCACTAGCAACTTTATACTCTTTCCATGTGTCAAAACAGAAACACCCTCTCTACCCATAATTATTGTGGGCGCAAGTGTTTTTATTTATATTTTATTTAATTTTTCTCTTTCTCTCTCTCAGTATCTCTGTCTCATTGTCTCTCTAGATAGTCTCTCTCTCTCTCTCTCTCTCTCTCTCTCTCTCTCTCTGTGTGTGTGTGTGTGTGTGTGTGTGAGAAGGTCAGTGGACATCTGTCCAGGGCTCTCTCTTTTCTCACCTGGGATCTGGGGTTAGAATTCAGGTAGTCTTGGTGGTCGGTGCCTGGCAGGCTGAGCCATCTTGCCATGGACCCAAGTACTGCTAAGGTCCCAAACAAGAAAACCTCCGCAGGGCTCACTGACATAGCATGACCAGCACAGTCACTGGTACACAAGTTGAATGATGTAGCCACGTAGAGGTAACAAGTGCACTCAAGAGTTCTCTTGCGGACTTTGCGAGGGTGAATTCTTGACGGACCCCTGAGAGGATGATACAAGATGATATCATTTGCTGGGACCAGTGATCATCGGATAGACTGTGAGCAGTCAGAAGGGAGAACATGTGATGTTTCCTCCGACCTAGAGCCGCAAGGCCAAGAAGTCTAAAAAGCCAAGGGACTTCTTTGTTTTTGCTTATTATTTTAAAAAGGGAGGAGGGATGGATGGAGAACCCTCAGCACCAGCTGTGGGTGCTCAAATTCTGGGGCCCACAGGAGTTTTAATAAGCTCAAGAAATCAGGCAAATTAACTGCCAAACGGAACTTACTGTATTGTGTGGGACAAACTCAGGCCAACAGCGACTCTCTTGAAGTTTGCCATTCTTTGAAGACAACGGTAACATTTATTTAGGGACCGCATCTTCTCTAGTCTTGGTCCACGTCGTTATTAAACATCTTAGAGTTTGCTTATCACCCACTTCCTGTGGAGCTGGGGGTGTGTCAGTGCCTGAGTTATGAGGCAGCCTTAGCAGCGAGGGAATATCCTATCTAGAACAGCTTTCCCTCTGAACATTCGGACTGTATATGTTATTTAGAGGGTTTTAGGTTGCTTAGATTGAGGAACTTTGAAGAAACAGATGTATTTGAACTGCGGTGTTAAGTCTTGCTTATTTAAACAAGTGGGTCACCAAGAAACTTTAAGGTAAATAGTGGCCTCAAGAGGAAGTACCAGGGCGTCCACGCGTCTCCAACCTCTCTTGGGAGCAGCCAATTAATCTCGGCTACAGAACAGCCCGCCCGGCCTTGCATCCGCGCCAGGCACTTAGGTTAGAAACCCTGCCTTGCCGCGGGCAGAAAGAGACCTGGCCTGGAGCTTCCAGTCTTCGCCAGCGCGATTCAGTGGCTCTCGGGCTCTAAAGGCGTCTCCGAGCTAAAACTGCTTTCTCCCAGGAAGGGGATTAAAAGTCACAAAGAAAGGAAGAGGACCTCGCTGGAGCCCTCTGGGGGCGTGGGTGGGGCGTCCCGGAGTGGGCCTCCCACTGCAGCCTAAGGCAAGTGGGCTGGAGGAGGACGCGCCCTGCCCCGCGCTGGCCCAAGCACAGCGCCGCGGGCTGCGACGCGCGTAGCCGTGCGGTGAACCGAGCGGCCGGGCAGCGGCGGAGGCCTCGGGGCGCCCCGCCCTGTGCCTCCTCCTGCCGCCTGCGCGCGGTGCTGTGCGCCCAGCCCGTCGCTGCTCCTCCTCCCTGCCTCGCCGTCCCCTCCTCGGAGTCCCGACTGAGCTCGAGCGCCACACGGCCCCGGGCCGCTGCCGAGCGCGCCAAGACGCCGAGACGCCGAACAGGTGGCCGGAGGCTGCAGGCGCCCGGGCGGGGACAGGCGGGGACAGGCGAGGCCAGGCGAAGGCGGCCAGGCTGGACATGGTAGCCGGGCAGCTCTGTGCGGCCGCCTGCTCGCGCCCCTAGCCGCCGGCGCGCCGGCGCAGCGGCCCCACCGCGCCCTGCGTACAGTCTCCCGGCCCAGCGCCGCTCCGGCCACGGACAGCGAGGGACGGCGGCATGAAAGTGACCGTGTGCTTCGGGAGGACCCGGGTGGTCGTTCCGTGCGGAGATGGCCGCATGAAAGTTTTCAACCTCATCCAGCAGGCGGTGACCCGCTACCGGAAGGCCGTGGCCAAGGTGAGTGGCCTGGGGCGCGCGGCGGGGAGCGGACTGGGGTAAGGCGCGGGGATCAATATGGCGCTTCCTGGAGACGGAGGAGGGAGACCGGGAGGCGGGGAAAGGGAAAGTGCGGCAGCCGGGCGGCCTCGCCTGCGCCCCCGGCCCGGACCCGCGGCCGTAAAGTTCTCTGCGCGCTCCGGCTGGGCCGCGATCGCCACCCGCATAGTCCCTGGACACTGTCTGGGTCCTCCCGGCTTAGGAGTGGGCGGCTGGGTGTCCTGAGCCGGCACGGGGCGAGGCAGAGTGCCGCACGCGGGAGGCGCGGCGCTGTCTGGCGGGGTGCCTCTGCCGGGTCGTCCGCGGGCCCTGGCAATCCAGCTCCAGGCCTCTCTCGGAGCAGGCCTGTCCCGGAGGGTTGCCCACGGAACTTTAGGGAGTGTGTAAAGAGTTGAGTGATCTGGTACACGCGGGAGCTGCAGCCGGGTCGTGGACCTTCTGTGTTCTTGCGGGATCTCCGGGTCGCGCGGGCAGCCCTGGTTGGGTCGGCCAGGCTCCTGGGCTAAGGTGGGGGCGATGGAGTGACTCCGGTGCTCGGCTCCTTAAAACACCTCAGCCTAGACTCGCTCATGGAGTCATAACTCCCTCCGGTTCTCTACCCTTACCTAGCTGGATGTGCTCCAGTCAGGAGCCCGGGCTACACTGGGCCTGGGGTCGGAGTACCTCGATTTCTCTGTTTTCCTCATGGAGAACATTGTCTCTATTAAATCGCATTCCTCCATAATAGATCAGAACTGGAAGGGCGTTTTGTAGGTTGTTTTACCCTCTGTGTTTGACAACAGCCCACGCTGAAGTTTCGTTCTAGCACCTGAGGATATTTCCTTTGTATGAGAGTGGAATGTGTTCCCTTCGGTATTTCCCCGTCTGTTGTCTGTTCAGTGGCCTGCCTTCTGTGACTTCGGAGAAGGTGGCTTTGTCTGCCTATGTCGCCGAATGCTCATGTTCTACCCTCCATTTTTCGCTGAAATTAAGAAAGGGCAAAATGGTTACACCGTTGTTTTGTTTTTAGACTGTGTTGGAAAAAAACAAAACAAAACACAAGATTGCCCCTTTAAGGAAACTTTGGAGGATGGTTGGGAATCTGGTACAGGGATAGGAGATGCTGAGTTCAACAGCTGTGAGTGTTCTTCCAGTTGGTCGAACTCATTGAAAAATCAAACAACGTTAGTGGAAATTGGGCACCTGTTTATCTTGTAAAGCTGACAAGAGGGGAAATCCTCTGTAACTTCACACTTAAGTGTTTTAAGCATTCTTTCTGATTGACAGTTAGTGATTTAATATCGTAAGGGAAAACCAGGTTGTCTTTGTACACTGCAGACAAACATAATTAGTTGTGAAAGAAAAGAAAAATGGCAGTAGCATATGTAGGTTATAGGAGTGTGCCTGCTTCCAGAGCGGAGAGCATGATGATGCCGGCCTCTTGCTTCGCTGATTTTGTTTGTAAAACTAGCCACGTTTCATCTTGCACATCCCGGGCAATGGTCAAGTTGTCTGTTGGGAAATACACAGGTAACTGTTTGACTGACTGAATTATTAATTTTCCCATAGGAATTAAACATTTGCTATTTCAAGTCGTATTAAGTATTTATTGTGTTATCTATGGGTGCTGGGCATCTAAGGGATCCACAGGCTTCTTTGTTCCTGATAGGTTGTGAGGGTCTGAGGCAAGATTCTTGTGATCGCCCAGGTGAGGACAGCTGTGGTGTTTGCTGTGGGGAGATGTTGTCCCTGGGATGTTGGAAGGATAGAGTCGGGGGCCCTTGCTGATGTGGGCCGTTCTTACTATCAGCAGTGGCTATTCCACAGCAAAGAGAGAGGGGTGGTGAAAGGGTCCCACAAAGAGTAGGAGGTCTGAGTGACTAATAGCTGGGAGAAGACCAGGTGAGAGAAATGAAGGATGGGAGAGAGATTGTGACATTGGAGTAGCAGATAAGACAGTCAAAGATAATTTACTGGTTCCAAAAAACTCAGTTTAGGAGACTGTGTGTGTGTGTGTGTGTGTGTGTGTGTGTGTGTGTTCAGAGGCCAGAAGTCATTGCTGGTTGTCTTTCTTAGTCTCTGTGTACTTAAAAAAAAAAAAAAAGAAAAGAAAAGAAAAGATTTGAGATAAAATCTTACAAAACCTGGAACTCAAGGCTAGTCAGGGCTACATAAATCTCTCTCCAAAAAAGATAGATTTTGTAGTATTTGGAGTTTAACCGTTGGATCACAAGACTGTTGACTCATAAGTGCTCAAAGGGCTGGGCTCATGGTACATAGCTTTACCCCCTGAACTTGGAGGCAGAGGCAGGTGAATCTCTATGAGTTCGAGGCCAAGCTCATCTGCATAATTAGCACCACACAAAGCTACATAGTGAGAACCTGTCTTAAAAAAAAAATCCACAAACAAACCAAAAACCCAAACCAAAGAAACGAGAGCTGACTCAGCAGTGAAGAGCACTGGGGGTGTCTCTTCCAGAAGACCTGGGTTGGATTCCTAACCCCTACATCATAGCTCACAACCATCTGAAACTCCAGTCTCAGGGGATCTAATGCCCTTCTGGTCTCAGCAAGCACTGCATGCATGCATGTAGTACACACCCGTGCACACAAAACATCCACACACATTAAATAAACAGTTGAACTTAAAAAAGTGTTTAAAGACCTAAGGGAACTACTTCATCCATCTGTTGTTTTTCCTTTTGGATAAGGTTAGGTAATGACTGAGATTAATCTTTCACACTTCTCCTGTCCTATTTAAGATGACTAGGGAGCAAACACATCAACATTGTTAGCGTTGCAACTTCTGTTCTCTTATTTCTTCTGCTTAAAACAGGATAGATCCTGTATAAAGAACTGGGTAGCCAGGTAATAGTAAAATCTTGCATAGGTTGCTAGGTGACACGAGACATGATGAGTTCCTACCTTATGGGGAAAATGTGGGCAGGCAAACCATGTTCAATGTATGAAAAACCCATGAGGCAGAAGAAAAAGGAAAAGAGCTGGGATTTAAAAATCAAATCAAAACAAACAAACAGAAAACATCCAGTCAAGCTTTCTGTGCACTAAGCACTTTGTGGTATGGTGGGGCTAATTTTCTGGTATTCTGTTTATGTTATTTGAGCTGTTTTCTCTGTAGGTTGAACAAATCAATTTCTGGCCAACAAAATGCCATGTCTTAGCACTAGAGTAGTCCTTAAGAAATCAGTGTTTGATGACTTACCCTTAGTCATATATAATGTATATATTTTTTTTTCACTAGTGGGAAAACATTTTTGTAGTCATGGGGTGAAATGATTGTCTGTCTTCCTTTTTTACCTACTATCATCAAGACCCTGGTTTAGTAGATGCTGTGCTAGATATTGAGGACCAGGTTACATGGATGCTTCTACTGAATGTGTCTGATTGGAGGACCATTTGTGTCTCTATGTGTGTGCTCTGAGCCTTATCATTTCTGGTGCAATCAGAACCTTAGTGTTAAGCATGGGGTGTATTGAAGGGAAGCTATGTACTAAATGTCAAGCTCTGGAACTTCACAGCGGGAGTCACCATTATGCAGTGGTGAGTCTCATGTAGTCATTGGGTTTTGCACTCAGCTTGGTGGGAGGGATGGCAATCTGTGTTGAGGGCCCTGTTTTCTAACTGAATAGCTGAGTGACCCCTGAAAGCACCACCTTCCTGTGGGAGAGTTCTAGATCCTCAGTTCTGTGGTGAAGAAAGAGTGTGTGAACCTGGAGAGTGTATTGCCATCCTACAAGTATGAGGAAAGGCATTGTGGGAACAGAAACATTGGGGTTTTGGAAGGCCTATGTTTGGATCAAGCTGTGGAAGACAGGAAATGCCAGAGAGAGAGAGATTCTGGGATGTCATCTGGTTTGGTCACAGAAGAGACAGGACAACTTGCTGATTGGATGAGTTTGGCTTAGTTGGAATGAAAAGCTCCTGTAGTCAGGAGAAGGGGTTGAAGACAAGATGAGAGAGCGTGGGCTGCAAGCCCTTGGTTCACCTCCCTTCTCCGTATAGATCTGTCCTGGGAGAAAGTGTTGGGAATCTGGCTGCATTAGCTGTTTAACATCAGGCAAGCTAGCCCTACAGAGCCCCAGCTTCCTCATTTTCCCTGCAGGATTAAAATGAGTATTCAGCAGTGGTGACTATGAATTCTTCTGAACTAGATCTGGATGGTTGAAGCTGCTTAGTAAAGATCGTATCACTGGTGCACTTCATGCAGGGAACACTTTTGACTTTTCTCCATCCTTTAGTTCCTGCTTGACTTCTTCTTTTGCTGAGACTGTAATTTAATTGAAGACTAGGTTGACTTAAAACCTGCTTATGCAATGGTGCAGAAGGGCAGATTGATTCATTGAGTGTAGTGGGCAGAGAATTCCAAAGCTGTTCTAAGTTTTTCAGATGGGCTGGCCAGGCTTCTCAAACCAGTCTCTTAAGAGTAACTTAGTAGCGATTTGTTGTTTAAATTACAGTTTAAAGAAGAGGGGAAGCGGTGGGACATGCCCATAATTCTGTTACCTAAGCACTGGGAGGGAGGGAGGGAGAGGCAGGAGGATAGGTCACAAGTTCCGGGACAGCTTGATCTGCAGAGTGAATTTCAGGCTAGTCAGTGATTGTCTCAACGAAAAAAAAGTAAACAACTTACGGACAGGAACTTGTAAACCAAACCTGCTTTCTTTGGGATATTACTGATTACTAAATTTACAAATCAGAGTTTTTATGAAGTACCTGGTGGTTGGTATAGAGTGTGTGTGTGTTTGTGAGAGAGGGGGGTGGGGTGGGTGGGGGGATAAATGCATGGCAACATCTTGCCACACAGTTGCAAACTTTCTAGACACTTGATGGGAGTTACATTGTGGCAGTGATTAGAAAAAAAAAACTACTATGAGGCATTTTACTTGCAACATTTTCTGTCTTTCAAAGAGGAAAAAGAAACATAGTTAAAAGGCTAGTTTCATTCCAATGCCCTCCTCTCTCACAGGTAAGGGGCAGTGTCTGTATAGTGATCTCTTGCTCTCCTGAGTCCTCCACCTCAGACTCCATACTCCTCTACCTTTCCTGTACTTTCCAGCCTCCTCTCCCATCTTTCCTGCTTCCTTTATCTAGAATGATCCCTCTCTTTTTGCAGGCTTCCATTGACTCTCAGCTCAGGCCAGCCCTGTCTGGTAGTGTGCTGTGTGTACCTGCTTTAGACTCTCTCTCTCTCTCTCTCTCTCTCTCTCTCTCTCTCTCTCTTAACTTCTTCTGAAGACTTCCTGTAGTTCTTGTACGTTGTAGAACTCAACAATAGGCAGAATGGGGCTGCGATTCTTTTCCAGGTGAGATGGCTGGTGCTAGTGCATTGCTTGCCACAGTCTCACTTGTTCAGCAGACACCGATCATACAGCCACCGTAAAGGGCAAGTGAGAGATGTTGAGAATAAAAACATTACACAAGTGCCACAAGAAGGACCCTTCTGAGAAGATACTGATTTCCACTTGCTAGTGAGAAGGGCCCAACGGCTTGTGTGTTTGTCGTGTAGCACAAATAGTGTATAATCAGAATTAAGGCTTAGAGGGCTTGGAGTGCTTGGAAGATTCTCTTTCATGTCAGCTATTTTCAAGGAGTTCAGTTTGTCTGTGAGACCAAGCAGAGCTTAGTCCTGGGGTTTGCACTGGGTCAGATTCAAGGCATGTGGCCAAAGCAGTGTGGGAATCTGGCCCTGACTATACTTAGGCTCGGTCTAGTGCCTCCATTTCTTTCAGTGTGAATCCTTGGTGCTGGGCCAGAAGTGAGTGCAAGTGTTTAGGAATTGAGATTCACAGAATGAATCTGGCTGAGGAGAAGCAGTGCTTGGCTTATGGTGATTCTTATTCCTCATGGATGAATTACTTGTTGGAGGTAATGTTTAAAGTCCCATATGGACCATTAACCTGAAGACAGATCCTCCACCTGTCCTGGGGGGGGGGGTTCTTACCTTCCTGTGGCATTGGTGATGGCAAACATTCAACACATGACACACACGTTAAACTCTCTTTTCAGGGTCAGAAATGAGAGGAAATGGGGGGCAATTAGGGCAGTAGGTTCTTTCCATAGGTTATTTTCCACCGGGTGGAGTTGGCATTTTAGGCCCACACAGCACCCTCCCTCCTGAGTAGCCATTAATTTTACATTCCTATATGGACTTAAGTCAATAGCAGTAGAACATGTGGTCTGTATGCTAAATCATTTTGAGGTCTTTTCTGTTTAACACAGAAAATAGAAAATCTTTTTTACTGTGTAGCTCAGGATGCCTCAGACTTGTGATGATCTTGGCTACAGATGTGTACTGCCATGCCTTGCTAGAAAATGCCTTCCTTCCTTCCTTCCTTCCTTCCTTCCTTCCTTCCTTCCTTTTTTCTTTTTAGATAGGGTATTTCTACGAAGCTCTGGCTGCCTTGAAACCACCTAGAACAGACAAAGATGCCCCTGCCCCTGCCATCTAGCCGTTATCTTCTAAGTGGTGGGGCTAAAGGCCAGTGTCACTGGGCCTGGTCTTAGAGAATAAAATTCTAATGAAAATAAATTTATTGTTTAGTGACTAAAGCAGGAAAGTTCTGATCCCCTCCCCCCCTTATTATTTCTCCTTTCACACTTTGGAAAGTTTCTGGGAGATTTTTCCTTGGGACTATGCGTCCTTATGTCTGGCCTTCCATCTTTTGGTGATTTATACCATTAGGAGATGCTCAGGATGCAGCTAGCTTGTTTGCTTATCCAACCTACATAAGAGCAGCCCTGGGTTCAGCCTCCATTACTGCATGGAACCAGGTTTGGGGAAGCACACCTGAAATCCCTTTGCTCTTGAGCTGGGAGCAGGTGCCTCAGAAGTTCAGGGTCATCCTCTGAAATGGTGCAAGTTGACTATAGTAAGCTTGGAGCATCTCTCAGCCCAATCGGACTGCATCAAAGCATACAAAAGCCAACACTCTTGCCTTCTCGCCATTCTCTGTCCATATGGGCACATATGGTTAGAACTTTAAGCTTCACGTCCACATATCCTCTAATAGTGTTAAATTCTTCTCTTAAGTTCTTTGATATGTAAATAAGAGAAGTGAAACATTTATATACAAACTTAGGCATAAATATTCATAGAGGTATTATTCGTAATGACACCAAATAGTCACCCTGTGTTGACTAGCTGACAAATTCATGGGCTGAGGGCAAAGAGAATACAGAGTGACTGAGAGTTGATTCATTTCTTTATAAAGATTTTAAATTATTTTTGTTGTTATTGTTATCATTATAATTTGTTTTTCAAGACAGGGTTTCTCTGTGTAGGTTTGGCTGTCCTGGAACTCGCTGTGTAGACCAGGCTGGCCTCAAACTCAAGAGATCCTCCTGCTTTTGCCTCCTGAGTGCTGGGATTAAAAGTGTGTGTCACCACTGCCTGGCTTATTTTTGATACATTTTTTTAAGGTTAATATATTTTATGTGTATGAGTATTTTGCTTGTATGTATGTACATACACCATATGTGTGCCTGGTGTTGATGATCCCTTGGAATGGAGTTACAGAAGGTTGTGAACTGCAGTATAAGTTCTGAGAAAGGAACCCAGGTCCTCTTCAAGAACAGCGACTACTCTTAACCACTGAGCCATTTCTGCAGCACAAAGATTTTTTTTTTTTTTTTTTTTTTTTTTTGGTTTTTCGAGACAGGGTTTCTCTGTGTAGCCCTGGCTGTCCTGGAACTCACGCTGTAGACCAGGCTGGCCTCGAACTCAGAAATCCGCCTGCCTCTGCCTCCCAAGTGCTGGGATTACAGGCATGCGCCACCACGCCCGGCTAAGATTTTTTTTTTTATATATATGTCTATGCATGTATGACTCTGTATGTGTGCCATGAGTGTGCAGGTACTCGTGGGGAGGCCAGAAAAGGGCTTCAGGTTGCTTCAAGCTGGAGTGCCATATATGGATTCTGGGAATCAAACGGGTCCTCTATAAGAGCAGCAAATGCTCTTAACAACTGAGCCATCTCTCCACCCCTGTTATTCCTTTTATGAGTGATTAAATAGTCTAAATATAGGTGGTTATAATGGTGGTACAGCTACAAATATACTAAAAATCATTCCTTGTTTACTTTGTGTGTGTGTGGGAGTGTGGAGGTTGGTATAGAGTGTCTTCAGATGTATGCCATTAGGGTCCATTGATGAACCTGAAGGTCACACTGAATTGGCTACACCAGGCTGCTCTCAGGATATTTGTTAGTGAGCCCTGCTCACATGGGTGTTAGGCACGGACTGGGTGCCCCATGCTTGTGTGGTGAGCACCTAACTGACTGCACTATCTTTCTAATCCCAATTGTGTACTTTAAATGGGTGAATTTTATGGTTTACGATTATATCTCAATAAAGATGTTAAAAATAGATTACATAAGCCAGTATGAATAAGATTCCATTTTTAGCTATTTATGGTTCTGAGAGTCCCATAAAATATGTCTTTGTGTGTCAGAGATAACCAAATACCTCAACTGAAAATTATTTCCTAGAGATTTTTTTTTTTGAGTACAGTGCAATACATTAATCCTACATCTCTGAGTCCGTGTAGTCTATCCTGCTGTCTGTCCAGGAAGCTCTGCATCCCCTGCACTTTGTTGCCACACCCCCTCCGAAGGCTTCCCAGAGCTTCACGAATTCCATAAGCTCTTTCTCCCAGCTCCCCACTCACCTTTGCTGAATGGTGTTTTACTGAGCTGTCCCAAAGGTGCCTATTGGAAGAGCTTTATGTGAGTTTGCTTTGGGCTCTCGGTGGCTACCCCTTCTCTGCTCATCTCACTACCTGTGAAGGCAGGGCAGCTCCAGTTACAACCCCTGAGCTCCAGCAGCATTTCTAGGCTGCAGGGCTGCTGGCCATGCTCCTGGATTACCAACCAGGCAGGTGTGATATGCATGAGCTTTGCCAGGGAGCAGACAGGACACTGGATCTCATTCCACTCACCAGGGCCACTCACCACTCACAAGAGTCTGTTGCTTCCCTTGGGACACACGCTGTTGGGAGTCAGGGTACATGTGGTTTAGGGTGTCCTCAGTACTCACTGTTTCACCATGTGTGTCTTCAAAGGTGAGTCTCATGTGCAGAGTTCCTCAGACTGCTTGCTTAGTGAGTTTCAATTTGATATTTGCTCCTGCCTGGTGCCAATGGGCGCTGCATGTATCCATATGTGTATACATATATGGTTGCAATATTTCCATGGTATGTAGCAGTGCTTTTAGCAATGTCATAATGGTATTTATTGATCCTCAATCTTTGTTCTACAGTCTGATATTAGAAAGAGCTAAGTTTTGGGCTTGTATATATATTTTTTCTGCGTTTATTTGTTTTATACATCTTTTTAGAATGGAAAACTAGAGTATGTTACAGGCACTGTGGTTCAGAAAAGGCCCTCTTAAGATTGCCTGTACTAAAAAATTAATGTTTCTGTATATGTAACAACATAACTCACTGTTCATCCTGCAAAACGAAAATCGCTAGCTCGCCAAAAACACGGAGGCTTTAACAAGAAGAAAGCCACAAAGCCGAAAGCGTTTGTTTTGTGTAGGTGGCTGATATAAGAATAGGCTTTGTGTTTTACCTTTTTATGTTTAAAATAAATGGAAATTGGCAACCCCTGCATGCATGCCTTTTAATTTTCATTTCTAAGTCCGATATTAAGCCTATTTTTTAATTTAAGTTCTTTTCCAGGAAACATTTTCTTGCAGTACAAAGGCATTTCAGATGTATAATTTATAATTCTGAAACCCAGCGCGTGGCCGTCATTGTGAGCGATGGCTAGCAGATTCCTGCCCGGCAGGTTCTCCTTCAGCAAAGAGCGCTCGCTCTCACTGCAGATAGGAGAGCTGAGAGCACGGATTATGGGTTTCTGGCAGAGTGTCATGCAGGATGTGACTAACCACTAAGTCCGCCGAAGATGGATGTAGGATCTGAGATCCTCACCACTCCGTTAAAGTCCCAGAAAAATCCAGTGATTGTGTAGCATGTGGCCTGCTCACCGTAGAAACTGTTGGACCTGAAAGCTAGGCCTCTGCAGCACACTCAGGTCTCTGAAGAACACACTTGATTATCAAGGCATAGCCTAAAAGGTTTTAATTTTTTTTTTCCGAGGAAACATGGAATGCTAATTAACCGCTGAGCATTCTGCGATGTTAGTTTTATTGTTCGTGTTTTACGATTTTCTGATGACAACCGAGATGTCTGCAAAAACACAGGTAGCTGGAACTGGCAAGTGTAGTGGGAGGTGCTTCCCTTGTTAAGCGCAGACACATCTGGGTGACAATTGACTGAGAACAGTGTTGGGTATTTTACGGTCCCTATCTTATTGGGTTGTTGCCAGGGAGCAGAGAGGATGATTGATTTAGTTATTTATGTTTGTTGTTAATGATGGAGTGGTTGCGTGTTGGGCATTGAACCCAGTACCACACTAGGTAGGTGATTAGTAAGTCACATCCCAAACAGTTGATGCTACCAATAAGTTGTTGAGTTGTTGCTCAGTTTTGCTAAGATGGTCACTGGTGAATAAGGACCACTTGCATGAACTTCTGTTTCTTCTCCCCTTGATTAGAACAGCACTAGGTGTGGACAATTGAGTGTGTGTGACAAATAGCCTTCCTTATAAAACTATTCCAAGAAACATTCATGTCTCAGCGGTCAACCGCTGAACCAGAGGTGTTCATAAAGAATGCGCATTATCAGTTTCCATTTTTGGCTCTCTGTGGCCCCTCCCACCAGCAGTGAGCCCGTTTTCCCATCTGTGACAGGGATGCTGTCTTTCTTGGGCTTTCATGAAGAATAAGTGATTTCATCTCATCTCCTTGCTGTGTAATAGATTCTTAGAACTATCGTATCTTCTTCCTCCTCAAGTTTTGGTTAATTGGCTGGACCCACTTCTAGTGGCTAGTTCATAAATCAACTCATTTTTACTTGATTTTTTATAATCAAGTATTGTTTTTCAAGATGGTCTGTTAAATAATCACTTTTTCTTCTAGAAGTTTTGTGGAAATTCAAATTTTGGTATATTTCCAAAATTCAAATTTTGGAAAAGGAGAAAAACAATTCTAGATCAACAGTGTACAGATTTCCCAATAGGTACGACAGATCTGGGGTGGTTTTCCTTCTCGCTGACCTTTCCAGGATTTTGTTTTTGTTTTTGCATGAAGCAGCTCCGTATAGGGCACAGTGGCGTATGCACTAGTATGCTGTGTTTATGTGCTATGCCTGAACTCTGCTACAGAATTTCACTTCTTGCCCTGTGCTGGATTTTCTATTAATCCTTGCATTTTGTTTGTTTGTTTGTTTGTTTTTTGAGACAGGGTTTCTCTGTGTAGTCCTGGCTGTCCTGGAACTCACTCTGTAGACCAGGCTGGCCTCAAACTCAGAAATCCACCTGCCTCTGCCTCTCAAGTGCTGGGATTAAAAGTGTGTGCCGCCAATGCCCAGTTTAAGCTGCCGTGCTGCAATGTTAAAGGACGTTGATTAATATTTTGTCCAAGGTAGCTTTCTGTGGTAAAACACTGACCAACCAGAAACAACTTGGGGGGAAAAGGGTCATCTTTAGTTTATAGGTTGCAGCCCTATAGTAGTAATTTTATGGTGTGTGTGGGGGTGTCTCTGTCCCACTCTAGCCGATACAGCTGCCAAATAAAGGACATACAAACCTGATATATGTGTGTGTGTGTGTGTGTGTGTGTGTGTGTATTATTTAATATGTATTAAATAATAAGCTCTCTACACTGTGCTGGGCAGGTTCTGGGCTATTCTAACCTACATCCCAGACATAAGCCGATGTTACTTTGCCAGCTGAGTCCTGCTCTGTTTGCTCTGCTCTGTGTGTGTCCTCAGGGTGATTTTCTCTTGGCCCCAAGATCATAGTCCATCCTCCTGGTCCATCCTGCCTCATAGGGACCTCCTTCTTCCTCTATCTTTTCCTACTCAATCTCATGTTCAGTCTTCCTCATTCGCCTGCGCCGTCACAGGCTCTATCCTTTTATTATTCAGTCAGAGATTATTGGGGAACATTTTTTACAGTGCTCAGGTCAGTACAATGCCTGTGTCTAGTCTGCAGCCTGATCTTGGGGCACAGAACTCAGCATCTGTATACAAAGAGCACATGACCAATCCCAACACAACCCCTCATCCCGGGAAGCACATTAGGAGGAGTTCACCTATAGAAGCTATACTAAGCTTTCTTCAAGACACCAGAAAAATCAGGAACATAGACAGGACAAGATCAGGGCTCATTCAGGCCCTGAGCAGCTGCACTCCCTTGTACCTGACCTCAGTGGAACAGGCAGGATCAGCAGCAGGGGTCTGTTAGACTGAAGAGATCTCTGGCTCTGTGGCTCATTCGAGAGGCCTGAACTGAAGCAGAAACCCCAGAGGAGTTAGCTTAGGCTCCTCCTTCATGGCTTACTCAACTTGTTTTTCTTACACAATACAGGACCACCTGCCCAGGGCAGGCACCACCCACACAGGGCCGGGCCCTCCCACATTAATCATTAATCAAGAAAATGTCCCACAGACATGCCAACAGACCAATCTGTTGCCAGCAGCTCCTAGTTCCAGGTGACTGTAGTTTATGTCAACTTGATAAAAACTGGTCACATACATTGATTTGCTACATTTGAATTCTTTATTTCTTTTTTTTCCCCAGTGGGTTGCAGGGCTTTGTGGGGCAAGCAGAAACTTTGCTAGTCCAGTCTCCCGCTTCAGCTTCTTTAGGTATGTCATGTTGGGGAACGTCTTGCTGCTTCTGACCATGACGTAGGCTTTCCTTGCAGTCTGTTCTGTCCCCAGACTGCTTAGCCTCTGCTTTCCTGAGTACATCGGCAGCAGTATGGTGGTCTGCTTTGGGGGTCCTTCTCAGCTTCTGCTCTTTGTTTCTGGGCACCCAGAACATTCTAACTCCACAGCCTGTGACGGTTTGTCCTCTACTGAGCTTATACGGGGGTTTAATACCACCGTGGAGAGTGAAGACATCAGTGTTTAGAGATAACGCCGTTGGGGAACTGACTTGAATTATAGAAGGCCCTCGGCATCAGGATGGCTGCTTCTCCTTATTAGATATTTTAAAGATGGAGTCTAATGAAGTCCAGGCTGGCCTCAAAGTGCCTGTGTGGCTGAGGATGTCCTCGGATTTCTGTCCTTCCTGCCGGAATCTCCTCAGAGCTTCGATTGATACCACGTTGGGTTGACAGAGCTAGGACTGGAGCCTCGCTCCCTGAGAGTGCTATGCAGGCATCTGGCCAACTGAGCTTCATTTCAAGACTCTTGGAACATCTTGAAAGGCATCAAGTCTGTATCTTCACTTAAAAAAATGATAAAAGTCAGAACTGTGAGTGTCACTTATTATTCATAATATGCATGAAGCTTCTAAAGATCTACTGGATTCCTTAACTAATTAGTTCTGAGATGACTCTGGGGAATAGAAGTCACCTGTGCTGTAAATGAAATGGGAAAGGAGACATTGTGTGACTGCTGTAACTAAACCTGTATTATATAACTCCATTGCCTATAACCCCTTTTTTACCCTTCTGTGAACCTCAGTTCAAGAGGGTGAGTTTTGGACAACTAAATCAGCATATAGGAACACAAAACATCTTTTGCTCATATAGTGATTGTAAGGGCTGAGAGATTGATGCACCTTTTAATACTTAGTCCAGCCAACGGCACCCGTTGTCAATCACCTCTTGACTTCACCCAAGAATTGACCTATTTACCTTATGAGAAGTAGGGTGTGGTATCTTGAGGGTGTGGTGGGTTTTGGGCAGAGTGGGAGGTGTTTGGTTGGACTTACAAAATCACAGGCACAGGACCATCTCTTCCCATCTATCCACTTTGGAGCACAGTAGAAGTTCCTGCCTCTGAGGACCTTATAGGCTCTATTAATTAAAACAGTGCTTCCTCCTGTCCTCAAATGTACTTAGGAAATTGCTAAGCAGCGATTAGATAACAAAGCCACTCAGCCGGGCGCTGTTATGCTTCCTTCCTTTTAGCTTTTGTTTGTAAACATTGTTGCACAGAAGGTATATTCAAGTTTAAAGCTCTTGCTTTATTTTTTTTTTTTTAAAAGAGAGTCCTCCAGATGGAATTTATGTATTCTCGACCTTTGTTTTTGTGCTTTGACAATGATGAACAGTGCTTTCAAAAATTTCCTAGAACACTCACACTATTTGATGGACACAGTGGTAGAAACAGCATGGTGGGACACGAGTGACCCAAGCATTTGGGAGGTGGAGTCGGGAGGATTACTACATGTGTTAAGACCAGCCTAATGTACACAGTGAGTTCCAGGCCTGATGAGGCTGTATAATGAGACCTTGTCTCAAAAGAATGACATTTTGAAAGACAACCTGTAGGGAAATAACTGGAGGAGTTTTAGACAGATTGTAATCCGTGTTGCGGAAGAGTCGGTTTTGATTCCTTTCCCCCACTAACGGGAAGCTGCTTTCATGGATTTAGGGTGTTGATATTATCTTTGCTCTTGATGGAACAAAGCTCCTTAGGTCCGATGGAAAGCTCTCACCGGAGTGCTGTTTTGGGGCATGAGTAACTTACTTGCCTGTCAGCTTGAAGAGTTGTTGAGAGAGGGCATTTCATAGACATACTCGTTCCATTTCTCAGGACCAGTTTGTTTCAAGGGTGTTTCAGAGAAGTGGCGCAGACCCTGAAGAGAAGTTAGGAAGCATTTGTTAGTTAGTCATTGTCAGGAGTGGTGGTAATTGTGTTACATAGTCTGTGTTACATATTATGACTGTGCGGCTTACCTGTGTGTACGCTCACCCCTCAGAGGGTTCTTGGTGATGAAATCCTGACATCCCTTGTGAGGAATCTTGGACTCATGGACAAGGAGAGTTTGAAAGGCTGCATACTGATGCCTGTTTGGTTCTCTCAAGAACAGTTCTCATGTTTCGGATCCTGCACTGTCTGAGTCTCTCCCTGCATAGGACACACTGTGTGGCCACACACTATAGGTTACTGCAGTTCTAAGAATTCCCCAGAAGACTATGTTCTCCTCTGTCTTGTAAGTTTGCTTGAATGACTTATGGATTCAGGGAATAAGTGCCCTTTTGCTGCTGAGTGTCAGTTGGCTATCAGAGTCTCCCCTGGCTGGGACTCTGGGCCAGCAGAAGTCTCATCATTTAGAAATACATCATCTTGACCCTCTGTTTCAGAGTCTGCGTTTTACATAGATTGACAAGTGGTGCCAGAACAGTTAGAGTTCAACCACTGCACCGCAGGAATCCTGAAAGGATTTTGGAGACTGTTGCCTGTGTTGTCTGAGTGAGGACTGGGTGCCAACAGTGCTGCAAAGCTTGTGTGGGTTCCCGTGTAACCAAGTTGACAGACTGCAGATCTCTCATGTAATTGGATCTTGGGATGTGGGGTCCAAGCTGCCTTTTGCTGGGTGTTAGGTTGTCCATCACACCAGTGGGAAGTGTTAGCCAGGGGGCTCAAGGCCTGGTTTCTTAGTGGAAAATTGTCCACAGTGAATTGTCCTATTTAACTTTTCCAAGTCACTGCATTTTTTTCTGCCTGATAATTTTGCTGGGTTTTGTTTGTGGAAACAGTTCATAGGGTATGTGTTAAATACTCTGGTTTTAATTATGAAGTCTTTAAAAGTATGTTTACTTATGCCCGTGCATGTGTGTGCACATGCATATGTGTATGCATATACTGAATACAGAACTGAACATCCTTTTAATTGAGATGTGACATGTTTTAAACTTGCCCTTGTTTTGATCTAGGCAAGGGTTGTAAAGTATATGTCCTGTGTGTTTGAAGCTGACCAGCATAAGTAGCCTGTTTACATATTTCACGAGCCGACAACCTGACAGTTTTCCCAGGCTACATGCTAGAGAGAGAGATAATGATAATAATAGCTTAGCTTTATGTGGCATCTTTCTCTGAGCTGTTCAAAGTGGCTGAGCCATTTGAGACTCCATGATGGCCATGTGCTGTGAGGTAAGTGATCTGTCTGCCGTACCCTTCAAGTTCCTGGACAGATGAGAGAGGTGGTGAATCCATCGTTCACTAGTGAGCAGTGCACAGAGGATGACTTGGAAGCTGTGGACTGCTGAGAACTCTGGCACACCGATCTTCCCTGTTTAGATGTGCTCGTGTGAATGGTGGGCACTAACTTCCCAGTCAATGAGATTTCTGCTGTGTAGCATTGGCCAGAGTTTCCTTTACACTTGTCTCCCAGGCTGGCACATCCTCCTAAGCTCCCTTTTATTTGGCTTGTCCTGTTCATTCCCTTCTGGCCTTCCTCCCACCCCTCTGCTGTGGGAGCTCACCCTTACAGTCACCCTCATGAAGCATCTGTAGGTTTCTGCAGCTCTTTCTGCTGACAGTACGGGCTGGTTTGGTATATTAGTGGCATATGAAGACTCTTTATATATAATCAGGCTCTGAACTGCAGGGCTCATGACTAATGCAGGTGGTGATTAAGGAGTAGTCTTCCACATTTGAGGAGAAGCCCCTTGTAATTAAAGGGGTACACTTCACAACACAGCACGGAGTTGGTGACATGTTACATGTATGTGCTGTTGTACTCCTGAAAGGAATGTTTGAATTGAACTTGTTCCAATCATAATTTCTTTTTGATGTTAGGTTCAATTCCAAGCATCAAATTGAACAGGGCTTTTTTAAAAAATATTTATTTATTATATGTAAGTACACTGTAACTGTCTTCAGACACATCAGAAGAGGGCATCAGATCTCTTTACGGATGGTTGTGAGTCACCATGTGGGTGCTGGGATTTGAACTCATGACCCTTGGAAGAGCAGTTGGTGCTCTTACCCACTGAGCCATCTCTCCAGTCCCAAGCCTAGGGCTTTTATACAGAGTATATATACTATTGTACCATAAGCGTGCTAGGTCTTCTTCCTCCCTCTTTCCCTTCCTCCCTTCCCCCCTCTCTATCTCCCCTTTCCCTCCCTCCCCCTCTTTTTGATAATTGTTAAAAGGCTGTGGACTATAGTCTGTAACCTCCAGTCCCACTCCATATTGAAACATAGCCTCCTGGAGGAAGGAAGGGGGACTCAGGAAGCTAAGGAAACTTACCAAATTAGAAATGTCAGAAAGTTGCATACGCACAAACCCTCTCCCCTTGTGAGTCTCTCCTACGGAAACAATAAACAGTTGGTGAAGATGAGGAGACACTTGAGTAGAGTTGCCTACAAGCTGTGCAGGGAGTCCAGGGTTGTCACCCATGCTTCGATGAGTCTTTCGGCGATGCTGCTGCTTTTTAGTCGCCCGTGCTCTTTAAGTTACTCCCATGAACTCAGTGGTTCACTAACCGAGACTTGGTTGTAATCATTTCTTTGGTCTGTTGCCAGTGCCCTGTCTGTGATGAATAAATGTTTGCTCATGCCTCTCCAGAAAAGTCATACAATGGAAACTGTACAAGCAGGAAGATCAGTAAGGAGTCCTCACGTACCAGCCACAGCATTTTGGTGCCTGTGAGCTCTTGAGTTAGAGGAGGCATCATGTAGCTACTGGTGCCCTAAGAGTGTGCCATGGATGTGTGGCTGTGTGACTCTACAGGTAGCTTGTCTCATTTCTTCCCAAGGAGGCCATTGCATTGCTTCTGGATACTCACCTTTAAGCAGACCTCAGCATGGGCTGACGTCCACTTTGGGGGCTCTGTGATGGCTGACCATTTTCGTTCTGCTGCTAAAGTCATATTTTGCATTTCCCACCTCAGTAGAGGACTATGCATTTAAGTGGATATGCCTGTGGTTTGTGTTGTTTTCTCCAAGTGGGAGCTATTCTTTATTTTGTGATGCTAACTATCCAAAAGTATGTCTGTCTGTCTGTCTGTCTGTCTGTGTATATATGCATCTATCTATCTGTCTATCTATCTCCATGTGTATACTGGTTAGTGTTTGCATATCTGTGTGTCTGTGTACCCATGTGTGCCTGTGGGTTTTGTGTGTACGTGTGCATTGTAGGAGCTCTGATGGTTGTGAGCCACCATGTTATTACCAATCCATTTCCCACTGCTGACAGACTTATTTTATAGTCACGGGCTTTCAAGTGTCTCTGAGGTAATCATTAACTCTGTTGTGTAATTCTGTGGGTTACAGAAATGTAGTCAAGTTTTCTATGACTCATAAATGTTAAAAAAAAAAATCAAATTGAGATACTTAGATTCCTGGAATGTGTGTGTGTGGATGTGCATGTGTGCACACATCTGTGTGCACCCATGTCTGTGTGCATGTGTATGCATATGTGTATGTGTTTGTCTTTGTGTGTGTACATGAGTATGTGCATGTGTGCATGAGTCTGTATGTGTGTGCACATGTGTGTGTGCATAAGTGTGTGTGCATGTGTGCACAGTGTGTGTATTTATGTGTTTGCGTGTGTATGTATGAATGTGTGTATGAGTGTGTGTATGTATGAATGTGTGTATGAGTGTGTGTGTATGTGTGAGTGTGTGTGTGAGGCTTGCAATAGAACTTTCCAACTTTTTCATTGTTTTTTGTTAACTCTGTTGTAACTCTTCACCCTGCTTCATCTGAAAGAATGCCTGTGTTCTTTGCTTTGGCCACTGAGATGAAGGATTTCTGGCTGACTGTGATAGCAGTGAGTAGGGTATTGAAGTCAGGATGAGGACAGGATCCATAGCTGAGATTGGAGGCTGCATTGTCTGGGTTTCCATCCTCTGGTTTTGAGTTGGTACTCTGTGCCGTTGGCGGTGGAAAGATGCCAGCATCTTCTTCTCCCTTGTTTATCGAGCATCATTGCTGTGCAAGCCTCCTCAGGGACCTGACTGATTGGTAAATTAGTGCTGGCACAGAAGTGGAAGGCAACACAGAAGTAGTGTTTTCTTTAAACAAATGCACTCTACAATTTGTTTTATTGGATTTTGTCGTTTGAATGAGAATTCTATTCTATTATGGTGTGGAAGTGGGTGGATGCCCACACTAGATTTCAGGCCTCAGAGCTCGTTGGTGCTGCATTTGAGAACACATGCATCTTTAATAAACAAAGTAGTTTCTAGATTCATTGGTAGCTATGTGGGATTGGACAAACTTTGTTGCAGCCCGTAGCTGCATATTCATCTTCAGCATTATCAATTTAGCATGCTAGAGCCCAGGATTGTGCCAAAGGCACTGATGTGAGCAACCATACTGGACACTTTCAGAGAGAATATTATTATTAATTATTTTGTGTGTGCATGTGTGTGTACCATGTGTGTGCAGTAGCCTGAATAAGTCAGGAGAAAGCATTGGATACTCTGGAACTGTAGTTATAGGTGGTTGTGAGCCACCATGTGGATGCTAGGAACCAATCCTGGGTCCTCTGTAAAACCATCCAGTGCTTTTAACTACTGAGCCACCTCTTTGGCCCATGTTTTTCTTATAATAAAGCAAAGTACACTGTATGAAATTGGGAAATCCGGATAATTTTAAGAGGACAGTAAAGCATGAATACCCCTGCCACTCAGGTAATTTAAAAGTTTCAGAGACTGCATCTTCTCTGTCTCTCTGTGTGCTTATGTATAGATACCTGAGGTTTGTATGTTTGTGGGTATGTGTAGGATGCTAAGGTTAGAACCCGCAGCTCTGTAGTTGCTGAATACCCCTCCATATTTATATTCCCAGCCCCACACATGAATGTTAAAATAATTGATGATACAGCACCCGTGTAATTCCATCAACGTACTTTCCTTAACACATTAGCATTTTGCACACATCCTTTAGTATTTTTTAGGAAAAATTTAAATGACTGTGTAATGTTTTACTGTGTAGATACAAAAAAATAGTTACCTGTTATTGGAAATTTAGTTTATTTGCTATTATTATTATTATTTTTTTTACAATACACATGATGTGCATGTACATTTGCCTGGTGCATGTGTATATGTGTGCATGTATATATGTGTGCATGTATGTGCATGTGTGTGTTTGCTTAATATGTGTGTGGAGGTCAGAGGACTATTTTCAGTTGTTTCTGCCCTCTGACCATGCATCCCAGGGATGGAGCGTAGTAAGATTTCCAGGCTTGGGGGACAAGCGCTGATACTTGTTGATCTATCTCACGGGTATGGATGTTTTCACATTTTGTCCTCAGAGCTGGGCATGGTGGTACAAGCCTGTAATCAGAGTGTTTGGAATGCTGAGGTAGAGGGATTGTGGGTTTGAGGCCAGTCTGGGTGTCATGGCAAGTTTCGAGCTACCTTGAATCACATATAGAGAACTTGTCTCAGAAAGCAAAACCAAGCCTAAACAAAACCAAAAAATGTTCCCTAGTACAGGTTATTTAAAGTTTCTGAGGTAGGATTACAGAGTAGGAACTTTCAGGGTCATGGTCTGTGTCTTTATGGGTGGATATTAGCCTAGCTATATCTGTGCACACTGGCCTGCAAGGGTGACTGCATTCTCCCTCTGCTGGGAGCCCCACTGGGTGGGCAGTGATGCAAAGTCCTAACCAACACCCTAGCCATCATTGATGCTGACTTCCTGAAGGTTGAATGAGAGAGAGCAAGCCCTTCCTTATCCAAGGCTTGCTTCTGGACTGTTAGTTTCTTGTGGTCATCATCTGAAAATATTAAGTGGCTCAGTCGGTAGAATGCTTCCTTGGCATGTGTAAGGTCCTGGCTTCCTCCCCCACATCACATACCTGGTATGGTTGTACACACCTGTATTCCTAGCACTAGGCATGTGGAGGCTGAAGAATCAGAGTCATCCTCCTCGGCTACATAGGGGAGTTTGAGATCAGCCTGGTGTGTATGAGTGCCTGTCTTAAAACCAAAGCCAAATCAACAACCGTTGATTGATACTCTCACAAGTAAACAGTTCTTAAGTTCTGAGTTGCATATTGTTCTGAGGAAGCATGAGGAAATCCTTCTGCTTGTATCCCTTTCCCAAGTGCTGAGCTGATAGGTGTATGCTACTGTGTTTACCTGTGCATTAATAGGTGTGAGTATTTAGATGAATTTAGAGCCTCCCTTTTTTTTTTTTTTTTTTTTTTTTTTAAAGAATGATGCATTGCAACCACATTGATGTTTGATCTGTCTAGGATAGTGATACTGATGTGTTGCCTTTCCTTTGAACTTTGCATGTCGGTTTTGAAGAACTAAAATAAATCTATATTTATTTGTATGTATGTATGTATGTATATATATATATATGTACACACATACACACATATATACACACACACACACACACACATATATATATATATACATATATATGAAAGGATTTTAAGTATACATGTTTATATTGGAAAGATCCTAAATCTAACTTAACTTTCTGGGTTTTTGAAAGACCTGCAGTATATAGCAAGTGTTGGGAATGGGGCATGGACCTTGTGGAGATCTTTCTCCTCAGTCCGGAAGGCATTCTTCATTTCCTCCTCATCCCACATGTGGTAAGATCTCTCTGGATATAGTTACTTTCATCTGTCATTTAAAAAGTCCTTTTGTTGTCCACCTTTGTGGTAGTAGCCATGAAGCCATTAAAAATGTGAGATAATGCCAGGCAGTGGTGGCGCACGCCTTTAATGCCAGCACTTGGGAGGCAGAGGCAGGCGGATTTCTGAGTTCAAGGCCAGCCTGGTCTATAGAGTGAGTTCCAGGACAGCCAGGGCTATACAGAGAAACCCTGTCTTGAAAAACAAAACAAAACAAAACAAAACAAAACAACAAAGTGAGAGGACTTGGCAATTAATTACCTGGTAACACACATGTGACATCATCTTACAGGGACCCTTCTGCTGTTAATATTTTAATGCACTGTGGGATTTTTTTCTTTCTTTGGGCTGTTCCAGCAGCAGCATGGCAACGTAGAGCAGGGTGGTGGCTCTAAGCTCCGCTAGAACACAGCAGTGGCAGCCATCTTTGCATCAGGTGACTTAGAAGCTTGCCTCGGGACCCTGCATTGGCATTGTGCCTGTTACTCTGAACGTTTGAGTTTTGCAGCATCCACAGGGCCCCAGGGGAAGCTGGAGAGAAAGGTAAACTGTCAGGGTATGTATTCGATGTGTAATTTCATTGATTTGCCTCTGCTTATTGACAGCATTTCACCAATTGATAGTGTAAATGCACATGCAGGTAGAGAGGAAGCACTGTGTACATTTGGGAGAAATGCCTGGAATAAAATTCTTTCTAGAGGCTGGAGAGTTGGCTCAGTGGTTAAGAACACTTGTTTTTGCAAAGGACCCGGGTTTGATTTTCAGTACCCACATGGAAGCTCACCACCTCCTCAGACACCAGTCACACATGTGGTGCACAGATATACAAGCAGGCAACACACTCATACACACAAACTAATAAAATAATTCTAGAAAAATTATAAAAAATGCTTCTTTAAAAAATGTTTTCCTTTCTAAAAACGGTATGTTGTAGGACATGGCTTGTGAATGCCTTCTCTTGAAGATTATCTAAAGAGTATGGGTTTCACAATGCATAAGTACGGGAAGATTTGGAAAACGGTGGATTTATGTTTCTGATGGTATGAAAGCCCAGCTTTGTGGAAAATGCAGATTTTGGGGGATTTTGAAAATCACCCATTTTTCAATAGGATCAGATCATTTACCTGTGTGTTTTGTTAAAGATAGCCTTGCCACATGCACCGAAAGACTGACAGTATTTCTAAGCGAAGCTGCAGCTACTGTCCCCCTTGAGAATCCTTCCAGCCCCATCTAATGCGTGGTGTGTGCACTCCCTGCAGCTACTTGATTCTATAATTGTTTTCATAAATTAATTGGAACAAACTCCAGTATCCACTTTGCTTCCAGCAGTCACAAGTCAAGGGGACATTTAGATGGTGATTAGACTTCTGGCACTCGCTCACTTTCTTTTCCTTTTCAAATTACCCCTCCGTGTGTGAGAGAGTGTGTGTGTCTGTGTGAGTGTGTATGAGTGTGTGTTTGTGTATGTGAGTGAGCATGTGTGTGTGTATGTGTGAGTGTGTGAGTGTGAGTATAGGTGAGTGTGTGTGAGTGTGTATGTGAGTATGAGTATGAGTGCATGTGGTATGTGTGTGTGTGAGTTCAGGAGTGTGTGTGTGTGTGTGTGTGTGTGTGTGTGTGTGTGAGTGAGTGTATATGTGAGTGTGTAGGCCAGAGGACAGTCTTGGGTGTCAGTCTTCCCCTTCTTCAAACGCTTGTTTAAGAGTGTGTTTACTCACCATAGCAAGCTAGGAAGTTCCCAGATTTGTCTCCACTTCCAGCTCACGCAGGAGTGCTGGAGTTGCAGAGATAGCTGCTGCATCCAGGTTCTGCTGCAGGTTCTGCTCTCCTGGCAGCACTCTGATCACTGGGCTATATCTTCAGACGTAGCTCAGTTTTCTGACTTCCACTCTCCCCTTTCCGCTCTGGAACTGAACCTGGAGCGCTTGCCCAGACCATGACACTTAAACTTTTCAAAGAGCATATGGAGACATAAGAGCAGGGGTGCCTGCTGGGAATGTTACTCAGATAAAAGGAACCAGAAAACCAGGGAAAAGGGTGTCAGATCCCTTGGAGCTGAAATTATAGGCAGTTGTAAGCCACCTATTGAGGGGGCTGAGAACCTTCTGCAAGAGCAGTAAGTGCTCTTAACAACTGAGTACTCTCTCCAGATCCGAGGAATGTTCCTTAATGGAACTAGTCTATTTGCACATGAACTGACAGAGAATTACTCAATACCACACTTCACAAATGAGATAAAATGTCAAACTTAGAGTTAATTCATTGCCTTTGGAAAAGCCCATGGCTGTTTGCCTAGGACTGACATTTTGGCTTTAGAAGAATATCTTTAGTAAGAAAGCAAACAGCTATTTCTGTTTCACTTCTTCTTTTTTTTTTTCTCCAAACATTCTGATAGTTCTCAGCACACCCCCAGATCTACGCAGGAGTGATTGCCCTTTGCAGTTGAGCAGAACTATCTGTAAGAAACAGAATCATCTCTAACAGAACATCCAGTTGGCACAGGACCTTTTCTCATGGCAGCCAGTGCGCCCTGTGGAACCCTCTCCCCGGGGCAGGAGAACCTGGCTGTTTCATTGTATGTTATACATATATTCATTTTACAGTGTGTCATGCATCCACAGGAGATTCTGATATTGTGAAACAGTTTATCACTCATACATTAACAGGACTTCCTGGGGTCTGTTCCATTGTATATCATACATGCGCTCACAGGAGACTCTGGTTTTGTTTCACAGTGTATCATGCGTCCACAGGAAATGTTTTATTGGATATCGTGTGTGCCTTCACAGGAGGTCCTGGCTCTGTTTTACTGTATGTATATTGTGCACACTAGGAAAGCACTTTACCAGCTGAGTAACACTCCCAGTCCTAGCATTAACTGTTTAAAAACAAGCAAGCAGATAAGCAAACCGTGCTGAGGGCTGATGGATCTGTTTATTCTGTCTCATTTCTCCAAATGTGGAAACCACCAGAAGAAATCAATAAAGAGGGAAAGGAGAATGACCAAAGAGCTGACAGGAAATGCCATACCCCCTACCAAGCCTTTCTGCTCATATAAGGAGCATGGGCTCAGGTCACAGAGGCAAGTGAAATCTAATAGCTCCCTCCTGTAAGGATGCTTCAGTCACCAGGGAGGGAACACCAGCTGTGAGACTGAGAAGCCCCACCATGACATCTGTCCTTGATTTGTGCAGGCATGTGGTGTTCTGGTGGGTCAGGTGGGGCAAGGCTCCAGGCCTCAAAGAATCACAGCTTTATTTGGATACCTAGCTTGAACTGAGAAGCATTGGAATTGTGAGCCTGAACACCTGTCCCATGTTCACAGCAAGCACAAAATCATGCAAACACGTTCTTCATCTACACGACATCCTGAGTTGCTTTTGTGTCTACCATTGTGTAAAATAATACTGTCTTGTGATTTAGCCCAAACACTGAATTTCGGCTTCTTCTCGAGCTTGCTGCTTGCTGTTTCTAGCCGTTTCCTTCCTTCTGGACTAATTATTGTCTTGTGTTGGTTTAGAAGTCTTGTTTCACATAGGGAAACAGAACAGAAAAATAACAGCAGTTTTGGATTTCAGCTCTTTTTTTATTTTTAAGAAGTACAGCTTCTGTAAAAAGCTTTTAAGAGACTAGGAGTGTGTTGTCTGCCAATTGGATAAGGCAGGCACAAGACCAAGGCCTAAGTTCCTCCTTCCCAATGATTTTATTAATGACTCCCAGCAGAGTTTTCACGGCAGAGCCGGATTTCCTCCCATTGTGTGTCCTGGTGACCTCAGAGAAATAACTCTGTAGTGCAGGGTGCATGTGACACCTTTCTGATTACAGGCTTTTGATAATGAGACATTTATTCCTGAAAATAACTGCCAACAAAATTTTATTACTAGGGTAAGGGAAGTGCTTATGGCTCCTATTAAGTCAATTGTTACTTTGTATTCTACATGGTTCTGAAGCTATTTTGAGTGTTTGCACCGAAGACCGTGGTGGCCTGGAATAAACTAGAACTTGGGCTTAACTAGGAACACTCTTAAAGCATTTTGCAAATAGTTTCTGTGACTCCAATTTTGGATAGCATTCATATTCGGGGGCAGAAGATGGAAAAGCACAACAGTTCTTGGAAATTTATATTCCAGGATAATTCGTTGTTGTTGTTGTTGTTGAGGACAAATTAATGTTTTTACAGAACAAGTTTCAGTAACTTCAAAATCATTCTTAGAAAAGATGTGGTTGCTGTCATGCTCAGTGTAGTGGGTGGTGTCATGGGCGGTGGGGCTTACCCATGGGTGTACGGTGTCACCTGGGGATGGAAGGGGAAGAACAGGGTGTCCTCGGAAAGGCAGGGTGTCATTGTTGATTTCAGGTCCTATCCAGAAGTCTTTTACTTACCTGTTTATTAATTACTTAGTTTATTTTTTGTTTATGAGTGTTTTTGTCTGCATGGATGCCTGTGTATCGGGTGTGTGCTTGGTGCCCTTGGAGGCCAGAAGAGGACATTGGATCCCTGGAACTAGAATTACAGATGGTTGTGAGCCACCATGTGGGTGCTGAGAATCGAACCTGAGTTTTCTGAAAGAGCAGCCAGTTCTCTAATCACTGAGCCTTTGCTCTGGCCTGGCATTTAGAAGTTTTAATGCCATTGTTTGTCCTTTTTTTGTTTTGTGTTTTTGTTTGTTTGTTTGTCCTTTGTTTTTTGATGCAAGTTCTCCCTTACATCAAAAGTAGATAGCCTCTACTTGTCAGCTCTGCACACGAGGACGCCTGGTCTGTCATTTATGTCAATGGAATTCATGGTCTCTTAGTTCATAAATTTACACAGTGGGCTTTACAGTTGAAAACCGGAGGTTTCGTCTAGATGTGTAGATGTTTTGGATGAAGTGGACTAATCTCCCCACAGTTTTTCTGGGGTGCCCTGATACCGTGTGCTGCAGGCCTGCTTCTAAGGGGCAACCTCTTTGATTACGACGTGATTTTTTGCAAGTTTGCAACGTCTGTCGATTTTCACTATCACTGATTTTTGTTATTTACCTCAGCAGCACAGACCTCATATGTTCCCTGCGTTCATGACATAGAACTCTGAAGGGGAATACCCAGGCTGAGGTTAAGGCACCGTAGGGATATTGCGACCTTGTACCACGCGAGTTCATTGAAACGGTGATTGCCTTCTGCCTGTGCCAAGCCTGGTGATTAAAAATCCAACAAATCTAACTCTGACTTAGAAATTGCTAGATCTCAGGGTCTAGAACTCAGCAGACCGAGAAACTGCTTGGTCCTCTCACAAGGAACCAATGTTTTCTTCAGGCCCCTTCTTCTCTCTCCCCATTTGAGATGGCACAGAACTTAAATATGGTAGGTGAAGCTGCACACAGTGGTGAAGTAAAAAGCTCAACTGTGGGATCAATAATGAAAGACTTCAATGTCTTTTTTTTTTTTTTTTTGGTTTTTTTTTTTCGAGACAGGGTTTATATGTGTAGCCCTGGCTGTCCTGGAACTCACTCTGTAGACCAGGCTGGCCTCGAACTCAGAAATCCGCCTGCCTCTGCCTCCCAAGTGCTGGGATTACAGGTGTGCGCCACCACGCCCGGCTCAAGACTTCAATGTCTTATGAAGACGGTTGCTAGTGTGGTCCCGGGAAGTGGAGACTATTCAATTCACTGTTTGACTATGTCATGTAATTCTGTGGTAATTGTTGACTGTCTATCTCTATCAATGTTTGTATGTATGTATGTATGTATGTATGTATGTATGTATGTATCTGTCTGTCTATTCTATCTATCTAATCGATGGCATTTTACAGCCATATTCTGAACAGGCAAGTTTTCATGCTCCAGCCAGGATGGGGGTCAAGGATCATGGGCAACAGCGTTTGTTCTCCCTATCATTCTTCTCAGAGACTCAAGTTTCACCAGAATCTGCTGCTTTCTGCTGCTCCTGAGGCAGAGACGCGTTAAGGCTTGTGGACATGGCTGCACAACCATGAGCGGGCCTCCCCAGGCCACACAGTTGAGAGCTGTGCACTCTCCCTCTTCGCTTTGTAAGGGAGTGCTAGAGAATAAAGCTTTAACCCAGCCCTGCACCCTGTTGTTTGAGCTGAGTTCCTTTCCCAGCCCATGTGTTGGCAGAGGTGGTGCAGTGCTTGTGTTGGTTTTCCTACCCTAAAGAGGTAGGCTGTCCAGGGTTGGAGGAAGGTTAGAAGGACAGGGGAAGTTGTTATTTGGGCATGGGAAGCAGAAGAGTCCTGTCTTAGTCAGGGTTTCTATTCCTGCATAAAATATTATGACCAAGAAGCAAGTTGGGAGGAAAGGGTTTATTCAGCTTACACTTCCACACAGCTGTTCATCACCAAAGGAAGTCAGGACTGGAACTCAAGCAGGTCAGGAAGCAGGAGCTGATGCAGAGGCCATGGAGGGATGTTCCTTACTGGCTTGCTTCCCCTGGCTTGCTCAGCCTGCTTTCTTATAAAACCCAAGACTACAAGACCAGAGACGGTACCACCCACAAGGGGCCTGGATCTCATAGAGGCATTTCCTCAACTGAAGCTCCTTTTTCTGTGGTAACTCCAGCTTGTGTCAAGTTGACACAAAACCAACCAGTACAAGTCCCTAACCCCAGTCTGGTGGAAGTTTCTCCTCAACTGAGAATCAAGAATTTTGGCACAGTTTGTGCTGAAACATTTGCTCTGAAGGTTGCTGACATAAAAGTAATATTCCTTTATATGTTTAGATGTTTTAAAACAAACAAACAAACAGAGAGCCAGGCTTAAGTATTGTGTATATATGACCTTGGGTTTGACTTCATTCCTTTCTGCAGACTTCTGGGACCCCCGACGAGACAGTTAGCTTTGTTGATAGTGAAGATATCCTATCTTGTTTCTTCCCAGTATTAGGCTTTTACCTTGTTGGTTGCAATCTGAGGTCCCTCAGCGACCACCAACTGCTCTTACTTAGGTTCCTTAGCAACTCTTTGAAGATAGTAGCTTCAAATCCCACCACAATTCCACACGTATCTATTGTAAAGATAGCTGGATTTTCTCTTGGGGAAGAAAAGCCATGCTCTTGGGTGGTTTGTCTTACCATCTTCTGAGTATCTTTCTTTCTCTAAATCCTGCTGCTTAAGTAGCTGTTGGAATATATTTATTAAACCCCAGTAGTGCATCGTAGGGCCTTGTCCTTGAAATTCTTTTCATTATCAAAGCCACAAGTCCTGGTCTTAAGAGTTGCTGTTTCTAAAATTAGAGGAACTCCCCAGAGCATTATGGGTGACAGCATGAATCTGTTTCTTCTGTCCTCATCCTCCAAAACACCGATTAATTAACCAATGTTTAATGAATGTCTCCTGCTGTGTTCCTGGGTCTGGCAAAGGAGGATGTTCTAGAAGAAGAATGTTCTCAGAACTCCCAGTCCAGGGTGAGTTGCCCACACAGATGTCCACAGAGGTGACCAGAGGGGCAGGAGATACATTCATGGTTCCACATGGAGACACGCAAAGCTGCTGCTGCTGCTGCTTCTTCTTCTTCTTCTTCTTCTTCTTCTTCTTCTTCTTCTTCTTCTTCTTCTTCTTGTAATAAAAGATCATTTTAGGTTTATTTTATGTGTATGAGTGTTTTGTCTGCATGTGTGTATCGTGAGCCACTGTGCTGGGAGCTGAACCTGGGTCCTCTAAGAACAGTAAGTGCTCTTAACTGCGGGTCCGTCCATGTCTCCAGCCCTAGGAAGGCTTTCTTAACACATTAGGCTGATGGCAGATGTCACACTGTGCAGAGGGTCCCTAAGGCAGATTTGCAGGAGTCTGTGTGAAGGGCTTCCAGTACAGAGCCCCTGATAAAGAGTAGCTTACATTTCCTGGGTACAGTGGAGTGCCCTAAAGCTGGAAATGGCAAAACACAGTGGAGATGCCTGGATGCTTTTGCCTTAATTGTGTGGGTCTGGTGTTGGGGTGAGGGTGTAAGTGGTTTCTTGTTTCCTCTTCACACAGATGCTTCTAGCTTGAAGATTCTTAGCTTGCAAGAGACAAAGGAAAAGCTATAGGTTCATGGTAGTGGAATTCTCCACACTGCAGTGTTTCTTAAAACACATTTTCTCCCTCTGCCTGCTAAAGAAACTGCTTGCTCCTGAGCATCAGGGAATTTTGGGATTTATCTTTCTGACAGGGTGTTCTGAAGAGCTCCCTTGGCTGTGTGCCCACTCTCGGGGTTCTCTGGTCTTTTGTTTAAATCCCAGCCAACCAGATTCATTGCTGTGGATGCTGCTGCCTTTCATCCCTAGACTCTTGGATTTTTGCTTCTCCCCTGCCACACACTCTTGTGGCCACTATACCTGTGTCTGGAACTTCTCTAAGCCTTACAGGTGTGTGTGTGTGTGTGTGTGTGTGTGTGTGTGTGTGTCTGTGTCTGTGTGTGTGTGTGTGTGTGTGTGCAGGGGGAGGGGGCACCGTGGCACCGTGCTCATTGTCTTCAGCTCTTGTCACTGCAGCCTGGGCTTCTCTGGTCAGTGAGCTGCAGACTCTAAGGCTGGTGCTGCCTCTGTCTCCCTTTCTTGTCCCTTTCTTTCTTTTATGTTTTCCATATTTTTTTTTTTTTGTAGCGTGTGTATGTGTGTGCATGTGCAAGTGTGTGCATGTACTTGTGGAGGACAGAGCTGATATCATGTCTCCCTCAATCGCTCTCCTCCCTCCTCCCTCCTCCCGGCCTCTCCCTCCTCCCCTCCTCGTCCTCCTCCCTTCTCCCCCCCCCCTTCCTCTCCTCTCTTCTTCTTTTGTTTTCTTTTCTTTTCAGATGGTCTTATTAGTTAGCCCTGGCTGGCCTGAAATTCACTATGTAGACCAGGCAAGCCTTGAACTCACAGAGATCTTCTTGCTTCTTCTGCCTGAAAAATTCTGGGATTAAATGTGTGTACCACCCCTAGCTTTTAGCTTAGTGTTTTTGGGGGTGGGGGTTGGGGTTTTATTGAATCTGGACCTCATTGATTTGGCTAGCTGACCAGTGAGCCCCAGGAACTCTGCAGTACTAGCCCTCCCTTCCCCCACGACTGGAATTACAGATATGCTATCATGCCTGGCTTTTTACATAGGCACTGGGGTTCTGAGCTCAGGGGCTCAGTGCTTGTGTGATAAGCACTTCAGTGACTGAGTGATCTCCTTAGACCCTGCTTTCTAGTTTTTTCCTCTCCCCTGTGCTGTGTCTTCTTACAGGCTCTTAGAACAGTTGAGTACTTGGCAACCTAGCCTGGGTCCTGTGAAGAGATTTGTTTTTGATGGTCCCATTGGTTTAAAGCCACATAATTTAGAGTTGTAACATGCTCTTGGCAAACTCCACATTGCTCCCTCCTGGAGCAGATCTCTAGGTCAGGGATTTCTGGCAAGCCCAAGCAAGCTCTGTGTAGAGATGGGGGCTCAGGTGACCTGCAGGCTCAAAACTTGAACCAAGGGAAGAATGAGATGTCAACAGGAAGTCATTAAGGCACCAAAGCATCCTTCCATGTGGAGCCTGTAGTAAGGGAGGGATTGCTAGAACAGGTAACAAGCTCCTGTCTCTCCTAACAGCTTTACATGTTAATTCCAAAGATCCCATCTTTCCCACTGGTTCCATGCTGAACCATGGAAGACCCCAAAGGGGTTCAGATTGCCAGCAGACATCACCGTGCACTATAGGGTTGGCATTCCCAATGGTAGGATTCCCTTCTGTACAGGCACAGACAGAGATGCCTCTCAGTGACCTTAAGCTTTCCCCAGAAGTGGACTGCAGAGAAGACAGCGCAGGAAAAGCATTTATGGCAGAAAGTTGTAAATTCTCTTCTGAAACATTTTGTTATTTTTGAAGTCAGGCCCTTCCTGAGGACAGGAGAAAAGTACAGTAAAAATGAAGATAATCACAAACCTATATTTCTTATGTGTGCTTCCTACACTTGTGTTTCTCATTTCATATAATAAATTATATATATATATACATACATACATATATGTATATGTATGTGTATATATATGTGTGTGTGTATATATACATATACATACATATATATATATATATATATATATATATATACTTAGAATCATTTAGATGATGTCCCCAACTTGGAGGGAATGCTCTTCAGGATTGCCTATAAAATGCATTTTAAAAAGAAATTGATTTATAAATATTTTATTCACATACACACACACACACACACACACACACACACATGCACACACACACATGCCAGCATGTCTAATCAGAACATCTATACATTTGTTATAAATAAAAAAAAATGCCACGATCACACAACAACATAGGGATTCCTTTATCATTTGCACTGTCATTGAAGCACAGTTACTGAGAAGCTGCTTCTGACTTTACAGTCTTCATCGAAAAGAGACAGCTTCCAGGTGTTTCTGAAACTTGGTATCTGAAAGCAAAATAAGTGTACCATTGCATTACTTCATGCAAAGTCAGTACTCTGAAGTCTGGCACTAATACTTGGCAGAATTGCTTAGCAGTGACAGATATGCACACGCAGCTACTTTTAATCCAAGTTTTGAGAGGGATGCCTTGTCAGTATGTGAACTGTGTGTGTGTGTGTGTGTGTGTGTGTGTGTGTGTGTAGTTGGTTGTGGTTTTGACTGCTGTTTCTGGTTGCTTTTATATTTCCAGTTCTTTTGCATTGTGTCATATACATTTATTTCTCATGGGCCCAATTGCCAGTGTATGCTGAGACACAATCCTGACTGGTTTTCATACAGCATTCCTTTAAGTATAGGCCTGAGCAGTTTCTTTTTTGGCTCAGTGGGCTTTCAATAGAAGCAGCGATGTCTTTCAACACTGAAGGGGCAACGCTGTTCTCTATGAGCAACGCACTTCTGAAAAGCCATAAGTGCCTATGCAGCATGCTGTTTAAATGGTTTCCATTTAAATTTAGTTTTGTATTAACATTTTCTTTGTGTTAGCCACACCTGTGTACAATGTGGCTCTAGGCAGTTGTAAGTTCTGTGGCCAAATTGGAGTGGAGAAATGATACATTTTATCAGCCGTCATAGTGTTTAAGGTTATGCTTCTCTAATAAGAAAAATTGAAGCCTAGTTCTTTTCCCCAAACAGGGATTGCCATTGGCCAAATTTCTGTATAAATGTCATTTTCTCATTTCAATCAGTATACATGGTGACCACTGATTTTTACGACCGAGTTTGCTCTGTCGGAAAGGAGGGATGAGAAGGGCGGGTTGAGTTCAGTCACGTGGAGAGTTGCTGGCTTAAAGTAAAGCACATTTTATTTCACAGATGTGGGAGTTCTGATGTCTTTACTTCTGAACATTTAGCCAGCCGATCAGTCATAGAATTAACTCTATATTATTCTAATATGAAAGCTTCTAATTGAAAGTGCGGAGCACTTATGGGGCACTTGGCCTCCATCAAATTGATGAGAACATTAAGAGCTCAAGAGTGTTTGCCCAAAGGACTCAAATAAGCAGTTAGCAGAGGAATGAATTAACCACCAAAAGGCTCCCCACAAAATGTTGACTGTACTGGCAGGTTTAACGTCAGCTTGACACAGCAAGAATCTTCCCAGAGGAGGGAAACTCAATCAAGAAAATGCCTCCAGAAGCTGGGGCTTCAGGCAAGCCTGTAGGGCATTTTCTTAATTAATGACGCCTGTGGGGGAGTGCCCAGCCCGTTGGTGATGGTGCCACCTTGGGCTGATAATCTTGGTTGCTATAAGAAAGCAGGCTGAGCAAGCCACAAGGACTAAGATAGCAAGCAGCACTCCTCCATGGCCTCTGCACCAGCTCCTGCCTCCAGGTTCCTACCTTACTTCAGTTCCTGCCACATATGAGTTCCTGAGTTCCTGTCCTGACTTCTTCAATGATGAACAGTAATGAGGAAGTGTAAGTTCAATTAACCTTTTCCTACCCCAAGTTGTATTTGGTCATGGTGTTTCATCATAGCAACAGTGACCCAGACTAAGATATTGACCAAACCTAGAATTCAAAGACTCAGAAATGACAATATTATCCTATTAAATCGATAGAAACGGAACACAAGCTGTTCATATTTTCAAATTTTCAGCAAGTTGTTTTTTTTCTTTTTTTTCTCCTCTTCCACACTACTGGCTATATCCTTGGTGACTGCACATATCCACTGAAATGTAACATAGCAATATTACAAAATGGGTAAAGATATGAATCTACATTTTCCTTCAGTTCTGTGGAATATTCTGTATCCCAAGGAAACTATAATCGGGTGTCTCTTAGTTTGATACCAACATGAGAAAGAAAGGATTTATTTTATTTTAAAACTTGTAGTCTTTTGTAAATGGAAATCAGGTAGGAACTCAGGGAAGAATTACAGAAGCAGGAAGGGAAAAGAGACATTGAAAGATCACTGCATACTGGCTTGTTCCTTATGGCTTTCATACATACCCATATATACCACATATAAGGACCACTTGCCCAGGAGTAGTAGCACCCATGCCAGTCACCCACAGACTTCCCTACATGCCAGTCTGATAAAGACAGTCCCTCAGTTGAGATTCCTTCTTCCCAGATGATCTTGGCAAAAATCTAATCAGCACAATAGGTAAGGATATCCAATCTAGCATAATTTGATTAAAGAGAAATCAGGATAACTTCTAAGGGCCAAAGGTATGGGCAAGTCAGCTATAGTTTGCCCATCAGAACAAATAACGTGTAACCATTAAATAGGCACAAGAATTGTTTAACAAGTCAAAAAAGGTTATGTTGAGATAATGGAGAAAAAGATCAAAGTCCCAAGAGTCCTGTGTGCAGAACGGTGTGGGATGTTATGGTTGAAGTGAACACTCAGACCCTCTTTGTGAGGGACAGAGAGCTTCTAAGTTTGCTTTCCTCTTACTGCGTTTGTGATTAGGCTCTTTATCAATGTGAAGGGAGCAGGAAAGAATGAGAAACCTATTGTTGGACAGAGATGATGAGGGTGTCTGGTACAATGCTGGGTTCATGTGCTCTGTCTGTGGGTTTCACTCCCTCAATGCCTTGGATGAAACAGGAAGTAATTTTGGTGAAGTGACATGTAAAGTCTGCCCAGTTGGTGCTCTCTATGTAGAGAGGCATTTTCTGCAGCCTTACCTACCATTGAGAATACAAGCTACAGAACCAAGTGGAAAGAATTTTTTCCCTTAAGCATTTAAGAAAGAATCTTTAAGTCTTCTAATTCTTTGGATTCTTTACACTTAATTTCTAAAAGCATTATACATTTTATATACTTTGTATATACTTTGCATCATTATATATACATTGTATTATCTGTATAGTATCTCTACCTATACAGATACTACTGTGGAAGAGTACTACTGTGGAAGTAGTACTCTTATCTGTGATTGTCAATTGAGATCAGCATTTAAAGACCATTTTACAAACAGCCTATTGACTCCAGCTTTTAGGAAATGTACATCACTTTATGTCTTTTTTTTTCTGTAGTCCAGGTGTGCCAGATACAATCAGCTCCCACTAATTGTGATCACATGTCTTTAGATGAGTGTTGATATTTGCACAAATGCTTATTCATGTGTTTGTGGTAGATCTTAGCCATGAAGGCTCCATGTACTCCCTATGCTTCTGGCTTTCCAGTTACACATATTCTTTGTACAGTTTTCTTTATTGGAGTAGAAGAAACCGAAATTTAATTTCTAAAGAATATATTTTGGTACATTTGGAAATTCTGGGGCCTTCCCACTTATAATGAGGCTGCTATATGAGTGGCTCTGGTGCTTTCCTTTCAGCTTCTCATTCAGCAAACATGCCAAGGCATTTCTGGGCTCCAGACAGACACCTTGTGAGGTGCCAGTGTGGGGCTCTAGCACTGATTCGGTCTTTTCAGGCAGGATTCCTGTATGCCAGGTCTCCTTCTTCAGAGAACAACTCAGCTGTCTTGCAGGGTTAAATAGTCAGGGTTTACTCCTCGTGTCCTTATTAATCCCACATTGTGATTGTCACTAATAGGATTCAAAATACAGTCCCTTCCCTGCTAAGACTTAGCATGATGGACTGGAGAGATGGCTCAGTGGTTAAGAGCACTGACTGCTCTTGTGAAGGTTCTGAGTTCAAATCCCAGCAACCATATGGTGGCTCACAATCATCTGTAATAAGATCTGATGCCCTCTTCTGGTGTGTCTGAAGACAGCTTCAGTGTACTTACATATAATAAATAAATAAATCTTTGGGCCAGAGCGAGCAGAGGTCCTGAGTTCAATTCCCAGCAACCACATGATGGCTCACCACCATCTGTAGAGCTACAGTGTACTCATATACATAAATAAATAAATCTTTAAAAAAAAAAAGACAGTATGGCAAGAGAAGGCTAGCTGAGTGTTCTGAACATGAATTCACCCAAGGGTTATAGGACACAGAGAGCTCTGGCTTCTGCCTGATCAAAGAAGGCTTCACAGAAGATGTGGGACTTGGTTTTGAGTATTGGGGAGCATTTGAGTAATAGGTTCTAGGTCAGAACAAATTTGAATGACCTTGATGATGTAGTGCACAGAGTGAGTTTGGGAGCTACGGAAGGCTTCCTTTGTTTGTTGGAATGGGGCAGGAGAAGATGGACCCAGGGATGTTTGGAGAGATGGCATTCCTAGTCTTTGAAAGATGGTCTGGAACGGGCACAGAAACCCTAAAAATAAAGGTTTGGTTACTTCTACAGTGGTGGAGATGTAACATGTACCAATAATCTGCAGCTTTAGTTCAACTTAAGGCTTTTACATCCTCCAAATTCACAGATGGGTAAGCTTTTGAGAAATCACAGAGCATAACTCACACTGGAGACAGAGCTGTCATTTAGTGGGAATTTTGACTTCATTTAAGAAAAAATATATATAAAACAGACCCTTTTAGTTTTAAACTGTTGTTTTTTACTCTCTCTCTCTCTCTCTCTCTCTCTCTCTCTCTCTCTCTCTCTCTGTGTGTGTGTGTGTGTGTGTGTGTGTGTGCATGTGCATGCGTGTGAGACACACACGCACCTGTGGAGGTAAGAGCAAAGCCTACAGGAGTCTTTCCTCCCACCATTGTGAAGGTGGAGATCCTATTCTGTAGGCTTGGGGTGGGGCCTGAGAACACACCTCTCTGCTAAGTTTTAAGGTGAAGAACCTGTTTGGCTGGGGGCAGCAGGTTCTGCAGTGGGAATACATTGCATGTCTTGATGGTAGGAATGAATTTTGTATGACTATGTTTTAGTGTCTTTTGAATATTGCAGGGAGAGCAGATGCTATTTTCTATATACTTTCCTTGTTTACCAAATTATTAAAAACAAAGTACTTTCCATTCTGCCCAGTGTTACAGATTCACAAGTGTTACAAGTGACTTAACACTGTTTCCAAAGGACTTGGCAAGTTGCCAGTTTGACTATACCCTGGAAAATAGGCATAGTTTGTTTTGTTTGATAGTTACACAGGTTTGATAATTACACACTATGCCACCACCACCACTAAAAACAAACAACCTTCTCTGACCATCCCTTCTCCTTCCAAAGCCCCCAAACAAAACAAGGAATGAAGTATTTTGTGAATGATATGGGAAGTGAGTTAATGTTTTTGGTTTTGTTTGTTTTGTTTTGTTTTGAGGCAGTGTCTCACTATGTAGTTTTTTGTTAGCCTGTGGCTTGCCATGTGGATCAGGCTGGCCTTGAACTCAAGGAGATCTCTTTGCTTCGCCTCTGCTGTTCCGCCATGGTTGTGCACGCCTAGCCTGTAATTTAAGATGCAATGCATGCCCAGCACTTGGGAGGCAGAGGCAGGCGGATTTCTGCGTTCGAGGCCAGCCTGGTCTACAGAGTGAGTTCCAGGACAGCCAGGACTATACAGAGAAACCCTGTCTTGAAAAAACAAAAACAACAACAACAACAAAAAAAACTGCAATGCATGTAGCATTTTGATGTCATGAGACTTTATATGCTTATAAGAGTAATTTTAGGCAAGAAACAAAATTGTCCATTGGGGGAAAAACCTTAATCCTGATTATCTCTCTTGTAGAGAAATATCTAAAAATAGGCATTTTAAATAGGAAAATTATTAATAAAGAGAACAGGCCGGGTGAGGATTAAATTAGTCTGAGTTTAGTATCTTTTCTCACATGATTCTCACATCCTTTCACACTTGCTGCCTTTTAGAGATGCTCTGCCAGGTCAATTGCTTTATGTCTTTATATTTAAGATGATTGGAAAGTGCTAGTTCTCTAGTCCATGTAAAAAATGGCCTTGCTAAATTAATCAATATATACTTTTTAAATTATGTTGGAGTTATTAAGGATGTGCACTAGACTGTGTAGCTTATTTTCTATTCCTATTTTAATATAATGGAGTTATAGAACATTTATTTTTTCCGAGTGTCATGATGTGATTTTTTTCCCTTTTTTTTTCTTTTTCTTTTTTTGGTTTTTCGAGACAGGGTTTCTCTGTATAGCCCTGGCTGTCCTGGAACTCACTCTGTAGACCAGGCTGGCCTTGAACTCAGAAATCTGCCTGCCTCTGCCTCCAAAGTGCTAGGGTTAAAGGCATGGGCGACCACTGCCTGGCTGATTTTTTTTTTCCTCAAAGGTGTTGTTACATTTGTTGTGGTTAGTTTACATTGTTGCTGGCTCTAATTGTTTGTTGTCTACCTTAACCAGCAACAAGAAACCCACAGCCCCATGTATATACATACAGTGTGCACTTACACAGTGAGCTTGAGTTTTATAATGTTCTGTAAATATTTCCTCTAGTGTGGTTCTGGTAGTCCTTCAGTACGGATGCTCCTGGAGATACACATAGATGTTTCCACCAACTCCTTTAAGAAATTCCTCACCTATGGGTATGGGCGTGTATCCTAATTTTGTTTTTGTTGCTATGATAAACACAGACCAAAAAGGGTTGATTTGGCTTCTAGGTTGTAGTTCATCATCAAGGAAAGCTGAGACAGGAGCTGAAGCCGAGACTTCCTCGGAGGAAGGCTGCTTATTGGCTTTGCTTCTCATGACTTGTTCAGCCTGCTTTCCCAGGACCACCTTCTTAGGTGTGGCACCAACCACAGTGGTCTAGGCCCTCCCACATTAATCATTAATAAACAAAAATCTGATGTCTAGCGCTTACTCATGATTCCTGGGCTCCAAAGAGCTCAGACAGATCATTTCTTTGGTTCTGACATCCATTTACAACACACCATTTGTCATCTTGTAGGCTAATGCTGGTTCCACTCTTCACTTGCTACTGTCCTCTATGGTCCTTCCACGGTCCTGGCGTGACCAATATTCTGGGATCTCCGCTGTAGCTGTGGCTGCACCTTCATCAGTGGCTTCTCTTCAGGAACTCTTGATAAGTCTCAGCTTTCCTCCATAACCCCAACAAACCTGCCTGCATCTTTCATGCCTCCAGAACCGGAACCATGTGGAAGGACCTTAACACATTGCCAAGTTCAGCCCCCAGCTTGTAGTGCAGGCTTGGGTCCTTCTGGACCACAGCGTATCTGAGCTGACCCCGAGGAAACGTTCCCCAGAGGATTTCATCTTGGTGATGCTGGTCTCTGTTCATCACAGCTGATTCTTCAGCCCCAGCTGACCCGCACCTGTTGTCCCAGTAAAGCAAAGGTTTCACTTCCACAGATTCTTAATCCAAAATATCTCATAAGTGACTCTGATAGTCCTTGCATCCCTTTGAAACTGAACAAGCTGGGCCTCCATCATCTGCCTCTTTTTCAACGTCGCTGCCTTCCAAGTTCCTATAACAGCCTGTTCATGCCTGAGCATTCAAAGGCCTTTCCTATCTCAGAGTGCCAAACTCCTCTCACAAAACAGCACAAGACATAAAAATCCATGATGTCTGGTCTCCCACAGGAACTCCTCATGTGCTTGGGTCTCTCATAGGAACACCCCATGTTTCTGGCACCAGTTTCTGTCCTGGTTTGCTTTTCTGTGGCTGTGATAAAACACTGATCAAAATGAGTTGTGGAAGGAAAGGATTTATTTTATTTTCTGATTACCAGGTCTTACTACATCACTGAGTGATAGAGTCAGGACAGGAATGTGAGGCAGGAACTGAAGCAGAGTCCATGCAGAAATTAGTTCTTACTGGCTTTCTCAGTTTGCTGTTCACTGGGTCCAGGTCTGGCACTGCCCAGAGTGACTGGACCCACCTTTCCTAACCAATCACTAATCTATGAGTGGCCACAGACATGCCCAGAGAGGATAGTGTGATGAAGACAGTTTCTCAGTTGAGGTTCCTTCTTTGCTGGTGCCTCTACTTTGTGTCAGATTGACTAAGAGCCAGCACAACACTGAATCTTTGCAGGATATAGAGATTTAGCGAGATCAGCTGTCTGGATAGAGTGGGCTCAGACTCAATGATAGCACACACTTGAGGGTCTGTTTGTGTTTATATCCAATATTGCTGCTGACACACTTCATTTCTCTGGGCCTATATAGAGCCTCCTTTATGCTCCACATTAGAATCCCTTATTGAAGGAGCTGTTTTATGTATTTGTACTCTGGAGTTGTTATAGAAGCCATCGCTCTTGATGGAGTGGTCCATGTGTTCGGCTGGCTTATGGGGGATGAAGTTGGACATACTTGCTTTCCAGACTGAACTCCTTGGTACTTGGCTCTGTAAAGCACCTCTGCTCTTGCTGTCTCACAGAGTAAGATGATATTCCAGTGGTCATCATCTTTTATCAACTCATCAGTATATTTTGGAGTGTTCTTATAAAGCTCCAGGAAGCTGAGCTTACAATGTTGAAAAACTCCTTTGTTTCTACCTAAAAGGACAGGATGTTCATTTCTATCAGATCTTTTCGTGTACCGGCCCCAACTTGTGTGTCTTTGACTAAGCACCTATTGCTTCATAAGGCACGCCAGGGAATTAACAAGAAAGAGTCAGTGTGGAAAATGTTCCCTGCCTGACCTCAGAGCCTCACACTGAAGAAAAGCCAGCAAGTGGCCTCAAGAAATGTGTGGGTTGGATGAACCTGTGTGGTTTTTCTTTCTCCATTTTTGCATGTTCTGTTTCTGAACAGTTTTATTTTTTTAAAAAACATTTTATTTATTTTATTTTTATCCGTATGAGTGTTTTTCCTGCATGTATATATGTATACCGTGTGCATGCTTGGTTCAGTGGAGCTCAGAAGAGGATGGTGGATTTCCTGGACCCAGAGATATATATGGTTGTGGACCACTATGTGGGTGCTGAGAACTGAACCCAGGACCTTTGCAAGATCAGCAAGTGCTTTTTAAATTCTGAGCCATCTCTCCATCCCTGTACGCCTTTTTGTTTTTGCATTTTTTAAATCGCTTTGTACTGATGCCATGATGACAGATACAGTGTGGTAACTGCATAGTGCTCATGCTGAAAATGCTGGCGACAGTAACTGAGAGGCTGTGTCCCAGGCATTGTGCTCCTCACAGGGCAGTAACATCATTGCTGTGCTGTCTGGAAGGTGTGACAGTTGGTGTTGTACTCAGAGCATGACATGGGAGGGTAGGTGGTGTGAAGCGAAGCAGTGGAATGGGGCCCTTGGGTGACAATCCCTGTGTCCCCAATATTTGGCATCCTCAGTCCTTTCTCACATTTGTTTTCAAAGGCCAGAATATTCAGTCAAAAAGAGTATTTTTAAAAGGACTTATTTTAAAAATTGTATGTGTGTGCATGTCTGTGTTTGTGTGTGCATGTGTGTATATGTGTGTGTTTGCATGTGTGTGCATGTGTGTATGTATGTGTGTGTGCATGTGTTTGCATGTGTGTATGTGTTGCATATTTGTGTAAGTGTGTATGTGCATGTGCGTGTGAGTGCAAGTGCTCTTGGAGGCCAGAGGCATTGGATCCCCTGGGACTGGAGTCAAAAGTAGTTGTGAGCTGCCTAATGTGGGTTCTGGGACCCACACTCAACGGCTCTGCAGAAGCAACATGTGCTATTAATTGCTAAGCTGTCTCTCCAACCTCAGGATTTATTTATTTATTTATTTATTTATTTATTTTTATTTTCAATAAGTTTATTAGATATTTGCTTTATCTACATTTCAAATATAATCCCTTTTCTTGTTACCCCTCCAAAAAAAACCCCTATTCCATCCCCCTTCCCCCTGCTCACCAGCCCCCTCCCTACTCTAATTTCTGACCTGGCATTCCCCTACACTGGGGCATCGAGCCTTCACAGGACCAATGGCTTCTCCTCTCACTAATGTCTGAAAAGGCCATCCTCTGCTACATATGTAGCTGGAGCCCTGGGTCCCTCCATGTATACTTTTCGGTTGGTGGTTTAGTCCCCAGGAGCTTTGGGGGGTACTGGTTAGTAAGGATTTATTTTTAAAATAAAAAAAGAAAAGACAAGTGTGTGTCCCTGTGTGGCAGATTTGGTTAAGTAGTTGGTCAGAAAGGGCAGCCATCATGGCAGGTAGACATGAGCTAGGTGGCAGCTGTAGGAATGGTTCTCTGTATCCTTAGAACTCAACAGACATTGAGTGTGTAGAGGTGCTGAGCTCAGCTGTGCCCTCAACCCATGCCAACAACTGCAGAGGGTGAGCATCTGTGGACTGGACATCTGTGTGAGATGGAGGCAGGGTGGGCCAGTGAATCCCTGTAGAAGTCGGGATTGAGATGATTGTGCACATTTAGGTGCTTGGTAGAGGAGGCTGGTGCTGGGAACTGGCTGTTTACCTGTTTATACCCAAGGGAGTCACAGCTCTCGCTCTGTCACTTTGCCCTGGGGTGGAGCCACACCTGATAGTGCTTTGTGGATGGTCGCATTCGTGCAGGACTGCGGCCAGGGCCAGGATCAAGGGACCCAGCCATGTGTGTGACTCTACCATTGAGTGTTCAGAGAAGAAAAGAAGTCTGAACAAAGTCAGGCTTCCCTTTCCTTCTCTGCCCCTGACTTGCTGGATTGATGTGGAATCTTAGGAACCTTGGGTAGCCTGAGAACTCTTAACATTCAGTTTAGTAAGCAAACTGCACAAGAGATTAAATATGTAGTTTTGCAAAGAAGAAAACTTTGTAGGTATGTTTTAAAAAACAAATTTATACTTTTAACACACAGATTAAAATCTTGTTGCATAACATTTTGTATTTTCTTTTTCCTTCCTCTGTGCTGCAAATAGAATCTAGTCCTTTCAAACTCTATTATCAATGACCTGAATCTTGAAATCTCCTAAAATCTCTTATGAATAAGTATAGTTATTTACTGTTTTGTTTTGTTTTGGTTTTCTAAGACAGGGGTTCTCTGTGTAGCCCTGGCTGTCCTGCAACTTGCTCTGCAGGCCACGCGCTGGCCACGAATATAGTGATCCGCCTGCTTCTGCCTCCTGAGTGCTGGGATTAAAGGTGTGCACCACCATTGCCTGGCTATTTACTGGTTTAAAGACAAAAATGTTTACTTACATTAATATATCAAACACTCTGAATGGCTAGCATGTTCTTCCCATAGATACCATGGTATGATGTTTATATATAATTGTTCTTCTTTGAGCTGGGTGTGGTGGCACACGCCTGTAATCCCAGCACTTGGGAGGCAGAGGCAGGCGGATTTCTGAGTTCGAGGCCAGCTTAGTCTACAGAGTGAGTTTCAGGACAGCCAGGACTACACAGAGAAACCCTGTCTCGAGAAAACAAAACAAAACAAAACAAAACAAAACAAAACAAAACAAAACAAAACAAAACAAAACAAAACAAAACAAAATTGTTCTTCTTTGAATATTTAATTCATCTTTCTGGATAGTTTACCACACAGTAATTATTTATATGACAATCTTTATGTTAATATCCAATTTAATCTATTGATTCTGAGTGAAATTACCCACTGGGAACAATGCACTGCCATCGCATGCTCTGTGGTAGTCTCCTCACCTGTAGAGGAGCTCACTGGTGAAGTCTCCTGCTTCCTCTGGTTTTCTTTGCTAATACTATACTTATTTTGTTACAATGTTGCACTTTTTAGAAGTCCTTGTGGTGCTTCTGCTTCCTGGAGTTGCGGAGTTGTATGGTGAGGGGTACATTGTTGCCTTCTCTGCAGCAGGAGGGGCTAACAGGTGTTTGTTTGCTGAACCCTGAGGAGAACTCCATGCACGTTCAAGATCCTTGTGCTCTATATTAATGCCAAGTAATTTTGCAAGCAGCCTTTCATTAGCTCAATTACAAGGTTGGATTTAAAGAGATGTGGAGTCAGAGAGTCTTCCTGAGCTGCTGGAGGGTTCCAGAACCCTCTGAGAGCTGGTCTGATAACTTAGGCCTCCTGTGAGAGCACACCTTCCCTGGGAGTAGACTGGTTCTAAGCCACAACATGAGCCACCTGCTGGGCTCGCTAAGAAGTGTCCCTGTCTACCTACCTTCTTTCTTTTTACTTTCTTAATAGCTGATGTTACCCCATACATTTGGCACCCTAGGACCTGGACTCTGTAAAAAACACACTGGCAGTGGAGAATGCCCAGTTGCCTGCTACCCCCTGCATCAGACTGGAGAGTTTCTTCAAGCTTTTAGATACCTAAATTTAAGTGAAGTCAGATAGTTGTTTGGCCTCAGAAAAAAAGTTTTTTTTTTTTTTTTTTTTTTTTGGTTTAGGCAAGTCAGTGTGAAGCAAAGTTGGAGTTTATTAAAGGAAAAACTAACACAGGAGTATGGATATGGACTTCTGAGGAGTTGCAGTTAAGCATCTTTGCAGAGTAGACACGTAGTGGTTGGAGCCATCGCTCAGGACCTGTGAGATCTCATGATGCTTCTCTGAGGACTGGTGCTTAATTATCTGCACCCACACGGAGGCTCACAACTCTCTGTAACTCTAGTTTCAAGGCATTTCAAGGCATTCTCACCTCCATGGCCACCAGACACACATGTGAACATCCATACATGCAGGCAAAGCACACACATAAAAAAAAAATCTAAAAAGAATTACCCATATATACCATTTTGGTAGACTTCTGACACTATACCTCAAAGAATAGCTAAGGAGACTAAATGAGATCCCAGGGTGGTTGCTTTGCATTGGACAGGATCACAGCTGATAAGCTAAGTCTCTGGGTTAAAAGGATTTAAAAGGAGAAGTTAATATTTTTACTGTAAACAAAGATTTAATCTTATAACTGAGATTTCTAATATCTAGGACAGGAGTAAGGTGGTATAGGTTTAGGCCTTAAACATGGATGGGTGTAATTTTAACATAAAATACCTCTATAAGAGGGATATTATTTCTCTACGCATCCTTCACAGTGAGTGTTCATTGTGCTGGATGACTCGTTTACATTTATTTAATGTGTAGGAGTGTTTTGCCTGCACACCACATGTATGTGCTCCATATGTGTAACTGGTGGTTGAGGAGGTTGGAAGAAGGTATTGGATAGCTCAGAAACAGAGTTAGCTGTGGTTGTGAGCTGTTGTGTGGGTGCTCGGAACTCAGCTCGGGTCCTGTGGATGAGCACCCCACCCCCTATCTGCTGCTCCGTCTCTCCGGTCTCTGCTGTAACTCTTGACTCTCTGGTGAGAGGCTTCAGCCAGGTTGCAGAGTCTCTCATGGCTCCGTAATTTTCCATCTTTGTATCATACCTTATATAAGCTTTAGAGCTCATGTTCAGCCCCCGAAGGCCTTCTCATAAGAGGCATTGAATGTGTTCCTTTCAAGAAGCCCCCGGAAGGTCATATGGCCTGTGAACATAGCAAATCTTTTTTTGGGTATTCAGCTTGCACCAAACTGCTTCTTATATCTTTTGCGATCACACTGGCTGCTCCTGTCATTCAGCTTCTTGCTTAAGCTTGTGCAGCTGTCTAGCTCCTTTATGGGCTAGGGCACCTTTAACTGTGAGACTTTGACCTCACAGCACCCTAGTGGGCTATGTCCATAGTCTTTCTTGATGTCCTAGCTAGCTGCAGTGCTTGATCTTATGAGTATCTGAAGTTTATTTTAATGGGGGGGGGGAGCCTTGTAGTGCTTGTGCGTTGTAACCTGTGTGCATTGTCTTTTTGGCCATGAGCCTTTTGGATATAAAGCAGGTTTTACTCAACAGAGTCCCTAAGTGGGTGTTATGCTTAGGGGACCTAAATACCACTGAGTCTCCCAGTCAAGCGTCTTTGTTTCCCAAACTCTTCATTCTTACCTCTGAACATTTTTCTCAACATTTCTTGTCTTATATCCTCAGTTTTTTTCCTTTTAATTAAATATTTAAGATATCAGAGCTGGTAAGCGTCTCAGCAGGGAACCGCCCTCATTAGAATGTGTACCTGTCTTGCGGTTTTGTGGTTTTTCCATTAACTTCTGCCCGGGAGTTTCTAATCTGCTTTGGGCAGAAAGCACATGTAGGTAATTGGTTTCTGATTAGGAGTCGCCTCTGACACTTCCTATTGAAATGCTTTGCTGTCTGTGATATGAAGCAGATGGTCGCATATGGTAGAACAGATGTCAGGGTGGAATCCCAGGCTTTAGAATCTGTTCTTGTACCTGGCAGTGTTTCCCTTGGCAAACACCCACTTAGGATCTGCTTGCTTCAGTTTTTCCCATAATTCATTTACCCCTCAACATGCACCACACACACTAAGCTATTTTGAGGGTAGCTTTGCACTATGGAAATGTTTACACACAAATGGCTAGAGGGGAGAAGAAAAGCTCTTGGGTACCTGTCACTCAACTTGCACAACTATCAACACCATCACGTGGCCGTTTGGTTTGATCTGCAACTTCTTCTTTATCTGCCCCATTTTCCATGGTCAATTCTCCAAAAACAAACAAACACCCCCCCCCAAATCAATTACTGTGTATATGTCACATGACACTGATGAACATGTTACAAAGTTTTAATAATTTAAGATTTTGTTGTTGAGAGAGGGTCTCAATTGGATAGCCTAGCCTGGCCTCGGGTTCCTTCCTCAGCTTCCCAAGTGTTAGAATTACAGGTGTGTACTGCTACACCTGGTTTTTTTTTTTTTTAAATAGGAGATATTGTATTTGGTGAGCTACATGATTTAGACAGATGGTGCGCCTTTAGACATTTCCACGAAACCACGAAACCACAGGTTGTTTATGTCCTGGCGATTCTGAAGACAGACACCTGTGGACAAAGAAGATCTTGATGGGTCCTAGAGAATTCAAAACCTGAGATGTTTGGTGTTAGTTGGCTAATGCCTGGAATAGCTCACAGCTTCCCAACCTTATGCAGATGGAAGTCCTTTGGTTTTAGGAAGGCCACGTATGGGTAGCTTTAGGGGTGCCGTGCAAATTCCAGATTCTATATGTCTATACTCTGGAATGGGTTGAGAACTGAAATCTAGTTCCTACTAATGGACATGTAAGGGAGAGTGAAAGTCCTGTGAGATTTACCCTCCTTATTTGTTTATTTACTTATCTATCTATCTATCTATCTATCTATCATCTATCCATCCATCTATGGGGGACTGTCTATCCCAGTCCGTTCTAAAAACCCTATATGCAGCTGAGTAGAACCTTGAATTCCAGATCCTCCTTCCCTCTGCCACCAAGTTCTTGAGCTACAGACGTGTTCTTACCTTTTTGATTTTATTTTTGGAGACAACGTCTCACCATCAGTTAAAATGTGACGGTAAGCTGCAACAACTGTGAGCCTTGGTGAGTGAGCCCAGTGCTTCTGTGGTGAGTCCACACCACATGTGTGCTGCACAGATGAACTCTGTGCTTACATGTTCATGCGTGCAAGCACTTCATACCTTTGCCCAAGATTCCTGTCTCCCAGGCTGTTTATCATGTTTCTTCTGGAGGTGGCATATTCTTCTCCAGAGTTGTCACAGGGTTCTCTCCCTTTCCCGTCTCCCCCCCTCCCCCTTTGCCCCTTCACCTTCCCATACTCACACGGCACACCTGTCATCACATTTCTGAAGTAAGAAGCCACAGTCATTTCCTTGGAGAGAAGTGAAGAATACTCTACAAAACCACAGACAATAGGAGGAAGCTGTAGGTCTTGGCTCACACCAGCTCTCCAAGGTAACGTGGTCACTTTAAGTAGCAGGGGAGTGTCACCACTCTACAAGTCAGAGCGTGCCACTCTGCCACTGGGGCACTCCAAAGAATTTTGTAACTTGGGAGTGTTTCTAAAATGTCCCAGTGATCATTTCTTAGAGTGGAAAAATAGAATAAAAATGGAAAGAAAGCAGGCATAAATATCGATGAATGTTTAATTAAAAATTCCCCTTCCATATGAATTTTATTCTAACCAAGGAAGGATACATGAGAAATAGGGAATTGGACAGTTTTTCTTTTCACTTTTAAAATTATGTGTATGTGCTGGGCTGGAGAGATGACTGAGCATGAACGTAAGAGCTTGTATTGCTCTTCCAGAGGACTGAGGTTCAGTTCCCAGCACCCACATCACATGTCATGACCCCTGGTAACTCCAGCTCCAGTGGATACAAGTGTTCTGGCCTCTGAGAGCACTCTGCTCATATGAATGCATACATGCCCATAATTAGAAATAAACAGTGATACAAAAATTGTATATACAGAAAGGGTGTCAGAACCCCTGGAGTTGGAGGTACAGACAGTTTTGAGCCAACCAGTATGCATGCTGGGACACAGGAGCAGTGTGTGCTCTTGACTCCTTGGTGCCTCTCCAGTCTCTGGATGTGTAGTTTTCTAGTTCAGAAAAGAATACATTTGAATTAGGGTTCTTTTATACATACATACATACATACATACATACACACACATATATATATATATATATACACACATATATATATATATATATATATATATATATATTTTTTTTTTTTTTTGGTTTTTTGAGACAGGGTTTCTCTGTGTAGCCCTGGCTGTCCTGGAACTCATTCTGAAGACCAGGCTGGCCTCGAACTCAGAAATCCGGAATTAGGGTTCTTTAAAAAAAAACAAAAAAAAAAAAAACAAAAAACAAGGGTAGATTCCTTGTGACCCTCCTCTTTCTTGATGAGCATTATGCCCAAACAATGACAGATCTTCTACAACCGATCCAATGATTTAACTTTTTTCTCTTATTCATGTAGTTTTTTTTTTTGTTGTTGTTGTTGCTCCATGAAATGTTCTTCCCAAACTTAGTAGCTTATGAAGAAACCCAAACTTCCTTGATTCAGTTTCTAAGGCCAGGTCACTAGATGTTGTATTATTGGATCGTTATGGGTAGCCATGTCTTGAGGCTTGAATAGGGCTAAGAAACCATGTAAGGTCCCCTGGTGGGGCTGGGTGGCAGTGGGTAGGTTCTTAGGAGCCAGTTTGGAGGTGACAATACACCACTTCTGTAGGAGTCTGCTCATTAGGAGTGAGTGGGGTGGGGTGGGGTGGGGCGGGGGGGGGGAACACTTGTTCAGGCGTGTGAACACCAGGAGACAGGATGATATACGGGAGGGACTGTGTATAATGAACTTTACTTCTATAACATGGTCTATAGAAACCCAGAGTTACATCAGGCTTGTTGCATGTGCATACCCAATGGTGGTGTGAGATTTTGATTAGTTAAATTATGTTTGCAGAAATGAATAAAGAGGGTTAGAGAGAGCTTTGCCCCGGGTTCCATCCCCAGAGCGCGCGTGTGGGGTGAGAACGAATGAGTCCTGTTCCAAGGGAAATAAAATTTATTTTTATTCATGAGTTCTAAGCTGATTATTTACAGTGGAGATAAAGTAGAGATCTCAGCAGTATACACACAGCTTTTTATTATATTAAAAATCAGGCCCGAGACTATTTTCTGTTTTATTTCATATATGAAGTGAATTAACTCCTGAATTGCTCTCCTGGGTGCCTTTATTCAGTAATCTTTGATATTAGTTTTTGTCAGCATATTGTGCTGGCAGAAGTCTTTGTGTTTAATGTGATTTTTGCTTGGAATACTTTTGCCTTCATCTTCGATGGGCTGTGGAATTGGCCGCTCTAACTAATGCTCTTCATTACCCAGTATCGCAAGAAACTGCTGGGCAGAGCCGGCTGGCCTGCTGCTGGGACCTTTCCCACTCCCGCCCCTCCTCTTCCTTTGGCTCCCAAGTACCAGGAATATAGACAGACATCCCTTCCTTAGGGTGGTTTCTCTTTGCCTTCTTCACATGCTGTAGATTGGAATCTGTGATTGCCAAGTCCACATCCTCAAAAGATCTGTGGAAGGTCACAGCTTCCAGACCGTCTTTTCTCCCTTTGCTGAGACACCAAAGTCACTTCTGAAAATATTAGGTTAGACACTGGTGGTAAATAGGCAGCGAAAGAAAATACAGACTGCTTTATTGATGATGGTACTGTTTCTTTTTGTGTGCCAGCCCTGTAGTAAGGACTTAGGAAGGACTTGTCTGCCTTTAACATTTAAAGTGTCTACTTTTCCAAGGTTACATGTGGGGTACTGTTCCACCAAGGAAGATTTCAAAGAAATGCGTTGAAGCATGGCATTTTTTTTCTCTGAGCATGGCACAGATGTAACTCAGTTGTGTCATTGCTGTCTTGGAGTCTGGTAGCCCAGTGAGCAAAGCAGTACCATGACAGATCTGTGGCAGTGGCAATGGTGCTGTTTATTGACATCCTCTGGCAGATGGAAGGAGGGAAGGGTCACAGCACCAACCTGGCTTGCAGCCATTTCTCTTTCCTCCAGTTTCAAAGGGTCTTGAGAGATGCAGGGTTAACTGGGGCGGGGGGCTCTAGTTTCCATGAGGTTGTCTGTCATTCATGATAGGGTAGAACTTGCGTGGTGCTGTAGCTGTTTTGGGGTCCTCTGTACACCTCTGTAAGCAACCCTTTATCCATACTCTGTAATCGAGCCAATAAACTCCTTGGTTCAGTGATTTGGACTCGAGCCTAATTTTGTCATTGATGTCCTATCTGGGGAGCACACAGACGTTTGTTCATGTCTCCTCAGGAAAATTATAAAGTCACTGGTGTTTGGATAGTCAGATGTGGCACCTTGTGAGGTCACAGTTGGCACCAGTTTGCTTGTTCCTGAAGTCCCCTGGAGCTTGTCTGCCAACTTTTCCAAGGGGTGTCCCAGCTCATGTTGTGTTTTTCCATTTGGGAAACCCACATGTCTGTTCTTTTGTCATGGAGTTTGACATAGGGGGATCCAAAGTGGAGGGTTATCCTCAGGTACATAGCCAATTTGAAGCTAGCCTGAGGTACACGAGACCCTGTCTCAAAAATAGCAAAAGAGGGTCCTTTGTGTGGATAAGGAATGATTGATTCATCCTGGTGTTTAGCGCAGTGGAAGCCGGAGTGTGGTAATGTCACATGTCACCAAGTGCCATAGGATTTCACTTGAAGCCCACACCATCGCCTTTACTGCTACATTTCCCTGCATCTAGAACAGGATGCAACACCAGAGTGCCCATGTCTGCATTGTTGACTGAAAGAAGTCACCACTCAGTCTGATTCTTGTGAAGCTCATGAGCTGAGTTTTGTCAGTAGAGGGAGAGGGAGGAGCAAGAGAGGCCTTGATGCAGGTGAATTGTTCTACTATGGTCAGGCGTGGCTGCTCACTGAGGAGTGAGGTGGCAGGCAAAGGCACAGAAGCAGCCTAGGAAAGGCTTGTAAGATGTGGAGGGCTGGGGTGGTGTGGGTTGTGGTCATTAAGAGCTGAGCTCACCTATCCACCTAATCCTACATTTTCTGCATTTTTCATGATCCAGATTGCGTAAAAGAATGGCTAAAGCCACAGCCCTCAGTCTAGCCCAGTGCTCTGTGTTCCATGGATGATCGGTAATAGATTTCATGTAGCAAACTGTCCCGTGGCCATGCCCGGCTGCACGGGAGAATGAGTCCCAGGTTTTTCTCTCCTTAGTAAGACAGCCATGACTAGAGCGGTTCAGACAGGATGCCAAGTCGGCTGGTTACAGCATTCGCAGCAGAGCTGTCTTGTGGCTCCTGCTCACTTACTCACTGGGTTGTGAACTGGCTGTAACATCTTTCTCAAGTGGGTCTTGAGACACGTTGGTCTTGGAGCCTTTGATTAAGCAGATTTTCATGAGTAAGCTTTTATGGCGAGCAAGCGATAATTGCACTTCTGGGTGCACTAGCCGGGGATACTCGGGGGCTGTGAGTTTCCTGATAAGACACCTGAGACAGGATAAGGCTTGTGTTCAAGTTCAAACAGGTGACCTGATGAGTTTATTGGCCTTATTACAGAGCGTGGGTGAAGCGTTACTTATAGGTGTGTAGGGGACCCCAGAACAGCTGCACCCCCACAAAGTTCCACCCATCATGAATGATAAAGAACAACTGGAGTGTAATTTATTTTTATTTTTATTTTCGACTGAGGTGTGTCTAAGGTGGCAGTAGGGATTGTTAGGATTCTGTCTAAACTCCACCCCACAGTTACCTGGCAATAGTCAGGTATGCCCCTCCCCACAGTTACCTGGCAACAGCCAGGTAGGTCTGGCCTACTATAAAAGGGGCTGCTTGCCCCTCCTTTCCCTCTTATTCTCTTCCTCTCCTCTCTCTTTCCTCTTGCCCTCTTGGGCTCTCCTCTCTCCTCATTCCCCTCTCCCCTCTCTCCACGTGGTCATGGCTGGCCTCTACTTCTCTCCTCTCTCCTCTCTGCCTTTCTCTGTCTCTACTATCCCCTTAACTTCCTTCCTCATGCCCTAAATAAACTCTATTCTATACTATACCAGTGGTGTGTCTGGTCCCTCAGGGGGAAGGGATGTCTCCGTATGGGCCCGCGGAGGCACCCCCTTCCCCCACACGCCCATACAACATACTCTTATGCCGCTTTCTCTTTTTATGATCACAACAGGAATTATTATCACAAAGACTGATTTTGCATTCCTCCCTCCCTCCCTCTTTTTTTCTTTTTCTCCTTCCCTTCTTCCTCTCCCTCTTCCTCCCTCTCCCCCCCCACTTCGTTGTGTGTGTTTACACGCATTATAGTTAGATGCATGTGCCAGAGGGTGTTGTAGGAGGGTCTCTTAAACCAACCCAGAGCTCACCAATTGGTTAGACTGGCCGGCAAACCCTAGGAATCCTCCTGTCTCAGCTTGCAGGAATTACAGGAGTGTATCATACCACCCTGCTTTTTCCATGCGTGCTGGGGTGGGGGTGGGGGTGTCTAGACTCAGGTTCCACACTTGTATGGCAAGCCCTCACCGACAAAGCTCTCCCCAGCCCCTCAGACAGCACTTGTGCTGGTGCATGATGGCTGTGCTCCTGAGAGGATCTGGAACCACTTAGCGGACTCCCTCTGGGCATGCTCATGAGAGTGTTTCTAGAGGGGTTAGCTGAGGTGGGAAGACACAAGATAATGAAGCAGCACCATGCGATGACCTGGGAGTCCTGGACCAAGTAAGGTGTCAGTGAGCCCCAGCATCCTTGCTCTTTCCTTCCTGACTGCAGATGCAGTGTGACCAGCTGCCACACGCTGCTGCCCGCCTGCCTTCCCTGCCCGGTTGGACTGTACCCTCCAGCTGCGAGACAAAATAAACCGCTCCTCCCCTGAGCTGCCTTTGTCAGGAGTCTGTCACAGCACCATGACAATAAAGAATGCATTACTCTTGGGTGTGTTGATGTTTTCCAGTTGTTTTCTTAAGGGTGGTAGGATTTTCTTTTAACCATAGAATGGTAGGTTGACCCTAGCAGCTAGTTGTAAAACTATTTCCCCAGAATTCAGAAAATGAGGGCTGACCTCAGAAAGCAGTGGTGTGCCTTACTGGGAGGTTTATTAATATATAGTCAAAATATTTAAAAATCCTTCACTGGGTTTCTCTCTCTCTCTCTCTCTCTCTCTCTCTCTCTCTCTCCTTCCCTCTTTCCCTTCTGTGTGCGTGCGAGAGAGAAATTTTAGCACAGAGTTGCTTAGAAAAGTACCTTTAATAAACACACTTTGGCAGGTCGTTAGAGGATAGATGGTGTTTATTGTCCAGCTATACTAGGGTTAGGATTTTGTATATATAACTTTAGATCTTATTGTTTCTATGATGTGGGTGGTATGAACCACAATTTGTTAGAAGCCTGGTGTCTTGCACAATCTCGCAGAGCCTGTATATGGAAGATGCAGGTTTGGGTGTCAAGAATATCTGACTGCAGTTGCTGTCTGGAGGGAGGAGAAGGAACCATCTGCGAGAGAACATCCTCTGGCTGGGGACAGTGGGAGGAAGAAACTAGAGTTTTGCCCTGTTCTGAGAATTCCCTGTGTGCACCCAATCCCTGGAGATGCTGTACTAGTCTACAGCAAGTTGTTAGAGGTGTTACAAACCACAGGCAATCACTTTTGGGTTGAAAATTGCAGATCTTTATAAAATGGGAATAACATTTATTAACACCAAATTAATTATGACAAACACTGTATTTTTTTTTTAACAGATATTTCTTATATGGTGGGAAATAAAAATGGATAAACTTGAGACTTGAAAAGGAAATGTGCCTTATTGGCACATCAAGGGAGCAACTCTATGGCTTGGTAAAATACTATAAGATTATATATTTTAGGTGTATGTGATAATATGTTTCAGGGCTGTAACCCGCTTTTTAACAGAAGAGAAGCTCGAGGCCTTTTGTTTCCCTCCTTCCCTCCCTCCTTCCCTCTCTCCCTCCTTCCCTCTCTCCCTTCCTCCCCCCTTCCCTTTTTCCTTCCTTCCCAGACCTGAGGTCGGAGCCTGTGCCTTGGAAGTTCTGCCCTGGTAGTTTCTGCTCCCAGAATGAGTTGTCCAGGGTTTGAGCGCACACTCTTGATATTGTATAAACATGACTATAGGTGTGCTAAACAAAATTCTGTTTGCATGTTTGAAAAAAAAATTAAAAATTTAAAAATGCAAGACTAGAGATGTGGCTTACTTGGTTCACTGCTCGCCCACACACTCAGACTTGAGTCCCAGTGCCACATAACTTGGGTGTGGTGGCATATACTGTAATCCAGCACTGGAAGTTGGGGGCAGAAGTTCAGGCTGGCCTGGAATAGATCCTGTAGTATATTCACTACTGCCACCTCCTCCCCTCCCCCTCCTCTCCCCATACGCATACCTTCTCAAGGCTGTTTCTTTTAGATCAGGGCAAAGAGTCGCTTAGAAATTGTACACGAGACTATTCATATATAAAGTTTTCACAGGATAGATGAAGGGATTTTACGCAGGAAAATTTGCAGGTTGGAAAATGTCACTCATTCACATTTGGTAAACCTTAAGCTGTATACATAGGGAGCGTGTCCGTGTGCTGAATCTCCTCTGAGGATGGCTGGCCACATCACCACCTTTTTGCTGGCCGTGGCTCAGCCTCACGTCTTTTGCACTAACACTCGGTAGGTCCAGAGTGTGCGTTCATTCTTTAAGTGTAGCTTTTCCAGTCAGAGTTTCTCTTTTGTCCATTCTTTTTGTTTGTTTGTTTGTCTGTTTGTTTATTGAGGTGGTGCTAGCTTTTGAACCCAGGACCTCACTCACGCTAGACAAAGCCTGTATCACTGATATCGCTGAGCTACGTTCCCAGCCTCTGTTTTCTCATCTGTAAGATGGTAAGGTTGGCTGCTATGTTGTTATTGTTACTATTTGGCGTCCAGTACAGAAACAGGGTATCTGGGAAGGTACAGCTTCCTCCTCTTACTCCAGCTTGTGGCATCTGTGGGTCAGGAGTGGGTGGGGCAGCACTGTGTTCCAGGTTGAGTGATAGATGCTATTGAAGATTCAAGAGGCTGTTGAAGAGCTGGCTCTAACCCGAGACTCCTAAGTGTCTGCATGTGCTCCATCCTCAGGCCCACTGATGCCCCTCTGACATTAGGGGGCCAAAGTAGCCTGAGGTGATGATCAATGTTGTACACGTGTCCAAATTACAGGCCACACATGCATGTTGTCAGGGATAGCTATGACTGTAGCCCGATAACAAAATTATAAACTTACTTAGCGCATAATGAGATATTTTGTGTTCTATTTTCGTTACTAGACTGACACTTGTTGATATTGGCATGTCCCAACAAAAGGCTGGACATGTCAGGAAGGCATTTTCTTGGTGTCCGCCTTCCCAGATAGAGTACCCAAATTGTCTTACTTTTATTTACAGTTTGGTGTTTTATTTATGCTGCAGTACATGTGTTCCTCTCCTCTCCCATCGTTTTTTGTTAAATTGGGTCTTGCTCCAATTACTGTCTTGTAAACCTTAAAATTCTTTGTGGTGTTCATTCTAAATACTATACACCTGAAGTTTATAGTCTTAAAAAAACCTCAGGGGTGGGCGTGGCGGCACGCACATCTTTGATTCTAGCACTGGGGAGACAGAGACAAGTGGAGCTCCATCAGTTCTAGGCCAGCCTGGTCTACACAGAGAGTTCAGTCCAGCCAGGGCAATGTAGAGATCATGCTTCAAGCAAGCAAACAAATGACTCAGACTCAGGGCTCAGAGGTTAAAAGCATTTGTCCTGCAAACGATCAGATGTCTATTTAGACAGCTTGGCTGCAGTCTTATTGCTTCTGTGAGATGAGAGAATTTCCAGAAGCTCAAGGGCTGGTGAATATTTCAGCTTACTCGTGGATCCTATAAGTCTTGCCCTAATTTAGGCGCAGATTAGAGAACAAAACTTGCTTGATGTCATAACTATAAAATACAGCCTTGCTGTGTTACTGCTATATCTAAGGGCCCCCAGGCCCCAGAGAGGTGCAGGCGCGAGGTCCTCACTGGCTACTTTTAGCAGCCACAAATGCTACAGCCTGTCTGTCATCTGGGTTGGCCAGGCCTGGCTGTTTGCTGCTGGTCTCATGAGGGCAGTGTCTAGGGATCTCTCCAACAAGCAGAGGCATGCTGTTACTCGGAGCAGATTTGCAGGCAGCGTTGAGTGCATAGGAAGTCTGTCAGGAGTCGCGCATCTACATATGGCAGGAAAGGGTGCAGCAGGAGAACACAGCATGCTCCTAGCTAGGCAGAGCAGCTCCTAGCAACTAGGGGCATGCCCGAGGCCTATATAGCCCGCACGTTTCCCTTTTTCTTCCTCCAGTGTTGGCATCGATTCGAGGTAGCTGATATACAAGTTGACTCCTCACGTTAACGAGAACCGTCACTTTAGCTTCTGATGCCCATTGCCAGTTGGCACGGAGCGTAAAAATCTGTTGAAGCTTGTTAGGGTGCCTTTGTAGGGCTCTGAGAAAGTAGATTTCAGATTCTGGAGAGCCTGGCTGTTTGGGTTTGTGGTTCTGTGCTCTGGATGAACTGGCAGAGCTTTGCAGGACCTGAAATTTCACATAAGAGTTCAGCACATTCTGAAGACACCGAGAGGCGAGCTCTGCCAAGAGATGGATGCTAAGGTTGAGTCCCCAGAGGATGGTTTTGTATAAAGTCTCATTAGAGAACTAGCTAAGGTACCAAAGCCAAAGTAGGCCATTTGTCTTGCTAGTGCAAGGGGAACCAACACTGGGCATGCTCTATAGCAGGTTCTTTAGGACGTGGCTCACCTTCTGGTGAGAACAAGACAGACAAACCTGACACTATAGATCTGCCCCTTTCTGTGCACGTGTGGTCATTGCAAACTAGGTGTTCCCAGACGCTTTCTGGTGGGTACAAAAATATAATGGAATTTTAATGATGAGATGATGAGTTTTCATTGAATATCTCCCGGTTGTGGATTAATCCTCATCCTCCAGCACACAGAGCTTGTGCATGCGTTTGTGTGCGTGCATGTGTTTGTGTGTGTGTGTGTGCACGCGCATGTTTTTGTGTGTGTACGTGTGAGTGTATTTGTGTGCATGTATGTGTGCATGTGTGTGTGTGTGTGTGTGTGTGTGTGTGTGCAGGCTGAAGTCAACACACCAGTTGTCTTCCTCCATCTTTTCTTCCTAAGCTTTTGAAGCAGGGTCTCCCTGAACCTGGCGTTTACTGACTGGCAAGGCTGGCCAGCCAGTAAGTACATCTAAGGATCCTCCTGTCTCTACATCCCCAGTTCCAGGGTTGCAGGCATATGACACCATGCCCATTTCTTTACATGGATGTTGGACATCCAAACTCAGGATTTCATGCTTGTAAAGCAGGCACATTACCCACTGAGCCATCTCCCCAGCTGTAGCACACAACCTTGTCACTCAACCAATTACGTATATTCTTTGTTGCTTAAAAACAGTGCTGTTATAATAAAAATCAGTGTGGGCATGGCTCCATTCCTTAATTCACAAAGGGCACTGAGGCTTGGGGCCCAGGACTGTGTGACTCCAGTGCTTCAATGACCCACAGCTTCTGCTGCTCCTGGTCACTGTGTCCTTCTGGTTGTTATAGACCATTGTAGACAGAGGGACCTGCTCATTGTCCTTCCTTCCTGCGTTTGAAAAAGGTTTTCAGATAGTAAATTCTTCTTGAAGTGGCAAGTGATGTGCTTGCCTGCTTCCCTTCCTAGGGGTGAGTGGAACAGAAAGTCCTGCAGCACGCCTGTGCCCTGTGCTTTGTTCCTGTTGAAGCCCTGTGCCCTGTGCCTGCAGCATTTCTCTACCTCAGCATCCCTGTGCTCTGCTTGTAGTATCCCTGGTCTCTGTGCCTGCAGCACCCCTGTGCCTTCAGCATCCTTGTGTTCTCTGCCTGCAGCACCCCAGATTTTTAGATGGAACTGTGGAGACACCGGAGGTCAAAATACTTTGAAAACGAAAAAAGATAATCAATTCTTGTGCTAGGTGGCATGATGGGAATGTGTTGTGTAAACTATCAACACCGAGTCCACAAGTGAGGAAGTTGGCCTTGTGCTGTTATATTGTTGGACTGTATGCTTTAGGGTTAGTTTTTCTGTTTATTTTTGTTATCCTATTTGTGCTTTTATGGACTGTAAGTGTCCTGTGAGTTTGTAAAAGCGATAATATTGTGTACTGTTTTGTTTTAACCCTCTTTAGGTAATTTCTTTGAGCTCTTGTGATATTTGATAGTGTATGGGATTTCATCCTGAAGTGTGATACCTGTTGAATATAAGCACCATGCAACATGGAACACAGCCCTGAACTCTGGCAAATGTATGTGTGCTTTGTGTTCAGTGAAACAGCCAGGTTCTCCTGCCCCAGGGAAAGGATTCCACTGGGCACTGGCTGCCATGAGAAAGGTCCTGTGCTGACGGGTGTTCTGTTAGAGATGTTTCTGTTTCTTACAGCTGGCTCTCTTCAACTGTGAAGGGAAGTCACTCCTGTATGGATCTGGGGGTGTACTGGGAACTATTCAGAACTCTTAGAATGTTTAGAGTACATACAACCCAGTGAAACAGGAATAGCTGTCCTCCTTCTTACTCAATAAAGATGATATTCTTTTAAAATCAAAATGTCAGTCCCATGCAACCACAACCATGGGCTTTTTCCAGGAGCAGGAAGTTAATTCTGTCTGACGTTTTATTTCATTTGTGAAGTGTGGTATTAATCCTCTAGTTTATTGGTCTGCTTATCTGCAAATAGACTAGTTCCACTGAGACATAATCTTTCCATGTGTAAACATTTTTTTCTCCCCTTGTGGCGGTGGATGTAGCTAAGTGGAAGGAAGCTTACTTTGAGCAGACATGAGGTCACGTTTCTAGCAATGCAGAAACCGGTGATGAACAGTCATGATCGTAGCATTAGAGAGTCTGCAGGCAGGAGGGCCAGAAGCTCACAGTCACCTTCTATCAGTTACAGGTAAAGCCCAGCTGGGGCAGCATGAGACCCTTTTTGCTCCTATAAATAAATGTTTTTCAATTTTACTGCTGATTAAAGCTATTGGCATAATTTGTCTGCTCATGACATGGTGATATAGTGATATTTGTGTATGAGGTTGTCCTGTTTAATGTTTACATATTTTTAGACCATTTTTTACTCAGTGTGGTTGATTAATTAGTAGGCTTAATGGGTCTTATTATTTTGTGCAATATAGCTCTCCAAAGGAAAAAGACACATGTCAGCTTTATCCTGTACCAAATAAAACAGCTGAGCTGTTTTGCTATAGGGGAGGAACATCATTTGTCATTCCAAAGAAATATCAAGGTTTGTCAGAGGAACATCCTGAACAGAGAGTGACAGGAACATGCAGGAGGCCGGGGCAGGGGATAACTTGATTTGAGCATCTTCTCACAGTGATGTCGGTGACTGATCACAGGTGTCATTTTTTGCCGAAAGTTGCTACGGGCCGCTGCTACTGCTTAGAAGGCTGGCAGCTTTGGAATGCCCCGGATAAACATGTTTCCTGAGGTTCCAGATCCACTGATGGATTTCTTTCTCTTTTAACCATTTGGCTACTGGAGTATCCCTGTGTCTTTGGAAGCTTGTATTTCATCTGGGAACTTGTTCAATGGGCAGCCTCAGCTACCAACTCCCAGTCATCACCAGTGCTAGGAGAAACCTGAAATAGCAGGCACTGGGAACAGAATTTCTAATCCTTCCCTCCTCATCAGAGAGACACAGGTGGGCAGCTCTGAACAGCTGCCTGTTTGTGTTTTCTCTCTTCCTGCGGTGACTCAGCACAATCCCACCCTCTGCTCCTCTGGAAGCTTCTGGATTTCTGGACTCAGTGAGCTGTGTGAGAAGACCCAGGCCTGTAGTCCTCACCACCTCCCAATCCCTTCTCTGACCCTCTGAAAGAAGAGAACGATTTCCACGCAACTAACTGTGCTTCAAGAAATAGTTCATATTCTAGGTGCAGAGAGCCTGCTAGGTATACAGTCTTCTGTAACATTTGTGAGAAGAACAATTCAGGTGGACATTAGTCCCAGCTCTCCCTATGTGAGATCTCTTCAGAAACATGCCAAGATCATCACCACTACCTCCTTCCCATTGCTGCCAACCTCCTCCTCCTCCTCCTCCTCCTCCTCCTCCTCCTCCTCCTCCTCCTCCTCTCCCATCTCCTCTGTAATGATAACAGTGAAGAGTTGTGTTTCTTCATGAGTTAAAATTTCAGCTAAAGGAGGTAGGTAGGAGGTGGGAAGACCCTCTAGAATTTACCAGATACTTGGGAGGTGAGAGACTCTTAGGACTCAAAGGGAGGGACCTTAGATGAAATGCCCAACAGTATGTAGAGAGTCCACCTCCAGTAGAAACAGGACATCAAGTCAAGGGATGGAGTTGCCATTCCACAGTAAAAACCTCTAACCCAGAATTGTTCCTGTCTGAAAGAACTGCAGGGACAAAAATGGAGAAGAGCCTGAGGAGAGGTCGGTCCAGAGACAGGCCCAAATTAGGATCCAGCTCAAAGGGAGGCCCTAAGGCCTGACACTGTTTCTGATGCTATGGTGTGCTTACAAACAGGGACCTAGCGTAACTGCCCTCCAAGAGGCCCAACAAGCACCTGAAAGAGTCAGATGCAGATACTTATACTCAACCAATGGACAGAGCCGGGAACTCCTGATTGAATTAGGGAAAAGCTGGAAGAAGCTGAGGAGGAGGGTGACCCTATAGAAAGACCAGCAGTCTCAATTAACCTGGATCCCCCAGATCTCTCAGACACTGAGCTACCAACCAGGTGGCTGATATGAGGCCCCAACACATGTACAGCAAAGGGCTGCCTGGTCTGGCCTCAGTGAGAGAAGATGCACCTAACCCTAAAGAGACTTGAGGTCCCAGGGAGTGGGAGGTCTAGTGGGGTGGTGGTGGTGGTGGGGTATGGGGACATCTTCTTGGATCAAGGGGAGGTATGGGGTGAGGAACAGTTAGAGAGCAGGCTGGGAGAGTGATAAAGATTAGACTTAAAAAAAGATTAAAGAATAAAAAAAATTGCAGCTAAAGTAAAGCAGTGTATTGGAATACACTGCAAACTCCTCCAGGAGAAAGAGGAGGAGGAGGAGGAAGAAGAGAAAGAGGAAGAGAAGGAGGAGAAGGAGGAGAAAGAGGAGGAGGAGGAGGAAGAGGAGGAGGAGGAGGAGGAGGAGGAGGAGGAGGAGGAGGAGGAGGAACTTACTTATTTGTGTCTAGAAGGCTGAATGATTAGACCCTTCTGGTTGTGGAGAGTTTTAAGGTGTTGCCTGTCTTAAGAGGCAAATTATCCTGAGCTATCTTTAGTTTCTTAAACAGCCTATATCTGAACTAACATCCTTATAACTATCAGATAAAACCTGTGAAATGTATTCTTAGTAGTCTTCTAGTTCCTATCAACACCAAGCTACAGCTGCCCTAAGGTAGTATCTAAGATCGATAGCAATTCCTTCACCTTGCTGTTGTACCAACAACACAGTTGGTTAAAAAAAAAAAATATGGTCTTTGGGGTAACCAGTAAGAATTGCTTCCAGCGGTGATGTTTGGAGCAACATGAACTCATGTTCCTGGCCATGGTCGTTTCTATTGGCTCAGAGTAGGCGTCTACTTTCTTTAAGCCGGGAGCTGCTTGTTATACAATTTTACGAGTTGGTTAAGGATTAACAAAAATACAGAAGAGAAAAATATTTGTGTTCATTCCAGTGTATTGAGACCCACAGCCTTTAGGTTTGGCTCAGAGCTTTGTCTTGCCTGTCTCCTCTTCCTGATTCTGCTTGATGCATCAAGAACCGTGTCTGGCCCAACTCCTTGAGGCTCTGAGAACCTCCTTTGCTGTAACCCTTGTGTTCCTGATTTCCTAATTGTATATTGTGCTGCTTTGCTGTCTGTCTGTCTTAGACTAGTGGATGGCTGTGACAGAAATACTGAGAGCAGATATTATTTATAAACTTCAGGCTTTGGCTTTTCTCATTTCTGAAGGCTGGAAGAGTAGAGCCCCCAGGCTACAGGTCTGGGAAGGGTGTGTCTCTGTTTCCAAGACACTTCCTGCTGTATCCCTGGCTGACTGAAAGAGGACCAGCAAGTTTAGCTAGTTCCCTTTGGCCTCTTTACAAGGCACTTACCTACTCTTAAAAGACCCTCCTTCGAGAGCCATTTATTTCAACGATGTAACCACTGATAAGGTATCCATGTGCCTTTAAGCAACACTAATGAACTGCACCCCCAAGAAGAGACATTAAGGGGCTAGTTAGGAAGGGGAATGGCACCAACGGAGCAGTATAAGAACAAGAGAGGGCAAAAGAGGGTGGATGTGACCCATGTGTGTTGTGTACATGTGTGAACATGTCATTAGGAAGAAGCCTGTTTTAATGAGCACGACCAAGACAACTTAGAGGAGGAAGGGTTTATTTTGGGCTTACACTTCCAGGGTTAGAGTCCAGGTTGGCAGAGCAGAAGTAGCAGATGGCAGGCAAGTGGCAGGCAGGTGGCAGGAGGTTGGATCAGCAGCTGTAAGGTGACATCTTCAATCACAAACCGGAAGCAGAACTGACTAGATTGGCCCAAGTCAACCCAAAGCCCTCCCCCCCCCAATGACATACTTCCTCCATCAAGGCCACATTTCTTAATCTTTCCCAAACTGTATCCCCCAAATGGGGACCAAGTATTTACACGCCCGAAGACTTAAGGGGCATCTTATTCACACCAGCTCCAAACCCATTATTATGAATACTTAATATATGCTAATAAAAAATAAATAAAAAAAAGGTGGCGGTGGGAAATGCGCTCTCTCTCTCTCTTATTGTTGTTGCTTTGGGGATTACATTTCAGCCAGAATCTCAAATGGCGCACAGACGTTCAAACCGTAGCCTTGTGGTTGTACTTGCTTTGTGAGCGATGTGACTTTGCTGTGAGGCCGCGTGTGAACGACATCAGTCCCAGGCCAGGCAAAGCCCGAAGGCAGAATCGCCTAAGTGCCTGGGAAAGCTTTTAGCTTTGGGCTGTTGTTAGCTCAGACCTAGGCAAGTCTGCCTGCCTGACCACATAATCAACCTTGGCGTCTGTTGAAAAAGCAAAAGACAATTCATGTTTGAGGAGCCTTTGACTTTGAGGACTTATAGCTCAACCACACAAACAAACACTCCGTGGAAGGAATTCCTGGCACCACGTCCGATGCTTCTCGCTCTATCCTGGCTTTCTTTGTGTTCCCCTCTCTTCCCCAGCCTTCATGCTTCTGTGATTAGATCTTGATATTCTAAGCTGGGATTTGGAACATATATACCAGGATCAGAGAAACACGAGATCTACTGCTGTCACTTTTCAAATGACTGAAGTAACTCATTTCCAAAAATTTAAAATAACTCTTGATTTCCTGCCACATTAAAAAAAAAAAAAGCCTTGACTTGCAGAAGCATTTCCCAAGGCGATCTGTGTCTTGTTTGTATTGACGCTTGCTCTATTAGTGAAGAATGGAGTCTCTTCTAAGCTGAGTTGAACCAAACCCATTGTACAAGTGTTTGGGGCTTGGGAAAGGGGGCTCTACCCTTCAAAGACCCCATTTCTCTGTTCATCCATCTACCTACCCCTGAAACATTTCCATAGTGTAAGCTCTTAGTTCAGTGGGTAGAAGGTAGAAGATAGCTCACCTGACCCGCTAGATCACAGCCTGTCTGTTTTGCAGATTGATTTTTGTTTCTGTAGCACAATTATAGTGCCATTTGTCATTCATTCCCTGTCCCGTCCTTATTTATGCAGTAATTAGAAACAGTCATTTCACTTCGATCATTTCTTCACCTTGTGGGTGAGGGATCATTTCTTGGACATGGCTGATTCAGTCTATCAGTTCCCTGTGCACAGCCTGGAGGGGAGGAACCTTGCTGTACAGGGCTCTTGAGGCCATAGTGAGCAAGCAGTAGTGGGAGGCAGCCTTGGTAAAACTTAAGAGGTTGGGGTGGGGCTCCTGGTTTCCCTAAGGGCGTGACTGGCCTGTTTGAATACTTTTATGGGACAGCAGGGGACTGGTTAACCCTAGCCAGTGATTACTTTTAGGGGAGCTATTGCCTTTCATTGTGATCTGGCAGGCTATTGTCTTGTCCTGTGGCCTTAACCGCTGGGGATCTAGTGCAGAGAGGTTAAGATCTTGAGATGCTCCTGATTTCTACAAGTATGTAGGCAACATACAAAACTGAGCCTTGACTTCAGGTCTTACAACACATATTTGAATTAAAACAACGCTTTGAAACCGTTTAACCCTAGAAAGCGGTTCTTATCTTTTAGAAGGTAGGGGACTACTTGAGATGCTAACATACCCACAGATATTTGCAATTTCAAATTATGTAGGTGTGATGGAGATGTCTGACTAATCATGAGCCAAGCAGAGTCCATCTGGGCTTGGAAATGCCTCGCCCTGGGGCAGGGGGTCAGAGGACACACTGCTGGTTGGCTACAATCCCAGTGGGCTGATGGGAGATTGGGGGTGGGGTGGCAATTGGAGGCAGCTCCCTGTTGAATCCTCTTTGGGTTTTCCCATGGTGGATATATCCTTCCTTCTGAGGACAGCTCGGAAGTTTATCTGAGAAGTTAAAACCATGAGATCCTAACTCTGATTATGATTTTAGAAATTGCCTGAACAAATCCCACAGTGTTTAAATATTGACCTCCAGGCAATGCCGCTCACTCGGACTGTCTGAGGAGCAAAGTACAAATTTTCTTTGCTAGTTAGATTAATGGGTAGAAAGATGGTTCAGTTCGATGGATAGATTTGTGATAAAGCTATTATAACAGAGTTCAGAATATAAGGTGTAAATGTTAGGTGGCTGTATCTTCCCTGTAGAGTGCTTTGACTTTCTTTGTGCTGAGATTTGTTTTCTGATACCAGAAGGGTTTTAAGCGCCCAGGACGCTTCTCACTAGTGAGTAAAGTTGATACTTAGAGTTGATAGCAGTCGGTGCATCCTGTGTCAGGACTGTTGAAGCAAAGAAGGTATTCTCTCTGTCTTTGTGTGGAATGCAGATTTTTGGTGTGGAAAATGTCCCGTTTGTAGTATGAAAACATTAGCTTTACATTTATTTTTCTTGTGAGGGATAGGTCAGTAGTGTCAGGAGTCCTGGAGAGATGATGGGGCTTTCTGCCCACTGGTTGTCTAAAACAAACAAACAAAAAATAAATCAAAAGAGAAAAAGCCACATTAAGTGTATGACATTCAATCTACTTTGCAGTGAGTTTATATTTATTTGTTTGATTTGGCAGATTTTAGCATTGGATAGATCATACCTTCAGCAAAAGATATTTCTTTTTCTCTCATATCCAATCATAAGCAAAAGGAAGGCAAATATTTCATGGATGGTGAAAACATTTAAATGTCTGTATTCTATTTTCTGTCTGGTGTTTATATTTCTTTATTTTATCATTTATTTTTATTGTATGTGTATAGGTGTTTTGCATGAATGCATGTTTGTATACCATAGTGCAATACCTATGGAAGTCAGAAAAAGGGTTCAGATCCTCTGGCTCTGAAGTTATAGTTGTGAGCCATCAGCTACATGCTGGGAACTGAACCCAGGTCCTCTGCAAGAACAGCCAGTAAGTACAGTAAGCCTGTTCATTTTTTTTTTCTTTTTTTTTAAGGAGAAAAAGGAAAAGGTTTCTTTGGAGGCCTAACATCTATCTTTCCAAGCCCCAGTAGATGCCTAAGACCAGACAGTCCCTAGCACTGTGTGCACAGCAGGCCCATTGTGACCGTCAGCTCTACACTACACGTTCGACCCATGCTAGTCATGGGTCGAAAACAATTGAAAAACATTGCTTTATATTAAACATTAACATTTCCCAAACAACACAGTGTTTACTTAGCATTGGTTTGTGTAAGAGACAGTAAGTAATCTGGAGATGATTTATGGCATATGGGGGCCCTACATACGTTCTGTGCAGACACTATCGTTTTGTGGAAGAACATGGAACACCTGCAGATCTTGTTATCTGGATTTTTGTTATCTAGGATCCTGGAACCTCAGTATCTTTTCTTGGGGATACTGAAAGATGACATTACTATCCTACCTACCTATGAAAATAGTTATAGTTTAGGCACAGGAGGAGATTAGCAGCAATAAGTAAAAACAAGGTAAATTATTATAGCAGTGTAGCTTTATGAATGGAGTCTTTTCATATCTTGAAAGACAGATGCTGTAAAGGTGCCAAGCTGTGTATATATGGCAGAGAACAAACCCGAGGGGGGAAATGGGCCCTATGTCATGACGTGGAGGGTAATTCTGTAACCATTCTTTTAATAATAATGTTAATATTTTTCTATTGTTTACTGTGTAGTGGTCTTCCTATAGGACAGACCAGATGCTTGTCACAGGAGATGCGTGCATCATGTTTTATTTCATGTTAGCCAATTGTACTGAAAAAGAAGAGTTACTTCGCATTTGTGTGTACTGACTTGTCTCCCATTAGCTTTATTAGGTAAATAGAAATAAAACTGGTTTGTGTTTCTCAGCCTTAGCAGGACTTTCACCATTTTTTATGTTTATATTCATTTTTTTTCACAGAATTTTCCATTTATCCCTTTTCTCCTCTTTTTTTTTTTTTTTTAAGAGATTTTACTTCATTTTTATTTATTACGTGTCTCCCAAGTGCTGTGATTAAAGACATAACACACCATGCCCGGTAGGTACCCTTCCTCTCTGTCTTGTAACTGTATTATTTTTCTCTTAGAAATAGAGATTTAGAAAAGTTCTCATAGACTTTTTTTTTTTTCTCTTACAGATAGGAGTCTATTTGCTTTAAAATACAACGGGTAGAAAAGGAAATGTCATTCATACTCCTCTCCCGCTCGCAATTTAATCTTAAAATGGAACAATCTTTTGAAAAGTGACAGCATCGAACTTTTAGAGCTGATGGTCGCCATGGTGATCCTGGGATCTTGGGCAGGTTCGGTTCCAGCGTAGATTCAGGGAGTGGATGGGCAGTGATCCTGCGCTTGATCCTGGAGTGGTGTGTTTGAACTTTGGTTTAAAGTCAAGGGCAGAGAGGCCAGAGTTTTGGTTTGATCATGGCGTTTCTTGATCGTCAGCTATTAGGGCCCAGCACCTCTTTTGTTCCGTAGTCACTTGGTGTTTCCTTGTCCAGCTTTGGTTCAGAACCCCTCACTGCCATCTCTGCTGTTTCTTGTATTGGGTAAGAAAGAGGGAGAGATCCAAAGAGTGTGGGAGGCTGGTCCTGTATGAACTGAAATCCCCGCCGTGCCTGGTGCTGACAGTTCAGGGGGTGGCACCGAGTTCTCTCCTGGCCCGCTGCCTCAGTCTTGTGGCCTTCAGCCTCTTCATCTGTGTGGGCACTGGCAGCAGCTGTGGGCCTGTTAGAGCTGGTTATCCATTTATCAGAGTCTTAGAGGAAGATGTGGATTTGGGGGGTTAAAAACAAAACAAAACAAAACAAAACAAAACAAAACAAAACAAAACAACAACAGAATCCAGGTAGCCAAGAGAACTTTCAAAAAGTGAAGGCCTTAAAACAGGCCAGCTCTGTCTTGAGCCTTCCACTGTGCGTGCTCCTTCGGAGCTCAAGTGAGAAGGTTGAGGCAGATGTTGCAGCCTTCACCACACCACTGTTAAGGCTCTCGGTGGCTGTCCTGCGGTATGTCCCTTCCTTGATGTATTGGCTGGTTTTGTGTGTCAACTTGACACAAGCTGGAGTTATTACAGAGAAAGGAGCCTCTTGAGGAAGATCCAGCCGTGGTGCATTTTCTCAATTAGTGATCAAGGGGGGAGGGCCCATGGTGGGTGGAGCCATCCCTGGGCTGGTAGTCTTGGGTTCTGTAAGAAGGCAAGCTGAGCAAGCCAGTAAGTAGCATCCCTCCATGGCCTCTGCATCAGCTCCTGCTTTCTGACCTGCTTGAGTTCCAGTCCTGACTTCCTTTGGTGGTGAACAGCCATGTGGAAAGTGTAAGCTGGTTAAACCCTTTCCTCCCTACTTGCTTCTTGGTCATGATGTTTGTGCAGGAATAGAAACCCCGACTGAGACACTTGGGTTGCATGTTCCCGCAACAGTCGTGAGAAGTGTCTTCTCTCTGCCTTACACTCTCCAAGGAAAGGTTCATTGCTGCAATTCAATTCACAGACATTATCAGCCATGCAATATTTTCTTGTCTTGTGGTTGTCACGTATTCATTCTGAGACTGCAGACGCCAGGATCCTGTTTGTGGTCCTGGTCTCTTTGGAGCCAGTAAACTGGAACCCTTTGTTCCCCACTTACAAATATTTGCCATTTTCATGGCCCTATTTGCTTTTCCTCTGGTTTCAGTTAAAATAAGGATTTAGGCAGAAGCGTGTGGTGTGCTGAGAACTCTGGGAGGGGGGCTGTAGGTCTCGTCACCCAAACCGCTTCGTTTGTCTTTGAGCTTCCGCTGGTGCTGCGTAGAGATACCGCCCAGGGGTTTTGCAGTCTCTTTCACCTCAGTGATTTTAATGACAGATTAATGTTTTATATCCTCTCACAGCCCCGTGCTGTCGAGTTTTATGTCATCTTGACACAAGCTACAGTGATCTGCCAAAGAGGGAACCGAAGTAGAGAAAATACCCTTACGAGATTGGCCTGTGGGCAAGCCTGTAGCACATTTTCTTAATTAGTAATGGATGTGGGAGGACCCAGCCCATTGAGGTAGGGGGTCCTGGGGTGTATAAGAAAGCAGTCTGAGCAAGTCAGTGAGGAGCAGGCCTGTAAGTAGCATTCTCCCACGACTTCCTCTTCCCTTTCTTTCTTGAGTTCCTGCCCTGACTTATCTGGATGGTGGATTACAACCTATAAGGTGGAATAAACCCTTTCCTCCCCGAGTTGCTTGTGGTAATGGTGTTTTATCCCTGTAGAAGAAACCCTAAGACAGGTCCCAAATGTGTGAAGATCCTTAATTTACCTTGTAGCCCAGGTAGCTAGCTGTAGGTTTTCATGCTGCTTCCCAGCGGTCATGGAACAAGGAACTATAAATATACAAGTGCTGGGTATCTGTTTCATCCTGCCTCAGTCTCTGCTAGAGCGGGAACACCGTCTGTGGCAGCTGTCTGTGTCTGCACCTAGACACAGTCAGAGATGGGTATTAAGGACTGTGATGAAACTTTTGCACAAGAACAGCTCTCTACATGAGGCCGGTTTATGGGGGACCTGAGAATATCACACTAACATATACTATAGGTTTTTTTTTTTAATTGAAAATCAAACCTGCTTTATAAGAGATGATCGGGCATGATTTCAGAATTTGACTTTCATCTGAATTAAAGTGACCGTGACAAAATTAGAGCAAAGAAACATCTCAGAGGACTGCAAGACAGTTCAGCAGGTAGAGACCGTTGCTGTGCAACTATATGAATTTGTTCCTGTCACCCAGGTGGGGTGGAGGGAGAGGACTGCTCTCACTGAATTGTGGTTTTGCCTCCACAGGAACAGCATTTGCGTGCGTGTGCGCGTGTGCGCGCACACACACACGCACACACACACACACACACACACACACACTCTCATATACACATACATGATGATGATGATGATAAAATTAAATAAATGATTTAAAAGAAGAGCTCAGAGCATAATGATCTCCAGCTGATTATAGCCATGACCCAGTGCCATGCACACATTTGCAGGGAGGCCAGTTTTTTCCTTGTGTGGACGGTCTATGGGAATTTGTAGTCACAGAATCCTTGAGTTTGGGGAACTTAGTTACTTAATTTAAGCTAGTAGAGGTGTTTAACTAGGCCCACTAACCTATTCCCCTTCCATTGCTTTTGGCAGCAGGCTTCTTCTCTTTAACGGAGACATATTAAAATAAGCATGTCTTTAAAACTCAAAACCGAATTTATTAAAAAGTAGCTTTGAGGACCAAGTTGATTAGGTCTCAGCTATCATTCTTTTTTTTTTTTTTTTTTGGTTTTTCGAGACAGGGTTTCTCTGTGTAGTCTTGGCTGTCCTGGAACTCACTCTGTAGACCAGGCTGGCCTCAAACTCAGAAATCCGTCTGCCTCTGCCTCCCAAGTGCTGGGATTACAGGTGTGCACCACCACGCCCGGCAGACCAGGGGTTTTCTGCATGGCGAGGCTATGCCTTCTTTAAAAAATTCAGGTTCTGTGTCCTGACCTGGAGATCACTGAACAAATGATCCTGTGTTCTGCAGATTTGCAGCTGTGTGATATACAGTGTATAGTTAGCAGTTCTTGTCAGTCTACAAACTCAGTATCTTAACTTCCACAAGCAAGTAGTGATTATGAGGGAAAGAAGTTTTGTCCATGTACAGCCTGTCTTTGTACCTTACCCTTACTGGTGATTTTTTTTTTTTAATCTACAGCTGGAGTTGATTTGATAAAAATAAGATATGTATCAGACCTGTACTGAACTTATGTGTCAAGACATGTCCTCTGCTATGTGGAGAGCTGATGTCAAATAGTAGTAGGGTTTTTTTTTTTTTTCTGAAGTAAACTCAAAAGTCAAGCCATCTGAGCTTAGAGCTTTCAGTATGGGAAAGTTTCAGATTATGAATGTACACTTAAAACGTGTACGGGATGATCCTGTTTTCGCATATTATCTTAATTATGGCAATTTGTATTTTCATAGGAATTTCTCCATCTAATCTAAGTTGTCAGATTTATCTGAAATTCAGATCTTCTTGTGGTATTTCATTCTTAGCCTTAACAACCACATGATGAGGTACTACTGCTATTATTATATTTTTAGTATAATTTTTTGTGTGCATGCGTATTAGTGTGTGCTTGGGTACATATATGTGTGCACATGTATGTATGGCGGTCAGAAGGTCACCTTGTGGATAGCCAGAGGGTCATTCCTTGGATACTGTCTGTTGGCATTATTTCTAGGCTCTGCTTCAGTTACCTGGTAACAGCCAGATATGCCTGACTCACTATAAAAGGAGCTGCTTGCCCCATCCTCTCTCTCTCTTTTCCTGCTCTTGCTCCCCTACCTTCTTCCCCCTCCCTCCCCATTTCCCTCTTCCCTCTCTCCATGTGTACATGGCCAGCCTCTCTCTCTCTCTCTCCCTCTCTCTCTCTCTCTCTCTCTCTCTCTCTGCCTTTCTACTATTCTCTCAACTCCCCTCCCTATGCCCTGAATAAACTATTCTATCCTATACTATCAGGGGGAAGGGATGCCTCAGCGTGGGCCTGCAGAGGCACCCCCTTCCCCCACATTTCGAGCCTCCACCAAACATATCCCTCCTTCCTCCTCCTCCTCTTCCTCCTCCTCCTTTTTTTTTTTTTTTTTAAGTAACACACAACACTGTCTATCTTCTCTTAAAAAAAAAAAAAGTAGAAACAAAACATTTTTTGAGAGAAGGGCTCTCACCGGCCTGGAGTTTGCCAGAATGCCAAGCTGGCTGGCTAACGAGCCACATACATTAGCCATCAGTACAGTCTTCTCCTGTCTCTGCTTTAATTCAGAGCAGGGATTACACCACAGGCCTGTGCTACCACCAAGCCTGGCTTTTTACATGATTCTAGTGATGAAAGCTCACGGCTTCACATGTGCAAGGCGACTTAGGTGACTTCTCAGCTTGCTTTGTTAGCCTTTTCTCTTTCCTTGATTGGTTCCGCCGGGTCCTGACCGGTTTCGAAGCATGCTGGGTCTGCTTGACATTGCAGGAGTGTCTATTTTCTATGCAGTCACCTTGACTTTATTATTTCCTCCCTTTCCCTTCTATGGCATTCTTCTTTAAGTGCCTCAGGCACACTTAGGTAATTGTTTTTCCACGTCTTCGTGTCCGCTGTCGGCATTCAGAGCTACGGGTTCCTTGTCAGGTTTTAGCTGCAATCCGTAAATTGCAGCAGGTTACAATTTTATTATCACGTAGTTCAAGTTCAGAATACTTCTAAACTCTCTGAGTTCTTTTACCCATCAGCTACCTAAGACAATTTTCCAAATTTTCCAATAGAAAACACCTTGGGAGATTTCCCTTAGGGGTGTGCATTACCGACTAATAACTTTATTCTGTGGAGAGAATGTTCTGGATGCGCTTGGAACCATTTTTGCTTCTGATTCTAGTCTCCGGTCAGGAGCCAAGGAAGCTTGCTTCTGGAGTCTGTGTTTTAGGTGCTTGGGGTGAGGGCTGAGTGATGGGAAAGGAACGGAGTTGTCTGGAACTCCTCCCCAGTCTAGCTAACTCTAAAGCCATGATTGAAAAGCCACAAAGCAAGTCAACAGAGAGGCGTTTATAGCCCGAGGAAGGAGGAAACTTACCTGGTTTCTTCCTCAAATTGTAAATTCACTCGTAAGGTTTGAGCAGCTCAAAAAATGATGGAAGTCTGATTTAACTTGCCAGAAGTCTAGTCTGTGCGTGCGCAGGCAGATTCTGGGCGGCAACTTCATCGGCGTCATGAGATACCATTTTAGTTTTATATTTTTCTCAGGGAATTGTTTTAGTTGGGGTTCTCTAGAGGAACAGACCTGATAGAATATGTCTATAATATGTATTATATTTGTATCAAAAGGGGATTTATTAGAGCGGCTTCTTGGGCTGTGGTCTGCCTCGTCCAACAATGGCTATCTCCAGACAGAAAGGCCAAGAATCTGGTAGTTGTTCCACCCATGAGGATGGATGTCTCAGCTGATTTTCAGTCTGTGTGAGAATCCTGAAGAAGTAGGCTCTAATATAGGCAAAGGAATGCCTCACCAGAAGGATAGATGGATGAACTTGCCAGAGAGAGTAAAGGCAAAATGCTTCCTTCCTTTCCTTCTTTTTAAGAGGGCTGCCAGCAGAAGATGGCTCAGATTTAGGGCGGGTCTTCTCATCTCAAATGGTTAAATCAATTTGCAGTGTGTAACTTCCTTAATGAGGTTTTAGTTCAGCGCAAGCCTCTGGGGGGAAGAATTCAGATTTGTTATTGCATTAGACCCTTCTGTCTCACAACTCAGGTTATGTAGGAATGCTTGGCTTCCGGCTTCCGTGTAAAATACTTCAGATTGTCACAGCCTTTGTCTTTCTTGGGGTTTCATGTCTTCAGAGAAGTCGACTGATTGGAGAACTTTAAGGATTTCTCTGTAAGGATAATTTCCTGGCATAAAACTCCCGATGTTATTATTTAAATAGCTTATATCCTCAGTAAGCATATGGATCTTTTAATTTCTGCTTCTAGGGGACGAGCAGGAAAAGTTCAGGAATGTGGTGGCAGCATCTAATGTTGAGTTAGAGGAGGCAGGCACCCCTGTGGCCCGCAGTGTAAGCACTGCGCAGTGGATGCAGTTTGGTTTCATGACTCCTCAGTTCGGACCAGATCAGAGCACAACAGAGCTGCTTGCTGTGTCTGCAACCTGGACGTTCCCTATGTGGGGTAGCTGGCCACTAATAAGTCCATCTGTCTATTTTGATGAAGCTTAAAGATGATACTATAGGTCAGAATTGTGTATCTCACTGTGAGTCCATATGTTGGCGCGCGCACGTGTGTGTGTGTGTGTGTGTGTGTGTGTGTGTGTGTGTATGTCATGGCACATGGATGGAGTTCAGAAGTTGTCATCGTGGCTGTGCAACAACTGTCCTTATCCAGTGAATCACCTGGCCGGCCTTGAGGCACCCACTATGTAATTTGGTTGACCGCCGTGTTTTGAAGTGTTTTCTAAATGTATGGCCCAGGCTAACCCCAAACTCATGATCCTCCTGCCTCCGCTTCCTTCAGAAATCCTATAGGCATGTGCTACCACAACCAGCTGGAAGCATTTTCTAAAAGGCTATTTTATTAACTGTAAGTTCCCTCCCTCCCTCCCTCCCTCCCTCCCTCCCTCCCTCCCTCCTTCCTTCCCTCTCTCCCTCCCTCCCTCCCCCTTCTCCTACCCCCCTTCTTCTGTCCCTTGCTTCTTCCCCTCTCCACCTAGGATGGAATCAGACCACATGCCAGCCCAGAGGGAGAGTCTGAGAGCATCCCACATTTGATTCTCAAACTGGAGGATATTTGAACAGCGCTGGCAGGATTTTATTCTGGCATCAGCTTATAGGACTTGGAGTAGAGAGAGGTGAGGCAAGGACAGAAAGAAAAAATCTTAAGGACTTCAAAGTGCTCATAAATCACCTGCATATAAACTAGGATCATTTTTTTTTTTCAAACGAACCCATCAGCCTGTTGTCTTGTGTTCAGACTTGCTTGCATCAGTTCAGTGAATTTCAGCCATTTCCAAAGTCCAAGGAAGTTGCTCTGTACTTCCACACATGGTGTTTAGTATAATAGATCCACCCAGTAGGGTCTGACCAGGCATGACCTGCCCACAGAGGGGGTGTTGGAAGGGCATGGCTTTCACAGTCACTCAGCTCCTCTCCTGCCTGCTCCAGTGGTTCCTGAGGTGCCTGGAGGCATGCATGCCTGTAGCTCTTGGGCCCAGGTGCTTCTTTTCAGGACAGACTACACTGCATAAAGTGGTGTGAAGGAATGTGTGTGTGTGTGTGTGTGTGTGTGTGTGTGCGCGCGCGCGCGCGCGCACACACACACACACACACACACACACACACACACACACACGGTTACGTGTCTGTGAGCAGCCATGTAAAGGTCTACTCTTGGATGTCCTTTCTCAGGTTGTCCATTTTGGTTTTTTGAGTTGGGATTTCTTGTGGAAATAACCAAGTAGGCTAGGGTGGCTGCCGGCAAGCCCTAGGGATCCACCTGTCCCCATCTCTGCCGTGGCAGGATGGCAAGTGGGTGCCACTATCCTTGGCCTTATAGGAGCCGTGGGGATTGAATTCAGGCTCCCAAGCTTGCAAGGCAAAGCCCCTTATTGACTGAGCTACCTTCCTGGCTCAAGTTTGCCGGGTTTTTGTGGGCCAGAATGCCAGCATGATAGTGATTTTTCACAAGCCTTTCCTGGTCAGGTGGAGCCATGGCTGAGGGTCTTTTATTTTTTATTTTTATTGTCCAAACCCACTCAGTTTGTTATGGACAGAGCAAGATGCTAAACAGGGAGTCCACAGACAGGCAGGGAAAGAGGCCCCGCAGTTACAGAAGCCTTGGAAGTCTGCTCAGGGAGGGACATGTAATGAAAGCTGTGATGCCAGGGTAGTGAACTGTGAGACACAATCCCGAGTTTTCGGATGTCATTACCTCTGTTCTAACTTGGGCCGAAAAAATAGCCACATCGGAGAGCTTTAGGAAATGGCATGGCTTCTGTGGATGGCTGAAACATATTTTAGGCAGAAGTCGTGAGCCCTGCATTGATTATCCACAGAGATCTTTAAAGACAAAAGGACTCAAACATTTTCCTGTCTTCAGAAATTGATGGTTAAACACTGCCCTTTCCTGTTAATGTGGGAGTGTAGGGTCCTGACCAACACTCCTTCCCCAACCGCCAAGGGTTAACACAAGACAGCAGAATTAGTCACATCAGGCAGTCAGGTAAGTGCTATTTCAGGAGCTGTGGAGACGTTGCTTGTTTGCACTGTAACTTTTTAAGTCATGGGAAATCTGTCATTCTATTGGCTTCATCTGGATGCCTCCCTTAGTGTGTCTGGGTTGTCCTGGCAGGTAACTATTGGTTAACGAACTGGTAACTACTGATTAAGCTGATAGATCCGGGGATTCCTTAGTGTCTTTAAAGATAGGCTGATATTTAAGTCTTCTCAAAAGATTTCACAGCATAAAACAGGTTCACATGGCTGGGAAATGCAAGGTCCCCTTTGAAGATCTTGTCTCACAAAATAACTACCAGGTTTCTGAGCAGTGACTAGAGAGGCCCTGAGCTATTTGAAATACTTTTGTTTTGTTTTTTAATTAGGTATTTGCTTTATTTACATTTCAAATGTAATCCCCTTTCCTCCTTAACCCCTCTAAAACCCCCCGTATTCCATCCCCCCTCCCTCTGCTTATCAACCCCCCAATCCCCTTTCCTGACCTGGCATTCCCCTACATTGAGACATCGATCCTTCACAGGACCAATGGCCTCTCTTCTCATTGATGTCTGAAAAGGCCATCCTCTGCTACATATGTAGCTGGAGCCATGGGTCCCCCTCCCTGTGTATTCTTTGGTTGGTGGTTTAGTCCCTGGGAGCTCTGGGGTTACTGGTTGGTAGATGCTTTAGTTTTTAAAGCTTGAATTGCATAGTTGAATTGCACAGATAATCACAATACCTGTTTTTTTCTATGCATCTATCCATCCATCCATCATCTTTTTCTTGACACAGGGTCTTACTCTCAGGCTGGACTCTTTTACCTCCTTGTCCTCCTACCCCAGCTTTCTGCACACTGCAAGGACAGGGGTGTGCTAACCAGTTCCCCCATTTTGAATTACTTTAAACTATTGGGTTCATCTAATCCTTCTAACACCTATGCAAATTAGGTATTCTTCTCAACTGAGGCCTCCTTTCTCTGTGTAAAAACTAGAGAAATGGCCGTGAAGTGTTTCCTCTAATAGTCTGTACGTTTAGCCCCTAGGCATCCATTCTCAGGCCTGAGAACCCATGAAGCTCCCAGAGCAGATTTTAGAAGCTCCGCCATGCCTAGCTTGGGTGTTGTCTCCGTAGTTCTTTGGCCCACAGCTCCAGTAGACTATGAGATGTGTCTACTGGTTAGGGCTAGGTTACCATTGCTGTGATGAAACACCATGACTAAAGCAGCTTGGGAAGGAAAGGGTTTATATGGCTCATGTTTCAGTACTGCTGTTGATCACTGAAGGAAATCAGGAGAGGAACTCAGAGTAGGAACCTGCAGGCAGGAGCTGATAGAGAGGCCATGCAAGAGAGCTTCTTGCTCCTCATGGCTTGCTCAGTCTTCTTTCTTTTAGAACCCAGGGCCAGCAGCCTAGGGGTGACCCCCACCCGAAATGGGCTGTGTCCTCCTTCACCAATCACTAATTAAGAAAACATCTGCAGGTTTAGCTACAGTCTTACACAGAGGTATCTTCTCAACTGAGGACTCCTCCTCTGAGAGGACTCTAGCTTGTGTCAGGTTGACACAGAACTGTCCTAACAGTGTCTGTGTGATTGCTCATGGGAAGTGGCCCATTAACAGGACTCCTTTTTTATCTCTTGTCTTGAAATTACACATAATGTGCAAATTCAATTGATGTGCTTAATATTCAGCTTCATGTTTTATGAAAACGGTCCCAGTTGATTAGAAAACATTTTATTAGCATTTCTGCAGTTTTTGTTTTTGTTTTTCATCTGTGGCAGTGTGCACCCTGTTCACTGCAGTGATCATCAGATGGTTTGAATATTTGACAGGGATCAGGGACAGGATAGCCGATCGCATACAATATAATACTTTACTGGAAAGTGTAGATAAGGTCATTTCGAGACTTAGAATTCTTTGTTTCTGATAAATTTAGAAATGCATTTTAAAGAAGCAACAGTTAAGCCGGGCGGTGGTGGTGCACGCCTGTAATCCCAGCACTTGGGAGGCAGAGGCAGGCAGATTTCAGAGTTCGAGGCCAGCCTGGTCTACAGAGTGAGTTCCAGGACAGCTAGAGCTATCCAGAGAAACCCTGTCTCAAAACAAAACAAAAAACAAGCAACAGTTAACAAGATCAGGGTGGGGTTGAGTGGTAGCATTCTTGTCTGGCTGCTGGAGTCTGGGCTTCACTTCAGTACTGCAAAGAAAACAGACTTCTCCGGTAAGGCGAGGTGTTGGAGGAGTAGAGGGAAACTGGCAAGAGAATGGGGGATGGGCAGCCGCTCGAAGCGAACGTGAGTTGGAAAGGTGTGTGTGTGTGTGTGTATGTGTATGTGTGTGTGTGTGTGTGTGTGTGTGTGTGTGTATGTTTGATTTTTACCGATGTTCACTTTACCTTTCCAGCCACTAGTTGTGTGTGCATGCATACATGTATGCTCGATATTAGTGTGTGGCAACCAGAGGAATTTGCAGATTCTTCGTAGGGTTTCTTACTGAACCTTGTCATTTCAGCCGGTGTACCCATTTCCCCCATGATTTCCTGCTTCTGCCCTCTAGTGCCTGGTTCCATAGCTCCCTACTATGCCCTGTGCTAACAAAGGCGGGAGTCGGGGTGGGGGGTGAGGGGTGGGGGGTGGGGGGTGGAGGGTGGGGATCCGAACTCAGGTCCTTACGCTTGCATTGCAAACACTTTACACATGGAGGTATTGTCTCAGCCTCCCAAACCATTGCAGAGAGAAAAAAAATCATGATGTAATTTCCTACCACATTGCATTAATTTTTTGTTTTTTAACCTTAAAAAGTTACTTAGAGGGCTGGAGAGATGGCTCATAGGTTAAGAGCACTAACTGTTCTTCCAGAGGTCCTGAGTTCAATTCCCAGCAACCACATGGTAACTCACAACCATTTATAATGGGATTGGATGCACTCTTTTAGTGTGTGTCTGAAGACAGCTGCAGTGTACTCATATAAATAAAAATAAATCTTTTTTTAAAAAAGTTACCTAGAAAACCAAATAGTTATAAAGCTTTATAAAAGCTTAACATTGGTTAATTATTTTCTCTTAAACCCTTGTTATTCACACTTCAGGTTAAAGTCTTTGAATGTAGTCTTGTTCTTGTCTTGATGGATTCAAGAGCTCTCTTTATTCTGAAGAGACTGGGCCATGTCTGCTTATGCTCAGAGAGCGCCATCTGCTGGTGACTTGGGTTTGGACACTAGTAAGAGAACTGTCTCCTAAGTAAAGTTGGAGCAGGAACTTAGCCACAGGATTGCTGCAGCCTGAGCCAGAGCCCCAGGCTTCCTCTTGTGTCACCCAGAAAGTAAGGAGCTGCTTAAGGCAAGGGAGCTGTCACCAAGCCTGCAGCCCCAGGCTTGTTTGTCTGCCTCACTGTTATCAACACCCGAGTTTATTTTAAAGCACCGTGTATCAGGATGATACAAGATTTATGAAGTGGTTGCATTTTCACTTTTCTCTGGCTGGGAACTAGCTGTGAAAATGGAAATTAAATATTTTCTCATAAAAGGAAGCTGAGATTGATTACTATAATATTATTAGATTAATAGCATCTAATAATAATTTGATTTTTTTAGGACATTATTTGAAAATCACAAGTATTTCAAACTGAAAGATGCTTGTGAAATCAAGACAGACACTGCTTGGAAAATCTGGAGAGCTCATAACAGAAACTAGAGGGGTTATGTGCCTTTAAGGTACAAGGCAGCAAGAATGATATGTAGTTTTTAAACATGTGCTGTTATACCAGGCACTTTCTCTCTCACTCTGTGTGTGTTTGTGTGTATATGTGTATATGTGTGTGTGTGTGTGTGTGTGTGTGTGTGTGTGTGTGGGTGGTGTGGTGTGTGTGTGTGTGTGTGTATGTGGTATGTGTGTGTAGTGTGATGTGGTATGTGTGTGTGTGTGTGTGTGTGTGTGTGTGTGTGTCTGTCTGTCTGTCTGTCTGTCTGTCTGTCTACTTGCCTGTCTGTCTGTCTGTGCACATATATACATGAGTTGTTCCTCTGGTGCCAGCAGTCCTTGTCTTATGAGACAGCGTATCTTACTTAGCCAGGAAATTGCTGATTTTCTAGGTCAGTGAGTTCTGAAGCTGCTCCTGTTTGTTTCCCAGCAATGGATTTGTAGACACTGCCCACCGTGTGCCACCATGCTCTGTTTTCCTAGGATATGTCTAAGTTAGGTCCTAGGTCTGTGTGTGTGTGTGTGTGTGTGTGTGTGTGTCTGTGTCTGTGTCTGTGTCTGTGTCTGTGTCTGTGTCTGTCTGTCTATAAAGCACTTTACCCAGTACCATTATCAGACACTTTGAAGCATTAATCTTTGGCTGCCATGATTCTTAATGAGTGACTTAAGTCCTGACTTAGACATCAGATTCTGGGCCCAATGTTCTTCTTTTGTATCCATTTGCTTTTCTGAGATAAGGGTCTTATGTAGTCCTGGTTACTCTAATACTCTCTCTCTCTGCAGCCATACCAGCGTCAGACCTACAGAAGATCTGTCTCAGTCTTCTGTGTGCTAAGATTATGAGTATGTGCCACTGTGCCTGTGTCCAGCTGTTCTTGAGGTACTTCTTGTGCTATAGGTGACACTTCTGTGAGGATGTGTCACATCATATCACACATGTTGTCTTTATAACTCCTAGGGTTTTATTTAACTTTTTGGTCAGAGTTGACACAGTAATTTCATCTTGATTGTGGCAAATTTGTTTCATTTCTCTGTGCCCATAGTTCTCAGGGATCCCTTGCATAGCACTGGGTGTAAATTGTGATTTCATTTCTGTGCTGGTGACAGACTTGGGAGAACTGCAACTCTGAAGGGTCTGTGTGTGTGCATGCCCGTGTGTGTGCATGCCTGTGCATGTGCCCGTGTCTTCTTGGAGGCCAGAAGTGGTGTCATGTGTTTTCTGTCACTTTTTGTCTTTTCCCTTTGAGGCATGGTCTCTCCCTCATCCCAGAGTCTCTCCCTGATCCTGTTTTCTCAGTTTGATTGCAAGCTAGCAAGCCTCAGGGGTCATGATCTTTCTATCACTGCCCACACCTCCCTGTCCCTCCTCCACAAGCTGAGGTTACAGGTTGCAGAGATGCCTGACTTTTTACATGGGTGCTGGGTTCTAAACTCAGGTCTTCTTTGATACTGGAGAAAGTATTCTTAACTGCTGGGCCATCTCTCCAGCCTCCAGAGGAGGTTTTCTTTTTCCCATCCATCCACCCATCCACCCATCCACCCATCCACCCATCCACCCATCCACCCATCCACCCACCCACCCTCCCATCCTCCCATGCATGCATGCATCCATCCATCCATTCATTCATCCAACCATCCATTTACCTGTTCACCCACCCACCCGCCCATCTACCCACCAGCCCACCCACCCACCCTCTCACCCATTCATCTAAAAAATCAATACTAAAAAAGGAGGTCCATAATGGACACTGGATTTATGAAGGACAGTCAGTCTCTTTCTTTCTCCCCCCTCTATTTATTTATTTATTTGTTTATTTATTTATTTATTTAATGTATGTGAGTCCACTGTCACTGTCTTCAGACACACCAGAAGAAGGCATCAGATCCCATTACAGATGGTTGTGGTTGCTGGAAATTGAACTCAGGACCTCTGGAAGAACAGTTGGTGCTCTTAACTGCTGAGCCACCTCTCCAGTCCAGGGCAGTTTATTTCTAATGTGATTTGTGCCCCAAGATGAATATTTGGTGCCAGCTTTGTTCTTGAAAGACAAGTTTTTGCAGGAACGCTAGCTGACTATGGGTAGGCCTGTGTGGGAAGACACCTCAGGCTTCTCACAGAAGCAAACATACGCCACATCCTTCAGGCTCACCCATGAGTGGTTCTCCATTCTGGATTACCAGGGCATGAACTCTGATCTGGATTACCAGTGCATGAACTCTGATGTTTATTTCACACATGTTGTGTACTGATTTTTATATTAATTGAGTCATTGGTGCGTACTTGTTACGCTGCTGGGACACGAGAGCCGAAATCTTGACGTTCATGAGTTCAGGGGGCAAGTCTTACCCAGACTGCTTAACAGATCTTGGTTGTGGGGTGGAGGTTGAAGGAGGTAGCTGGAGGTGGCAGGGACGGCCTGTTTGCTGTCGCATGATTATTCTCGAGGGTGGCTTCTGGCTGGTGGTTTCTCTGGAACTCACTGGCACATATTTGTGGCCCCGGTCGTCAATCAAGTTTTGTTTCCTTGTCTAGTCTTGTTGACCCTGCTGGTTATTTTAGTCTTTTGACAAACAGGAAGAGCTACTACAGGCTACTCAGGGAGTTTTTAAGGAGCTGTTAAACTCAAGGAACTATTAAACACGCCAAGGGATGGGGGTTTTAACCAGAAAGATTTGGCTCCTTTAGGAGGAATTACAGTAAAATATTCCAACACTCCATATAGTTTTTCAACTTAAAACAGTGTTGGCTTGGGATTTCTCCTGTGCTCTCCCCCTATACCTGTAAGTTTTGGGTTTGTTGTGCTCCTTGCTGCATACCAGGTGAGCACCTCCTTAGAACAGAGCAGCTCTGGCAATGCTTTAGGGTTGGATCCTGAGCACTGGGCTCTCTGCCTTGTTCTCGTCTGGCAAGGGTTGCCACCATCTCTTGGGAAGAGAGGATGAGGTGGGTGGAAGTGTTAGTGCTTAGGCCCAGGTCATCTGTTGTGGGATATAATAGAAAAAATAAAAAGGTCACCTTCCTGCAATCATTCCTGCAACTATCTGCTCCAGTGGCCATGCACTGGCGGGCAATGCTTACCTATTTTTATCTCATGGAGATTCTGACTCTGAATTCCACAGTCTCTCCACCCAGCTCACTAGGTTCCCACTGGTAAGTCGCTACCACACCAACCCCGTGCTTCAAATCTCCCAAGGTCTTTGTGGTGCACATCTGGCAAAGCCACGCTTGGCCATTGTACCTTTCTCTCTTGAACCCAGACGAGCTGCTGCGTGAAGGAAAACGCAAAACTAACTTAGTTCAGAAACAAATCTCTGGGCGCAACAGGTACAATCTAATCTTGTCAGCCTTATTAAAATCTGATCCCTCCAGTGGTGAATCCTTTCAGGTCCGCCATGATACCAGGAAACCCTAGCAGGTACATCTTAACCCTCTGCTGCCCCCATTCCAAAGGACCCAACTCTCTCCCGCTTTCTCCTGTTCACACACTGGGAGTGTTCAGAGCCCTCACATTCTCCTAAGATTCCTCCTGTTGGAATGAAATGATGGCTCCTTAGAAAGCCTTCTTGCTTTGTCTTCAGCATCTCAGGGTTCTGGGGTCATCTTATCTGCGTGGAGGTGTTTGGTTTCTGTAACGGGGTGTTGTTTTTGAACTCTTGCGTCACTTGTTGCTTTTTAAGTCATGGAGAACTGGAGTGTGCTCATGGAACTGGTTTTACCTGTGTCTTCCAAACTGTTTCCTTCAGACTGGGTGACAGGTTTGCTTTTATTTATTTATTTTTACTTTGTATTCTTTGTTGGTGCTGGGGACAGAACCTAGGACCTGGCTCATGCTGTGTACACGTTCAACCACTGAGCTACCCCTGGGCCCTATGACTGTTCTGAATTGGCTAGTGGCGTGTGCTCACAAAATGCTGTTATCTCGGCCTGTGGCTGAGGTTCAGTGAGTCCTCAGGAAGTGGGTGGATCAGCGGGAGCTGCCATGCAGGGATTCCTCAACAGGTCTGACTGTTTTCACCTCAAGAGTCTGCTGGGGGGCTGGAAGAGCTGGAACCTTGGGTTTGGAAAGCTTCCCAGGTGGTGGTTCCACAGAGCTCAGAACCCTGTTTTAAGTATTTATGTGTATGTCCAACAGAAGATGTTGTAGACAGGGTAGTGTGGTTGCTTTTTGTGAACTTGATACGTACAATTAGAGTCTCCTTCGAGGAGGGAGCCATGATAGAGAATTGCCTCCATCAGCTTGACCTGTGGGGAGTCTGTTGGGGCATCCAGTGCTCAACCAGACATCGCTGTCCCTCTGGAGATGTCCTGAAGCCCCTGTCGTATCCCTGTGTCTGCAGACTGCCCACCCCCCACGCTGGCTGTCCCTGTCAGCCCCTGGCTCTGACTCTGTCCCCACGAAGCCCCCACTCTCATCCCCGCCCCTGCAAAGCTGGCTCTCTCCACTGTTTACCTCTGTGGCTGAACCTCCCAAACCTGTTTTGGGCCAGTGTCCCTCCCTCATCTGATAATGTTGTAGTTTCCAGTGTTGTCATTTGAGGAAGTCTGTTTCCTAATTACCAGCTGTGTAATTGCATCCTTTGGAGTTCCTACACAGCTAATTTGTTTCTTTGTTTCCAAGTAGGAGTTTGTAAGGAACTTTAAGTGTGCTTGGGAGTGTCACTTGGGGAGGCTGGTCTGGTTTCTAAAGCCAGTGGTGTGTAGGCCAGTATTTGGGGGCTATCATTCTGCTCCATAAGTATGTTTTACAAAACATTTGTTTTTGAAAATAGAAAATAAAACATAATTTCAGAATCCATCCCCCTTTCTGTTTCCTCTCTGCAATCCTTCCCATACTCCCCCTGCTCTCTCTCCAATTCATAAGTTCCATTTCTTTAATTTTGTAACAAATATATTCCTAAATATGTTGCTATAAGCTGTTCAGAAAGGTATATGGGGTTAGCCGGGAGGTGGTGTCGCACACCTGTAATCCCAGCACTTGGGAGGCAGAGGCAGGCGGATTTCTGAGTTCGAGGCCAGCCTGGTCTACAGAGTGAGTTCCAGGACAGCCAGGGCTACACAGAGAAACCCTGTCTCGAAAAAACAAACAAACAAACAAACAAACACACAAACAAAAAACCAAAAAATTCTTTTAAAGAATCCTCTTTTTTTTTTTTTTTTTTTTTTTTTTTTTTTTAGAATAAGTGTTAATAATAGGTCAAACCAGACACAGAGAAGACATTTGCCACAGACTTGCCCCTAGGCTCAGGGACCATCATCGAAGAGGGCTCAGAATAATTGTAAGGGTGCATGTGGTGTGTGTGTGTGTGTGTGTGAGAGAGAGAGAGAGAGAGACAGAGACAGAGACAGAGACAGAGACAGAGACAGAGAGACAGAGACAGAATGAGACAGAGGGAGGAGGGAGGAAGGGAGAGACAGGGAGGGAAGGAGAGAGAGAGAGAGAGAGAGAGAGAGAGAGAGAGAGAGAGAGAGAGAAAAGAAACAAGAGTTAGACATTGGGTCAACATGGCATCTTCTGGGCGAGACAGGGCCAGTGTGCTTAGCACAGCACAGCAGCTATGGTTGCCTGCCCAGGTCCTAAACAAAATCAAGCCAGCCCGCATTCCAGCATGGCAGAGTGGGCAGGGGTTCCCTAGCCTAGTCCACTAACTGAGGAGCCATGGACACTTTCCTTAGGGTGTGGCTCCTGGTAGGTCAACTAGACACTAGTGGGAGGCCCCACACCCAGGAGTGTGTGTGTGTGTGTGTGTGTGTGTGTGTGTGTGTGTGTGTGTACACAGCATAAAATGGGTAATGTCTTAGTCAGGGTTTCTATTACTACACAAAAATCATGACCAAAAAGCAAGTTGGGGAGGAAAGGGTTTATTCAGCTTACACTTCCACATTGCTATTCATCACCAAAGGAAGTCAGGACTGGAACTCAAGCAGGTCAGAGAGCAGGAGCTGATGCAGAGGCCATGGAGGGATGTTTCTTACTGGCTTGCTTCCCCTGGCTTGCTCAGCCTGCTTTCTTATAGAACCCAAGACTACCAGCCCAGATATGGCACCACCCACAAGGGGTCCTCACCCCTTGATCACTAATTGAGAAAATGCCTTACAGCTGGGTCTCATGGAGGCATCTCCTCAAGGGAGGTTCCTTTCTCTGTAATAACTCCAGCTTGAGTCAAGTTGACACACAAAACCAGCCAGTACAGGTAAGATGGGGTAGTTAAAAAAAAAAATTAAAAGTAAAAAGAGGCCAGGAAATTGGTGGCGTGGTAGGAAGGTGTGGGTGGATCTGGGAGGAGTTGAGGGGGAGTGGTCAACATGAGCAAAAGACACAGTATGATGTTATCCAAGAATTAACATATCTAAAAGTCCATTATTTTTGGCTGAGAATCAAGGCAGGGTCATCTCTAGGATGGGGGTAGGGGCTTATCTGTTGCCCAGCATCCCCAATGAGTGAAGAGAGTTATCTAAATATTTGTCAGGGTAATAAATGGTAGCGCGTTATCAGCGTGAGGTTTCTGTCCTCTCATCTGTGGTGGACTGACTGGGATAGATAAACGTGGATTGCTGACCCGTGCCAGGGAGAAACGGATCTATGCCAGGAAGTGGAGCGTGGGAATGAACACCACAGTGGGAGGAGTGAGCCTGCCTTTCCAGGAGGTGCAAACAGGCACACACATAGTAGGAGATAGGAGAGCCCAGCACCTTGGTCTGCAGGGACAGACAGAGACAGGCATATGGAGGCATTGCCTGTGAGCCTCTGCCACTCTGTCCTGACTGATGTGTTCCTTACCAGTAGATGACAGAGCCACAGGAAGGGACACCCCTGTCTTGGCATTCCTTTGAAGATACCATCATAGATCCCTCCCTTGACTGAGGATAAGAGTCCTCTGGGAGGAGAGGGAGCTCTATTTCTGACAACAGCAGTCCCAGGTACCTTCTAGCCTGGGCTGGCCACCCTCTCATGGCTGTTCAGAGTTGGATGCAGAACACCACTGTCTAGGGCCCTGCCTCGTGCCACACTGGTGTTGTGACAATGTGGTGCTGTGGGACCTCGACCCAGAGCCCTCACAGGGTGGGCTGGGCTGGCTTTGAGTGGAGGAGCCACAAGCTTCAGTTGACTCACTGCTTGCCCAGGCTTCCAAGGAGGAAAGCAGAGGTAGGTATGGGGCTTTCCAGATGCTTGGTGGCTGTATGGGTTATTTCCCTCATACAGTTTACAAGTATTCCTTTGGATTCAGTCCTGCTTAGGATATCCAGGTGTATGGGATTACCATGTGTGTTTGTAACTGGGTAATCTGAGAAAGGATTTTATTTCTGTTGTTTGTTGTTTTAAAAAATACTTTTTTGTTATATAGGAACGAGCCAAGAGGTGGGTTTGGATTAAGTGGGGGAAGGGAGCTGTTTCCAGGTTGCTTTGTTCGATTTGGAGCTCTTGGAGAGGGGGAGGGCTGTATTTCAGTGGGCATGCTCTTTCAGGTCTGAGTCGGGTCTCTACTTTTCGCGGCCCGGGGAGTGAACACACAGTGTAGATTTTCTTTTCTCAGCTGATAACTATCTTTAAGGATCTCCTAGGGTGGTTATTTGGATTCTTTTTGCTGTGTATGAGAGAAACAGTTATTTGAGGTCCCTGACCCAATTTTGGGTGGATGGATTGTTTTTTCTGCAGTTTGGCTCCAATCCTGTTGGAATCACAGCCTATAACTTGGTACAAAGCATTCTTTCTGTACACTCCAGTAAGTGAAAGATATTGTCTGATTGGTGGTGGTGGTGGTGGTGGTGGTGGTGGTATGTGTTTGTGTCTGTATATGTGTATGTGTCTGTGTGTGTTTATGTGTGTTTGTATGTGTGTGTCTGTATATGTATGTGTGTATGTATGCATGTGTGTATGTGTGTCTGCATATATGTGTGCATGTATGTGTATCTGCATATGTGCATGTATGTGTCTGTGTGTGTCTTTATGTGTGTGTGTGTGTGTGTGTGTGTGTGTGTGTGTGTGTGTATACACCTGCACCTGTGTGTAGGCCAGAGATCAACCTCACGTTGTTTCTTGGACTCTGTCCATCCTTTTTTTTTTTTTTTTTTTAGCTTCTTTCTTATTGAACCTGGACTCACCAAGTATGCCAAGCTGGCTGGCCAGTGAGTTCCAGGTATCTCCAGTGTCTGTTGTCCCTGAGATTATAGATACACGACACCATGCCTAGACTCTTTTAGAAACCATGGCTTCAGGAGAGCAAACTCAGGTCTTTATGCTACCTACTGTGGTTGGTGAGCACTTTGCCAAACAAGCTCTTCCCCAGACACGACACTGTCTTCATTATCCCTCTCCTCCAATTTTAAAAAGACCCTTCTCTTGGGTAAGGGTTTCCTCGTTTCAATTTCTCCTTTACATGTTGGCCACTTTGGCCAGCTTCTTGGATCTTCAGGAAAAGATGGCAGTGTGTCCTGGAGGGAATGACATACATTTTCAGAATTGTAGCATTCTCTGGCTTTGCCATTTCTTTGGTTTATTATTTCATCTCTGATACAAAATGAAGCTGAAGACCTACCTTGTAAGTCTGCAAGAGTAACCAGGAGGTATGCTCAGCTATAGGCTTACCCACCTGTGGCCCTTCACCAGGTGAACTCAGGGCTTGAGATGGGGTGTACCACCTGGTGCCAGCCTTCAGGGAACTGTTGGTGGCAGAGCTGTGGAGGGAGCCTTTGAGGCTGGGAGCTGGCTGTCCTTTAGTCTGCCTTGGCTGGGATGTGTTACACACCCAGTGTCTCATGTGTTCCTTCCTTTGTCTCACTGTCAGGTGGCAGTCCTGGCTTTTCCCACTTCTTCACAATCCCTGGGACTGGAGGCATGATGCCAGGGTATCCTGGCTTTCAGACAAACTAATCTGTGGGTGTGAGCAAAGGTGTCCAAACTGTAGTCGGTCTCCACACTACAGGGGAACTGTCTCTCTGGATTCTTTCATCCTTATATTTCTTGTCATCTGGACTATAAGACAGAGTAATCCATGGGGATTCTTTAGCCAGGCTGGAAAGCTGGAGGCTGAAGATGAACAGCAAGTTTGTTTATATACTTTCCTGGGCTGTTAGCAAAGCACAGGGCTGCTTGTTGACTAAATTATATATATATATATATATATATATATATACACATACATACACATATATGTATATACACACACACACATATATATATATGTGTGTGTGTTGTGTGTATGTATATAACTCATATATATCATTTATATATAGCATATATATAAAACATTCATTCATAATATGTGTGTGTTGTGTATATGTATATAGCTCATATATATCATTTATATATAGCATATATAAAACATTCATTCATAATATATGTGTGTGTTGTGTGTATGTATATAGCTCATATATATCATTTATATATAGCATATATATAAAACATTCATTCATATATATATACATGCATATATATACATATATATATATATATATATATCACAGTGTTTGTTCTTTGTTCTGCACTTTAAGAAAGCTCATAAGTCCCTTTGGGTACTTTACCAATGAGAAAAGCAGAATACCCAAAGAGCACAACAGGCTGTTCAGTACAAGACAGTGTCTAGATAAGTAACGAAGGGCTGAAGCCCCTGTCACAGAGGACGTTTTAAAACCAGAAATGGGAACATAATTACAACAAGGGTAGTTCAGAATTCGGCTATGGAGGCGTTCTGGTGAGGAACAGGCATGTTCCAGGAGGTGGAAGGCAGGCTGGGGATGGGGTGTAGTGTTTTATGCGCATGACTGTTATGGGATCCAAGTGAGATGAGGTGGCAGGTCCTCGGTAATTACAGTACTGAGTACTCAGTAATTGAGTGCTTAGTACTGAGCAAGACTGAGAAGCAGCAGGAAAGGAAGCAAAGCATTCACTGGTTGTTTAAATGGCTAGATCAAAGATTGTAGGGGGGAATCAAAGATGGAGGAGCACTTCCAGCTCATAGGGATTCTAGGAGCTACTTCCCTTGAACAGATAGTGTTCTAGGACACCCCCCCCCCCACACACACTTTTTTTTTTTTTTTTTTAAATAAGAAAGGGTCTTGTAGACCAAGCTGGCCTGGAACCCCCAGGAAGGCAAGGCTGACCTTGAATCTGCCATCTTCCTGCCTTCCCTTTCCGAGTGCTTGGGGTAATTGGCACAGTTCATCACACCTGGTTTATGTGTGCCAGGAATGGAATGCGGTCTTCATGCATGCTAGGCAAGCCATCTACCAACCAAGCCTCGTCTCCAGTCCTGGGGAAAGGGCTTGAGTTGCTGTTCCGTGTCCCATGGATTGAAAGTGCTCAGCTTGTTTCAGATCGCTGTATGTTTAGCTGGAGTTTTGTCTCAGCCTCATATATCTCCCCATATTCATAGCTATTGGATCTGTAGAAAGTTTCAATTTTAAGCCTTTAAAAAGATTTATTTACATGATACCAAATCCCTCCCTGACCCCAGTTGCATAGCGGGCTGGAGGTTGAGCTCAGTGGGTAGATTAATTGCTTTGCAAGTGTAATGCCTTCTAATTTGTTAAAATTTTCCATCCCCAGCTCCCCTCTCACATGCCTGACCGTTTTACACCCTGGAACACTGATTAGGCTGGCTTCCTGTATTCTCATGAACTGGGTCACCACATTTGTGTGAAGTTACTCCGGCTTCCAGTGTGTTATGGCACAGTCTAAGAATAGTTGGAGATTAGCCACATGTGCTGACAGCTGTCCAGGCTGAGCAGTGGGAGGTGTGGTGAGCATGTGCCACGTGATCACGTGATGATGATGCTTCACAGGACACATCCCAGTTCCCATCCTGGCTCAGTCTCTGCAGAAAAGTATCTCCTCAGATTCCAGCTCCACCGGCACCTACACCCTCTGCCCACCTGCGGCCATCTGCGTCCTAGGCTGTGCGGCCACCTCCTTTAGTCAGTCAGCGTGGAGGAACCTGGCTTTCTTAGTCTTCTTTGCTCAGGAACCTTAGCCCTTCCTTGTCTTTTAACCAATTCTCTGTGTTAACTTTCTTGGTTTAAAGACTTGGGACAAGTTATATTTTCCTAGATGCATGTTGTACACTAGGTGTTTCCTTGTGAGTGCTTATCTACATCTTTACTGAGAACAAGCTAATTTTAAGTATGTGGGTATGTATATATGTATGCATGTGCATGGGTGTTTATGTAGCTTGGGATGTGCATGTGCATGTGTGTGTGAATATGTATGTGTGAGTCTATGTGTATATATGTGTGTGTGCATTCGTGTGTGTGTGTGTGTGTGTGTGTGTGTGTGCATGTAAGTGTCTGAGTGTGTGGATGTATGTGTATATATGTATGATACATGTGCGAGCATGTGCGTGTATATATGTATGTATATGTGAGTGTGTGTATGTATGTGTATGTTTGTGTGTTTGTGTGTGCGTGCATGTGCATGTGTGTTCGTGTGTGCATGTGGGTAGGATAAAGTACAACTTTGGGTGGCATGTTAAGGAACACTGTCCACTTCTGTTGAGGCAGAGTCTCATTGACCTGGAACTCACCAATTAGATTTGATTGTCTGGCCGTCTGGTCAGTGAGCATGAGGGATCCTCCTCTTCCTGCTTCTCAGGCACTGGTATTACAAGCACAAGCCACATCACCTGGCAGGTTTCCATCGTTCTGAGGATTGGACTGTGGTTCTCTTGCTTGCAAGGCAAGCACTTTACCAACTGAGCTGCCTTCCAGCTTGAACAGGCTATTTTAAAATAATAGCCAATGTCACGACACTTCATTTATGAATATTTCATAATACATTTCCTAAGAAGTCCATTTCCTTCAATATTCACAAGACCATTATTACAATTAGGAAAACTAACAACTTCTAACAAGTATTTGATACATAATTTACAGTAACAGTTTTTTTTTTTTGAGGGAGTTCCCCAAATGTCTTTTATGATGACTTTAAACTTTTTTGCATGTATTAGGTATGATGGAGCAGGCTGTAATCCCAGCCATCTGTTCAAGGAAGGCCTGCTTGAACTATAGAGAGCAAATTGAAGGCCGGCTTTTGAAACTGAGTGAGGCACTGTCTCTGTGTTGAGCTGGGGGCATGTCTCAGTCAGTGGCAGAGTGCATACATAGCATGTGGAAGGGCCCAGGTTTATTCCCTGATACTACAACCTTTAAAAAATATTGTGGGAATTTGAATGGCTACTGGGGCCTTGTGCAGCTAGGTATGAGCTCCAGCACTGAGCCACATTCCTAGCCCGACGTTCTTTAATGTTTTTACAACTCTAGCAAGGATCCAGCCAAGACTATCATAATAGTTTTTATTCTCTTTAATTTTGAACACTCCCCCTGTTATTTTAAAATGACAGACAACATTTTTTTTTCTTGGAAAAAGACTGAGCCACTAATTTACCCATTGTCTAGCTCCCTAGCTGTTGACAGGGAATGGCATTCTCCTTCCTATGTCACAAGCATATAACCACATCTTACAAAAGGAGTGTGCCACTAGGTAGGTGCTTCTTCAGCATGCCACGTCCCTTGTACACATCAGCAGACGTTCCCTTCAAACGAGAATGTGCTTTTACTTAACGTTGCTCAGGCCAAGACTCACTATTTATCATGACACGTTTCTTTGACTGTTCTTTTCACGGGATTTTGTCTTTAGCATCGTATGTTGTGCTTAGGTTAGCCAAAGTGGGTTCTCTCTGTATCTCCGTCTCTTTCTTCTCCTACTTCTCCTTTTTCTCCTCCTTTTTTACTTCTCCTCCTCCTCCTTCCCTGTCCCCATCTCTCTCTGTCTCTGTCCCTCTCTGTCTCTGTTTCTCTCTTTCTGTTTCTGTCTCTCTCTCGATTTCATTCACTTTTATCTTATGAGACTATGGGTGTTTTGCCTGCATGTGCGGATTTTCATCATGTTCACTGTCCCCGGGGGCCAGAAGATTGTGACAGATCTGGAACTGGAGTTACAGACAGTTGTAAGCCTCCTTGTGGGTGCTGAGAACAGAAGTTGGGTCCTCTGGAAGGACAGTTTCTGTTCTTGCCTGAATCATCTCCCCCCCCCCCCCCAATCCCCGGCCTTTTCTTATTTCCACACCATCCTAATGGAGGCCAGCGACGCTCAGTGCCCTGCGAGACCCTTGCCTGGTTCTAAGGGAACAAGACACGCAGTTATTCGTGAACTTCAACTTTACCTTTTCCATGTCGCCTCTTTCCTCTTTGACGAGAGAGATGAGTAATAGCATGCACTCTCCTGTGGGGCAACAGATTTGTGGGTTGCTGGGTGGGGGTTGAGGCATCAGTGTGGGTGTGGCTTGGGGTCAAGAAGAGCATTAGTCACTCCCAAAGAGGGATGCGGTTCGTTTCATTGTCGGACGTCAGCTGTGGCCTCTGATCATCCATGTCCTCCACTCCTGTTAAGAAGGCAACTTTAAGTTCCCACAGCAAGCTGACAGCTAGTTCTATAAGTTCAAGGTAAAGGCGTGTATTTCTGAGGTGGAAATGTGATGAAGGCGAAGCCACGCGTAGGTCATGGCTGCTATCTTGGAATACCACTGTTTCATTAAACAGCCGCTACAGTTTAAATCACGCGTTAAAAAAAAAAAAAATGTCTGTTTTGGTTTACAAACATCGGAGACATTTACAGTACTACCTAAAATGAAGAATATTTCCTTAGACTGGTCTACCAGCTTTCAAAGATGAAATGTTTTCTCTTTGTATAGTTATTAGCAACAGTGGCTTCCTTGTCTTAGGGATGTAATTATCTTGTAGCTGATTGGTTCAGTGGATGCTTCGTGTTAGGCGATTGTCTTATCATATAAGGAAAATTCTCAAATAGTTTTCTGCTCTCTCTCTGTCTGTCTGTCTATCTATCTATCTATCTATCTATCTATCAATCACATATCCATCTGTCTGTCCATCCGTCCGTCCGTCCGTCCATCCACCTATCCAGGAATGGCAGTGAGTGCAATCTGCCTTCTAACAGCCCATTCTTTTGGAACCCACCACCATATTTCTATATAAATTGCTTTCATTATTTCTTGATGACTTTTTTTTTTTTAAAGGTAGTTTCTCATTATTTAGTTGACTGATCCTGTGCATTGTTCAGTGTGCATCTCTTTTCTCCCCATCCCAGAAAACCAGTCTTGGATCTCTGTCATGGTTTGTGTATGTCCCTCTCAGATACATATACTTATTAGTAGACTGATTTCCACCAAATGTAGTTATGGTTTTGGTTAGGTTAAATGCCCAGGATTCTTTATGGTGGAATGCTGCTGGTGGCTGAGCTGCGTGGCCCTCTCTGCATGTTTGTGCCATTCCTGAGGCCTTCTGTGCTCCTGACTCAGCCCCACTGCTGCTGCTGGCAGGCAGTGTCTCAGTGAATTTGGATGTTTTTTACACATCATCCTGAGACATTTCACTTCGAGATCCTGGCAGCTTCATTCTAGGTGGGTCTGTTCCCCAACAGCTTTCTGGGGTCTTGTCACCATTTGGGATCAGCTTCCCAGTGTTCTCTGTGATGGAGATTTCTTTTCCTTCATGCTAGCATACATAGGGTAGTGGTACCCACCACCCTGCCCTTCCTGGTCTTAATGCTATGCAGGGAGGTTGTTCCGGATGCCCTTCTTCTCACCTCTGTTTGTTTTTTTGTTTTTGTTTTTTTTTAATAAGGAGAGAGTCATTCATGTGTTCATTCTCTCTCCCCTGAAAGTCCCTTCATTGAGCACATAAAAGCCTGATACATATAATAAGATCTGTCTGTTGAATCAGGGCCCCTCCTGATGTGGAGTCAACAAGTTTCATGTTCGGAAAGCCTTGGTCAGCTCAAGAGAAGTTAGAAAAAAATAATTATGGGATATTTCAGAGACTAGAGAATGATTGGCAGTGTGAGATCTTGCTGGCAGGTAAAAGGATTGAGAAAGGACCGATTGCATGTATCGATGCAGAAGCCGCTGGTGACTGAGGAGCAGTGGTGAGAGGAAACCTGACTGTAGCGTGGCTGTAGGAGATGAACCCAAGTCAACAAACATGCTGATTAATTTAGAAAACAATGTTTATGTGTGTACACAGTGTGTGCATGTTCCTATGTCTGTCCATGAACCATGCATGTATTTGGTGGCTGGATCACAACCCCAGAGATTAACCTTAGGAATGCTATCCAGATGATTTGAGACTGGGTCTTTCATTGGCTTGTAGTTCACTATCTAGGATAGACTCGCTGAGTCTAGACTGCCTTTGGAACCCAGGGGATCCTTTGGTCTCCTGGTTGTCAGTGACAACTATATACTTTGTTTCTTTTGTTTCTGTGTTTCTTTCTTTCTGATTTATTTATTTTATTTATATGAGTATACTGTAGCTGCCTTCAGATAAACCAGAAGGCATCAGATCCCTTTACAGATGGTTGTGAGCCACCATGTGGTTGTTGGGAATTGAACGCAGGACTTCCGGAAGAACAGTCAATGTTTTTAACTCCTGAGCCATCTCTCCAGGTCCAACTATATGCTTTCTTAAAGGTATTTTTAAGACGTTCTTAAATTTTGGATGTATAATTTTGGTGCTGATCCAGGAGGAGATAGGCGTATGAAGAGCAAGTTTAGTAAGCCGTTTTGGAGGGCCATTTGCGTGTGCATGTCAAATTGATATAAATGTGGAAGTTGCCATTTAAGCTGGCTTGTTCATGCTAGTGCATGCAGGGTGTGGGTGAGTGGTAGAGGGCAGAACACACTTGTCCTAATTGGCCAGGAGGTGATGGCTGAGGGTTTCCTTGTCCTTACTCACCACAGGACATTAAATTAAATTTCCTTAACAGTTAATACACCATTTGATTTAAAGACTAGGATCTTGGAAGGTGGTTTGTTTTGGGAGTTTGGCGGCCAAACAAAGGTAGAAACAACAAATTCTGAAATGCTCAAAGTGGAAGTCTTAAAAGTGGAATGTCACGGATGACATTGAAATTAGGGGATTGTGTGGATCAGTTAAGTCACATAGTTGAAGAGTGTGCTTGTAGATATGTGTTTGTTTGAATCTGCATATCTGTTTGTGTATGTGTAAGTATGTATGGGTATCTGTTATGGTGTGTGTATTTATTTTGGCATATGTGTTGGTTAGTTTTGTGTCAACTTGACATAAGCTCTAGTAATTTGGGAAGAGGGACTCTCAGTTGAGAATATGCCTTCATATGATTTGCCTGTAGGCAAAATCTATAAAGCATTTTCTTGACTAGAGAGTAATATGAGTAGCCCTAGCTCACTGGGGGTAGTCCATCTCTGGACTGGTCCTAAATGGTATAAGAATGCAGGCTGAACAAGCCATGAAAAGCAAGCCAGTATAGTACTCCTCCATGTCTTTCAATTTAGTTCTGGCTTCTAGGTTCCTGCTTTGGCTTCCCTCAATGTACTGTGCCCTAGAACACATAAATGAAATAAACCCTTTCTCTCCAAGTTGCTTTTATTATGGTAGTTTATTGTATTGCTAGAAACCCTAACTAAAATAGCATATGGGATGTGTGTGTGTGTGTGTGTGTGTGTGTGTGATGTATGTAGTTTGTATCTCTGTGTGTGATGTGTGTTCATCAATCTAGGTGAATGGTTCCCTTTAGAGGTCTCAGTAGCTGAGGTGGTTGTCATGGCCCTGCTTATATTATTGATTAGTAAGGTCTGAGCTGCTAGCCCCTCTGGCTAAACAGTGGGAAGGATAGTGATCCTCCACATCTGTAACACATGTTGTGTACTAGTGGAGCTGAGGCATGCCTGTGTTAGAGATGAGTTTGGGCAGCATCCAGAGAATGCTGACCTCTGCCATTGTTAATGCTTTATAAAGAGAATCAGGAATATGTTTGGTAGAGGTTAGGTATGGTGCAGGGGAGGGCATGCCTCTGTGGGCCCATGCTGAGGCATCCCTTCCCCCTGAGGTACCAGCCATGTGACGGGTACAGTATAGAATAGAGTTTATTTAGGGTGTGGGGAGGGGAGTTGAGGGGGTAGGAGGAGAGAGAGAGAGAGAGAGAGAGAGAGAGAGAGAGAGAGAGAGAGAGAGAGAAGAGGCCAGCCATGAACAAGTAGAGAGAGTTCTGGGGAGAGAAGGGACAGAGAGGGAAGAGAGTAAGAGGATAAGAAAGTAAGAGTGAGGAGGGGGGAAACAGCCTTTTTATACTGAGTTAGGCATCCCTGGCTGTTGCCAGGTAACTGTGGAGTGGAGCCTAGAAGGAATGCTAACAGCCACTACCTTGCAACATCTTGGCTCATAGGTCTGATGGAATCTGTGCTTTTGCCAATACACTTATCCTTTGTCTTCAAGAAAAGATTGTATCAAACAACTATCCCTTCTTAGGAAAGAACAGAGTGTCAATACAACTTTTGGGTAGGAATTCTGTGTTTTTGGGAAATCAGTTCATACAGGTACCATTTTTTTGTTTTTCCATATGAACATATGCATCAGTTTTATTGAGTTCAAGGGCAGCTGTGCCCTTCTCAGATTACTTGAAAACAAGGTGTGTGTGTGTGTGTGTGTGTGTGTGTGTGTGTGTGTGTGTTTGTTTAAATACACCACTAAGGAATATTTAAAAGTTTTAAGTGCTATCCTTTTTCTCCTTTCTCCTCCAATTCGATTTTGGAGCAAAAGGCCCTGCACTGCACATTACAATGGATTGCTTTAAATAGTGTGTTACACACACACACACACACACACACACACACACACACACACGTGGGCTGGGTTTGACCTTTTTAAACAAAGGCTCTCACCACAGCCTTCTTGGTCCATGTGCCAACAACAGCTCTGTCTGTCCAGGGCTGTTTGAGAGGAGCACATAATTCTACAGGGTGTACAGCATGCAATCTGCATATTAGCAAACGTGAGATTTCAGATGCCGAATGCGTGCTGCCCAATAAAGCGTTTTTCTATAGATTGCTCTATGGGGGTTCTTGTGTGGTTTGTATGTCAGACAATGAAAAGTCTGATCTGCTTTAGAGAAATCAGAGTCTCTGAGGCCAGGAGTTTTCCTGTCCCCACAATGGATAGTTTGGAACCAAGGGGAAGTGTATATGAATGACTTATTCATAGAGGAAGAGGAAGGCTGACTGTACCATGAGTTGAGCCCTGTCTGGAGTTTTAATTGGCTGTAATATTTTTGACATTCCCTACCACGGTCAGGACGTTATTGAGTTTAAATCGTTGAATTCCCTTTCAGTGACACTGATGTATCTGACTCTTGTGTTCTTTTGCTCAGGATCCAAACTACTGGATACAGGTGCATCGTTTGGAGCATGGAGACGGAGGGATTCTAGACCTGGATGACATCCTCTGTGACGTTGCTGATGACAAGGACAGAGTGAGTTCATGGCTGGGGCAGTCTGCTCCAGTGGAGTTTTCCAGGATGAGGGGAGAGTGGCAGGGAGCCCTTCCCTTCTGTGCTAGAAACAGAGATGAAAATTCACCCGGGACCACCACTCTCTCCTCATTGCCCTGAGACCAGGCTGTGATACCTGGGATTTAATACTTCGGCTTTAGATTTTTTAAATGGAAACATTTGCAATGTAAACACCACCAAGCATTCTTTGCCCTTACCCACCTTGCTTTTGTTAGACAAACTTTTCTCTCGACAGCTCAAGTCCATCATTATGAAGTTCTTGTTTCTGATCTTGTTGGACATGTAGGGTCTTCTAGTTATGGTCCCAGTGTTGGCTTAGAGATGGTTGATGAGATAACTGGGCAGTGCAGAGCCACTGACTTGCTCTAAGATGAGGGTGCATGCTCCAGACATTTCTGTTTGCAATGTGTGTGCATTCTTCCCACAAAGCTGCCTCCCCTGCTACCTTTGGTCTGTGGCTTCTCACTACCACCTTAAAGGCAGCCTAGTACATTCATGTCATAACCATAGCACCCCAAACCAGTTTATGCATGCTCCCCCGCCTGCTTGGAAGGAATGGGAGGAGAGTGTGTCCTAGCATGATAAAGACATGTGGTTGGGCGCTTGGCCCCACATATAGACGCCAGCAGATTGTTTATTGCAGTGAGGCAATGAGAGGAGTTGGGCGTAAAGAGCCTCATGCCCACACCTCACGCTGTGTTTGGCTTGAACTGGAATTGCACAAGGACATATAGCCACAGATTCAGTTGCATTACCACAGCTGTGTGGAGGCATCTGAAGATAGCCCTATGTCCTCATCACACTCCAGGGTTCACACAGGGCATTAAACCAGCCAGGCCACTCTAGGAGGGTAGAGGACAACGAGGTTGTTGGGACACTCACCGTGAGTGATGCTCTACCTTGCTCTCCTTCGTGCTGTTGCCGGGCTGAGCTGGTCAGCAACGCTGCTGAATCTTGCTCAAACCTGTGATTGTGATACTTGATATCATGCCTGTCCTGAATTGGGCAGAAACTGTGTGCATTTTCTTGAAATCTAAAGAAAAGCAAGAATCTCAGGTACAAATGTTGAGCAACTCAAGGGTACTGATTTGCCAGCACCTGTCACTATGGGTTTTATCTTTTGTGCTACCATGAGCCAGGAACATACTGTGTCAAAAAATGCAAACCTTTTAGCCCTGTTTGTGACTTGATGATGGGTTTCATGGGGGGGGGGGCATTTCTTTCATTTGGGGCTCTCATGTAACAGTGGTCACTCTCAAGTGATTTCTGGAGAGTAGTGAAGCTGTAGTCAGTTTGTAGGTTTTCTAGGGTCAGAGAGCCAGCTTCAGATACCACCAAGCCTGCTAGAGAAATTCAGCCTCACAATGCTGTTTCTCTAGAACCACGTCTGGTACCACAATCTGTGTTTGTCAGGATTCTCTAAATGTGTGTGTGTGTGTGTGTGTGTGTGTGTGTGTGTGTATGTGTGTGTGTATGTGTATGTGTGTATTTGAAGGGTGTTTATTAGCATGCCTTAAACAGTACAGTTCAGGCAACCCAACAGTGTCTTTCTGACACTGGAGAGGCTGAGAACGTAGTAGTTGTTCAGTTCACAGTGTGCGATGTCTCAGCACTTCGAGTTTGGCACTGAAGGTCTGGAGGATTCCTGGAGAGTTGCTTGTCTTAAGTCTGCATTAGGAACCTGAAGAGGTTGGCTTTAGTGCTGTAGCAAAAGGACAGGCGAACTTGCGAGCAAGAGTAAGGCCAGGACGCCCAGAGCAAAGCTGCCTTCGCCCATGTCCTTTCATGTAAGCTGTCACTCAAAGGTGCCAGCCACATTTATCCAGCATCTTCCCGTTTCAAATAAGCAGGTGTCTGTGGCTTTCATTTTAGTTGGAAATCTAGACGAGCCATCAAAAGTCTACTCCTTGTCTGACTGATGCATACATTTATATACATAAAATATATTCTATATTTTAAGTAGTTGGCAAAGCCCCTGAGGAATGCTGAGTTTTCAGTTTTACTTAAATATGGTAATACAGATTCACAACACTTAACTACTGATATTATTTCAGTTGATGTTATATTGCATGGCAAAGACACAAGAGGACAGAAAACATAAACATCTGCTCAGTTTTTGTGTATATATGGACATACACTTTAAAAACTTTTTTCAACAGAATGCAGAGGCGAGAAACACGTTGGTTACATTCCTCATTTCTGCCACTGGGTATGTGGACTTAGCTGGTATTTATGACTGCTTTCCTCTACTACCCATCTTGTATTTCCTCCACTATCAGCCTGCACCTCAGCGGGTCTTGGTTCTTTTCCTGGGAGGTTGACTTATATTTTCATTTCTGAATTGTCTGTGCCCTTTGTCAACCTGCCTAAATTAGACTGTTGCAGTTTCCTATCGACTTTAATTGCAGGACATGGTAGCACCAAGAGATGACCTAAAGGATCTTCTGTACTCCAGACATAATTTTTTTCTTAAATCTCCATTGTAGAGAAACAATCCAGTTTCCCCCTAGTAGTCTGGATTAACCACCCCTCCTTACACTGTTGTTTCTTTCTTAGCTTCTTGGTTTTAAGGGTATCAGAGTCCCATAGTGGCAAGGAGGAAGTCTGAACTTCCAGTTAAATGGAATGTTTATTGTGTCTCCTGGAAGAAAGACACCCCCCCCCCAATCACCACACACACTAAAAACAAAAGTTTTAGATCATCAGAGCAGCCTTTAAAGTGGGTCAGGATGGGTAATAGCAAGTGGACTATTCCTGGACTAGTGAGTCCTGGCTGTAGGAGAAAAAGTGCCATATATTGGCCACTGATTCAAAGCACATAGTATCTTTTGGAAAACCCTGTTCTAGCCCTCCAGGCTGTTGACATCTATAACTGTGACTTTAAACATCCATGCATTTTCTTTCCAGTCATCTGCTTCAGGATAGCAAAGACCATAGCAAGACCAATGAATTTCATTACCATGGAACACTGCCACCTCTTTGACTATGACGTGATTCTCTTGGCCAGAAGCAATACTATATGGAATACCATGACAGTAGACAGTGCATTATGTAATGACGCACATGGTAGTTTTGGCAGAAGTACTATGTGTGGGAAAGGCAAATACATAGCCAGAACACGTATTTTTCCCTTCAGTGATGGAAGTGGTCTCAGTGTAATCAACCTAACACCATGTTGCTAGCTGGTTACCCCTCATGAATGGTGTCATATTGGGAGCTCAGTGTTGGTCTCTGCTGCTGGCAGATCTGGCACTCAGTAGAAGTTCTAGCCAGGTCAGACTTGTTGAGTAGAAGTCCATGCTGTTGGGCTTATCCATTGTCTTTGTCTCTGCCATCGTGGCTGATTTGTTTATGGTTTCATTGGGCAACAGCAGGAATGATTGTAGAAATAGGTTGAGTGTCTACCGAATAGTTGACCATATTTGTTTGTTACTGAACTCCTTCTCTACTGAAGTCACCTTTTGACGAATACTCATTCACATGAGACACTCATTTACATGGGAGATGTATCTTTACACCTTTTGTCTATTTGGGCAGTTCTGTCCATATCCTCTTACCCACATGTCCTTCTCACCAGTCAGGTACTTTTCACGTCACTGACCATCTGCTAGGCAATTGGCTACGGCCCATGAGCCAGCATTTATTTACATATCTTGCAAAATGTGTGACCATATCCACTCCCTAGCATTCTGCTCACTGTGAAGATTCTCTTCACAAGAGTCCTTCAGGGTCGTCCCAGAAAGGGGATGTAGTTCTATGTAGATGTCCACATCTTCATTATGTCGCATAGTATTCAGAAATGTTGAGAAAACCAAACCCTATTTTTCTCTTCTTCAGCCAACCAACCATTGGGCATCCCACACTCTATGAGGGTATAGGTACATGCTTAGAACATTGTAGCAGGAACAGGAGTCATATGGACAACTTTTCTTTCTTTGTACCCTCAGGACCTTTTTTGAGCATGGTCACACCTACATACCAATTCATTTGATGAATCGCTGCTTTGCGGATTTATCTCGAAGACTTGGCAGATCAAATCACACCTAACTCATGATGGCAGTTCAGGTTGCATTGTAACTCACTGTCAGACATTCAGCTTCCACTGAGGACCAATAGCAGGCCAAGAGTTGTCTCTCAAAGGGAGAATCCTTGACTGCAGATTGTGGTAGAATCTTGTTATAAAATCCCAAGGGTTTCTACTGTGATTTACCCAGAAGGTCTTGCCAGGGATTTCAAACAGCATCCCTATCTGCCAGGGTCACTTCAAGTACCATTGGATCTACTGGGTCATATGGCCCAAATGGTGGAGCGTCCTGTACAGCAGCCTGAACTTGTTGGTACTCATAGCCTTACTCAAAGCCAGCAGGTCTCTGAGTCACTTGGTATATGGGCTGGAGGAATACACCCAAATGAGGAATTTGCTACTTTCAGAATCCAATCAGGCCCACTAAACTAGCTCTACTTTCTTGGTGGTGGGAGGGTCCAGGTACTTATCCTTCACGTTAGGAATATCTCTGCATGCCCTATATGCCTGGACTCCTAGAATTTTCACGAAGGTAGAAAGTCCTTGAAATTTGGTTAGACTTATTTCTCCTCCTCTGATACACAATTGCACTACCAATAAGTCCAAAGTGGCTGCTGCCTTCTGATCACTGGATCTACTCAGCATAATGTCATTAATATAGTGGACTAGTACGATATTTTGTGAAAGAGACAGAAGATCAAGATTCCTTCAAACTGGAACTGGACAGATGGCTCAGTGGTTAAGGGTACTGGCTTTCCTTCTTAAGGATCTAGAGTCAACTATCAGCACCCACATAGCAACTCGCAACCATCAACTCCAGTTCTGGGGATTGGGGGAATCCAGTGCCCTCTTCTGGAATCCTTGTGCACACACATACATTCAAGAAAACACTCATACACATAAAATAAAAAATAAAATTCAACAACAACAATGACAAAGCCCTTACAACCAAGTTAAGACTTAGGGCAGGAAAGTTAATAAACCCTTGAGGTAAAATTGCTAAAGGTAAGCCGGGCTTGGTGGCGCACGCCTGTAATCCCAGCACTTGGGAGGCAGAGGCAGGTGGATTTCTGAGTTCGAGGCCAGCCTGGTCTACAGAGTGAGTTCCAGGACAGCCAGGACTACACAGAGAAACCCTGTCTCAAAAAAAAAAAAAAAAAAAAAAAAAAAAAAAAAAAAAAAAAAAAAAAAAAAAAAACCAAAAAAAAAAAAATTGCTAAAGGTATTCGGCCGGCAAGGCAAATTGCTTCTGGTGGTTCCTGTCAACAGATACCAAGAAAATAGCATTTGCTAGATCAATAGCTATGTACCAAGTTCCAGGAGATCTGCTCAGGTAAGTTCACCACACTTGGCTTAGCTGCTGCAGTTGGAGTCACTGCTTGATTAAATTTTTGGCAGTCAGTGATCAGTCCCTACAATCCCTTTGTAGAAGTTAAACCCTGGTTCTTGCTCCTGGCCCCATACTCCCAGAAATAAGACTCAAACTCAAAATATATTTACAAATACCTTGACTATATAGCTAGGCTCTTCTCTGATTAGATTATAATGTAAAATATCCCTTTTATTCTAGCCTATACTCTGCCTTGTGGCTGGTTACCTGTGCTTAGGTACCATGTGTTCACTCTTACATCTTTTCAGCGAGTCTCCTGCCTTCTCTCTCCCAGAATTCTTTCTCTCTCCAGATGTCCTACCTCTACTTCCTATCTAAGCGGTAGGCCATAAATTGACAGGTTATGCATCCATACAATACACAAAATATTCTTTCTATATTCTACGGATATGCTATCTGTCTTTTGCACAGGCCAGATAGTTTAAGGGAGACACGATGGGGTCCTCCTACCCCTATATCATTTAACTTAATGTTGTCACTAATTTCTACAGTTCTTCTAAGGTTGTGATAGTGTTTTGCCTCATTATTATCTCTGGTAGAGGCAACTCAGTAGCTTCCATTTGACCTTCCCACAAGTCAAGCAACCAGTGTGAGAATGCTGTCAACTTCTAAGTGTAGCTATCCCAATTTTATTCCCTAGAACTGGGGAAATAACTACAGGGTGAGTTTGGGACCCACTGGACCTACTGTGACATAGACTTCAGTCAAAGCTCCATTGATCACCTGATCTGCACAAACTTCTACTTTCAGTAAGCCTTTCAGTATTTCCTAGAATCAGTGCCAGTTTTAGAATTAGTGTTCAATAGGTCCAGGGAGTCTGATTATTTCTTTTCCCACAAGGTACAATTACCTTAATGAAAGGCCATACATTCCTCCAAAGAAGGAAGGGCGGAAAGCTAGCATTAAAACTCTTTGGTATTGTTAACAAGGTCCTTCCTTAAGGGGATCTGCCTTTCCTTCATTAAAGGGGTTCTGGGTCTGTGAACTGGCACAAGTTTGGAAATTGGTTGATGAGCTACACTATCCGGCATAGCCTTTATTTGCTTGGCTTTAGAGTTATAACTGAGAATGGAGGGGATTTGAGGTGATCATATTTGCACTTGAGAAACAGACCCTTCAGTGGGTATCAAGAATGAGTGGCAAATTCTGAGCTGGTTGGCAGTAGGTTTTCCCAGGAGGCAAGAGGCTGATAGAGGTGGAGAATGAATATGGCAGGTGGGGCTGTCCTCGAGACTGGAGTGACTTCAAGCATCCAGATGCCAGTGTGAGGCTGGCTTGGAGAACTCTTCTGACTTGGAGAACCTCTAACATGGTGAGGTGTTAGACAATGGGAACATTGGGAACCCAAGCATAGGTCCGTTTGTGACACAGAGGTAAACTCATTAAAATCACTATAAGGCAACAGTCTAATATTTTTCTGAAGCCTTAAAAATTTACTTCATTTAGAAACTTAATTTATTTCAATGTATGCATTTGAGTGTTTTGCCTGCATGTATGTGTGTTCATCACACATGTTTTTGGTGCCTGGAGAAGCCAGAGGAGGACATCGGATGCCCTGGAGCTTCTAAAGAAGGCCACGAGTCTCCCTGTGGGTGCTGGTCACCAAGCCCAGGTCCTCTACAAGAGCAGCCAGTGCTGTTAATTGCCAAACCATTTCTCCAGCCACAATATGGTTTAATTTTAGCAGAAATAATTATAGTTACCAGAAAACTTTAGAACGTTTATCACAATTTATCACAATGTTTTTCTGAGAGCTAGATGTAAGATAGACTGGGGCTCGAGGGTGTCTTTGAACTACCAACTTTAATGTTTTTCCTTGATAATTCTATCTTTGCTTAATTCCAGAAAGCATTAGGCACATGCTAAATAGAGCCTAGGATAGCAACATCTTTTGTGTTTTCAGCTTTTGTATGACTTAGTTTTGGGGGAAAGGACCCGCCTCCCATTCCAGGTCTGAGGAAGGATATCCTAGAGCCAGAGTCATGATAATTGTGCATTCTTAATTCTGTATTTCTCTTTGTACTATGTTTACACTTGAACATCTGAGCGTCCACTTCTCACTCACTGGAGGAGGAGAATGGTCTCAGAGCTTAAATCCAGAAGTCCCGGAAGGGGCTCTACAGTGAAGTGGCGGCTGAGCTGGAACCCTGCTGCCTGGCTGCAGAATGAGCTAGAGACTTCCTTGACTGATGGGTTTACTCATGCGTAGCCACTGACAGGGTGTGTTACTACACCCAGTTTTAGTCTTGACCAACTACCAAGCCTGTTTAACTGGTGAAGGGTGTTCTAATTTGGTGCTTTGGGGCCTGTCCCTGGGTGATCTGAGATCCACATTGTCCTGTGTAGTCTCGGCCAGCTTACAGGGAGGACTGATTTTGTGTGTGTGAACTGGAGTTTCTCCTCCCCTGTGTTTCAGACTTTTGTTCCTTCCTGAGAACCCAGGAGATTGTAGACTGGATGTTTGGGTTTTGAGAACATTGAGGAGCCATTTTTTTTCCATAGATAGGTTTGGAGTCTGGGACATTTTGGCCTTTTTTTTTTTTTTTTCCCCCTTTCTGATGGCTAGAAATGGCAGACCAAGCCAGGCAGAAATGTACAGGGAAGTATTTTTCCTTTTCTGGTGCCTCCAGGAAGGACTCAGTGAAGGCCCTGCGGCTGTCAAGGTCTTTGAACCTCAAAAGAGCTACTTCAAGAGTCAGCAGAAGGCAGGTTGGTACAGAGCTTTCTGTCCCCTTTAAACTTCCTTGAGAACTGAAAAACCTTCCTCTTCTCTGTTTATTTCTTAATATTCTTTGGAAAAAAGCTTCCTAATTAATTCAAATGCCTCTCTTCAAAGTCTTACTGATGTTTGCTGTGCTCCCAGGTTCTGTGTGGAAGTGTGTTATTTGTGTGTCTAATTGTTTCTTACCCAAAGTGTCAAGGTTGTATCCCACAAGGTTGTATCTAACCATGTTGCCAGAAGATTCCAATTTCTCATGTGTAATCAATCCCCCTAAGCTGGACTTCAGTGGTTATATTTATGTTACCAAAGCATCCTGCAAAAAGGATTAGGTAACTTTTACATGCAACACAACATTGGAATAAAGTTTGCCGGTGTGTTCACTTTCATAGAAAGTAGTTTCACAGAAGCACTATATCATAGAGTTACAGTTTACGCTTTCTGCTCTCAAAGTGCCGATTGAAAATGATAGGAAATAGGCGTGGCTTTGCCTTCTTGACAATTTATTTTACTATTTGTAAACTATATAGATTTTGTATAGAATGTATGCTGAATATATAGATTTAGGCTGTTCAAATAACATGGGCTTGCTCTGCATCCCAGCTGCCCTGGTGGTGATGCTTTTCTGGCATAAGCCCCCCTGGGTCCTTGCTGGGTGGTATCTTGTGTTTTGGGGATCAGCATCTGCCAAGCCAGTGCTGTTGTGTGTTCTGTTCAGTCTTGAACATTTTCAGTTTCTCCTTCCTGCCTGTTTCCCTTACTGTCACAGAGGCCACCTGTATGCTAGAAGCAAGTCGGAAACAATCGCATGAAACTCAGACTGACCTCAGACTATATGTGGCCTCCAACTTCTAATCCTCCTACCTATACCTCCCAAGTTCTGAGACTATGGGTGTGGTTTATATAGCTTCTTGTATGCCAGGCAGGCACTCTACCAACTGAGCTACAACCTCAGCCTCCTAATTATTTGACAAATGAATTATGTATGCAACATGTTTACAAATATTTTATAAACAAATAATTGTATAAGTTTCAGCTGAAATCACAAGAGCACTTATTTTTTCAGTTAAATATTTTTAGCAGCTCCGATTTATTTCTACCGATAATATTTTGTTCGGATCCTTGTAACTTGACAACCCCTAAAACCTGTGATTTATTTATTTAAAGGATTAAACCTACCTAGAGTACATGGAATGTAACAGGAAATGAGGAGATCAAGGCCCAGCCTTGAAGCATCACTGATAATTCTACTGGATGAGGCTTTCCCTCTGGCTGAGCAGGAGGTGAAACTACTGGACTCTGAGTGTACAGGCCTGTGGGTTTCGGTCGCAGTACAGGAGCGCACAGAAAAGGAGCTCCTAGCTGCTTTTCGGCAGGGCGCCAGCCTCCAGTCGTTGTCAGAATCCGGTTTGCTAATTGAACTGGGCTGTGCACGTTTAACTCCCTGCCCTAAGCTTTCTCATTCTCCATCCCGTGGTAATGGTGGCGTTGCCCTGCTCTTGTAAAATACTCTCGTAAATGATTACATTTTCTGAGCTGTTAGCGAGATGGTGTTAATGCTCATCTTAAATATGAGATGTGACTCTTGGCAGGTTGCATGAGGACACTGGTACCTGGGAGACACTCACCTATGTGAAGATGTGCTAGTAAATCCTGTTGGGAAAAAAAAAAAAAAAAGACAGGTTCCTTTTCTCTTAAGCATGAAACACCCTCTCTACAGAGCATAGTTTTTTTCCTGGAAGCTGGGATGTGGCTTATAGAAATGGAATTGTTTTGTATATTATATACATTGTATATATTTGTATGCATTGTATATATTTGTATGCATTGTATGTATTTGTATGCATTTCTAGGGAAAGGAGGTATAGTTGAAGACTGCAATATTCCCTCAGATTTGTCAAGAAAATTGAGATCATGTATTAAATGCAAAAGAGCTTCTGGTGGAGTCAGTCTGCAACTCCAGCTTTCTGCTGAGTGCTCAAGTCAGCCGGGGCTGCAGAGTGAGACCCCTGTGTCCACCCCACAGAAGGGAACCTCACCAACTTGAAAACCCCACGAGAGACTAAAAGTCATGTGGAGATACTTTGTTGGGTGAACAGGTTTATCTTATAGAATGTATGATCGAAGTTCTCGGCAAAATATGAAAATAGTTTTTTTATATTCATGTGTATTTATTTTATGTATATGAATGTTTGGCTTGCTTGTATATATGTATTTTATTTACTTTTGGTGCCTGTGCAGGTCAGAAGAGGGCACTTCATCCTCTGGAAAGTTAGGCTGGTTGTAAGCTATCATGTGGGAACTGGGAACTGAATCCAGATTTTCAAACCCTTTTGTCCCAACATAAAGGAAGGAGTCTTGGGATTTTGTACTTAAACAATCACTATTCTCCATAAATGTGTACAGAATACAAGAAGGCAGTGCACCCAAGTGTGCTGTTATGATTGTCCTTGTCACTAAAAGCGACATGTAATAGAATTATAGTCAATTGGATTTAGCTTTGTATCCCACAGTTGTATTTTTAACATATTTATTTATTTCTTGTGTGAGTGTGTGTGTGTGTGTGTGTGCGTGTGTGTGTGTGTGCATGAGTTTGTGTGTCTGTGCATATATGTCTGTGCACCCTAAGAGTGCAGTGCCCTAAGAAGCAAGAAGAGGGCAGCAGAAATTAGAATTGGAGTTCCAGATGACTGTTAGCTGCTATGTGGGTGCTGGGAACTGAAGCCTGCTCCTTTAAAAGAGCAGCCAGTGCTTAGCAGCTGAGCCATCTCGTCAGCTCCCACACATGTATTTTTAAATGAGTCTTCCTCTACACTGTGGGTACTATCACATGCAGATAAATAGATGTGCCAGGTACTTTACTGTTTGTCGTGGAACACTAGAATTTGTGTATAGTCTCGCTAAGAGTGCTGTCAGGAAGCTACTTGCTAGGAATGTGCGCAAGTGTGTTTTCTTGTTTTATAAGGTGGTAGTAATTCTGTCTGCCTTTTTCATTTGTGAAAGAAATAATGACTTAGACCAAACAACAACAACAACAACAACAACAACAACAATAACGACCATGTAAGTGCAGCTTTTCTTCACTGGCAAAATTACCTCCTGGTCCTAGAGGAAAAAGTGGCACTGGCAGCTGATGTGTCCCTGATTTGTAGGAGAAATGCATTCCTGATGAGTCTTTCCATATTCTTGTTTTGTTGTATAGATGATAGGAATTTTAATTTCTCCTTATTCATGTGTTGTACTTGGAGGTTTTTGCTTCCTTAGCAACCTCAGTTAATGTGGTTTCTACATTTGTATATTACTTATTCAAGGGTAACATCTAATTTTTTAAATATTTAATTTTAGCTTTCCCATAAGCAATTAGGTAAAAATACACATTTATCAACAGTACCCAGAATAGTTTCAGCGGCAAACTCCAAACAAATCTGAAATATTTGCTTCCCTCTGATTACTTTATGACAGAAACTCTTTGCTTTAAAACCTAAACTTTCCTTGTTGAGAAATTTTCAGTGTCGAAGCCTCATGAGGGTGACCTAGTTCTAGGTAGGGTTTGGGGTCATAGGAAGCAGCAAATTGACTGAATTGGGGTATAAAAAGACTCGAAGGGAAAGAACTAATAATGTAGCTTCACTCGTTTGAACTACGATTTCCTGACTTAGCACTCAACAAAACCCTGGATTTAGTCCTCAGCATCACATAAACTGGGTGTGATGGTGCAGGCCTGTGGATACGGGATCTGCAATTGAAAGTTATCAGCAAGGTCATCCTCTGCTACTACAGAGTGAGTTTGAGGCCGGCGTGGGATACGTGGTGTCTTGATCTCAGTGCTAACTCATTATCATCTCACCTCAAGCCAATAAATAACACAGTGACTGACACGGCTGCGCAGCCTGGTGGTATGGTCAGTGATTCGTCCCCAGCCACCCCCTGAAAGGGAACCGGTCAGTATTGCCAAAATATTAGTAAACATTGCAGCCGAGTGGGAGCTACATGGGGATTCAGACTCTACTTTTATGCAGCCACCCCCCTCCGAATTACAACATAAAAACTAAAGCGTTTCACAGTCACAGTGATAATTTTAAACACTGTGTCAGATGCCTTTCTTTTTCCCCCCAGTGGAAGTGGCTCCAGGCCAGATGGGCTTGCTCTGCATCCCAGCTGTCCTGGTACTGAAGCTCCTCTGGCACACGTCCCTGGTTCTTTGCTGGGAGATGTCCTCTGTTTCGGGGATCAGCATCCGAGCATCTGCCAAGCCAGTGCCGCACGCGCATGTTCTTAGACTGTATTAATTTTATGAACAAGTGGGATTTGCGGGTAAATTCTAACCGGTCTAACTGCAGAAATGAACAAATACGTAAAGCCATCCATCTTTATTTTAAAGTTTACGGTAGTAGTGACTGAACCATTCATCGGTTTTGACTGACCCCGTGCTCACCTCTGACAGAATAGCTTCCGATACCTTTTTCATCTCTTACAGAGGTGGTAGGCTCAGCAATCATGACACACCCATAAAGATCACTTGGTGGCTCAACACTCTGTGCTCTTTGATTTGCCAGGTGCTCCCCAATTAGAGGATGCAGGGTAGAGCCTGGTGGCCGGATGGGGCTGGGCTTTGACTTTTCTGCTCCGTTTGCCTACTGGCCAGCATCGTCTAGCAATGGAAGGATCCTTTCCTTCCCATTCTTATCCAGTTTCCTTTTGTTTCCTAGCAGCTTCCCTTGGCTTCCTTTATTTGCTTCTCATAGCCCATCCATCATCTGCGCACCTTAGGCTTTCTGGGTGGGGAAATTACATTTTCTTTGGTGGATCCTTACCATAATACTGTGTATCAGGTGATATTCAGGATTGAGCAAGTTAGACCAGAAGGTGACTTTGAGAAACATTCTCTGAGTCATATTGTCATCCGACACATCCTCTGGGCTTTAATGGACACCTGCCCGTGTTTTCATGTCTTTTGTACCAAAGGATATAAAATCTAAAAAGTCTTCTCAAAAAAGTGGATGTGGGTAGGTTTCTTTTGTTGTTGTTTTGATCTCTAGGAAAGTTAAATGAAGGTGGGGAAAAATGGGTAGCAGTGGTGTGCTAATTAGCAAAATCTCATGGTTTTGGGGGCAGTTAGTATAAAAAGTTATCAATTTAAGGACAGAAAGTGGGTTTGTTTTTTATTTCATCAAAGAATCTTTTATCACCAAATGAATTTCAGACCCCTCACAAGCATTTTTGAGTTCCCACTTCTCTCTTTTTGTTTTTTACCCTGAAACTTAGGGAAGCATGAAATGGTCTTTTAAAAGCGGTCATTTTTTTTTTTTTTAAATGTGGCATTTATTTGTATTCTTGCCAAGGCTCTGCCGGACCTGGGCACTATGAGTCAAAGCGTGTACCCGGACATGATTCCATGTGGAGTCGTGGAATATAGTCACCCTAATATAGGAAAGGGGACAGCCTGTCCATCCCACACTCCAGGAGCAGTTTTTAATGTTTCGTAAAGGTCGCTCGCTGCTCACAGAGTGTCCCCCTTGAGCTGACATGTGTGCCTTTGCTCGGTGTGTATGAAAGCTTGATTCAGCATCTGTTCCCTGGTCCAGACTTGCTAACAAGACATCTACAGATAGCTGTGGGGACCCCTCTAGTGACCCTGAGTTGATCATAACCAAGTCCTCTTAGCCTACGCACGCACATAATTAATGAAAAGGACAGCGAGCTCTGCAGGCACATGCAGGTCCCTATAACCAGATGTTTAATTATTGTCATCAGGGAGCAGTTGAAGTACCTGGCTAGCTCTGGAAGCAGAGCTGGAAGGGAAAGCAAACCCTGTTGGGTCTTGTCAGACTGGTCCTTTCGTCTGCAAGGATTCAAGAGTCAGTGGACAGAACTAGAGTCTTCCTTGCACCAGCTCTGTGGAAAGACAAGAGATAACACTTCAACCGACATCCTTTGAAGTCCATGGTTGCTTCTGTTACATTTGTCCCTTGGTTTCTGTCTTCGAGCCAAGATTTAGTTAGTATGAAAACTTAAACATCGATAATTGCATCTTCAGTAACAGCATTTAAATTCTCTACTGACAGTATATCTATCATGTATTATCATGTGACATTTCCTGGAATTTAGTTTAGTCATCTCAAGAAAATATTGAATGGATCGTGCTGCAGGTGGAGGTATATTTTACCAAAAAGGTAAAGATTAGATCTTGAGTAGGAAAGCCCCAAAGAACCCCATATGGAGAGCAGAAAATGTGTTTTATAGTCAGTCTGTTAACATTGGGGTTCTTTATGGCTCCCATCAACTGCAAGGCTAGCTTGGGATACATGGGGTCATTGAGGACTTGGTTATGATCAATTGAGGGTCACTGGAGGAGTCCTTACAACTATAGACAGCTCTTTAACAAGCTCAGAGCAGGAACAGATACGCATCAAACTAACAAAAACCAAACACAATGTTTTGTGATATACGAGTTAGAAATTGAACAAAAATTACATTTAGCTTGCATGAGAGGTCTGTTTCTAGGCTGTCCCTCTCAAAGATGTGATTGACTTACCATCCGAGATCATAAATAGGATATCCATATCTAATGAGCACAGGGCATCTCTGTGATTGTAAAGCCACATCTCTCCTGGTCTTTACTTTTCTTTATCCTGATCATTCTTGCTTTGTTTTAAAAACAGGATTGTACTATGTAGCTCAGACTTGTCTCGATACAGGTGGCAGTCCTCCTGCTTCACAATCCCAGGGCTGCGATTAAAGGTGTGGACCCCGATGCCTGCCTGGTTCACCCTCTCTGAGGCTTGTGTTTATGCTTCAATTCTTAGAAACAAAATTTCTTCTTAGATTATAGAAGGCCATACTGCCCCCTAGTGTTTTCTCTGTGCCCTATTCCCAAGGATTTGGAATCCAGAACACATCTATCTACTGCACCTTCCTTCCTGCCCTTGCATGGAAATGCAGCATCTTCAGAGCTCTGTCCAGACAGGGAGAGCGTCTGTTTCCAGGGCCGCCATTCCCTGTGCACCCTCACAATGGATTCTGATTTTTTTTTTTTTAAAGACTAGCACTGCCCATGTTTTGCCCATATTCCACTCTCTCTGCTGCTGTCCCATGTCAGATCCCACTCTGTTTGCCTGGGAGAAACACACGCCAGGGTACCACCAGTTTGCATTTTATAAATAAAACATTGCAAAGAAATCAATGGGAACTTAAAAGTTTCAAAGATACATAAAAACATATACTTTGAAAGAGCCAAGCAGGTGGCCCTAAAAGAGACATTGTAATACTGTATCTGTGTTGAATACAGTTAAGACTCCATTTTTCTTTTCTTTTCTTTTTCTTTCTTTCTTTCTTTTTCTTTTTCTTTTCTTTTCTTTTCTTTTTTTTTTTTTTTTTTTTTTTTTGATTTTTTGAGTCAGGGTTTCTCTTTGTAGCTCTGGCTGTCCTGGAACTCACTTTGTAGACCAGGCTGGCCTCGAACTCAGAGATCCACCTGCCTCTGCCTCCCAAGTGCTGGGATTACAGGCGTGCGCCACCACCGCCCGGCTCATTTTTCTTTTCTTAAAGAATGGTATGTGGCAGCTAATGCCATTTTTTGATTGGACCCATTTTCAGATTGTCACTGTAAGGTAGATAAGCTTGAGTGAATGTGTTAAAGCACAAGAAATCTATTAAGGGAAGTGGGCCTTTTATTAAAAGGTTGATTTTTTTAAAAAACATGTTTGAGTAGCCAATATAGCCAACCCTGGAATGTATAAATTTCACATCTGTGATTTCAACTCCAAGTCAGAAATATTCTGGAAAAGTAAAAAATGAAAACAAATCCTAAAAATTATAATGGTTTTAAACATACAGACTTTCCTGTCTTTGTTCTTCCCTAAACAATGTACCATGGCAGACCCATCACATTTTAGTGGTTCTATTCGATCTTACGTAGACATGATTTAATGGATGTAGGAGGGGTCGATGCTTACCTTGCACGACTCCCAGCACCAACAATACAGTGCACAGCGGGGTTTGCGTGGCTGATTCTTTGAAAAGTTTGCACCATCTTGACACCGGCAACTTGAGCAGCTACCCAGTTAGTACCTGTGGGATCCTGGGACCAGCACCCCCATAGATGCTGAGCACTAAAGGTTTTTAATGTGCTCAATGAAGGGTTAGTGGAGTTTTGGGTTCAGAAGAAGCATTTGTCATGTAACAGGAAAGAACCAAAGGCTTTAAATGCCTAACTCACTTTATTTTTTCAACAGGGGTACGGAAGGGGAACCTGTAAGCAGATGTGAGTGGTCAGGGTCAGATTATGATTTTGGAAGGAAAAGCTAAGGGTCATAATGTTCTGAGGATCTGCCCTGGGGAACTCAGTGCCCTCCTGTTAACAAGCAGCTTGGGAATAGCTCATGGTGGAAGATCCCAAAGTTTCGAGTCTGACAAGTGAGTAGATTCAGTGGCATCAAGGAAGTAGTGTAATAAGAAGTAGATAGATGTGATTGGGTCTGACCCGAATCTCGCTAATATTAGCAACATAGGCATTCTGCTGATCCATGAAGCTATCTTGTCAATCATCTAAAGAGCTGTGTGTTGCTGTAGATTCATGGGTGTTTTCCCATGGAAAAGCAGGGAGCTTCTAGCATCCTGATTGGCAAACTTAGCTCTTTTTCCGCCTCTCAGGATGCTTGTGAATGACAATCATTCCCATCACTCGGTGTTGCTGTGAGAGGAGAATCTTTTGGGAGACTCTGTTGCCTCACTTACATTAGTTGTTTTTATTCACACTTTCTTTGGTTTGATGATCCTTTACAAGAAGTGAACAGTGGGGTTTCTGAAGGTTCTTTGAACTGTTTTTTTTCCCCCACAATTTTACTGGCCCCCGGTGTGTTTTTCCTCACCTCATCTCATTAGAACCATGCTGTCATACCCATATTCCTTATAAGGTTGTCAGTTTCACATTAAACCAGTTAATAAAGACAAGGTGTGGGCTGTGAAGTGGGAATGGAACGTCTGGTTTCTTATGCCAAATGATGTTTTGCTGGGGCACACAGGTGAGAGGATGTTTTGCTATAGCAGACATGTGAAAGCACACGTGATGTTTAGAAAGAATATAAATATGACCCCACAGGCAGTGGGAGCTCAAGCATCGGTTTGCTTTGCTCTGCCTCTCTAGCATTGCTGACATGCATGTATTGGTTCATCTCACCTTGCATTGCTGAGCTCTGCCTGTGGTGACTTCACAGAGAGAAACACTCGCCAAGGAACTTCTTGTGAGGTTCCTGCGGCTTCTTGAGACTTCCACGGACTTGGGCCGGTTGACAAGCCTTGTGGTTTCTTCTGGATTGAACTGCTCTTGCTGATTTGGGGGTGTTGTCTGCCAAGTAGACTGGTCTACAGCTGCTGATTCACATTTGGTGTTTGCTAGTGGACTGGGCTAAGAACAGCAAAGATTGGAACCTTCCCAAAGAGCTGATTTCTAAACAGGTCCACTTCCCAATATTCTAATAATCTTTTCTACTATCTCTGGTGGGTGATGGGCTAGAGGGGAGGTTGAACCTTATTAAAGTTGGTTGAGAAAAATATATGCCTACAGATTGTCTTGGGAGCTCATGTCTTGTGTTACTGGGGCACAGCGTATGAGCCATCCATCCCTCCATGCTTGCACAGAATGCACTGTCTCTTCCTTTCATTTTTTTTTTTTTTTGCCCTAAAGTTTCATCTGACAGTCATCAGGGTCAGAGGTGGAAGAATCTGCTTTTTGACCAAATGCTGTGGACACACTGTGGCTTTCTCAGGGTCCTGTGGGGCAGCCTAGCCTCTGTGCATTTTCCTTAGCCCAATCTAAGTACCTTCTTTCTTCAAAGAGTGTCAGCTCTTGGTCATGGCTAGGCCATTGAGGCTATACTTACAGCTTCCAGAGTTCACTGTGGGAGCTGCTAGTTCCTAAGGAGGGGTTCCTAAACAAAGAAAGGAGTTCAGTCCTTTCCGGAGACGATTACCAATCTCTGTGGAATTGAGGAAGTAATTATTGAGTATTGGGGTGGAAGCTACTGGGACTCATCATTGTTGGATCACACTGATGCTTATGAAATGCAGCCTTTCTTTTTCAGTAGGTCTGCCCCCACACTTGGAACATACTATGTACTCTCTAAAATTAAGCAGCCTGTTCCAGCCCTAGGCACCCTTTCCCCTCATTATCCCCCCTCAGAGCTCTGAGCTCTGCCACTCTAGCAAGTCTCTAGCCATCGCTTCTGCACCGTGCCAGCCAGCACCATTTTCTCTAGCTGACAACTTTAAAACAGTTTCCTGACAAGTCTGCTTGCGAATTTATATAAGCCCCTCTGTATGATTGAGGAGTTTGACTAATCCACTGTGCATGGCTGTACTTAGGCCTGGATTGACTGATTCCCCTTCACCAGAATATATCTGTTCATTTGATGCTGTTTGGGAGCCTGTGAGCACACACAGGTGCATCTTGTCCTTGTTCCATATGAGTGAGCTTCTGTGAGCAGTGTGGGAAGTGTAGGTTAATTGTGTGTGTGTGTGTGTGTGTGTGTGTGTGTGTGAGTGTGAGGGTGTGAGTGTGAGGGTGTGTGTGTGTGTGTGTGGGGTGTCTGCTGGAAGTTTCTCTCCATTGGTTTTGCCTGTTCCCTCAAGGATACTGATCAGGCCTAAATCTATTTCGATCACACAACTGCACCGAGAAGTGGGAAACTGGCAAGGGAAGGTTGGGAAGAACATCAGGGATAGTGGGTTTTCTGAGGAAAACCAGCGATGCCTGCATGAGGGAGGCAGCCAGGTTAGCGGCTTTGCCCTGTTCTTCCCCATGCAGAATGTGAAGGACCTGAGAAAATGAACATGGTACAGCTTCACTAAAAGCCAGGCCTCTCCTCAGTACACAGTGTTAGATCTGTGCACAGCCAGCCTCGGGCAGGGCGGGGCGGGGCCCCCAGTACTTGCTCCCTGTGGCTTAATGCTGAAGTTCACTCTCCTGGGAACGTGGTGGCTCTGCACAGGATGGTGATTGCTTCCTGGTGTCTCAAGTCCTAGGTTAGAGCTATGTGTTAACCCTGGAACTGTGCAGATGTCCCAGTTGTACTTGGAGAACCAAGGGGCACTTTGGTTTGTGGAGCAGCTGTGTGCTCAGAAGGACTTGGGAGTTGTCCTTCTAGGATGCTAGGGGGTTTTATTGGCATTGGGTTGGCTGAGGAGAACTACCAGGTCCGTTGAGTTCTAAGCTGGTAGTCCCAGTGGTTACTGAGTATGGGGAGCACCACTGTGGTGGCTCTCCAGACGTCTTCAGTTCCTGCTCTGTTTGTTTGTTAGTATTTATTTTGGGTAAGGGTTGGACCTCCTGCCTCCTTTTCCCAAGTGCTAAGGTTATACCCTTATAGCACCATGCCCAGATTCCCTTTATGTCCTCCCTGTGTGTAGCCACTTTTGGCTCAGTAGGTAGCGCCTTGACTAACTTGTGGATGGCAGAGAAATAGCTGGCCTGATTCCCTCCTAGATAGGAGACTCAAGGGATGATTGGTGCTCAGTATTCAGGGTAAGATGCCGGGAATAAGGTTCCTTCTTCCCTCAGACCCAAAGAAAGAATATGTGGAAAGCGTTCCTGCATTGATTTTTGTCATTTGCCTAAATCTGTGGAAGGGAGATGAGGCGCATGTCTCCGCACAGTCTATAGATGCCACGTTTCTCTGTACATGGGTGGACACAGAACGTTTCCCATGCTCACTGGTCAGTGATTTCAGTTGCTAGCTACTCCAGTGCACCCATTGCTAAAGGGTGGTCAAGGTATGCATGTTTTTTTTGCCTCCTCCCTTTATTTGTGTGTGTGTTCATCCATCCATCTATCCATCTACACATCCATCTAAACACACACACACACACACACACACACACACACACACACACACACACTCTTTTCCTCCTTCTGACTTGACAGTAGCATACCAAGTTGGCTAGCAAGAGCGTTTCCAAAACTAAATTCTTCAGTCTCAGAGTTTGCTAGGTCCTCTCTAATCATCAAAGCAACTAGAAAAACACTGGCCTTTCTGGTTCCCCACCCCCCTGCCTGCCACAGAGTGCAGCAGTGCCCTGCCCCAGACCTCTGGAGATATGCTTGTGACTATTAGCTTTGTGGTTGAAGTGCAAATCTGAGTAAATATTTGTGCAAAGCCAAGCCTGCCCTGGCTGCCTGTATAGCAGTTTGTTGGCAGCTGTTAAGTCCTTTGAAGTCCTGAAATCTGCTGAACTAGGACCCTCCGTCTCAGCCTTTGTAGCTCTGTGGGCATATTTAAAGCTGATGATGTTGCTTTCCTGTTTTTGGAGGACTTGTCAGTGGCTATAAGTTTACCCTGGCTACCGTCCAAAGGAGCAGCAGGAATTCTGACCTAGCCAGGAAGTATTAAATGATAGGCCATCTGAAACAGCTGGGTGTCTGGTAAAGTGTCACCTGTGGAGATACACTATTTCCATACTTTTGTATATTATTTGGATTGTGTAATGTCACAGGAGTCTTATCAAAGAGACCTAGCAGCATCCCCAACATCCACTATAGCTCTTGGCAGTGGGAGTGACACGGATTACATCAATATTAAAAAAAAAAAACAAGCTATCAAACATTCATGAAGGTTGTTGGATTTTCTTTCAAGAATGTCTTTGAAGCTGACTTAAAATTGCCACATCTGTTATGATGACTGTGTATTTGTTTGAAGATGAGAAAGCATGAACCCTCAGTCTGTTTAAGTCAGATGCAGTCCTCACACCTGGGAACAGGCTTGTGATGACCCAGGGATGAGGAGAGTTTTTCTGTTGATAAACATGTATTTTTGAGTATTTTATGTGAACATTGCATGTTGTGTTTCTCTCTAGAATTGATGCAGATCTGCATGCATCCTGAACCTGTAGGAACCCCTGCGGCCCTGCTCCTTGACATCATTCTTTGAAATTTTAATTTAGGCTACTGAGGCAGCAGCTACACAGTATCTACCATCTACACAGTACAGAGCCAGATTTCCAAATGTGTTGCTCATTCTTTCCTTTGTGGAGTACTTGCCCCAACTCACTCATCCCAGGATTTTTCTCCAAAAGGTCTTGTCAACCATTAATAGTCACTAGAAGACAACAAGCAAAGCCCCCACCTTTTCAAGGCAGCTGACAAATCACAAAGTAATTAGGGCTACAAGGAGCTTTTGAGAATATAAGCTCTGGCAGCAGTTTGATTTTGTGTCAGGTAAAGATCTGCTCCTGCGCACTCAAAGGAAAAACATCTTTCAATGTTTCCACTTTCATGGCCTTTCCTGTTTCATGTGGCAGACTGCAGCATAACTCCAAGCTTGGAGAATATTTGTAAGATTGCTGAGTTTGCTAAAGCTTTGCCTGACAGACTCTCATGGTCTCTTTCCTTATTCGCTTTACATATTTCCTGTCAGTAGATGCCCACTGATACCTAGAGCATGTCTTTCAGATATGAGGTGTAGCCATGATAAAAGACAAGCCGTCACTCTGAAGTGACGAAGTTTCCAGCTTGCTACTTACCACGCTGGGAGTCCCAGGCCATGCAAGTTTATTCTAGGAAGGGATGAAAAATGGATCATTCTTCAGTGTGATTCTTACATGAAGAAGAAAAAAGCTTACGTTCTTCTTGTGAAATTATTATTGCTGGTGAAGGCGCAGGAAGTAATTGGGATTGGTGTTGTAGTTCAGCTGAAAGAGAGAGAGAGAGACAGAAAGAGACACACACAGACAGATGACAGTTTGTATTCATATAGAATGAGACAAACTTTAGTTCCATTGGTAGAAGAGAATGGAAGTATTATTTATAAAGTTTTTTTTTTCTAAAACAAAAGTATATGCTAAGTACCCAAGGGCAGGTGGTGTGGGTCAATAATCTGAGAGGAACAAGATGGCCATGGGAACTGAAGAGGGGCCAGATCTATACCAGAAGTGCTAGTTAAGAAGCCAGTGAGCACTCCTACCTAAACATGAAGCAAGTGCTCACATGTGAAAAAAAAAAATCACACGATAGAACAGAGTCCTCCCATGGCTGACCTCCATGATAATGATGGTCTAATTGTGCTCCCTCATCAGTGACAGTCCAGGAACAAAGATGAAAAAGTATTGATGACTGTTACCTAGGGGACGAGCGTTAATTGGTTTCTGTGGTCTTAGGTCTTCTAACTGTTCACATATAGCTTCCACTTCCCAGCAGCCTTGTTCATGGAGAGGGTTGTCATTCTTTGTGCTGTGAGGACATGTCCTCCTTGTACCAGTGACTGGTGCTTCTGCTGGTTCTGAGTTCTCGTGGCTAAAGAGGTTTCCTTAACTATTTTGGTTTAATGTAGTCTCCCCCCCCCCAGTAAAATGTTGCAAAATACAAAGCAAGAGAGGAATCTGAAAGCAAACATACAACTATGTTGCTCTTTAAACTTTGTTTCTAGGCTCTAGTTTTAGCAACAGCATTGATCTGGGTGCCTTGATTTCTGTTTTTGAGACAGGGTCTTACTGTGTAGCTTTGGGTGACCTGGAATTCAGAGATCCCCCTGCCTCTGTCTCTCCTATGGCTTTTGTTTCCCTTTCCCCTTTCCCCTTTCCCTTTCCCCCTTTCCCCTTTTCCCCTCTCTCCCCTTTTCCCCTCTCCCCCTTTTCCCTTTTCCCCTTTTTTTCCATTTTCCCCTTTCCCCTTCTTTCCCCCTTTCCCCCTTCCCTCTTTTTCCCCCCTTTTCCCTCTTTCCCTTTTTCTGTTCTCCCCCCTCCTCTCTGTCCTTCCATCTATCCTCCCGTCTATCTTCCCCTCTGTCCTCCCCTCCCCTCTGTCCTCCCCTCCCCTCTGTCCTCCCCTCCCCTCTGTCCTCCCCTCCCCTCTCCTCTGTCTTCCCCTCCCCTCTGTCTTCCCCTCCCCTCTGTCCTCCCCTCCCCTCTGTCCTCCCCTCCCCTCCTCTCCTCTCCCCTCCCCTCTCCTTCCCCTCCCCTCCCCTCCCCTCCTCTCCTCTCCCCCCTCCTCTCCTCTCCCCTCCCCTCCTCTCCTTCCCCTCCCCTCTCCTTCCCCTCCCCTCCCCTCTCCTTCCCCTCCCCTCCCCTCCCCTCTCCTTCCCCTCCCCTCCCCTCCCCTCCCCTCTCCTTTCCTCTCCTCTCCTTTTTCCTTTCCTTTTTCCTCTCCTTTTCCTCTCCTTTTTCCTCTCCTTTTTCCTCTCCTTTTTCCTCTCCTTTTTCCTCTCCTCTCCTCTCCTCTCCTCTCCTCTCCTCTCCTCTCCTCTCCTCTCCTCTCCCCTCCCCTCCCCTCCCCTCCCCTCTCCTCCCCTCTCCTCCCCTCTCCTCTCCTCTCCTCTCCTCTTCCCTCCCCTCCCCCCTCTCCCCTCCCCTCCCCTCTCCTCTCCCCTCCCCTCTCCCCTCCCCTCCCCTCCCCTCCCCTCTCCCCTCCCCTCTCCCCTCTCCTCTCCCCTCCCCTCTCCCCTCTCCTCTCCCCTCCCCTCTCCCCTCTCCTCTCCCCTCCCCTCTCCCCTCCCCTCTCCCCTCCTCTTCTCTCTTCCCTCCCCTCTCCGTTCCCCTCCCCTCCCCTCCCCTCCCCTCCCCTCTCCTCTCCTCTCCTCTCCTCTCCTCTCCTCTCCTCTCCCCTCTCCCCTCCCCTCTCCCCTCCCCTCTCCCCTCCCCTCTCCTCTCCCCTCTCCCCTCCCCTCTCCCCTCCCCTCTCCCCTCCTCTCCTCTCTTCCCTCTCCTCTCCCTTCCCCTCCCCTCCCCTCTCCTCTCCTCTCCTCTCCTCTCCTCTCCTCTCCTCTCCTCTCCTCTCCTCTCCTCTCCTTTCCTTTCCTTTCCTTTCCTTTTTATCCCTCAGGATCTTACCATGAATCCCAGGCTGGCCTAGATCATATGATCTTCCTGCCTCTGATCTTCGGGCTGGGATGAAAGGGTTGTGCCACTAGGTCAAGGCTTGTTGGCTTATGTCCTTGCTTTTCCTTTAAGCCCTGTTCTCTGTTGCCCAGGTCACATGACAGGTGCTTTCCCTTTGGAATTAGCTCAGTGCCTTAGCACCACAATGAAACAGTTTGATTGACAAGCTTCATTCTGTCATGTCAAATGCATGGTCTACTCTCACTTTACTCAGGCTGTTAATTTCACAAGAATTCTGTGTTTCCATTGGCTGCACCAAATGGACCCCTCCCCTCTGTCAGTCAGAGACAACTAAGAGAATGTAACGACTTTGCATAGCTATTGTTCCACTTTTTAAGGACTGCTCAGAAGGCAGGGCAGCTCTCTCGCTGTTTTGTAGACTCCTGGAAATAAGCTAATTTCAAGATTGCTGGGGTTCATGTGTTCTGGTGATGGTCTGAAGCTCTTTAGCATGCCTGGAGCCATGACAGTGACACCTTCTCCCTCCCCCCTTTAAAAGCTCTGTTGCATCATGTCACCTTACACTGGCTACATTGTGGCATCAGAGAATAAGCCTACTCATGTCGCTGTGGCCAGAGAGCTGACAGAGTGCAGAGATGGCCCTTGGGATTTAGCTGTTACTTGAATGAAGCAGTTTGAAGATATTAAAGCTGGAACAGTCCCACAGAGCCGAGCAAAGATTGTATGTGTCCTTTGGGGCTCTGTAGGCTTTGTGTGGCAGGCAGAGGTCTCCCCCGGGCTACAGTCACAGGAACTAGGATGTGTAGCTAGCAGATGCGACTCCAAGAGCCAGAAGACAAGGAGAAATGAGTTTAAAGTCTGGGTGTTGTCTCTTTGCTTTGGTTTCAGAATTGAGTAGCTGGTTTGTGTGTGTGTGTGTGTGTGTGTGTGTGTGTGTTTGCGCATACATGCATAAACTGAAGATCTAAAGAAATGTGTTTGTGTGTTCCCTCTAGTCTTTCACCTTGGTACACATTATACTTCTGGCTGGTGTATATGAAGAATTTTATCTTAAATTTGTGTTACCCTGCTTCCTTTGACACTGTCATTAAATGTCAAAGTACAACCTAAGCAGTGTTAGAGAGAACCCTGATCCCTATTCTCCATTTATTTTATACTTCTGCTATGACAGCCGATAGCCCAGAGGGTCAGGGTGTCACTTGTCTCTTAGTGGAGGAACACCCCACAGCCCTGTAAACTCAGCTCCAGAATGTGACCTCCTGCATCAGCCTGCCTCTCTACCCATTGCTTTCTAGCATGTGAGGGATGAGGATGTGCCCTGGACATGTGTGTTGTGAGCTCTTTTGGTGGCCCTGTGTGGGGACATCAGGCTGATACTAGAACTCAGGCCAAGCAGCCCCATACCCCAATATTCACCATGACCACCACACAGGCTAATAATGGTACACCTTTAGGGCATATAGAGGGAGGCTAGACCTTGCCAGCTTGCTAGTGCAAGTGCAACATTGTATCAAAGGAATGGAAAGCGTTTGCAGTTGTGGGAAGGGAAGAGATGATTTGAAGGAAAAGGAGCATTAGTTTTCCTATAGATAAGGCAAGAAAAGAGCTTAAGGAGGGTGTTCGGGGTAGTTGGCCAGCTAGCATCCAGCATCCAGTGAATGACAAAGCAAAGTTCAAGGCTTAGGGATGCTTTCTGTGCCTATGATGTTTGTGGAGGACTGTAGACAATAGCGCATCTCAAACAATGGCAGGCAGGGATACATGTGGCCCCTGAAGGATGTCAGGACTGAGTAGCTAGATAGGATCTGCTTTGGAAGAGGCTAAGGGAGTTTGTCATTTGATGAGGTGACATCCCAGCCAAGTCCATTCAAGGTCCGTGCAGGTTCCTGAGAGGGGCGTTTTGAAGCCAAGGGGCAGGTGTTTGTACCTGATAGGAATAAGGTCTGTGCTTTAATAGCAGCATTTGGCTCACCACAGACCACTGAACATCTAAAATGACAGTGAAGAAGGCAGGAAGAAGAAAGGGGTGTGTGTGGCGGTGTTATCTATAGAGAAGGGAAAGAGCAGGCATGCACACAGAACCCAGGGGTGACAGCAGTCAGGATGTGGTCACCACAGCAGGCTTGTGTGGGGTGTTGGGGTACATATGGCTCCCATGGCAGGCTTGTTGGTAATGTTGGGGTGGGTGAGGTGTGGAGGAGCTAGCTGAAGTCTCCAGGGATCTCTTTCTTAGATATATAACCTTGGGAGAGTCCTGGGTCCTGGCACCATCATGTAACACATGGCTCCTTGATCTGTCAGTTAAGGCCAGGCTGAAGATTCAGCTAAGTGCAGATGTCCCCACTCTCTGCCCTCCCTCACCTATTGTCAATCATCTCCAAGATTTCTCCTCTTAAGATGCTGCTTCTAAACTTTGTTCTCTAAAGTTTCATCTGTGTCTCAGATGGATGGACAGCGGTAGGAAGACCTTGGTTAATTTTTGACTACTCATTAGCTTTCCTGGATGTGTGTCAACATAAGCAAAGTGTCTATATTGGAGTTCCTTTAAGGATAGAGCATGTTCCTGATGAGGAGGCCACCTCTTTGAAGAACCCAAGGAACTGAAAGCACTTTTCCTCCTCTGTCAGACAGAATTAACTGTAAATGTTTGCATGATGCAGATAGGCCAAGTGTATAGAAAAACTGAGCGCAATGAATGGGTAGTCTCATGAAATTGTCTTTACAATTTTATCATATAATTTGGGATATCTTATTTGAGCACATGCTACAGTCAGGCTTCTCTTTATACTCAGAAAATATTTTATGTTTATTAAATATATCACATTCCCTCCCTTTTCCTTTTAATTAAAAACAATGCTATATTAGGCGTATCTCACAATTGCATAACTGGCAAAGGAAATGGCGCGTTACGTAGAGTGACAGATGTTGTCAAATTGTCCTTTATAAGAATGCCATTTTCCCAATCTTTTTTTCTTTGGGGGCAAGGTCTGTCTATACATCCAAGACTGGCTTTGAACTAATGATCCCATTGCCTCCATCATCTGGATGGTAGATTTACAAGTGTGAACCACCGTGTCTGGCCTCAAATACCCTTTTAAAAGTCTGTGTTATGCTAAGTTCTATCTTCCTGGAGCACGAAAGCCTTGCAGAAGGCCTTAGAGGATCCTTGTGCTCAGCCCCTGTAGCACTTTGCTTTTAGCCTCTGCATCTTGAACTGAGCAGGCTTGCTCAGTTCCTGGGATCCTCAACACCTGCTGGCACCTGGTTGCTCCGGTGTGTCATTTCTATACAAGAGGATTGTCAGAATATGCCTCTGCTCCTTACAGAGAACTGTGAGAGGGTTTGTGGAGGGGATATCAGCCCGATGTCCTTTGTTTATATATGTGGTGTCCATCAGAGGCAAACCATGTGCTCAATGCATTATTAACTATGTCCTTTAAACCCCCCACTGGCAGCTGCTCCTTTAATTGTTGTATTACTTGACAAAACCTGCTGGCCAGGGTGAGGGAAGCTTGGATCTGGTTTTCACCGCCTCAGGTGTGCTCCTGCATGGATGTCCCTTTCCTACTCTATTAGGAACAAGTTTTTTGTTTTTTGTTTTGTTTTGTGTGTGTGTGTGTGTGTGTGTGTGTGTGTGTGTTTCCTGTGTTTTGTTAAAGGAGTGGTTCTCATAACACACACCCATTCCAGAGGCATATACTTCTGGCAGAATCTTCATCTACCTTCAGGTCTGGACATTTTTAGTTCCAGAGATAAGAATTCCAAAGCAGAGAGAATCTGAGATACTATGCTAATGGTGTTTGGGTCCTAGGCGTGGTTATAAACAGTCTTTGAAATAACTCAGTCATACTACATGTTTTCTGCTGCGAAAGAAACCTTTATAAAGCATGTATGTGGTAACAGGGGCAAAGGATGTCTTTGGATGGCTCATAACTGATTTCTGAATCAAAGAAAACATGCCCAAAGCTTAGCTTCACACATGATTTTGTGGCTGTTGCCTGGGAGGGGGAAGTGTCTGGGCAGTTTTGAGGTTTACCTGGGGATGGAAGTCCTTTGTCTTGTTGTCGGGGCATTTCCTTGATGATCCAGAAGAGGTCGCTGTATGTCTGTAATTGAAGGCTATTGCTGGATAAGTGACCCTTGTCTGCGTGCTTTCGGGACGAAACTGGTCTGTTTCGTGAAGATGGGTTTTATTTTAAGATGTCGTTATGGAGGTTTCTCTAAGTGTCCAAACAGCATTGTGAGGCATCTCTGGAGAACCCAGGTTCCTGCTGCCTGCATGTTCTGACTGGAAGAGACTGTGTCTAAAGCCCCTTGATACCTACTTTGTTCCTCTCTTCCGGACTTGGTTTGACTTTTATGAAGGAAATCTTAACTGTGTGAACGTATGAGTTAATTTTGGCTTTTGATGTGATTTTAATGTGTAATCTCCAAAAGCAATTCAAGCTTGTTAAATTTTATTTATATTTTTCTGAAAATTTAGACATTTCTTTACTTGCTCCGAATCCTGGAGAAATGGCTGCTATACACCTCCTCTTTTTGCAGATATGATCTCCCTTGCTTTTCCCATCCTGGCCTGAAATGTGCTATGTTGGAGCCCAGGCTGGCCTTGAACTTGTGACCTTCCCCCTCAGCCTCCCATGTGTTCCTATTGGAAGTTTGTGCCACTGTTGTTTGAAAATGGCTGCGTTGCGGAAGCACATATCCTAGCCAGGAGGTCCACTCTGTCCCGCCGACCCCTACTGTGTCTTAAGAAGCATTCTCTGTCCTCATCACCTTAACAAACGTTACATTCTGTAGACCTGCCTTGACCGTGTTCTCTTGCCTTAAAGCTTTAATTAATTTGTGTATATGTTTATACACATGTGCACTTGCTGATTTTGCCCTATACACACACATACACACATATATACATATATGTGTGTATGTGTGTGTATGTATGTGTGTGTGTATATATATATATATATATATATATATAAAATGTGAATGTATATATACATATATATGTATATATACATATTATGTGGTGGTTTTGAAAGTGAGTAAACAGGTCTATAATGACATGCCAGATTTGTTTTATACCAATCAAATAACAGGGTACTACTGAATCTTTAGAAGTGATCTCTTCATTATTTTCCCTTCCAGTTATCTTGTTTAGCCTTTTCTCATTCTTGTCCCGTTCCCCCTCCCTTTCCCCTGTTTTGAGTTACCACTAGAGGGCAGCACAGCAACACCTCATTCTGCAAGAGCCTCCTTGTCTCTTCAGTTGGCAGGTGTGGGGGACACTTTTGAGAACAAAGCACATTATTACTGAACACCTAAAACCCAGTGGCAAAGCAGCACAGTGAACTCAAACACGCGATATGGAAAATCCCCAGCATTCCTGTGGCAGGGCTCTGGAGTAAGTCTTCATACACAGGACCACTTGCAATCAAGAATGACACTTGTGGGTGGAGCGAGCTGTAACATTAGTGGGTACTGTCATTATAGAACTTCAAAATGCGTGTCAGGCCTTTGATAGCGATTTAAAAAAATTTTTTTTTATTTCATTTTAAAATCCACCCTTTGACTTGCTTCAAGATGTCAAGATAGGAAGAGTTAGCCAGGAAAGAGACCATGCATAGCTGGTTTCAACTTTGCCTTAGAAAAGAATGAGAAAGGAATTCAAATAAAGACACGTCCATTAATTTATCTGTCTCGTGAGAAGCCGTGTTCACGGAGTCCTGTCCAGCCAGGGTTGTTTTACTTACTGTTCTCCGGAGACAAAGCAGTCACAAAACGAGGCCACTTACTATGCAAACCATTGCAGCTCCCTGCAAAGCAAATGGGTATACTTTTAAGGTTATTTTGCATCAGCGGTATGGACTGTGCTTTGCCCACACCCTTGGTTTTCAGTAACATTATCCCTTCCCCCCTTACTTCCACTATTGATGCATTTAGGGTTTTGAATGCTTAGCTTAGTAAACAGTTGTCCCTGTGTTGGTTTCTACGTTGAATGACAACAGAACTACTTTGTCCTTCATGACTTTCACATATGACCAACTTCCCGCAGACTGCTGTGGGCTCCTGTCCCGCACCTGTGTCCTGGGTTCTCCGACACAGCACTGGAGCTGCACCTGGTCCCGCCGTCTACTTGTAGATCCTCCAGCACGCAGGCGAATTAACACAGACAAAGCCCATTATGAGGCAAACCATTTATTCTACTAATTGGTTGGCAATATTCATTTTAATGGGACCTGGCATGTTAACTTCAGCTGTGCTGCCTGACTGAGAGGCGATGTGGGTCTGTTTGACCTTCAGTTTTCAGGTTCCTCCATGCCCAGTGGCTGCCCCTGTTAACTTATACTTAAGGACTCTCAGCATTGGCCCTCACAGACTGAATGATGATATTTGGAAGACACCAGCCAGCACTGACTGAGAACCAGAACACCATCGTGGTGGAATGCTCAGCGGGGAGTTAGCATGAGGCTGGGCGGTGAGGTGGTGTGTGTGAGAGGCTTGCGTGGGGCGGAAAGGAGAAGATGAATGATGTAGAGGCGGGTGTGGGAGAGGGGTAAGATAATCCTTTTGTTCACTACAGGCTTAGTCTTTTTACTAGAGCTCATTCTAACAAATGAAAAAGGCTCTTGATTCTGGTGAAGGCGTGTTGTGGCTTCTTTCAGTCTGTGAGGCGCTGAAACACACTCGAGTGCCCGTGTGGATGCAGTCAGGTCTCCAGGTGATGAGTTGTTTCTGTCTTCAGCCATGCCCTGCGCAGGAAAGAGCACGTTTGCCTCACATGATCCTGTGCTTCTCACTAAACAGACACAGTCCTTGCGACTGCCAGCTCCTCAGGGGTTTCCATTCCTGTGGGATTTGCACAGTCTTATTTATTTTACAGTAGTTCATGGTGATGGAGAGAAAGAAACTAGAAAAATATATAAAGTGTTAAGTAAGTAGAATGTCTTGAACCACACCCATTCTCTCCCTTGGAGGGAAGAGACCTTGGTTTGTTTTCATTTGTTTTTGCTTTTTGTTTTGCGTTTGTTTGGCTTTTGCTTTTCCATCCATCTACAATCTTCCGCACTCACCCACACGTTTTAAGCACACTGACCTGCAAGTAGCTTCTTGCTATCATACTAATCTCTGGTGTGTCTCAGATGTGTTTCTGTAGCAGTGAATATAGACCAATTCTGCTTAACAGTCTTAGTAATTAGTGGATAAGTACAGACTTCATTACTAACAGTGCTTAGTAATTAGTGGGTCATTTCTTACAGCCACCCCCCTCCTGTTTTCGTTGCTGCTTTGAGGTTGTTCCCAGAGTTCCCTATGCCTTGTGTTTTCCATGTGGTCCCATGATTTGGAGCACACTGTTGTACCTAACCAATTCTTGTTGATAAACAGAGGCCCTGGGCTTCGGCTACTAATTGAGACCTGAGACAGGGAGGGACTGCTTGCTATTTGAGAGTTTCAAATCCTGAGATCTAAGTTGGATAACTCATCTTCTGTGTTATTTAGGCTGTGTGTGTGCGTGCATGTGTGTATATGTGTGTACATATGTGTGTATGTGTGTGTTGCTTGTGTATGTATGTGTGTATGTATGTGTTGCTTGTGTATGTGTGTATATGTGTGTGTATGTGTGTTTGTATGAGTATGTATGTGTGCATGTGTGTTCATGTGTGTGTGTACATGTGTGTATGTGTGTACATGTGTGTGTGCATGTTTGTGTTTTTGTGCTGTTTTGAGCTGGTGACATGATATAGCTTGATACATTCAGTGTGTAGTTCCTCCCCCTTTTCTTCCTGGAGTGGCTCTTGGCTTCTAGAGCCCTGTTTCTGACACTGACTCAATGTAAAGAAAACCAGTGTATTGTAAAATCTCTGTGAGTGGGTTGGGGGGTGGGACCCAGTTGGTGGCCCCAGGTTCCACCCCTAGCACCACATAACTGGACACGGTAGCATCTACTTGTAACCTCAACACCCAGCAGGTACAGAAAGGAGGATTGGAAGTTTAGGTCTTCCTCTCTATTCACAGGAATTTATAGACTAGCCTGGGCAACGTGAGCTACTGTCTCAAAAAGGAAGGAGGAGCAAAATCATAATGAACAATTTAACTTATTTATACTTAAATTAGTGGCGGGTGTTGGTATCACTTTAATTAAATTATAGCTGCTAGTTTTATTTTGTAGAACTGTAAGCAAAGGACAATTTCTGTGGTTGGTATAACTACCTATTTGTTTTTAAGAGTTGTGTTTTATGTGTATGAGTGTTTTCATGAATGTATGTATATGTGCTGCCTGTCTGCATGCCTGATGTCCTTAGAGGCCAGAAAAGGGTATCAGATCCCTTGAAACGAGTTAGGGTGGTTGTAAGCAGCCATATGGATGCTGGGACCTAAACGCAATTCCTCTGCAAGATTAGCAAGTGTTCTTAACTGCTCAGCCATCTTTTGATGGGTATTTTCAAAATCCCACTTTTCAAATTATTATTTTTTAAATGGACCATTTCTAACTTGTCTCCAATGGCAGCAGACGTTCTGGGTCTTGTCTGCTTGTGAATGCCACAGAAACTGAAGCTGAAGACTCCTCCCTTTCCCAGTGTCAAGCTGTTCCTGAGCTTTCCTCTACCTCTGTTCTATGGCGTACTCTTTGCTGGAGGAGTGTAGTACCCATTTAGCCTAGGGGTTGGGATGCAGGGGCTAGTCTTTGGAGAGTGTGTTGCCAGGAGACAGACCAGTGAGCCTCAGCCGAGAGCTTAGCTGATGAGTTTCTTTTCTTGACTGACAGCATCATGAATTTTTAGGTCTCCCGTGCTGATGCTTAAATGTAATTGCCTGATTGTTTCATACCAAATCCCAGCTCCCGCTATGTGAATTCAGAGCAAGAGCACTCATTGTCTGTGTTCTCGCAGTTTGTATGCTGTTCCGGGTCTGAGGCAGGCAGTGGAAGAAGAGAGTGGGGACGGGCCCTTCACTGTCCACGGCTACGTGGCAGCCAGCCATTGTTCTTCCCGGGGCAAGGTGGGCTTGAGCTTGGTGTTGCTGGATGCCCCCGGCTAATTGTCTTGCTCCTTACCCTGATCACGCACCATCATCTGTCGCTTACTGTTCTTGCCCAGTGTAGACGGAGAGTGCTGGGTCACCACCAAAGGGTGTCAGAATGTGGAGAATTTAGAGAGCTGATTAAGCATTTACCATAGCAGTGGTGAGTTGTGCATCCAGGACGGAAGCCTAAACTCTCCACTCCTGCAATGACACCATGTGTCTGCTTTGCCCTGGCCAGCCTTGAAAGAAATGAGTTCGGATTGGGGTGTCCAGAGTGGATATAACTGTTGGTTCAGCAATTTGAGGTTGGGAACCAGCATGTGGGGATGCCTGCCAGGCCACCAGCAGGGTGTTTTCAGGACATCCTGACCGTGACTTATATTTCTATGCCTTTGGGGCATGGTGCAGTGGTGGAGGGAGAAGGAATCTGGTTTCTTCTTAGGGTGAGCAGGGCAGTTTCATACAGAGGAAGCTCAGGTCCACAGAGTACTGAGTACTGTATGTTCTTAATTTCTAAACTCTTGGGGTCACATTGCTTATCTGGAATCCCAGGTCTCAAGTTCAGCTGAACACATTAAGGCACAGGCCAATGCATTCTGGGGCTTTTGTTTGTTTATTTATTTACTTATTTATGTTTTTGCTGTTGCCCATGCTGTTGAGACAGGGTTTTGAATAGACTTGCTACGTATCTGAGGATGATCTCCAGCATCCTCTCCTTAGCGCTCATGTGCTGGGTTCTCAGATGTGCCCTACCACATCCAGTTTATGGGATATTCATGATGGGCCCTGGGGTCTTTGCATGCTATCTGAGCATTCTGACATTAGTCCCCAGCTCCTCCTGAATGTTATTGACTTACAGTTGTGTATTCAGATGCTGAGACACTCTATGTTGAAACATATTCCACACATATGGTCTAGTGAGTGAATATGTGTGCTGCTGACCTCAAGACAATAGCAGATCACCTCCAAAATGATGGTAAACTCTTTTATTACAAGCTGAGGGTCTTGGTTGTGTATGCTTTGTGTGTGTGTGTGTGTGTGTGTGTGTGTGTGTGTGTGTGTTCCTGGGGATTGAACCCAAGATGATGTGCTCAATAGGTTAAGTGTTCTAACAACAAGCCACCTTACGCCTTCCCCTCTGGTTTCAAACACATCATAAAAAGAGAATTTAGACAACTAGTTGAGCGTCTTATCTCTACCTGTTCAACTGGTGAGCTCTCTTTCTCTCTCTAGTGCTCCCCTGCAACAAACATTAGTTCCGACAGGTCATCGTGTATGTATGGTGCTGATGCCAGCACTGAGGCACATATATCTTTCTAGGACTGTGTGAAGAGTCATTTGCCATTCTATGTCCTGTGACCTTTGCCTGTGTGTGCCTTATGTGCATGGCTATGTAAGTTAGGGGGAAATCCCTCATGTTGATTTTGGATTGCGACGTCTGCATATGTGCATGAAAGACTTCCTCTCTTCTGGCTGGTGTCTGTAAAGAGATAGTATTAGTGTAGCCTTTGCCTCCTCAGGTGAGGATGAGTGACTTGTGGTTGAAATTTATTTTTACGGGTTGTATCAAACCGTTAAGAGATATTGAAAATGTTTAATATGAGAGTCAGAGGCAATAAATCACAAATGACTGTCGAAACAGATGTCCAAGGCACATGGTGGATGGAGCCGGTGTTTGCGCAGAGACTTTGCGTTCCTCTCCAGTCAAACCTTTCATCCTCACCTCGTAACTCCGCAGTAATAGATGGCTGGGAGAGCTGGTGATGAAGGAGGAATTTAGCACCCCTGCCCCCTTTGGGGGAGGATTTAAAAACCTCCTCTTTTAGTAATTTTGTGGGCCATTTGGTTTTTCATGGGGATTAAAAAATCATATTTGAAGGATGTAGGCAGCTAATATTCAAGTCCCATAACATTAGCAGATGTCTTGTGACTTGTGTCTGCAATATAATTTTTTTTCATTCTCCCCCCCTCTGTTTTGTGGGGTGGGGGAGAGGGCCTCTGTTGTTTAATCTTTAAGTCTTAGTTGTTGAAATTGTGTGGACTTAGAACGAAGGGACTGCACTGCCTCTGTCACTGGGGTTAACCATCAGCACTGTCTGTCAAAGTCATTTGCTCTTTGACCAGGATCTCTGGTCATTATTTCCACTGCAGATTCCTCCTCCTCACCCCCGTGTGTGTGTGTGTGTGTGTGTGTGTGTGTGTGTGTGTGTGTGTATGTGTGCGTGTGTTTGTATGCATATGTGTATGTGTCCTTTACGTATATGTGGAGGCTAGATGGTGATGTCAAATGTTTTTCATTATTCCCCTACCTTATGTTTTTGAGGCAGGTTGGCTATCAAGACCACAGACCATCCTGTGTCAGTGCTGTGGTTACCAGTGTGCACTGCTGAACCCCATTTTATGTGGGTTCTAGAGGTTCGAACTTGGCTTCTGTTGCTTGTGCAGCAAACATTTTACCACTTGAGATATCTCCATAGTTCCCCTCCTTGTTTTTTGAGTACTATCTGGGTTTTAGGGAAAAAGCCTAGGAACTCTTGATCTAGTTTTTACCAGCTATTCGGTGACTGCAACATGACACCGTAGAGCATAGTTATGGCACTGTAAGTAAACCAGTGGGCTGTGCTTTAACTCAGAAGGCTGACTGCTCTCCCTGGCTGGGCTGGCCAGCATGGTACCAATGGTTCTCATGGTTTACTAAGACAGAGAAGGAATCTCATACCTGTATTTATCTACTCAGGTCCCTCACATCCTCCTAGGGTTTGTGACTTCATTGTAGGCAGGGCTTGGGTACCGACTGTTGGTTTGCAGAGCTATCATAGCAAACTTTTCGGAGCTGGGTAGCTTTGAGTAACAGAAGCCTACATTCTTTTGGATATGATGACTGAAAGTCCAAGATCAAGGTAATACAAACCCCGCCTGCTCTACAAAGCAAATTCCAGAACAGCCAGGGCTACACAGAGAAACTATATCTCAACCGCCACCTCCCACCCCAACCACTACCACCACTGTGGGGCCTGGAAAGATGGCTAAGAGGTTAAGAGCACTGACTGTTCTTCCAGAGGTCCTGAGTTCAATTCTCACTAACCACATGGTGGCTCATAATCATCTGTCATGAGGTCTGATGTTCTCTTCTGGTGTGTCTGAAGACGGTGATAGTATGCTCATATACATAAAATAAACAAATAAATCTTAACCTCCCCCACCCCCTCTCTCCGCCCCGCCCCACCCCAAACCAACAACCAATGAATCAACCAACCAAACAACCATCCAACCAACCAACCAACCAACCAACCAACCAACCAACCAACCAACCAACCAGACACACCTGTCATGGAGACTCTTCTAGTGTTTCTCATAGATTTTGCACAGAAATCCTCTTGTTCTCCAAAAGTGTCTTGTTTTTATGAAAGAAACTATTTTCTACATGCTGCTGCTCAGTCTACACGCTCATTTAGCCTAATTTATTCAGCGTTTTTTATGTCACCCAATAGGCATGGTTGTATTTGATATCTTGGTTAGAAATAAAATTCGTTTTGGTCCCCGAATTGACTTTCCCTTTAGCCATAGAAGAGGAAAGAAAAACCTTAGGGCAAGTGAGTCCTCATGATCCCCTATAAACACCAGGATGCCGGGTTTGAGAGCTCAGTTCCATTGTAGAATTTCTTTCATAAACTTCAAAGATGGGAACACATAATATTCTTGCAAACACATGATTTACATACCTCACATTCTCTTCTCTGCTAATTCATGAAATCCGGAGGCTTGGAGTTTTAATTTAGACTGGTACCAACCTGCAAATCTCAAATCAATATTTATATGAAAATATGAGAGCTGGTGTCAGAAAACAGTTTATTTCCTAGATGAATGATGATCTTTTCTGGGAATGTTTTCCAAATGAAGTTCTATAAATACATTTCTTTTTGTATGTTCTGAGTCCGTGGGGGAATACTCACTCTGTAGTAAGGGCTGTCCTCAAACTGGGAATGCTCCTATGTGAACCTCCCAAGTTCGAGATTGACAGATTTGAGCCAAACGTTGTGTGCCTGGAAGTGGGGAATACACTGGCCATCTTTAGGAGTACCTGTTTTTCACACTGGAATTGAAGAAATTTGCAAGAATTCAAGTGATTACTTAGCTGTGGTTGAGAAACCTCCAACTTGAATGGAATGTTATATAACCCGAACATTAACATCATGGTTTAAATACTCATTTTCCCACATGCATTATAAATGAAAATAAATCAGATGCACAATTTTGATGTTAATGCTGTGCTGTGGACTTAAGGGTTTAAGGAATAATCTGATGCTTAACAGATTGTTAACTCCTTGTTTATAATATGCCTGTATTCATGTCCACTAGTGTAGGCTGTTATGAGAACATGACAACAACATAGCATGTACATCCTTTCATGCTAACACAGGTAAGTTTTTTATATAGTGCCCAGGGCCTAGGTCCAGGGGATGCTAATAGCTACTTGGAAGAAAGGGGTTAAGGTAAGGATAAATAGTGGGATATCAGGGAAGGTTTTCAGAGCTCTTTAGTGGGGAGTTAAATAGCATCCTCTGGTGCTGTTTATGTCCTGGCCATCTCCCATTTCTCCAACAGTATGTTACTCACCAGACAGAGACCTACAAGGTAGGATCCTCTGTTCTAAAGCTCCTGGCAGGGGTAAAATGAAAAGGAATCCAACACATTTAGGCCTTCATTCAGCTCAGTCAACTCCAGTGCCAGTAAACACCATAGGTGCCAGGATCATGCTTGCAGTTGGTAAGAACTGCAGGAACTTCTAGAAGAAGATGGAGTTGAACTAGATTATAAACAATGTTTAAGAGTGCTTGTTAGACTGAAACATTCCTGAGTACCCTGGCAAGTGAGTTATGGGAGAGTTGACATGGGCCTGAGGTATCATGAGGGATCCCAGGGAATTACTAGCAGGCGCCAACTGGAAAGGAGATTGGAGTTACTTTGTGACAGTAACAGTGTTCCTGAACTTTGTGGTGTTGACCATGCTGCTGATGTGGATGAAGGAGTGTGCCATGTAGCAGTGTACAATATTGAAACGTCTTTGAAACATCTTGAAACATTCCATTCAGAGAAATGTCGTAGACCCAAAGAAGGTTGAAGTTCTACATGTCCCTCGTCTGTTTGCTATATTTGAATGTTTTATTCATCCTGGTTTGTCTTTTGTTTACATCCATTTTCTTCTGAAATGGGTTTATAGGTGTTTGCCTCAGTGGATAGCAACACCCTCGCCAATTTACTTTTTCTGATTGTGGGTATGTCACTGTTAAAGGACGCATTGTTATCTGCTGGCTTCACTGTTGCAGTCTTGAGAGTGGAGAAAAGCTATCTTAAGTGCACTGGCGAAGGAATATATTTTAATTTTTATAGAAGTCACTGATTTTCAACCAATAGTAAAAAGCATTCTGGAAGCTGTCTAATGTCTCAAAGGTCATTCTGTAAAAGACTTTATTATGTATGCTGCTGCTTCTTTAAGGTAGGAACTGGTTAGGTGGCCAACAGTTAAGAGCACTGGATGCCTTTCCAGAGGACAGGGGCCACCTATATGGCAGATAGCAATCATCTTTGATTCTAGTCTAGAAACCAGATACCTTCTTCTGGCTTCCAAGGTGTGTGCATGTGGTACAAAGACGTATGTGTAGGCAAACATCTATACATTCAAAAATAATTAAAAAAAAAAGAAAAAAGAATATTTTAAAAATATTAGGAAGCTTGACTTTGATTTTTGCATATTCATTTACTCATTTAGCTCTGGGATTGATTGCAGCACAGGGCAGGGCAATTTTGATGCTTCTTGGCTTGTCATTGTGTAATTTTTGCACATGAATGTAGTTGTGAATCAATATTTTCTACAGAAGTGAGGGCTAGCCATTTTAAATGTTTTCCTTTCAAAAATCTCAAACCAGGAGGTAGGGGGTGTCTTAGTCTAAAATATTTGCCATACAAGCATGAGGACCTCAGATCAAAATGCCAGCATCCTATAAAAGCCAGGTACAGTGGTCCATACCCAAGACAGAGATACCAGCTGACTGTCCCAATCTCTAAAATTAAAGTGTAGAGCGCTGATCTTTAGTCTCCACGTGCACACAAACACACATTGTCCTGGTTTGCTTTCTTTTGTTCTCATAAAGCATTTGACCAAACCAGTTTAGGGGAGGAACATCTCACACTTCAGTCTATCACTGAGGAAAGTGGGGGAGGGGCAGGAACTCAAGGCAGGAACCTGTAGGAGCTGATGCAGAGAGAGAGGCTTGCTTGCTCAGTGTGCTAACCTAAACAATCCATTTCCCCTGCCCAGGGATGGTTCTCCCTACAGTGCTCTGGACCCTCTCACGCCCATCATTCTTTAAGATGCTGTCCCACAGACTTGCCTATAGGCCATTTAATAGAGGTGATCCCTCAATGGAGGGTCCTTCTTCCAAGATGACTCTATCATGTATTAAATGAACAAACAAAAATCTCCTAACCATTACAAACATCTCTGCACATTCTCACCCCCGGGCGCGACCCCCCTTCCGCCCCAATCAAACACCTGAACACATCTTCAAACAAACAAAAAAGGCAAGAAAAAAAAAAAAACCCAAACAAACAAACAAAAAAACCAAACCAAGTCTCAGCTTAAAGACTTGCTTTGCTAAGAAAAGAGAATGGTTTTGAATAACAATTAGAAGCATATAGTCTTGACCTTTCCAGGCTGTCTGTGTCCCTGGAGTTCAGTCCTTTATTTGAAAGTAGGCTGTAGACTTGACCAGTGAAAACTGCCAGGGGACACTCTGACCTGCCAACCTTCTCTGCTCTGCTTTCATTTTGCAAATTACTAGGTTATTTACAGACACATGAAATCCACCTAAAACAAAACAAAACAAAACAAAACAACAAAACAAAAAAACCTGTGTTTTGGAAGCCAAGCAAAATTTATCAACCAGTATTAACAGTGCTTTAAATATGAACTGGCAGTCTAGAATGTGATCTGAAGGCAGAAATGCTGTGGGTGGGCGTAATTATCTAGCTCTGCTTACTACTACTAATCAGGTTAAAAAGAATACATGCCTTTTTTTTCAGTCTCACCCTGATTTTTTTCTTAAAATTTTTTATACCCCCCACTTTTCACTTAACTGCTTGTTGTTAAGAGAACTTTCTGCTGCTCCCAAATCTGTGATCTCTCCAGAACTTAAGCTGCTATGAACTCACCTTCAAACTTAGGTAATTTCAGAGGTTCCTGGGCATTCAGAGAAAGTAGATCTTCCTTCCCTGAGCCAGGAAGCAATTGGCTCCTCTCAGCTGGCTGAAAAGAGTGACAAGATTATGGTGCAGGAAGTCTTTTCGCTTTCCTTCCCTGAGCTTGGCTGTGTGATTGGAAGTGCACACAATCATGTGTCAATGTGCGTTCCATGTATGTCCAGTAGACTAATGTGCCTGAATGCCTGCTGTACAGCTTTAGTAACTTGGACAGTCCACTCATGGGACAGTTTGGTGACCAGTTCTCTCAACATTGTTGCACCTTAGCTTGTGGTACAATAATTTAAAAAAAAAAAAAAAAAGCAAATTTAATTAACCAAGCTTTCAGAATAAGATGCAAATGGGTTGTGTACATTTGCCCTGTTTCCTTCTGGAGGTCCAGACTACACAGAAATTTGGTTTAAAACCTTTTCTTATTCTACAGGAAATGAGTATTTGCTCCCCTCCCCCCCAATACTTAACCTTGAATTTTCTTTTTATTTTTACAAGAAGTAGAAAGAATAGAAGGCCACTATTTCCTAAGCCTCCTGGTGGCCATATGTTGCTACATATAGAAACAAATCATTACAGTGGATTGTATATAAGTGTACATGTCATTAGTATGTAGGTGTACATGCCACTAGTATGTAGATGTAGTATGTATCAGTAGTGCATAGATGTGTGTGTGTGTGTGTGTGTGTGTGTGTGTGTGTGACTAGTGTGTAGGTGTATGTGTCACTAGTATGTAGGTGTATGTGTTAGATGGGAGACAAGTGTATGCTTTCTTGGTTCATTCCTCATGTTACTGCCCTTTTAAAGACTAGCAAAACTATGTTTCTGTTAATGCTTTGAAATACCTTGCAATGCTTAAGCAGCCATAGCTTGCTTTAAATTTGGGAGAGAGTGTTATTTGTGTGTTATGCATTAAGTAGAAACATTTATTAATATTTGTGCTGCGAGAAGCCTTGGCTGATTGAAACCTGTACGGGTGTAAGCTTTGTGTAGCGGCTCGGAGAGTCATATCTATTAGCTCAAAAGATTAATTTTAATAGGGATTAACTATTACTGCTTCCTTGATGGGCTATTCGAGTGCTTTATCACCTCTCCTTCAGATGTTCGCCAGCCACAATTGCTCACTTACTTCAAATGCAGATCACTTAAGGTCTCCTTCCTTGGGTTCTCCTGACACTCAGAGTTCAGTGTTAGGAAGGTTAGCAGAATAACTCTACCTGCCAGAGCCAGTGCGCACGCAGGCCCATGTGAAGAATTGCCTCCTTCTCTGCTTCAGCCAACCTTCCTCTGCCTCTGGACCCTTGTACCTCCCTGCTGTGTTTCCAGATGAGGTAATTAATTATCCATTTCTCGGACATCCCTAGAATCGCTCGGGACTATTGAGACTGGTGCCAGGGTAGGCATTCACCATTGTCTTCACAAAACTGTCATTGTAACAGGTTCATAACCATCCTGTATAGATTCATAATGCAACAGCGATCCAGGGATTAGAAGCCAATTCTGCTTAACCATTAGCATGTTGCCTTTTTTTTTTTTTTTTTTTTAAAATGGTTGTTCTCATCTTAATGGATAATTACTTTTTAACTAGGAAAAGGTGTATATATTTTTGATATATTCAGGGAATATACTTGGGAGAATGATTTGTTGAAATTGTATTTTTGTATTGTAATTTTTGTTTGCATTTTAAATAGTTTAAGAAGACCTTAGTGCAAGTTTATATAACAATAGCTAGGTTTATACATGATTGTGTTTATGTATGGTAAATTTGAGTTTTCATTTTTAATACACCAGGTTTATTTTTCCACCTTCAAGTGAAAACAAGTGACCATTTCTTGACACACACACACACACACACACACACACACGTATATATATATATGTATGTATATATGTATACACACATATATATGTATATATGTATACACATATACACACACAAACACATACATACGTATATATAGTGTTAGAATGCATGAAGTTGGTCCAAGTTGTAGATTTTTTTCTGGGGAGCTTTCTATAGTTTTATTCTAATGGGCCTTATCAGAAAGAAGAGATTCTAGTATCGGTTGGCTGCATTAGCTTTTCTGTTGGCGTTTGAGATTGAACTTCAGAAGTAGGGAGCCCTGCAGCATCTCCTCTTGTTGCTGCTCTGAGACCCTCTCTTCTTCCTTGCCCACCCTAGTGCAGATGCTGAACACACTTATGTGGATTTAGGATTCCATGTCCACCCTCCACTTGCATTAGGGTAACATCCCTATGGAGGCTCTGCTTTTCTTGTAAAATGGTTTATATTTCAAGAAGCCTTGCGCCCCGGGTTCACTGGTTTGCTTCGGGCTTTTTATTTCATGGACTACAGTTGCTTAACAGAATTAATTCATCTGTTAACCAAGGTTGTGCAATGTCTCCCTTACCCTGCAAAGCAGTGATGGAACCATTTATTCGCGTGTGTTTATGTTTTATAAATAACCAGTGGACACAGAGAGCCTCTGGAAGCTGTAATTAATGTTACCAGCCACCACAGATTCTCACTTAACGCGGGCATTAGAGCATTAACAAGTGAGGATAATAAACCTGCCATCACTCTGCCTGATTTTAGGTGTCCGATTCCCTCCTGTGCTTGTGACTGAGGTTGGCAAGCTTCTTGGTGAGGAAAGGACCCACTGCAGCTTTTCTAAGTTGTTTGGGGGCTAGCGTGCTTTAACGAGGTCTTCTACAAAAGACCTTTTGTTTTAGCAAAATGAAAGAAAGCTACCCACCTTGTCATTGTGTGAGATTAGTTTTCTGAATCCTGTTTAGTTTCTAAAGTTATTAAAAGTTGAACGTTTCCCCTCTCAACATAGATGTGCACAGGGATACATTGTTTCCAAAGCAGTTGGATTTCTCAATATAAACAGGCTTAGTACGTTTTCAACCATGAAAGCTCTGGGTGTTTTCAATGAGAAGGGGTACAATACTTGGCTGATCTTGGAATGAATTCTCCTATGCAGCATTCAGCTTCATTTTGCTTAAAACTAATAAAAACAGAACTCAAAATGTCACTAACTTTATTAAAGAAAAACAAAACAAAACAAATAAACCCTTGTGGCTTGTCTGGTATACCCTAGGACCACCATGGACGCTCTATATAGTCAGTACAGCTCTCAGGAATCCAGCTGGGTCACTGGTCTCAGGAATCCAGCTGGGTCACTGGTCTCAGGAATCCCCTTTTGATATCCTTTGTACCTTCACCTCTGTTACTTCAGTGGCCACACAGCCTTCCTGTCACATTCAGGCAGAAAGACCATCCTGCCGGCCATCCTCTGAGGCCTAGATATCTGTTCGTGCATTCTGCATATCGAGTCAGCTTTTTGGTGATATTTTTGTTCCCTGATGCCTGGCTGGTTTTCAAAGAGTATTGCTCTAGTGGTTTTTGTTTGTTCGTTTTTAAATTATCATCTTTTAGTTGGCGTATAAAACAATGGGTTTCATTATGATCATACTAGACATATGGTAGATTGTTCATATTCATTCTTCTTAATTTCCCTTATCCTTTTCACCCTGACTCCTATTTCCACCCAGTAGTCTCCCTCTATTTTCATGTCTCGTGCATACACATGCGTGTATGAATTCAGATCTAGATACTTAAATGAGAGAAAACATGATGCTTTTTGTAAGCCCTCTTGGGACCTTCTCTTGTTTCTCATTGTTTATTGAGGAGCTATAGTGTAGTAACCAGTTTATCTGTGGAGTATTTCAAGGGGAGAATGTCCATAGTCACAAATGTGGCTTCCAAGAGCACCTAATAGCTCTCGCAGTCCTGGATAGTAAGCTAAACACCCGGAGTTTGTCAGTAGCACATGGCTTTCCTGTGGCAGCTCCCACGGAATTATATAAGAGCATTTCCCATTGTAGCCAACAGAATGTAAGTAAATGCAGGGGTAAATGGCCAGACACTGGACTTGATATTGGTAAATCTGTCCTAAATAGAGCTTCGGTGAAGGATGTTTCATATAAAATTCTGCACTTAAAAACAGTGATCTGAATGCCTCTGCAGTTATAGGATTCATCATGTAGGTAAAATTTCCATTATGTAGAAACTCCATTACTCCTAATAAAAGTTATATCTCTGCAGAAGGTCGTCTTTCCCAGAGTAATTTTGTGTCATTTAAGTTTCTCCCTCCTATTGCCCATCACTTTGCAATTCATAGTACAATTTGAAAACACTGTACAAGGTTCAGAACTTTGCTACCTTTTTCCTGCTCCCTCACCAAGGCTTCAGCATCCAGAAACCTGGCTTGGTCTCAGAGCAGGTTTCACTGTTCAGAGTCTGGCCAGTGTCCAGACAGGTGTCATCTGCCTCGTGTGGCCTGCGTTTTCTGCTTGTTAAAACCCACCCTCAAACTGTGTCTTGTTCCCTGCTTTTGCGAACCTTCAGACTAATCATACAGACCTCTTAGAACTCACTGGGCATTAGCTGGCGAAGAGGTGGAAGGATCTTGTTTTAAATATCTGAATGTTAATTAACAATAGATTATTAAGATTGTGTGACCAGAAATAATTATGGAGTTGAAAACATGCCTGGAATTGAAAATCTTTCTTGAACGGTTAGTGTTTAGTAAAAAATTTGTCTAGCACGTTAGGGGAAAAGAAGTGTCTGTCATCTTAGAAGAAATGCCAGCTTGAGCCAAAATTAATCTCTCTATGCTTAGCTATTCATAAGGAGTGTGTGAATTGCATCATATCCCAGATACTTGAAATGTTATGGGTATCATGATGTGTCCATTGGAGGATCAACACAGGCCAGGATTCTTAAAATTCAAGGCTGCTGCCCCGTGAGGCCATCTTCTTTTTAACGATGCGAAAAGGAATAATTTTCATTGATTCCTACTTTTCTCTTACTTGTGGGAATTGGTTCTCTTTTACCATCCAGATCCTTGGGAATCAAATTTCAGTAAGTAAGCTTGGTAGCAAAACATCTTTACCTGCTGAGACTATCATCCCAGTGTCTATATGTGTACATTTCAGATTCTACCACGGTTTATTTGTGTGGAGTTAAGAGGAGCCAGACGTGGGCTCTGGCGGCTGCTGTGGTTAGTGTCAGGCGAGGCACACCATATACCTGTTTTCATGTAGAGCTTCATTTGCCACCTCAAGATGTGCAAATGCCTAAGACCTCATGGGGCATTTTCTCAGTACCCGATGCTTAAATTTTCCAGGCCCGATAAGGAATGATGGATAGTATATTTTGTTCTGAACTTAATAAGCACTTCAAAATATTGACCACCAATCCAAACTGTGTACAGGTGGTCCAAGTGTTTCTTACAAGGCAGTACATGACTTTTAACTCTGATGCTGGGGGCGTGAGGCAGTGTGAAGGAGTTGGTTCTAGCTGTCCTAGATTCCTGGAATCAGTTTTCCTGGTTGGCTAACCTCTGGTTCTTCCATAGACTCCAAAATGCCCTCTTGGACTCACAAGTGATGAATGAAGGCAGATATGCTTCCAGGCGCTGGGACAGTTTTCCTTCCTTCCCTTTTCAACACATGGCAACAGAAAAAATGATTATAAAAAACAGGTATCATTAAGGGCGAACCCCAGTTGGAATTTGTGTAAGTCACTAACTATCCCTTTACTTATCCAACCACTTTGTATTTCTGTTTCTTCCCTTTCTACCGGACAAGAAGTTACTCAGTTATTCAACTGTCCTAGCTGGCACACATTAAGAATTCCTGCTGTTAGCATAGCACCCATTTCTTGGGTCTCATCTTGGGAGCACTGTCATCTTTTCATCTCTGATATGTCTATGAAACACTGCGGTTCTTAGCATATTTGTACCCTAGAGGGCTGTTTGCAAAATGATCATATGTGTTGTGCACTTATCTGTAAAAATAATGGAATTTCTATGATTGCAGTGCAGTGAGTTTGTGGTCTGTCTGTTGGGGAAACATGAAATAAGGAGACCTGGGTACCAACTTTCTAGGAACTCAGATTGGCCCCAAAGGCTAAGAAAGGTGCTAAAACAGACTTTCAACTTTGCTTCTCTTTGTAAAGACAATATATCTATCTCTAAGTCTGGGCAAATCTAGGTTAAGGTCTTCTGGGCAAGGGCCCACTCTAACTTTTGTAGACTTGTAGCCTAGTAGTCTCTGAAAAGAAAAAAATCAGGCAGAAGGAACCCCGAACCACACTGCAGGCAGGGCATGATGGGAGATGGTAGCCAGGCCAAATGAGAATGTCCTCCTGCCTGCCTCCTGCTTTGACTCTTCTTTTGCTCTTGTTCACGCACCCTGTGTGATGACACTGTAGTGCACTCCTGTGTATACCCATGCCTATAGCCGACTCTGTGAGGTCTGTACTTGTCTGCCAGCTAGTTCTCACAAAAATATATCCCCTGTGAATAGAACGAGGAAACAAAGCCATTTGCTAAGAGAAAACATAAAAGAAACTCTAGCATTTTGAATTTCTTTTTTTCTCCCAAGCCTCTGCAATTAAAGACACCCGTTATCATTGTGAGCCTCTGCCAGCCTTTGGCCATAGTGCAGCTGGCCTAAAGTTAGAAGGTTCTGGGTGTACCATGTTTCTTGATGGTGTTGTCCCGTAGCTTCAGGCTCCTTAATGCCCACCTAGGTAAGTACAAACCTCCAACTGGGTTGAAATCAAGCAGAAGGTAACTTTATTGAAGTATTCAAATGAAGAGTCCATGGTTTTTTTTGTTTGTTTTGTTTTGTTTTATTTTGTTTTATTTTTTTTTTTTTTTAAGTCTCCAAGCTTCCTGAGGACAAAGCGTAGGTTTATGCTGAGTCTTGAGCTATTCAGGAGACGGGAACCCAGGAAACCCAAGAGGAGACAAAGAGGCAGGACTGAGGGATTGGAAGCCACTATGCCATCCTTGAGTGGGACACTGCTTTGATATCATTCTCTCTTTATGCTTTCCTTATACTGAGTGGTTATTCCTGTCAATTTTGCATGGTCCTCAGACCACGCATTCAGTGGTCAGTCTTTCTCATCCAGTGTTCTATTGGACCTCTGTTGAGTTAACTTGAGTTACCCTACAGGGAAAGCCTGGTTTCTCAGGTGTTTTCCTGCCATGTCCTGTGGTGATGTTGGCCCCTGGATTCTTCCCTCCTTTCAGCTGTGAGATGGCCAAAAGCCAACTTAGCATCAATCTTAGGGGCTTGTGGAATCTGCCTGTCTTCTCTGACAAGGCTGGAACTTCACTGGGGGCAGAGATGAAGGTGCTGGAGGTGTGGTTTAATGGGTAGAGTGCCTGCCATGCACACAGAGTCCTGAGTTCCATCCACCAAAGAAACTGAGCATTGTAGCACACCATATAATCTCCGTGCTGGAGGGTGGGGGCCGGGTGGTGATCAGAGAATGTACAAGGCTACATGAAGTGAATGTTCTATTTACTTTCGGCTCTAAGGACCAGAATATGCTATTCTAGGGTGGAAAGTGTCTTGATATGCCACAAGTTTAACTTTCATCTTATATCTGGTGCCAGGTCCATGGTTTGGTATTTTAGGTATTTAAAATTCCACTATTCTCGCATGACAATGTTTTCTTTGTTGCTGTTGAGAGTTTAACCCAATGACCCAGGAATCCCAGGCACTCTACCCCGCACTGGGTTTCCCTATATCTATCTGTAATATGTAATTTTCATAATTATATCTTAGTAGTCTTCTTTCCTGTGGGAATTGTCAAATTTCACCTACATTCATCAGGAACTTTAGCAATTCTTTTTGCTTGTTTAAACCTGTTGGGTTTTCTCCACTTCTTCAGTGACTTAAGAGGATATGAATGTGTGTTTCAGTATGTTGCGTGCATCTCAGCTAAGGATTTCTCCTCAGTTCCTAAGCAGATATTATGAGTAGTAGACTTTACTTGTGCTCGTGTGTGTGTGTGTGTGTGTGTGTGTGTGTGTGTGTGTGCGCGCGCGCGCGCGCGCGTGTGCCAGGGGCTCAACATCAGTTGTATTGTTCCTTAGGTGCTGTTCATCTTGGCTTGGAGCTCACGGATAAGATTGGCTGACTAGCCAGTGAACCAGATCCAGTTTTTCACATTCCAGGCATCATCTCCTCCTCCCACTCCACCCCCCTGTGCCCTTTCTTGGTCAACAGCCATTTTACTGACTGATCAGTCCTGTGTACTTGGAGAATGTGGAGTTTCAAGGAACAGTGGTTTCTGAGTTCTTGGGTTGCTGTCTGATATGATCTTAATAGAGGGAGGTGGAGGGGTTGCAAGGAGATCGCTGCTTATGAACTGTGCTGAACAGATAGTTATTGAGATCCAGTGAGAAAAATTACTATCAGCCTCGGTCCCCTCCTTCCCCCCCTTTCTCTCCCTCTGCCTCCGCAAGAGCAGATTTTCAAGCTTCAGTTGCTTACAGGTAGGTACTCTGTCTGAACTGGGTGTTTCCAAGTTCTTGGCCTTTTATTCACGATGGAAATCATAGCCCACAAGATTTCATAGAGAACTTTATTTAAAGCAAAACAATAGAAGAAAAAGCACAAAAGAACGAGGTACTCAAGGCCTGCTGCAATTATTGTTGGGATTTCCTTTTATGAGGAGAGAGAGAGAGAGAGAGAGAGAGAGAGAGAGAGAGAGAGAGAGAGAGAGAGGAGAGAGCGCTTGGTTGCTAAGGGGTGTAGCATGAGCAGTTCTCTGTTTTGATTGATAGATTTGGATTATGTAAGCCATAGCCTACTCTGCATGTTCCATTCCCACAATGCATCTGGTTTTAATCATATGCTTGCCCAATTATGCACTGGCATAAAATGGTACATAGGGGATTTGCCTTAAAAATTCACTTGAGGATGCAGTCTTGCCTTACTGTGCAGCTGGGTCAGCCCTCCTGCTCTGGTACTAGACTTAAGGAGAGTGTGGGTGAACAGGATCTAAGTTTGCTGGCTGTTAATAGGAGGGGATGCTTATGCTGCTATTGAGAGGGGGCCCTAGGTTGCTAACAAGTTGCTAGGTGCTTTGTTATTAAAGGACCTGGACTGCCAAGTGTGTAATTAGAGCGAGTTTCATATGTAGCTAAGCAGAATGCAATCCCAGTGGCTAGGCCATTCCCCCGTCTTTTCCTGCCTCAGCTTCCAGAACAGTGGGCTCTCACATTTCTGGAGATGGTTATACCTGGCCAAGCTTGTGGGAAAACTAGTCAGAGGTCGAGGTATTGGAGAGTCACCACTGCCTCCCTGCACTCCTGGGAGTGTATTTTCCTTTTCTTCTCTCCATGTGGGTATCCCAGTTCAATACCATATCATCTTATAGAAAATTAGAATCATTTCCTCCAGAGATTGTGTTTTAAATGATGGTAATGTGACATTTGCATTTCAAAAACATATTTGTGCCAATAAAACGGTGTAAATTACAAGTAATGCATATAATATCTATAACATACTAATATCAGCATGTTGTAGCTATTTATTATATCTAATACAGATATGAACAAAAGCCTCTGGTGTATATAGCACATTGATTGAACACTTGCCGAGCATGCACCAAATCCTGGGTTTGATTCTTAACACCTCATAGAGATGGCATGGTGGTGCATGCCTCCAGTCTCAGCAGTTGGGAGGTAGAGGGAGGAGGATCAGAAGTTTAAGGTCACCATGCTTACAACTCAGCTACACCATGAGTTGGAACTAAGTCTGAACTTTAAGAAATCCTGTCCCACAAGCAAAACAAACAACAAACAAAAAACAAAATATGAAATAAACATAAAACCATACAGAAATCTCTGCAAGCTTGTTATAGTAGAGGAAGCAGATCTAGGCAGAGGAGGAACATCTCTTAGGATTCTGGCTTTTTCAGGCTCCCATGGCCACCCTTGTCCCTGAAGATCCACCCCTCCCCAAATGCCCTGGCTTCTCTGTGCTCACCCAGGCTTGCTACAATACTAATCATCTAACAGGTCTCCCAGTTCAGAGTCCCACTCCTGGTCACTGTTAGGCTTTTCAAGACGGAGGGTTTCATTGTTCCTTTGATAAAGCAGACCCTTGAAATGCCTTTGCCTCTGGGGTTGTAAAACTTACCCACCCTCTGTCGAAACTACAGCTGGGAGCAATTTCTTATTTATATGCCCGAAGCTCATTAAATCCCTGCTCCGTTTAGCAGTCTCTCTAGATTTATTCAAGATTTAGATAATGCATTAAAAATTGGTGGTGCAACCCCCAACTGCTTGGTGAGATTGCGGCATTAAGGAACACAAGCCCTTCCCTTCCTTTCCTTCATCACCACCCCAGCTCTCAGAATTGCCTCAGACACCTGCGGTGCACACGGGTGATTTCTGTAGGGCTTGAGCACTCTGTGTGTTTGTATAAGAAGGGAGTCCAGATAGAGTTATGTAGCTGTGCAGGTATGTGTAACTATGCAGGTACCCTTTCTTGCACAGGAGCAATCATGGGGGTTGTACAAGTTGCCATCAAATTTGGACACTCCCAAGGTTATTTGCAGAAATGTCTTACTCAATTGGTGGCAGTGCTACCATTTTATTTAACCTGTCTTAGAATTTACAAAGTAATATAGAAATTGGAAGTTAAGTTTGGGTCTAAAAGAGTAGTAGGTTTTCTCCTTGTAAATTGCTTTTTAAACTAGTTTTAAAAATTATGTTCTCGTTCTCTCTCTCTCTCTCTCTCTCTCTCTCTCTCTCTCTCTCTCTGTGTGTGTGTGTGTGTGTGTGTGTGTGTGTGTGTGTGTGTGTAAGAAAAGGAATAAGTTCTTTTCTTCCATTATGCGGGTTCTGGAATTTGAACTTGGGTCCTCTCAGGCTTGGAGGGAAGCACCTTTACCCACTGAGCCATTCTCTGATGATTTAATTGCTTCTTTAGGGAATAATGGATATGCAGCATGAGGGGAAAGCTGTGTGTGTGTGTGTGTGTGTGTGTGTGTGTGTGTGTGTGTGGTGTGTATTTATATTTATTTATTTTTGAGGTAGAATTGGGTTGTTGTACTCCTTCTTGTAGTCAGGGTTTCTATTCCTGCACAAAGCATCATAACCAAGAAGCAAGTTGGGGAGGAAAGGGTTTATTCAGTTTACACTTCCACATTGCTGTTCATCACCAAAGGAAGTCAGGACTGGAACTCACCCAGGATAGGAACTTAGAGGCAGGAGCCGATGCAGAGGCCATTGAGGAATGCTCCTTACTGGCTTGCTTCCCCTGCCTTGCTCAGCTTGCTTTCTTATAGAACCCAGGACTACCAGCCCAGGGATGGCACCATGCACAATGAAATCTCCCACTCTTGATCACTAATTGAGGAAAATGCCTCACAGTTGCATCTCATGGAGGCGTTTCCTCAAGGGGGGATCTGATCCTTTCTCTGTGATGACTCCAGCTTGTGTCAAGTTGACACGCAAATCAGCCAGAACTATCGTAGAACTTACCTTTAGAGCTGTCCAGTCTGGCCTTTAGCTCATTACGATCCACTAAACTCACTTTCCCGAGGGTGGGAGTCGTAGTCACGAACCACCATGCCTGGCTTTAAATTGAGTTTTTATCTCTATCAGTTCCTTGGCAGTAGAGGTAAGAACAGAGAAAGAGATTGGAAATTCTAATGTATAAACCGTTACAGAGGTTTTAAACTCTACATAATGAACTACTTATATTTGAATAGCTAAGTGTCGAGATGTTATGTCTCGTTAAATGGAAAATCTTAACTTCTTCTACTGCAGGATATATGAACTTTATTCTCTTTTTTTAAAAGAAAGTGATTCTGTTGTTTATATTAGAAGAAGGATAGGAAGGGGTCTCTATAATTGGCCAAGAGAACTAGGTTAGATTTAAAGGCATGATGAAGTCAATCTGGAGTCCAGCTACACTGTTATCCCGTGCTATAAGAAAGAGGGTATATTCTGTAGTTGTTCTTCATCTTGGACTTAAAAGATCTGCTTATTATTAAGACATCCTTTCTTCTTAGGTCTTCAAAAGATTTGTTTTTTTATAATCTGGTCTCAGTACATAGCCCATTAGTCAACATTTTGAAATGGTGATTTCTATCCTGATAAAAATTTAATATTTTTAATACATTAATTCTTTACTGTGCTATTTAAAGGTCTCTGCCCCTCTTTCTTGTCTCCTTTTCCCATTAAAATGATTTATGCATCGGTTCATTTTATTCCCCCTAAGTTGCAATACAAAAACGCAGATAGAATTTTTGCAAATCATGGCCTGAGCCTGAATCTCTCATCCTAATCCTACTGTTTACTGTTCTAGGAATCTTCGTTTTTCATTTTCAGAGCTGGGGATGAAACTCACGGGGCTGCTACATGCTGGGCCCGACCTGTGGCCCCTGAGCTATGTCCTGAGCCTGATGTTTTGATTTCTAAACCTAAAAAAGTTTTTCTTTCTTTCTGACTAGCAGGGTCCCAGACTCAGGTTAGGTATGTTTGACAGGCAGATTAGTTATTTTATTAGTCACTTTTCTTATTACTGCAACAAAATGCCCCTGACAAGAGCAACATAAGGAAGGAAAGATAGGAGTCCACAGCATCTGGGCATGCTATGTCTGCAGCCAGGAAGCAGAAAGGAAGCTATTGGCCTAGTCTTCCTTATTTGGTCCATAAGCTAAGCTCACTGGGTGATGCCACCACATTTAGGGTAGGCCTTCTCACTTTAGGTGAATCTTTCTGGAAACAACTGTGTAGACACACTATGTGTACACACACCCTTGTAGGTCTTTCTATGGTGATTCTCAGTCTATACCTGTTGACGGTAACCGTGAACTATCTGTTACTGTCATGAAGTCCTTTACCGCTTGCCTGTCTGTTCACTTGAATTGGTCCTGCGGTTTTTTATATATTTCCCTATTAATTTGGAGGGAGCATGTTCCAGGGACCCTACAAGAGAGGAAAGACTTTTCACAAAGATGTCTCATGGAAATGTCAAAACCGAAGGGAAAGCATAGGGCTCACATGTTAAATACCCACTCTTTACATTTCTTGGTTTCTGTTGTAAGATGTTTGTTTATTAATGTATTTGTGTGTGTGTGTGTGTGTGTGTGTGTGTGTGTGTGTGCCTGTGTGTGTGTGTATGTGTGTGCACCATGTTTGCTGCAGGTATCTGTGGAGCCCAGTGAAGGGTGCTAGATCCCTAGAACTGGCGTTACAGGCAGTTGTGAGTCAGCTGGTGTGAGTGCTGGGAATTGAACTCTGGTCCTCAGCAAGAGCAGCAGCAAGTGCTCGTAATCCTGGAGCCATTTCTCTATCTCCCCTTTCTGTCAGTGTGTATTATAACATAATTTACAATGGCAAATCTACGTGCCCAACCACAGAGGAGAGGGTGAAGAAAATGTGGGCACAAAGCAGATTTTTTTTTCATCCATAAAGAAGAGCAAAGATTTGCAGAAAAATGTGAGCTGCTGGAGAGAACTGTATTAAACATACTAAGTGATTGTCAGACAAATGCCAGGCTGGTGAGGCAGCTCAGTGGGGAAGGGTGCTTCTTGTGCAAGATTGAAGACTGAGCCTGGATCCCGGCACTCACATTTAAAAATGCCAGTCCTGGTTGTGGGCATTCCTGCAAACCCAGTACTGTCAGTCCAGAGACAGCACAGTTGGCTTCTTGGCTGCCAGCCTAACTCCAGGATCAGTAATGGCCATCTAAGAAGGACTAAGGGAGAAAGGGAGAACTGAGCAAAGTACCCAGCTTTCTTTTCTGGCTTCCACAGGTCTACCCACTGTGCATGAACTACGTGTACACAGAGTCCATAGTGGTTTTGTTTTTTTCTTTTTTGTTTTTTTTGTGAACAAATAGCACATAGATTATGTCACTTGAGGCCCCCAGATTTCACATTGATACACACAACTGTGTATGTATAGCTGCCATGGAAACCAGCAAAACCTTAGTGAAACAAAGGAGACTACTGGGACCTGGGGAGAAGGTAGGTAGAGGAAGGATGGGGGTGAGGGGTATGATTAGGGTACAGTCTATACTTAATAATAGTGGTCTTATAGAACCTACTGTAATAAAATAAAACTTTTTTTTTTTTTAAATCCCATTTTCTTTCTGTTTTCTTGATAAGTTTTCCTAAGGACTTTTGGGTAGAGTGATCCTGCCTATACAACTCCTCTGGGGTCACTCCCTGCACATTCTGGAGATTTCTCGGCTTCTCATTGGAGTTCCAGGAAGGGAACAGGGGAGAGCAGATACTGGAGCCATGTGTGTAGCTAGATGGCTGACTTCAGGAACAGGCTGAAGAGTCCATTTCACACCGAAGTGGCTGTGTGCGCTTTTGTCAGGGCTGTCTATTAGAGGAAATAGGAGTTAAAAACTAATTGCCATTAAATTAAATATGGATTGTAGGGCATTTCAAAGACAAACGGATACACCTATTCTGTGTCCTGAGTAGTGTGCTCTGACTGAACAGAACCTTTCCACTAACAGAATGTGCATTTTTTTGTGCTCTGACTGCCCCAGGGGCTTACAAGTGATAGAGTAATAAGCCTTTCCTTTGCTCTATCTGAGGTTCAAAAGAAGCTATTATTTGAGTTCTGGGGAGAGGCATAAGTCATAATTGTGACCTCTAATAAATGTAAATCCATGAAAAATGTTTGGCTTTAAATTTCTAAGAAGCCTAGGCTTATAAAACCACACAGCTGTCTTCCTCTCTGGAGCTCCTAGTGTGTAAGAATTATCCGTCTTTTTAACGGGGAGATTTCTACACCTTCCATGAGTCTCCCGTCTCATGATATCGAGCCGGGGAACAGGGGAACAGTATCGAGTCGAGAATAGCAGAAATGAATTCGTACATAAATGGGATTTCACTACTACATTTAAACAATACCCAGACAAACCATGGCCTGGCAGTCGCTCAGTGGTTCTGAGCTAACACTTTGAAGTAGTGTGCTCTCTGTTCTGTTATTATGATTTACTCATTGTTTTATATAGCTAGTATAACATAGTCCTCAAGAAACATTGGCTGGACTTAAGTTGTCCTTCAAAGGGAGTGAGCATAAGATCCATGGAATGTTTGTGTTTAATATGTTTAAGGCCCTAGCTCAATTCCAACACCCCCATAAAACAAACAAACCCTTTAAACGTATTTATTTATGTGTGTGTGCGCAAGTAGACATAGACTCCAGTGCATGTTTAGGCCCATTATTTAGTGATCGCAGTACTTAAATTTGAGCGCTTATGGTATGAACTTTTGCCCATCAAGTTCCCCCGTAAATCAATCCGCTCTGGCGTTCTGTCCTTTGTCACCCCATCTTTCCCCCTATCTCAGACCGCGTTTGCCTCCAGCTGACACTAATGCTGATACCTGGTGTCTTCCTCTCAACCCACCCCTCTAAAAAGCTTGTCACTTCCTTCCATTCTGTTCATGTTTACATCTGAAGGGTCTGAACAGAGTCTGGCTCTGTGTGCACTCACAGTGGCTATGTCCTGGGTGAGACTGCATTGATGGGAAGCAAACTCAGTGTCCCAGGACGCCAGGGATGCCAATCACTGTTGACTCTGTCTCTTTCTTGCTTTCTATTACCTATCGCTGCTGTGTGTGTGTGTGTGTGTGTGTGTGTGTGTGTGTGTGTGTGAGACAGAGAGAGAGAGAGAGAGAGAGAGAGAGAGAGAGAGAGAGAGAGAACCAACACCAGCCAGCCACCTGCAAAAGAGAGCTGGTACATATGTGCAGTGCATTGCTTTCGGAGGTCAGAGAACAGTTTTCTGAAGCCAGTTCTTGCTTTCTGCCCTGCCAATACAGTGTCTCTGTCTCTGCTGTGCTTCATGTTTTAGACCTACCCAGGAACAATGATGGCATTGGGCCATGTCATCAGCTCAGTTCTCTCTTTTCTGTGCCGTGTGCATTAGTACATATCATTGAGATTGACTGAGATTTTATATAAAATGTCCAGGTTGCCTAGAACATGGCAGCTTCCAAGGCAGTAGCTGTTCTTGGGAGAGCAGAGTTGGATGGTGTTTGCTCTCATACTTTTAAAAGAAGCAGATTCTCCATAAGAAGTTAACCAAACATATATAACTACGTTCTTTGGACATGTCCTTCCACTGCGTCTGCTTTTAAGGAACCCTTTTATTTTGGACGTAATTCCATTTGGCAAGCAAGGAATGATGTCTTCTTTGACACAGCAATCATGAACTGACTGAACCTACCCCTGTCTTTTCCCACAGACACAGAAGTGATACACTGTAGCTGTTGAGCTCGGTTCTTGGCCCCTCCTTCTCTTCCCACCTCCAATTTAAAACTAATAGGAAGAATCACACTGCTAATCATTGCAAATGCAATCATATATAGATCACCTCTATCACCCCTTCCAGATAAGTGTCAATGTATTTCTCTGCCCCCCCTTTTTTTTCCTCAAAGGGGAAAACTGAAAATGAGGAAAACAAAAAAGCCAGAGAGCAAACACCACGTATATTCCATAGGGCAAGTAGACGAGAGGTTGCACGGGGCTTGTCACGACTCTTAGGATTTACTGAGTGATAGCCGGAGTCCTGCTCTTCCTTTGCTCCAGTTTTCAATTAGATTTGCAGAGCGATTAGTGAGTAGCTCTCCGCAGCCCTGGCTAGCAAGACCCCACACTCTGTCCTGGCGGATGGACTTGAGAATGGACTGAAGTTACCTTTTATGCAAAGTCTAATTGAACTCCTGTTCATGCACACTCATGAGGACGGCATTTATGAATAGTTCTGGCTGATGGTGGACACCATAGGGCAGACAGTGTTACACCTCCTCCTCTCCCCCTTCCTCTCCCTCTTCTTCCTAGGTCTTTCCTCCCCCTCCCCCCTCTCCTTCCTTCATCTTCTCCTCTCTCCTCCCTTCCTCAGTCTCTCCCTTCCTCAGTCTCTCCCTTCCCCTCTCTTTCCCTCCCTCTCCCTCACTGTCTTTCCCCTTCCCCTCTCCTCCCTCTCCCCTCCTGCTCCTTTCTTCTCCCTCTTCCTCCTCCTCCCTCCTCTCCCCTCCCCTCCTCCCTTCCCTCTTCTTCTGTCTCTCCTTCCCCCTCTCCCTCCATCCTCCTCTCCTCCCTTCCTCCCCCTTCCATTCCTCTGTCTGTCCCCCTTACTTTCTTCCTTCTCCCTCCCCCCCTGCCTAAGCCTTTACCTCCCCTCCCCTGCCTCTTCCTTCCCCCCTCCCTCCCCCTTTCTGTCATGATTGCACTAGGAATGTCAGTTTTTGCCTCCTAAGTGGTTAAGATCTTAAACTTGTACCTTCTGTAAGACGGCTTCTCTGCCATCTTCAGAAGATGACCATGTAGGCCACCCTTCAATCACCTTTTATCTTGAAAATTCTATTGTGTGTAGGAATTATGAATAAAACACAGTGACTCGTATTCAGTTTGTATATAGAGTTAGTTGAAGTGTCTTCCTCAATTGTTCAACCTTCTTTTCTGAGACAGGGCTTCTCACTGAACCTAAAGCCCCCTGACTGCCTCAAATGGCTGACCAGCAAAGCTCAGGGATTCTCCCTACCCCTCGAAGCTGTGGGACCACAGCTGTGCACTGCTACATTCGGAATCTGAACTCAGTACTACCCATTCAGTCATTTCCCCAGTGGGAGAGTTTTTGGAGTGAATCTTGATTTCCCTCTTTCCTCTATCATCAGTGGGCACGTTCTGAGAACATCTCAGAAAAGAAACTTCATGTCCTTTGTTTTGCTTTGTTTAGTATTGTTTTATAGGTCAGACAGTTCTGTTATGCTTGCCATAACAAAGATACATAGCAAATTAATATTCTCTGTCTGGGAGTCCAGATACCTAAGGCCAAGGTTCTGACAGTGACTTCTGCAATCTATTTAACTTGTAGATGACTACATGCTTCCTGGGTCTTTACATGATCCTCCCCATGATAAATGTCTATGACCACCTTTCTTCAAGAATACCTTAATATTATGAGAGTTACAAAACCTGCAAGGCTGAACAGAAGCATTTGAATGATAGGAAGTGTGTGTGTGTGTGTGTGTGTGTGTGTGCCCCCAGCAACTGGGAAGTCACACCTACATGCATTTGAATGATGGGAAGTGTGTGTGTGTGTGTGTGTGTGTGTGTGTATGTGTGTGCCCGCCCAGCAACTTGGGAAGTCACACCTACATGCATTTGAATGATAGGAAGTTTGTGTGTGTGTGTGTGTGTGTGTGTGTGTGTGTGTATGTGTGTGCCCACCCAGCAACTTGGGAAGTCACACCTACATGCCATGGTTGTCTTGTTCTTCCCATATAGATGGTGCTGTCAGAGGCTTCCCAGAGCTCTGGGGGGAAAATAGTGTTATAAATAGAAAAAACTCATGAGACAAATACAGCAGATTGTTTTTAAAAAGAAAAAAAAATCATCTAGCCGGTTTAATTTCAGTTCCTAATAGATGAATGAAACAAACATTAGCAAGAATGTGTAAGCATCTGTGAGATAATTGAAAAAGACACAATGCTGGAGAGCGGCAATAGTCACTCGAAAATGTGATTGCTCTCCTCAATGGCTTTATAGAATTACTTGATTTAAAAAACAAAGCAAAACAAAAAGCCTGTCACAGGTAGATATAATAATATTAAGATCCAAAATCTTGAAATCTTACATGCAAAATGAACTGGATTGTATAAAGCAGAGGTAAGTGCGTGATAAATTGTTCAAGATATATGATTACTGAAAGTGGGCCAAGCTGAGAGGAATCCCAGGGTAATACATTTCTTTTCTTTAGCAGCCTTGAAGGATTACTGAGGCAATGTGTTAATGAAATCTACAGACTACGATGAATGATGTGCTCTCCTTTGTTTTGAGAACAGAGCAATGGGATCAGACACGGAAGTGTATACAACAGAAAAGTGAAAAGGGTTATTTTATGTGAACAGGTTGACATTGTCTGGGGGGAAATAAGATAATGCTAAGATCAGTGTAGGAAATAGCTGATGATCAGGAGATGTTTCCCAAAATGGAGATCTAACCACAGTTAGTTATTTTGAATGTGTATAGATTATGAATGCAATTAGTTTGCAGTTCTCCAGTCTCTATAATGAAATAACTGAACAGTTGTTTTGGTTAATCATATATTTTGTTTGTCCACTATTGTCCAATTATCAGCCATAATTAGGTGGTATTAAGATTGAACAATCCATGAACTTCCTCATTTATGGACCTTTCCAACAGAAATGTGTCTCAAAAGAGAACATGGAAGAAAACGGAAGATAAGTGAAGCCTGGACAAATCAGATAATATTTGAGTTCATGGGACCATTTTAAGACTCTGGAACCCTATTCTTCTTTGGACTGACCCCAGGTGCTTAAGAAAGGCGTTGGCCTCTAGATAGAGTCTGGAAGATAGCTTCAGCATACATGTTAAGCAGCATTCTTTCATGTTAAGGATGTGCATACCTTTATAAGAAGGGTATTTCAATCATCAAAGCTATAACGGCAGGACACTCTTTGAGGTAGAGTTGTTTAAGAACTCAATGAGGCATGTACCCTGTCCCCATAGCTTCACATTCTTGTACTCCATGTAAGTTTTGTAGTATGAATGATACAAGAATTTGCTACACTGAATTATTTATATATACACCCAGTTGCTAGTAAGCAAAATATTTAGACATTATAGCATTATTGATATAAGTTAAATAGTTAGAAATGAAAGAATTAAAATTAGACCCTAGATTGTGTTGATTTTATTTTTTTTTACAGAAAACATCAATTTGTAAAGAAAATATTGGGAGAATTAAAATGATTTTGCTCATGGGAGGGAAAACAGCCCATTTTCCCATCCTCATTATTTTAAGTCAAAATCAATACTGAAATCATTTGTATTGTATGTGTTTACAAAGTAGATTTTTGTGTGCTTTTGAATTTCATTTGTGGGAGGACCTCTGGAAGATAATATTTTCTAATTATGTTCTTTTAATGCCTGTTTCTTTACTCTGTGTCAACGTTGATGGATTGGGTTCAATTTTATCAATTTAGAAGGCCAAGCTGATTAACTGATGGATAGAACGTTTCAGAAAGCTAGGATAAAAAGTATTCAGAGGCCTTGAGTAGCAAAAGTTTTGATTATTGTTTGAGTGGCAATCACACTTGTTTTCTCGAAGACAGAAAATCAGGACCCAAAGATAAAGGAAGCTGGTCATCACTGGTCCTGTTATTTCTGGTAGCAGCTTCCATGTTTGTGGAACAGAGCAACTCTGTATCTTCTTAGTGATGCAGTGCTTTACTAATGATTCATAACTAAGGACTTGAACTTCCTGCCCTTGCAAGCTGTCAGTACCTTTTGGTGATTTTGGCGTATCATTATCTCGATTACTTGGGGTTAAATATGGTGATGCATGATCAGAAGATTCCCAAACGTTAATAAGAGCGTTTCAAATATACCACAGTTTCTTTTTCTTTCTTGTTTGGTAAGTCCAGCATTTTTCAGTTGGGGCTTGTGTATGTCACAGCCCAGTGCCAATGCCTGCCCCACTGTTGTCTCTCTAAAGTCCACCTCATGGTCCAAGGTAACTCCTCAGGTCCAGCCATAATGTTTATGTGCCTGGAAGCAGAGCAGAGGACAGGAAAGAAGCAGAGCGAGGACAGGAAAGCCCCGTTATCAAGTGCCACACAGCATTTCAGCTGCTACCTTGTTTCTACTTAGAGCTGAAGTAGAAACACCTGGTGAAAGGATTTCAGCTGTTACGTTGTTTCTACTTAGAGCTGATGTGGGAACACCTGGTGAAAAGTGGCGCTCACTGTCCTGACAAAGGACAGGGAGCACAGTGGTGTGTATCCATTGGTCCTTTCAGAGTGGACCAGTATGAAGATTTAGTCTTTGCAGTCAATCCATTTCTCTCTCTCTCTCTCTCTCTCTCTCTCTCTCTCTCTCTCTCTCTCTCTCTCTCACACACACACACACACACACGAATAAAACATAAGAGAGAACATATTTGTTTTTGCAAACCAATTTTGAGTTAGTAACACTAATACTAGGTTCTGTTTTGCTTCTAAGCTCAGATCTACATTCTCTTCAGTCTTCAAGAAGAAATAAAACAGCTTCCTGTTGGAGCAGTTTGTGACTTCTCCCTCCTTCAGTTTTCAGGACACCTAATAATTGGAAAACAATAGACAAATTCCAGCTCTCCATTCTGTTGTCTAGTGGTTTCGGAGAATGGAAGAACATACTAGTGATGATATTAAGAAAGTAATTTTTTCCCCCAAATGTTATTTGGAACAGCAAAGGACAATATGTTTAATAGCACAACTTTTAAGATGACTGAATTGGCAATAAATTCACATAATGAAAATTCCAGCAAGTCTTTATACTCTACTGGGGAATTCCTTGGTTCTTGGTGTAAATTTTTAAACAGTTGATAGCAGATTTCTATTCTTTTTGTTCCTTCGGTTTCAGACTTAATGTGAAAATAGCTTGCTGTGATATAAAGAATGTGGTTTGTTAGCCAGTGAACCAGCTCATGCATGTCTCGGCAGACATTCTAAATAGCAGCTCTGGGCAGTGGAAGGGTGGCCTGCAACATTGTTACTGTGACATCATGCTTACTCAGAACCAGCCAGCCAGATCCTCTGTCTGTACCCAACTCTCAGCATTACCATGTGGCAATTTCAGGCTTCCCAAAGTGCTTGATATGGTTGTGTGTGTGTGTGTGTGTGTGTGTGTGTGTGTGTATCTGTGTGTTCATGTCTTTCTTTATGTGTGTGTCTGTACGTCTATCTCTCTGTGTGTATTTGTGTGTTCATGTCTTTTTCTTTGTGTGTGTCTGTGTGTCTATGTATGTGTCTGTGTGTGTCTGTGTGAGTAGAAGTGGATATGTGTGTCTCTATGTGTATGTGGGTGTGTCTAAGTATATACATGTCCATGTTTGATGCTGTGGGTCTCACAGAGGAACATGCACATACTGAACAAGTGCTATACATTGAGTTATAGCCTATAATTTTCTCTTGTATAAGTCGATCCCTTAATCATATATTATTAACTAATTTATGCTTCCTCCTCTGCTAGCACCTCTCCCCAAAAGTAATATTAATTCAGTATGAAATGGTTTGCAAGTCAAAAAAACCAAATTAAGGGTGAAGGATGTAGCTCCCTTGATAGAGTGCTTGCCTAGCAGGTAGAAAGCTCTGGGTTGAATCTCCAGCAATGTGTAACTAGATGTAATCCCAGCACTGGAGAGGTGGAGTCAGAAAGACCAGAGTTTCAAGGTATCCATTGCTGCATAGTGAGTTTGAGCCTAACCTTAAGCTATGTGAGAGGCTCTGCCTCAAAAAAAAAAAAAATGTATTCATATAAATATCCGGCTGGTGTGTTATTTGAAGGACCAGTGTCAGTGCCATCCTTAGAAGTACAGGCAATAGGTGCTTCCTCAGGCACTGGCTCATAGTGAAGGAATTCAGATCCCTCCATGTGAGCTGGAAAGGGCATACTCTTTAGACAGAAAACCTGCCTCCACAAGCTTCTGGTGTGAATGACCACATCCAGCCCACAGTACCCTTATGGTAAACAGGCTGATAGAACTTAAACTGTCTACTGTTAGGATTTCTCACCAAACCTGAACTTATTTCAGCTAGACTAGCTGGCCAGGACTACCATGAGATCCTCCAGACTCTTCTTCCCCAGTGCTGGGGTCACGGGCACTAGCCATCATGTGTAACTTCTGTATGTGTGCTGAGGTGCTGAAGAGGAGCATAATTTAAGAATTCCGTAAAGAGATGAAGATATATTTAGTATTGGGCATATTATTATGGCTTTTGTTTAAAAAAAAAAAAAGTCTGTGGAATTGCCCACAATTTAGAAGTGTTTACATGTAACTACTGGGCTTTGGATACAGCTGAAGTCTTTTTGAGATTAAACCAATTGAAACTTTCTCACATGGATGCATTGTTTCTCACATTGGATACATTGTTTGCTGGGCATACTTCTCCTCATATCCTCCTGCTCTCCCCACTGCTCTATTTTGTCCTTTTAGTCAGTCTTACTGCTATATTCATGCCGTGTGTGTGTGTGTGTGTGTGTGTGTGTGTGTGTGTGTTTGTGTGTGTGTATGTATACTATATAAAGATACACACTAAGTTGTATTATATATGTATGCGTGTGTGTGTGTGTGTGTGTGTGTGTATGACATCAAACACATACAAGACCTAGAAATATAATATCTTCAGTTATAGAACAATTGTTCTTGTTCTTCAAACAAGAGTTTTTGAAGTATTTTTGTCCCCCAACCCCCAGTTATGTGTGCCACTGTTGTGTCTGTGACTATGCGGCTATGACTTTTATGTCTGGAGGCCAAAGATTGTCTTTGTGAGTCTTCCACTATCATTGTCAAACTTATCTTTTTGAGACTAGGTCTCTCACTGAATCCAGAGTTTAATGATTTGTGTGGACTGGCTGGCCAATGAACTTGAGATCCTCTGGGATCCTTCCTTCCAGGACATGGGTCCCACACACATGCTGTTGCACGTGTTTTTAACTGGGTGCTAGATTTCTAAACTCATGCCCTCATGCTGAGTAGTGGGCATTGTCTGTTTGAGCCATCTCTCCAGCTGACATAATCTGTTTCTAAAACTTTTATTAGCATGTCCCTTGCCTGGTTGAGTAAATGCTTCTCCTCCACAGAGAGCATGAAGCTCTGATTTACAATGTAGTCTTGAATTAAATGTAAGGACAGAGCATACATTTTCCCCTGAGCCCCATGAGGATTTCTTTGGGAGGTTGTTTTCATTTAATTTCCCAGACAGGAGGAGAGGGGCCTGGTGCCCATCTGGGTACAGCTGTTGAGAGATCACTTTTCCCTCAAAGCAGGAGTGTGTGAGCCTTCTTGCCTGGCTAGCTTGCTGCTCTGTGCTGCCCCTGCAGTGGCTGGCCACTGATGCAGGCTCGTATGTCCATTTCAGCTTGTCAGAGAAAAGAGCTTTGTGCATACAGCCGCCATGCAAAGTCCCTTATACAGAGATATTATTGTGAGAATGTTGTCAGTTGAATGTTCTTCAGAGGATAAAGAGAATTCCACAGCAAGTAATTACATATATTTGGAAGGTGCCCCACACCACAGTGGTTTCCAGCACACACACACACACACAAATCATCTGCTAAACTCTTCGTACAGGTGTGTTAGTGGGCACACTAACTTGGATGGACAGCCGCAGAATCTGCTTATGTTGGGGTGACTCTACGACCTGTGTACTAATGTTTAACCAGAGTTTATTTTCAGCTGAAAGCCATTCCCAGCTTTCCCATAAGATCTGGGGAGAATGCTTCTTCTTGCTTCATTATTAGTATTCTGAGCTCCATCATCTGCAGTTCAAACTCTTTTCCTTGTTTTCATTGGGGGAGATGATGGAACAGGTTGCTTAGAAACACTTGGCCACACGCTCGCTCGCAGGGAATTATCAACCTCTTCTGCACGTTTCCCTCCACATGCACAGAGAAAATTGGCTTTGGCTGCTGACAACAGTTAATTGATTGCAGGTTGTTTAAGTGGAAATGCAAGGTTGAAAGTATATTTCCTTTCATATTTATGCATTAGATGTGGAGAAGCTATGCGGTGACACTTTCCACAGGGACTGAAAGTCTCATGGCAGCAGCTAGGTCCGATGGTGTGTTTTAGCATGCTGATCTTGACAACAGTCAGCTCACAGGGATTATCTTTGCTTTCTTGAGACTTTTTTTTTTTTTTTTTTTTTTTTGCCATGATTTATTTGGTTCCCGTAAATTCCCATAGCCACACCTTTCAGTAGGGTTCTGGCTAGTGCTGTCAATGGGTTGCCCTTGATTAGGGGCTAATGCAAGAATAAAATGAAAACCAAAAGCTGTCTGGTTATTGGTTTATCATTTATATGGTCCAGAAAAACCTTTCTTCTATGCCTCATGCTTTATTTTGTTTGAGTCAGGGTCTTCCCACTTCAGCCTCAAAGAGCTGGGGTTTTATATTTGCCCTGGGAGGCTCTGCTTTTCCTTACTGTTCTTATTAAGTAGTTCTTTTAAAATATGTTTTTGTCCCAACTTCTAATAAAATGAATGCAAAACCTATCCATGGGTGAATTAATTGTACATAATTTAATTCTTAAAGGCTCTTTGATTGGGCCATCACCAATCTTTAAAGACAAAAATGAATGAGTAACAACCATTCCACAAAAGCAATTCCAGTCCATGAAGTGCTTCTATATGCCAGAGAAGATGGCTAGCTCCAGATTTACCGCTTTCTCTATCCAGGTTGAAGAAAAACATCAAAGTCTTCCCCTAATGATGGTTGATGCTGTAAGATTTTAACATCCATTGGGGACTTGATGTTGAAATTCCAGTTACCTTGAAATAAGGTCATTTAAAAATATATGCTTATTTTTCTCAATTTTGTGTAATGTTATATATCTTGTCTCTTAAAATAAAGAGTGCACTCACTCTGCTGAGATGCATGTGAGTCATCAGAATTTTGTTTCAATTTCTTTCTTTCTTTCTTTCTTTCTTTCTTTCTTTCTTTCTTTCTTTCTTTCTTTCTTTTTTTCAGACAGGGTTTCTCTGTGTAGTCCTGGCTGTCCTGGAGCTCACTCTGTAGACCAGGCTGGCCTTGAACTCAGAAATCCACCTCCCTCTGTCTCCCAAGTGCTGGGATTACAGGCGTGCACCACCACGCCCGGCTTTGTTTCAATTTCTTTTGACAAGTTTATTATTGCAGATTTTTTTACATTTATTGTGTTTTTATTTTATGAGCATGTTTTCGTGGTTATATGTGCGCCATGTACACACAGTGACCTTGGAGGCTAGAAGAGTGCCTCTGGAACTGGAGCTTCAGATCGTGAGCTACTAAATGGGTGCTGGGAACTGAGCCTGGGTCATTAACAAGAGCAGGAAATGCTCAAGCTGCAGCTGGACTTGAACTTGTGATTCTGCCACGTTGTTCTAAGTGCTGAGTGACAGTACATCGCACATCACCTGGTTCAATACACATCGACTCTGTTGTTTCTGTTTTGAGCATTCTTCCCAGGTTAGGAGTCCTGCAGAATCCTGTGTGTGTGTGTGTGTGTGTGTGTGTGTGTCTGGAACTTCAACTGTTTGAACAAGCCACCAACCCCTAAATACAGTCCATGAGCAGAATTTAACAGGCCCTTAATTCTATTAGCATTTATTGTGATAGCCCATGTTAGCTAAAGGATACATTATAGGATAGGCTATTTAGCTCGTAGAAGACGAATGCAAAGGGCACAATAACTCACTCATGGAAACTGTCTCTGTACTACACCAATTCTCTTCACATTGTTGGAACACTACTGCAATGTTGGTAATTTGAGTTAGAAACAGTGTTGAGGTTGACACTGTGAGTTCCTCCTAAGCCATGACTGTAATGTATTCTAAAATTCTTGACATGATGTACAGAGACATTTTAAATCTCTAATATATTAGAATACCAGCGAGTTCTGCCATGCCCTCCCCAACATATTAGGAAAGGGAGATACTAAGTAACCTCTTTCAGAAATAAATCATGGGGTCATTTGTGTTCTTCTGCCTCATTTTACCTATTTGACTTTCATTCATTTAAAAGGGCAACTTTATTTTCAATTGTGTATGTTTGTGTTTATGTGGGGGTGTGTATGTGCAGTGCACGGTGTGTAATGATGCAGGTGCTTGCAGAGGCTGAATGCATCAGATTCCACCCATAACTGGAGTACAGGCAATTGTGGGCTCTGTGACATGAGTACTAGGGTATGGACTTGGATCCTTTAAAGTACAAAACTGACTCTTCCTTCTGAGCCATTTCCCCAGTCCCCATTATCAGTGACCTTAAAAAGTTAATTATGTGTATGTATGTATGTATGTATGTATGTATGTGCCCAGGTGTGTTCCACAGTTAATTGCATGCATGCATGTATGTGTACATGTGTGTTCCACAGTTAATTATGTGTATGTATGTACACATGTACATATGTGTCCCACGGTTATGTGTATGTATGTGTTCTACAGTTAGTTATGTGTTTGTATGTATGTGTAAATATATATGTACCAAAGTGCATGTGTGGAAGTCAGAGAACAACTTGCACAAGTCAGTTCTTTCCTTCCACCTTGTGGGTCCTAGTGATCAAATTCATGTCATGATACTCGAAGGCAGTTCCCTTTACCTGCTGAGCCATCTTGTTCCCCCATCATTTACTTCTTTTTAAAGATTTGTTTATTTATTTTATGTATATTAATACACCGTAGCTGTACAGATAGTTGTGAACCACCATGTGGTTGCTGGGATTTGAACTCAGGACCTGTGGAAGAGCAGTCAGTGCTCTTAACCTCTGAGCCATCTCTCCAGCCCCCATCATTTTCTTTTGATAACACGAGTAGTAGTTCTATTTGAGTAGTCTGCTTTTTTGTAAAGGGAAAAAATAACCATTTATAGGTAACGTGTAAAAGCTGAGGCCAACCAAAAATAGTAAATGAGAGGTTCGTGCATCTGAAGTAACTCAGCTTTCTCTTCATAATTCATCCAAACCTGGGGTGCTGTTTTCAAGCCAAAGCTTACCAAGAATCTCTCAGTTCTATGAGTAAAACCATTCCCTCTTTTATATGGAGCCTTCCATGGTATTTTCAGGATAGGAGGAAAAAAAATGTGGCAAGCATTTATAGTTAGTGGTTGTTTAGGAATTCATTGCTCCAAATGTTCATATTTATCATAATTTGGAGGGAGTTTAGAAATTCTGTTGCTTGGATGACCCGAGAACACATAACTGACCAGCTGGAACCCAGCGGGATTTGCTTGCTTTCTTTTGCTAACCTAGACTCCTACCTCATTTTTCCTAATAACTTAGAAGAATAATATTCTTAATTTCCAAATTGCTAACCTTGTCTAAGTGAAACACATCACATGACATCAAATGCAAGACCCTACGTTTAAATAGGGAAGTAATTTCACAAAGCGGTGTACCAAAACCTGAATTGTTAGTTTAATCACAGTATGGCGGGTCACACTCTTAATTAGATCAGTCCCTGCTTTCTTCCAAAGTTTACGTTCCATCTGCTCCTTGGGTTTATTATTCTTTGGTGTGTCATTTTCTTTATTTCCCAGATACATTAAGATTTTACTTTTGTGACTTAGAATTACTGCTAGTTTTGCAATCACACGCTGAAGGAGAAGCCTGTAACTGCTCATGTTTTATGGTAGATGATATACAAAGCTTAATCCTGATTCACTGGGTTGTAAAATCCAAATAAATTATATATGAAAATGATTTAGAACAGTGCTTACCCTCTACAGAGCTCAAAAGTTAACATTCTGTTGTCTTCATTGTTACCAGTGTTGCCTCACTGATGGCATGTCACATACATACATACATACATATACACACAACCCCACCAAACATACACACATACAACCTCCACATACACATACACACACAAACAAACCCACAAACACGCATATACATACATGTACACATATACCACACTAAACATACATACAAAGCCTCCCCACATATATATACATATACACATACACACATACTACACAACTCTAACATACACACACACCACACAAAACCAAACATACACATACACACAACCTCCCCCCCATACACACTTATTTCAAGCTTTGAAATTATAATTTATTTACAACATTTCTTCATTTCCACTTCCTTCCTCTAACACCAAAACCCCAATACCTCAAATTCATGGCCTCTTTTTTTTAAACCAATTGTTTAAAAGGTTATTAAATTATACACACACACACACACACACACACACACACACATGCATATATGTTCCTAAATATAACCTGTTCCATCTGTATAATGCTACCTGCATGTGTATTTTCAGGGCTTACCATTTGGCACTGGATAGCAAATTGGTTTTCATTTCTTTGGGGAACACTGCCTCTTCTGGTCCTTAGCCCTCCTCAGTTGCTTGTATTTCTTGGTGTAGGGTTGAGGCTCGTGGACTATTCTCTGTCTAGTTTGGCATGTTCATAGATGTCAGGTTTATTCAGCTTCCTTTTGGACAGTCATGTTGGTGAGCCCTTATAGCTTCTAACATTACCAGGACACACAGTCTAACAGCAAACTCCCTAATCCCCTGGCTCCTCCACCTTTTCTACCCCTCCTTCCATAGTATTTCTGAGTCTTAGGTTCCAGAGTGTATTGTAGATGTATCCATTGGGACTGAGTGATACAACTCTGCAGTTTAATCAGTTGTGGTTTTCTATAGTGGTCTGTGAATGTTGTGAAGAAAAGTTTCCTTGTTCAGTGGTGAAGAAGACTATGACCCCTCATTATCAATACCCCTGCATTATCAATATCATTCAGTGCTCTCCTTTTTTTGTTTTGTTTTGTTTTTTTGTTTTTCGAGACAGTGTTTCTCTGTGTAGCCCTGGCTGTCCTGGAACTCACTCTGTAGACCAGGCTGGCCTCGAACTCAGAAATCCGCCTGCCTCTGTCTCCCAAGTGCTGGGATTACAGGCATGCGCCACCACGCCCGACTCATTCAGTGCTCTCCTTAATCAATGCTCAAACATTTTATTACTCCAAGTGTAAAAATTTTTGCCTTAATTTTGTCGGTGATGGTATTTCATTTTTAACCTTGACCTGTCTTTCTCTGTTCCTGCTGCTAATTTTATGTTTCTCCTGATCAAGAGACTTGATACCTTTGTCCTGTGGCTCTTTTCCTATAGGGAGTGCAATTTGGGCATCCTCTGAACCCTTGTGAGTGTTCTTGAGGTAATGGCTATTTTGTCTTGGTGATTACATTGATGATTACATGATTATATTCACATACTTGCTACTGGTCCTTCCTCTACTCTCTTCTCCCCTCTAGAGTATGCAGTATACTTTTCTAGAAGCTGCCGTTGGCTGACTGAGAGCGTGTATACAATACATGCCTGCATGTTCTGTGCTTCCAAGCTTTCTGCTTCAGTTTCTCTGGTGGTATTGGGATTCCTTAGGCTCGAGAGTCCTAAACTTGGTTCAGAGCCAGAGAGAAGTGAGTCCCTTATACTTGCTACTGTGGGGTATGTGGAGCTTTTCAGTTCTTGCTTGCTGGATAAAAAAGTGGAAACTCTATTTGGGTGTGGTGGTGATACCTGTGTTATTTAACCCAGCTTTTGGGAAGGAGGGAAGCAGATGTAAACCCAGACTAGTCTGGTTTACATCATCAAACCCATTTCAAACAAAGCAAAACCAAACCTTAATTTTTGCTGCCTTTCATGGAACTATAGGATCAATGTCTTAGAATTTAAGTTCCTGGTTTTATTCCCCCCACCTCTTCTCTTCACGCCCCACCTTCAGTACAAAGGAAGTGACTGTGTTTCTAAACACGTTTCAGTCATCATGAGCACTTACTTTTCTCACAGAGGAGTCATGTGGAGGCTCACAACCACCCATAACTCCAGTTCCAGGCGATCTGAGGTCTTCTCCTGACCTCCATGGGCTCTACATCTGCTTGGTGCACATATGTACATGTAGGCAAAGCACTTGTTTTAAAAAAGCAACACACAAATCAGAATAATTTAAACCGTGGATGCGGAGTGTACATGCTTTCTAGTATTTGAGCACTAACCAGAGGAATAAACAGCTTTCTAGGAACTTAGGCTGAGAGTTCTTAACACGATTACACACATACTTTTTCTTTAGTTTTTCTATTTTTGCAAAAATTTCCTCTGAGACTGATATTTTTAATCTTTGCTTGAAGGAAATGAAAGAAACATTCCTTGTTATTTTTGGAATTACCTATTCCTATTTTAGGAAGAAAACAGTCTATAATAACGAAATAGGGATCCCTGTAGTCTCCTGTGTCTAGTTGCCTAAGTCAGAGGGAAAGGCTCAAACTGCCATCGCTCAGTTCTCATTTAAAGACACACGTGGCCCTTGTTTCATCTGTTTTCTAGCATTAGCAGGAAAATTGGTTGTACTCTCTCATGATTTATGTTGGCTTCCCTTTAAGAACATTGCCTCCATAAAGCACAGTATTGTTTTTAAGCATTCAAAATTTATCTCAAACATAATTTTTCCTTTCGTTAGAATCGAAATCAGCTTTCATGCCCCAGGTGACGTTTCTTGTGCTGGGATCTGATTCTTCCCAATCCCTGTCACCTCATGAGGCGACTATGATTCTGTGCAGCCTCCATTGGCCTCTGACTGTGCCTGGGCAGTATAGGTTTTCTTCATTGGCTGGTGCTGTGTTACTATCCTGAACATTTCTTAACCAAGACTTTATTTTGAAGGAAAATATGGCTGTTCTTTTTTATTATTGTTTATGAATTTTGTTTATCTGGGCTTGGCATTGTTCTGGAGGTGCTGAGGTTTGTACGTCATTGCGTACGAGGAGGGTTATGATTAGCATGCAAGAGGACCTGTGCTTAATCCCTAGCACATAAGGTGTAAGTCAAACAACCCCCCCCCTTTTTTTTTGCTTTTGTGTATGAAGAGACCTATGGAAATGTGATCAGATGAATATTATTTGAAACAAACATTAGGAAAAAGAATCAGGGGACTGACTTTGGTGAATTCTTTTCAGTTGAGAGAACACAGGTGAATCTGCATACACCAGATGGTGATTAGATTCTGAAATCTGGCTGTTACCTCTTGCAGTTCAGTGTCTCTTCTCAATCCTTGCAAAATGCTGCTTTTGAGGAGAGTTGGGTTGCCTGGGTGGACGTTGGTTGCATAGCTCTGTTTAAATCACTGTTCTTAGAACCAGTACTTTGTTATTTTTAGCAGTGAAAAATGGTCTTTTTCTTAATTAAATATGATTGCATCCTTTCCTTCTGTCTTTGCCATGCACCCATAGACAACAGTTTTGAGTGTGCTCGGGGTGGTAGGTGGTACTTGCAGATTGGCTTCTTGGATATAGGGTGCACAGTCACAGAGGACATTGCTGCTCCATGTATGGAACCCACATGTTCTCCAGGGAACAGAAAGGGTGCTAGCTAGGTCTCACAATAATCACAGAGACGTGTTTCACAGGAAGAACTCTAGGTATACATTTAAGTATGTTAATATGAGGTCTGTTTTCTAGCCATCCTGGTAACACAGTGGTAGACAGGCAGGTAGCTAACTCTAACTATCGGTGTCTGTTCTTACATCTTTATCTGTTTATTTCAATAACTGCATCATTGCTTCTTTAAAAGCTACTGAGAGCCAGGTGTGGTGGCACATGCCTTTAATGCCAGTTCTTGAGAGGCAAATCTCTGTGAACTCCAGCCCAGACTGATCTACCTAGCTAGTTCCAGGCCAGTCAGAGCTTCACATTGCTGCTGTTCACATCCCTGCCCTTGTGTGGATTAATGGGCTTCAAGCAGTGCTCTCCAGAAGAAGGTGGCATGTGAGGGTAGTAGTTCTGAGTAGTCCACCTGTCTGCAGTTAAGTTAAACCAGAGTAAGACTCTGCCCTGAGGGCATAGTTTCACTCAAGGTTCTTATTTAAAAAATGACTTGGTGACCAAGTATGTGATTGTATTTTGATGTGTGTACCTGTGTCTCTTTGTACATACATGTGTACATTTGTGTGTGTGCATGCATGTGCCTATTTGTGTGTGCATGTGTATGTCTACGTGTGTGCATGTATGTTTATGCATGTGCATATTTATGTATGTGTACATGCATATATTTATTTATTCATACATGCATATATACTGTGTATGCATGCCTGTGGAAGACATCTACTGGGTTCTAGGTATGCACCATCATGACTTTAGAAAGACACCATCTTTACTATTATTATTTTTTTGTTTATCAATCTGTTTTTGTACATACACACACTTTGCAAAGTAGATGCCATCATGCACTGCCTGGCACTGTGCATGTATATGTTTATGTGTGCATGTGTACATCCTTTCATACAATCCCATCTGTGAGAATAGCTCTTAGAAAGACCCATTAACCTCATGGTTTCTGCAGGGCTGCACTCTACAAGCAGCTACAAATTGCATTTCCTGTTATTAGTTTCCTGTGTGACAATCATTCTTGACTCGCCAACACTGTTGCTCTTTATGCCCACATCTTTATGGAGGAAGTGGCTATAAATAGAGAGGTTAAATTGTGTTTAGCATACATTAAAAGGAAATGCTGGAAGAATCTGGACAGTTTTAGAAATGTTTGTTTACGGTTCTCAAAATAGAACATCTTGAAGTGATTCCATATGAGCTTTTAAAGATATATTTTTATCTTTATGTGTGTGCATGTGTGCATATATGCATGGGTACTTGTACACTACCTGTATGCATGCCTAAAGTTAACCTGAGGTGTTGTCAATCCATAGGCTCCATCTGCCGCATTTTTTGAGATAGTGTATCCAGTTTGGCCTGAAAATTATTGTGTAGGCTAGGGTGCTAGTCAAGGAGTCCCAGGGATCTGTTTGGTTTGTCTCCATCTTTCCAGTGCTGCTTTCTAGGCATGCACTATCATGACTTTAAAAAGACATCATCTTTACTATATTTATTTGTCTATCAGTCTATTTTTGTACACACACACACACACACACACACACACACACTCTCTCTCTCTCTCACACACTTTGCAAAGTAGATGCCATCACACACTATATGGCACCATTCCTTGCTCCCATCCTAAGAAAGCATGACTCAGCTGTCAACCCTGAGTCACAAGGACCCATTCCTTGTACTGTCATTACAGATACCCCGGGACCAGGAGAAGAGATAGATGATGTCTGTCGGGTTATTCGTTGTCAGCTCATCAGACTCCATTTATTCACAGGCAGTTTGAGACATTATCCTTCTGTTCTCAAATTTAACAAATGGGGCAAATTAGGAAAAGCCCTGTATCAACATAACTCACATTTTACATTTATTGCTTACATTTATGATTTGGATCCCCTTGCCCACAGTAAAGAACTTGATTCCCCCAACTACCCATGCTCTGGCAGGCAACCTTAATTAAACTCGAGTTTCACACACAGGAAAATATGAAAGAAGAGAGGGACTTTGGGAAGATGCTTACATGGAGAGGGAAAGGGGAATAAGAGAGGATAATCGTGTGAATATAAAATACCATATACATATGCATATACATCATATACATATATGCCATATACGTCATATACGTCATATAATATACATCATACACATATATCAGATACATATGCATATACATCATAAACATATACATATATGCATACACATACATCATATACATATGCACATACACATACATTATATACATCAATACATATACATCATACATATTCAGATACATCGCATTCATATACAGATACATATACAGATAAATATACATCATATATAGATACAGATATATCATATACATTGTATACATTTGCATATACATCATATGCATATTAATATACACCATATCATATACATCATATACATATACAAATACATATACATCATATACACATACATCATATACCTATACATCATATACATACACATATACATCATATACACATATATGCATATGTATATGACACACACATATGACATTGTCAAATAATAAATACAAGTAATGTTTAAAGAAAGGGAACTGCGGAGAGCCAGAGTCTGGGAGAGTTGGTCTATCTATCTATCTATCTATCTATCTATCTATCTATCTATATATGCGTGTGTAGCAGTAGATGAAGATGTGGTCGTGAATTTGTGGAGACACCTGAGATGAACCGGAGGAGGAGTTGAATTGTGGTTGTGGATGTCCCACCTTGCCTGGTTTTATTTGTTGTTGATCAAAACCAGTGCATTGTGCATGCTAGGCATGAACTCTGCCAACTGGGGCACTTCTGCCAGCCCCCGCTCCTGGATCTTTCATTGTTTTTTATATTATTTCAGTTTTTGAATGAGAGTCTTGCTGTTGCCTGGGCTGGCCTGGAAACCTCTTTTCTTCCTCTAGCTACGTTTTCCAGAGTTCCACTGTACTGCTGTGCTTTCGCAGGGTCTTAAAGGAGAGGATGACATCATCCAGGTGGATAAAGGTACAACAGCCTTTTCTAAATGAGGGTTAGATCTGACCTGCAGGTCAGGTTGGTTCCCAGGTGAACTGTGCATCAGAATCGCCTCCTGAAATAACAGATCTGGGCTGGAGAGATGGCTCAGAGGTTAAGAGTGCCAGCTGCTCTTCTGAAGCCCTCTTCTGGTGTGTCTGAAGATAGCTATAGTGTACTTACATATAATAAATAAATACATCTTTGGGCCAGAGCAAGCAAGGCCGGAGAGAGAACTGTAGAGATGGCTCAGCAGCTAAGAGCACTGACAGCTCTTCTAGAGGTCCTGAGTTCAAATCCCAGCAACCACAACCATCTGTAATGAGATCTGATTCCCTCTTCTGGGGTGTCTGAAGACAGCTACAGTGTACTTACATATAATACATACATACATACATAAGAAAATACAGATCACCTGAAACTTAGGCATGGAGAATACTTGCTTCTCTGGTTCTGTATGCTTGATTCTTCTTACACCATGCATTTAATTTGGCCAGATGGTCTTCAGAAGTGACCAGATGAACTATCTTGATAGAATTAAACTTATTCTCCTAATGGGATATAATTGCACAATAAATTACCCTAGGTTTGCACAGCGATTAATACCTGCAGTGTTCCAACTTTTCAAACTGTTGTTTACTTGTTAGAGGAGATGTTACCATCATTGAGGGTGTGCCTGAGCTTAATCATCATAGGTTAATAATTCAGGCAAGCTATTTGCCTCTCTTGGGCCTCAGTTTCCTCATCTCTAAAATAAAGATAAAAGGTATGCAGACCTTATAAATTTGTTGTCAGAAATGAGTTATAGTGAATTAGAGTTTGTTGTCTTTACATTAAATTAGACACTAGATGGTTGTATTCATGACTTGTAAACATAGACTGAGATAGTAAAATGTTTACACATTCTCACAAAACATGAACAATTCAACCATTTATTGCAGATAACATGCAAGCACTAGAACATTCATATGAAAGGGATTCAGATAACCTGGATGCTGTTTTATACAAACATCGAATCTGATAACTCGATGATTCTGTGAAGAACCCTGATTTTGCTCAGGGACAGAGGCAGCAGGAGTGTCACCCACACAGGCTGGAAGCCTGCACCAGGCTCTCAGTCTTTCCTGAGGACTTGGGGCTTGAACCCACTTTGCCTTTTCATAGTAAATTCTGAAACTAGAATGAAGTGACTTACATAGCCAAATACAGCAGATAGATGTCTGAAATAGCTTGCACCTGTTAGTGAGGAAGCCGGAGGGGAGGGATTTTGCCTTCATTAACAGTGTGTTGTATTGTCTTGTGTTTAAAGATTAGTGGGATTTTGTTGTATAGAAATTAAAAGGGCAAATATTGGCCTATCCACACAGAGTGGGGAGAGGGGGAGAGAGAGAGAGAGAGAGAGAGAGAGAGAGAGAGAGAGAGAGAGAGAGAGAATGTTTATTTCCTGGATATGAGTTCTTAACCTCCCCACTGCTGTGTGACCCTTTAATACACCCTGTTGTGGTGACACCCCCCAAACACACACCATAAAATTATTTTCATTGCTACTTCATAACTGTAATTTTGCTACTGTTATAAATCATAATGTAAACTTCAGATATGATATCTGAAACACCACCCCTTTGAAAGGGTGGATCCCGACCCACAGGTTGAGAACCACTGTTCTAATGTTATGCCACACACATATTCCTTCAACATCAGGATATTGTTACCTCACTGATGCACCTTTGTTAATTCTGAAGTTATGAATTTCATGTATGGAGAAGAGATTATTTCCAAGATATCTAACTGTTCATGTTGGCACATGATCAACATTTCCTGATGAATATGTTTCCTTATTAAATATAAATGGCATGTGAGGCCTTTATTCAATTTCAGTATACCCTCATGACTTCATCAACTCATTCAAAAAGCAAATACTTAAAGGCTAGTTGTCATGATGGTAAAATAAAACCAAAACCATTATTTTTTAGTACACTAAAGATAGCATTATTTTTATAATTGGAGTAAACCGAAGGATGACCCTCAAAAGCAGGTTGTGCGTGAATACAATTGGTGGATGCTGTGTCATGGTTTGTGTAGCCCCGTGTGACTGGGGTGTGTGTGTGTGTGTGTGCATGCTGTGCCATGGTTGGTATAGGCCTGTGAGACTAGTGTGTTTGTGTGTGTGTGTGTGTGTGTGTGTGTGTGTGTGTGAATGTAAAACATTTTGTCCCACATTAATTAAAATGTTACAATAGTTTAGGAAGATAATATCTTCTGGTGCTTTTGTGCTTTCTTCTAGAAGATGATATTTCACTTTTCTGAAGATGTTTTTCCTCTATTTGGCTTAAGATATGGTTATAATGTTGCTAGATCTAAACAATAAAAACAAAATCCTATAAAATTTCCGCCTTGAGAACACGGACAGTAAGTACTCTGACCAGAACTATGGGATATCTGTGTGCATTCCACACCACTGATGCAGAGAAGAGTACTGAGGCCCTGTATTAGACTGCATGAACGGGTTATCATCAGGTGTTGAGAAAACAGGTCTACGTATACCTCACAAAAAGATGCCTGATGTCATAACTGTTCTGACTTTGCTATGTAATCTGTCAGTTTCTATAGCAGATGATAATTCAGAAAGAAAACAGTATTTTTAGTTAATTTTCTAGTTCTTGACTGGTGGGCTTCTTTTCTTTGTGCCTGTAGTGAGTCAGCAAGTACATCCTGATGAGCTGTTTACCTCGTAGCTCAGACATGGAAGAGACTTGCATCCATAGCCAACTTCTAGAGACACCTCCCAACCCCCAATATGTGTCCTTTTGGATGGTTTTCTGTTTCCCAGTAGCATCTTACTGAGAATCTTTCAGGGACCCTTCAGATTCAACACACTCTTCACCTGGCTTTACTAAGTGCAATTCTGAGTAAGGATTAATGGGAATTGGAATGGATTGGAAGGAAACTTTATTGCAGCTTTAGTGAGATAAGATTCTCATCCTTTCTCCTCAGTAATTGTCATGGTGGCTACGGTAAGGTCAGTTTGGAACAATTTAATTCCTGGAGAACAGAAAAGGGTTGGGGATGATGTTGAAGGGATTGCAGTGAGCTTCTGATTCCCCAGTTCCGTCATACCATGCTCTGTACCCTCAGGAGACGGGAGTTAGGATACAGTTTACATCGGATACTCTCTGCAAGCAAAACAACATTTCCCACCCCTCCTGCCTTCTCTGGTTTTAAACTCAGCTCTCATGTTCTTTACGTGCCAGAAGCACCTATTTTACTGCCAGGAAAACTTTGCTTTGAATCCATTGCTGTACGAACAGTTAGTTCAGTGGCAGAGTCTATGTGTGTCCTGGGTTCATTCCCAGCACACAGCAACACACAGGAAAAAGTAACCAAACTTTACTGATGGGTGTTTACAGCAAATCCTCACCAAGTACTTGCTCAGGGTAGGGAAGGATAGAGATTTGAAGTGTGATTCACTTATCCTTTCTTGATCAAGCTGTGTTAGTGCCAAATACTGCAACTGTGAAAGATCTGCGTGAGGTTCTAGGATGGACTTCTGTTGGCCATTTTTCATGGAAGAGCCTTCAGAATCTGTCTAACATCACAGTGTCCACAGAAGACTTCAGTTACATAGTGAACAGTTTCTGCTTTTTGTCTTCTTGCTGTTTTAACATCACCCATGTTATCTGGGGCCAGCCCTGGTTCTTGCAAAAAAGGAGATTCTGCATCTATGGATGAAAATTTCCAAGTATAGGAATTATTGTTAATTGTGTAACCGACTAAATTTAATTCTGAAAATGGATAGTTGGAAATACCGAAAATGCCTCTGGAGGTATGGTCCTGCCTGGGATCCAGTCCTTTCTTCATAATTATGTCCTTGGTGTTGAACAAATTACTCACAAAACCTTTACACACAATGGTGGATGTTAATTTGATGTATGCAAATACTCGCTCATGAGAAATATCTGTGGCATTGTCAAGTCTTTCTACATGGACTAAATTTTGAATCATAACTAATTGAGGTCTGAGACTTACTACTGATGTGCACAGGTGTGCCTTTCAGTAAGTCTAGGAAATGTTTCATAAGATACTCTTCTGGGCTCTTAATTCCATCTCTAGTAGTCAGACTAACCTATGATGCTTTTATACCCAAGTCTTAAAAATTCTGTTGTTTCTTTTTCCTTGGATGGCCAACATTTACCACTGTTTTGAACAACTCTGAAATCCTTGTGTAGGATGCATTGTGCTCAGTAGTGGGATAGTGAAAACACACGGCCAGTGGCACAGGCTTTGTTAAGCCTTCCCGGTTCTGTGCTCAAGAAATAAAACACTCTACCAACACACGTTAAATGCCCGTTCTATGTAACATGCACAGTCTCGGCTCAGCTCTGGGGAATAGCTTTGGGTTTGTGGTACTAGAACTGAGCTGAGGGTGATTTCTTCCAGGTACACACTCTTACAATCAGGGTTTCCTCTGAGGCCACATCACCTTGGATGACATCTTCCTTGTTTGGTGTGAGGCTGTAGGATGAACCTCTGAAGTCTGTTATTCAAGTCACCCCTTACAGATGGAAGGCAGCGGTGCCTGTGTGTTCTGATGGAGGCGTAGCTTTGTTAAACTGGAGTCTCGATTTACAGGTGAAGGTGTGGTACTGACAGCCTTGTGTTCACATGAGAACTATTTTGTTAGCTTATTAAAACCCTGGAACCTTAGGGTTCTAGTGCCTCCCCCGCCCCCCAACTGTGACTTGTGTATCCCCGGGAGAATTCTTGTTCCAGTGTTCAGTTTTCCTTGAAGTGATTTTGTGAATGGCCCAGAGGCTTGCTGTTTAAAATAAATTGGGCTTTTAATAATACTATATATCTGGCTACTTCCCCGATGCTTATTTATAGCTTCTGGTAGAAAACGCAAAGGAATGTATTTAATGATTGTAAGAGGCCGGGATAGTCCACCAAATGCTTTGGGTTTAGAAAATCATAACAACTTTGCATCGATGGACCAACAAAGCCTTTTAAATCCTAGATCAATGAAAAATACTACTTTGCCAATAAGACCGATTCAGTCAAAATGAGCTCCTGGAAGACTCGAGCACAATTAATTAAAATACAAGGCAGAGTACAGCAGCCACCTGTGTTAAAAAGACACACAGAAACACAGAGGGATTAGGAAGGTGGAGTGCTTGAGCAAAGGGTTCAAAAACAGTTAAAAGGAGATTGATTTAGAGGTAAGGTGGCTTTCAACAGGGAGCTAATGTACCCCAGGCGGGAAAGAGAGAGGATATGCACCCCGTGGAGGAATAGTGGCCCAGCATGGAGCTCTCAGAGTCTATTCTCAGAACGGTGCATACAACAGCTTTGTCAGATAGAAACGCAGGACACGTATTTACAGAATTAGTCATTGCCTCTAGTTAGGATGGTTTAAGTGTGTCTGGGTTGGAGGACGGAAGTTAGGATTCGGACTCAAGGACTCTTTGCTCTCTCTCTGTAACAGTTCACCTTTGCCCTTCTTCACTCAGGCTCCCAGGAAAGACAAAGACCTTGTTCCCATGTTGTATAGGACATAACACTGGATGATATTAGTTAGTAGGGATGACAAGCAACTCATCGGTGACTCTAAAAAGCAGAGCAATTATAACAATTTACTCTGCAGCTCTTGCCTGCAATTCCATGAGGCTAGTACAGAGGGACAAAATTTCCACTAAGAACTCAGATCGGTTTTGGAATAAGACGAGTCGAAGATAAGCCCTTACAAAGCACTACAAGAATTCTTTGTGGTATAACAAGGTAAGGGGGTTTGTCATCTTATATCAAAGTGATTTATACGCACCTGCAAGGGATAAAGAAACTGGGTAACAGTTGTCATCTTCTGAAGAGGAGTGCGTGGGTCTGAATTCACTCCACACACACAGCCAGAAACACCCAAGTTGCCTCTATCTATAACTGAAAAGTAGCCTTGAAGGCCATAATGATAATTCATTATAATGTTGATGCCGATACACCAGAGCCTCAGGGCATTCTGGTTATCCTCGTTGGTGGTTATTTTCTGGGTATAAACTACATCTTAAAAACTCTGCTGCTGCTCACTGAGGCTGTCGAGGTGAATAAAGCACAACCCTTGTCGGTTTAGCGGGTTTATACCTCTCTTTTCCTCCAAGAAATGGGAGATAAACACATCTTTGTATAACTGAGGTAAACACAGTTTAATGGTAGCAGTAGCCTGAGTAGTCCAAAGGAAGTAGATCATGAGACCTTGCAATGATGGGTAGAAAGATCCTTTACTCCCTGGGCATTTAAGGGAGGAAATTCTACCTGGCTTTGTGTAGAGGGAGGTTAGTAAATCATGGGTACAGAAAGGTTTCCTGTAAGAGTGACCACGGTTTGTGAACTATGTTCTTGTTGCTACTTTGTTTCCAACCCAATTACCCAGTAAAAGAAATCTCAACTCAATCAGTAACAAAACAAGCTCTAAGACTACACTGGGAAGATCTCACACTACACTACTCTATTCCCATCTATATTATCCCATATAACTTGCGGTTTCTCCAGGCCATGAGTTTCTCTCTCTGCAGCCTCTCCCCCTTCCCATCAATCCCTTTCTCCTCCCGCAAACTCTCAGCTCCTCCCCCTTCTTCCTGCCCAATCATTGGCTCAAGCCTTTATTTGAAAAGTTAAGGTGGAGAGAAGGTTCACAAGACCTCATCTGCAGCCCTCTGAGTGGAATTAGCATCAAAATAAAAGCCCAGGGCTAACCATGACATGTTCTTTCATAGATACTTAGGATGTTGAACTCTAAGGCCATGTTGAGCGGAGAAAGGGTTGGCGTGGGAAGCTGGTTAATACTCAGGGATCAAGATCAAAGCAAGCACGATTTAAAAAAAAAAAAACCAAAATGTTCCAGTTTCTTTTATTGATATTTGTTGGAAGGGATTGAAAAAAACACAGCACGGTTATGTATATTAAGTTCTCATTGCTTGTAAGATTTTAGAAGTATCCAGGCATTCACATTATAGTGCGTACCACAAAAGCAGAGTCAACTTAGCGTCCTACAAAAGTAAAGGAGATAAAGCTGCAATGGCTCTACACGGCTCTTCCTGCCTCTAAACAGCACAGGAAGCTGATGAGCACCAGTAGGGGAAGGCAGTGTGAACTCTGGACATCCCGCTCCTGTCTGGTTCAGCTCTCCCGCCTTGTTTCTTTCTTTCTTTTTTTTCTTTCTTTTTTTTTTTTTTTTTTTACCAGGGAGGGGGGCAGAGGGGGCTGTCTTTGTCCTTGTTTGTCTGTGACACCATCTGCTTCATACTGCTACTGATGGATTTTCCTTATAAGGGTTTTGTCCATCCAGAAACCTACCTTTCTCCCCAAAGCTCCACAACAGTTAATTCATTGGTCCATCTCAGATCACGTGCCTGACCTAGTTTTCATGCATAGCACCTAAAAGGGTCCTCATTGCTTGTAGGACTTTGTCCGTTCAGAGAAAATAGGCCTTGAAAGGTCTGCCCCTAGCCACGTACCGAACACGCAGCCGCACAAAGGTGTAACTGGAAAAATCTTATGTTTGATCAATGGCAAATTCTCAGTGAGAACAGCTTGGCCATGGGTGAAGTCACCTGTATCGTGTCTACCAGGCCGACTCTACTCCTTAGGGTATCACCAGCGGGGAGTGTGTGGGTAGTTAGAAGTATTTTTAAGAAAATGGCAAGTAGCACTGTAGTAGAATGAGCTAACCTTCCGGGTTTGAAGCGATAAAAGGTAAAAACATTAAGGACATGCAAAAGTAGCAGAGAGCATACATGAAAGTCACAGTCTGCCTTCTTCTAATTTCTCATACCAGCCAATACATAAAGAACAGATGCGTTCATGGCTCTATGATCCCTTAATTTTTCTTATTTCACTCATTGTCTTAGTCTGAGTTTCTATTCCTGCACAGACATCATGACCAAGAAGGGTTTATTCAGCTTACACTTCCTTATTGTTGTTGATCACCAAAGGAAGTCAGGACTGGAACTCAAGCAGGTCAGGAAGCAGGAGTTGATGCAGAGGTCATGGAGGGGTGTTGCTCACTGGCTTGCTTCCCCTGGCTTGCTCAGCCTGCTCGCTTATAGAACCCAGGACTACCTGCCCAGGGATGGCACCACCCACAAGGGGCCCTCCCCCCTTGATCACTAATTGAGAAAATGCCCCACAGCTGGATCTCATGGAGGCATTTCCTCAAAGGAGGCTTTTTTCTCTGTGATGACTCCAGCTTGTGTCAAGTTGACACGCAAAACCAGGCAGTATGCTCTGATTCAGTTTTTAAAAATTGTTTCTTCATGTATGGATATTGAAGATTTGTCTTCTAACTGAAATCTGAGATGGTACAAAAACCTCCTGACATTTTTCATATGATACAGGGCCTCATTGTTCTGTTTGAATGAGGGGGGTCAGACTGCTAATTACTGTTAATACAAAACAGAGTATCTGGTGCAGAGATTCTGTCCCTTACCATGAGCATCTTCACCACACTGCATTTGCCTGCAGATGGCCCTGCAGGTCCTATTACTTACACTAGAGTACATTTGATGTTGCATGCATTTGTACAAATTAAAATGACACCATTATAAACTGGAAACTATAGTTTCACTGCCTCCAAAATTCTTTCTACCACCACTCCACCCTGCTTGAATTACCTTTAAATTAAAAAAAAAAATTGTGTGTGTGTGTGTGTGTGTGTAGGTCAGAAGATTGTAGGAATCAGGCCTGACTGAAAAGGCTACGTCTAAATTTGTCTACTTAATTTCACCCAGATCCTGAAACACTAGTATCATTATTTAAATATTTGCTTGCTTTCTAGACCTTTTTCTTCATGAATGAATACCGTTGGCTTCCTTTCTGACATGAGAGATTGTTGTGGTTTCAATAAAGAATAACTATTTCTTCTATTAGCGATTTTGACCTAGTTTCAAAGCCCAGCGACTTACACACACGTCCCAGGATTGTGAGGTCCAGACTCCGGGTGAATGGCTGTTGTTTGGCTCAATTGTAACTTCTTATATTGTTTATTTTGGATTACCCTACTTCTTTCTGTGACAATTTTTCTTTAGACATTCTATCCTTTATGTTATGGCAATTTTCTGTTCCTTTTAGTTTTCTTAAGAATAAAGCTTGCTTCTAAGCCTAGTAGTGGACACTGACTTTTCCTACTGTTTAAAATATAAGAGGGGGGGGGCAGCCGCTAAAAATTAATACAAAGAATTCTGGAACTTTCCCATGTTGGTACTGAAAGTGCTTGTCAACACTTCATTACTGACATGGCATGCAAGTTAATGATGCCCTGAGTTTAAACCTCTTACATTCAATTAGAGAACCTATTAGCTTTGGAAGTAGTAAACAATAATTGACATTTGCTGCATTTTAAGCAGGAGCTGCGTGTTGTGTTTTATTTCAGAGTGGATCTACCGGTTTCTGCTAAGCTGTGAAAATGTGATATCTTGAGAATCAGCTACCTTCCAGCGTTTAACCTAAAGTCTCTTCCTGATTTTAATGTGTAATATTTCCTCCTTTTAATTGCAAACATGTTTTTCAAATATTTACACACATTTTTTTTAAAGGTGCTAATTGGCACGAGAATAGCTGATGGATAGTAAACCGACATTAACTTAAAAGCACATCCACAGTAAATTTTTGTATCCTTTCCTGGTGTTGCTGGCATTTGTGTGTTAGTCTAATAGTGAAATACATAAAACAGCAGTTGGCAACTTTCGGACTTACCTCACCAGAGCCCCAGTCAACATCCTTCAGCTGAGTTTGGTTAAGCTTCTTTGGTTATGATGAAGGTCCAAGACTTTGTTCAAACAAAAAAACACGCTTATTCTCCCGCTGCAATTACTTTGAGTGGTTCGATGGAACAGAGCACACCTTTCTACCTGGCGGTTGCTGCTGCCTGTAGACAACTGATCTCCCATTTGCCCTCAGTGTCAACGCTTGTATCTAAGTTTCCTTATGTTGTAACTTGCTGTTCCGTAACATCAGATCTGTACATGCCAGAGCCCTGAAGATGCTGCTCAGGGCAAGCACCCTTTCTACACACCAGTTTATTCTCCTGTAAATATGTTTGGGCTCCCTGAGAATTTGCCATCGATCTAACATTTTTCCAGTTACACCTTTGTGTGGCTGAGTGTTCGGTAGACTGCTACCGGGAGACCTTGCAAGGCCTATTTTCTCTGAATGCACAACAGTTCCCAGGACAGTTTATTTGTGGCTTAGCACTGAGATCTGGAGGATCTGAAAGAGCCTCTTCATGGTTCTGACTCAAGCATGCTGTTTCCTGACTGGGTTACACTTGCTCAGTGTGTGTGCCACAGCCCCGCGGAGGCTGCGTGGACCGAGTGCCGCTGGCCACTTCAGACTCCCCAGAGTGTGGAACAGCCACGTGGGCTGTGTTCGCATCTCCTTCAAAGTCTGGCCTCAGAGCACTTCTCTGGAATGGTGCCACATTCTTTTGTGTGTGATTTGAGTGTTTTGAAGTGGCTTAGAGTCCAGGTCAGCATGAATACGGGTAAACATAATGCTAGCTATTTTTGTATCTTAAATGCTTCTTCCTCTGTTTGTTACAGTCCCTTAAAACTGTAAAATCCCAAAATCCTGCCACGAGTGGTAATTAAACTATCTGATTCTTGAAGCTTATACTGAGATTTAAATTATCGTTTTGTCTTTTGTTCAGCATTTCATTTGCTTTGGCGGCGGTGTGAGTCTGAGATGTCACTGCGGGTGTTTTTTATAACACGGCCACCAAAAGCTTGGTTTTGAACACCCATGGTTATACGATGTCTTTCTTTTCTCTCTAGCCTTGCCCTCTTCTTTTCGGCTGTCAAAGTGTACAGACTTTGAAGCTCAGAATAAGACTGAATTGACATTCATTTTCCTAACAGGCTTTTTAAACTTTTCATAGTATGTTGGCTAACCCCCGTGTTGTCTTTTGTTAGGTCACGAACCCTTCTGCCTGTGGGGTCTCATAGGGTCTGGCTCAGCATGGCAATCTTTGAGGAAAAGTCGGAGTTGGCTCATGCCCTTAGTGTGGCTGCATCCACTGTCTATCCTGGGCCTCCCAAGTCTGACTGTGAAATTGACTAGAGAAAGATTTAAGGAAAAGGAAGGTTTTCGCTGGGGAATTAAGGAAACAAGGTAGTCTGAATCCAGAAGATCGAACCCACCAAGTAGACATGCCACCTAAAAAAGCAGGGAAGCTGGCCTCCCTGATGAAGGCTCCCCCCCCCGCCGCCCCCATACTCCAGAATGCTTATACAGTAAGGGTACATGAGTGTTTAATACTGATTGATCAGTTATACGTAAATGATGCATGCAACTGTGCCCACTCTCTATAGGGCTAACCCTGCTTACTTCTGCTTGCAGAGTGGGCATTTCTTTGAGATTTGCTGAGGCTCTCACTCTGTCCTTCAGTTGGTTGCTGGGGCATGGTGGGGTAGAGGGCTTCTGCACCCTTAAGCTGCTACTGTTCCTCCTGGATTTTCAGGTGCTGTACTTCAGAGGAGTGGAGTTGCTTGTGGAGGTAGCTACTTGTTTCTTCAGGCCCGCCTCCTTGTACTTGTTCTTTGATGTTTTGCTTTAAACCATATGTCCAAATGTAACCTAGCCCATCTCCCTTGGCCTGCCTCAAGTCTTTCGGGGGAGGGGGAACCAGCCAAAAGGAAGGCGTGGCTATGAACTCAGGCTCAGGCTCTTTGATAACGACACAACCTGTTAATCTTGCTATCCCTAGTCATTTAAGACAGGGGTTCTCAATCTATGGGTTGCAACCCCTTGGGAGTGTGCCAAATGATGGTTTCACAGAGGTCTCCCAAGACCATCAGACAATGCAGTATATTCACAGTATAGATCACAACAGTAGCAAAATCACAATTATAAAGCAGCAACAAAATAATTTTATGGTTGGGGTTTACCACAATGTGAACTGTATTAAAGGGTCACAGAATCAGGAAGGTCAAGAACGACAGGTTTAAGAGACTGTGCACGCCAAGTTAGTTATGTGAGAGAGCATGCCTATAATGGCACATTGTTGCTTTGTGTGCTAGCCTTAGTTGGTTAAACCTCGTGACCTGTGTTAGGATAGCAGGATGCTATTATATCTTTCCTCCCTAGCATCTGATCACAGCTGACACTGATGTACTCAGAAACTGGTTAGAAAGGGACAATGTAATAGATGACTTTATGGCCACTATGTGCAAATGTGATTGGAGGAAGGAAGAGAGGCGGGGCTAAGGCAGTAGCTTCACGAATTGCTATTTCCAGGTTGTGAGGCAAAGCCTCTGTGGAATGGGGAACCTCAAGGCCTACTGCAGGCTATGTGGGGTGATTGTTTTGTGACCAGCTCTTACAAAGATAAGTAGAAAGAAGGTTTGCAGACTCTTTCTAGAGCCACAGCTGGCTCTGGGATAAGGGGTTGAGTGTCTTGACCTACCTTGTAAAAGAGGAAGTCTGGTTTCTGTGACCCGCCTTTGGGGAGGTTGTAGAGCTGAGGGGGATGGGAGATGGGGGATGATGTCCACAGGGTTGTATCTGAGGCTACCCTCAGGTCAAAATACTCAAGTCTTCTAAAAGGCACCAGGATCATCATTTTCTGAGCCTCCCTCCCAACCCCTGAATCCCCCCCCCCCCCCCCCCCCCGTGTGTGTGTGTGTGTGTGTGTGTGTGTGTGTGTGTGTGAGAGAGAGAGAGAGAGAGAGAGAGAGAGAGAGAGAGAGAGAGAGAGTACGTATGACTGTGTCTTCTGACTTCATGTGTTTCCTACAAGTACCAAGCTAGTCAGCCAAGGACTCTAAGCACAGACATATCCCACCTTCCCCAATATGCATATTTGTGTGGTTTTTGTGACCTTGAAATTTTATGTCTGAGTCTTCATACTCGAGCCTTGGGTTATATTGTTTATACAGAGTTTTCATTCACAGTTCCATCTGATACAGGGTCACTATCTTTTACTTGTATTTTGTAGTAGATAATCAATTTTAACACATTTATATAGCTGGAGCTCAGGAGACCTGGGCAAACATGAGATGACTTCATTCATATTTATGGCATTAAATTGGTAGACATAGGTGGAACTCTGTTCTAGAGTGAAGGGCATGTGAGTCCTTGTCTTTGATGCTGATGGTGTGGGCTATAAAGTTATGCTTGCCTAAAGAATAATGAATAAGTGAAAAATGAGTAGATCATTTAAATAATGAAAAACATTCTGTTTTTGAAGTGAAACCTTTAATATCGTACTCCTGCTGTTTTATTTTAAACTAATAGTTAAAAGAGCATAACAAAGTGTTTTTTTTTTCCTCCTGAATTGGGAGAAAATCCTAATTATCGCCAAATATGGAGTGACTGTAAAATCACACAGGACCCAAGGGGAGACATTAGTTTTCTTTTTTCTTTTCTACGTTTTCAAAACAGAGTCTCAACTGTGTAGTCCTGGCTGGCCTAGAGCTTAGAATGTAGACTCTCCTGGCCTGGAGCTTAAAGAACTCTGTGCCTCTTCCTCCTGAGTGCTGAGATGAGAGGTGTGTGGTACCATGGTAGCCCTTATGGCTGCTTTCCTTGAGCTTCTGTGAACATAATTTCTTTGAGGTTTATGTTGTACTTTAAGGTCCCAGCCTACACACTCCCCACTACCAAATACAAGGCTTGAGTTTCTCTGTGGGGTGTGATTCAAGTACACTGAAGGTGGAACATATCTTCCAGTGATGCCATTTAACAGTACCACTGTACACAGGTTTTCTTCTCTTATCATGCTCACCCAATACACATTACATGCCCACTCAACACACATTACATGCTCATCCAACACACATTCCTGTTCACCCAACACACATTACATGCTCACCCAACACACAGGAAATTTAGCCATCTTTCAAAAGATCAGCAAATAGGTTATGACTAGCTGAAGTAATGACTGAGTACCAGTCTTCAAGAGCGGGCTTCTTGTGAGAGCTGTCATTGAGTTTGAGGTGTGATGGAGACAGTATCAAAGACTTGTACACGGTCAGTCTTTTTGTTCAAAGTATTTGCCAAAGTGAAGCTATTTCCAGGTGCCTCACAGGTGACCTTCATTCTGCTCCTGACCTTGGAATCGATAAGAACAATACATCATGGGGAAGACAGGGGTTTGGGGGCCACCATGTCCTGTGCAGTGTCATTGATGTTGGATAGTGAATTTGTCATTTTTATTAATGGAGATTTGTGTAGGAAATGTAGAACAAAGGGAGATAAAGACCGCCTGTGACACATAGAAAACCAAGTTTATAAGATTGGTAGATGCTGTTGGCTATAAACAAGGTCTTTAAAATGTAGTTGAACTCACTGATACAAACTAAACAACGAAACAGGAAGATTGTGTGCTTGCTCAGGATAAATTGCATTGCCTGAAGAGGCTAGCTCCATTGTGTAGCTTACCTGTCTCCATCTGGCTAGCTACAGCACAAGGAAGCACAATTACAGGAAATTGTGAAAGTATTTTAGGTGAAGACTTGATAATACAGGCTAAGGTTTTGGCAGCTACTACAATCAATGGTCAAATGTTCTAGTTAATTAGAGTTTAAACATAGTCATTGCCCCAAATCTTTCTTTCTAGACTGAATGAGGCATTTCTTCCGTGATCACAGAGCAGTAGTATATAAGTTGGAGTCTCCTCATGCTGTCTGAAGGACAGGAAAGTGCCCAGTAATTATTTGTCCCTTTGGGAACTCTTCCAGGTGCTTATTGTCCCTCCCCCAGCTGTGGTTATTATTCTGTGTAATGTTAAGAACTCAGAGTGGTTTTCTTACTGCGCTTAAAAGCATGTGTCTCAGCGTAATACATCCCTGGATGAATTCTTGGCAGTGACACCTGTGTTTCGTCGTGCTGTGATGATTTCCAGTCTTAATTATTTAATACACGTGGTACATGTAATATTCGTAATCTTCCCAAAGGGAGGAATGATGTGGTATGATTCTGGCTGATTACTTATGTTACATTTAAAATGTATGGAAAAAAATGTTGGATCTTGAAACTCTTGCTGTTCTATTTTTAAAAGCAAGTGTGAAGATAAAGAGTTGAGGCGGAGCACATAATCTGTTGTATCTCCCGTCACTTGCTGTTAATTGCTGCTGTCCCTTTATTCGACCTGTTAATAGTAGTAGGCTGATGAGAACCTACCCTTTAAGCTCTGACGAGCCATCCAATCTTGTCCCAGGCTCTATGAATTTGCATACAGTCTGAAAGTCCCATGAGGAACGTTTTTGTGTTCTTGCTATCAAATGTTGAATAACTGAATTTTATGAGCTAATGTGCTAGGAGAGCGAGCTGAATGTTTAAGAGCATTTCTTGCTTTTGCGTGTTTTCAAAGCCATACAATGGGCTGGTAAATCCTTGCTGTTTCAACTGGTCTTGACCATGTTTAGAGAGTGATAAACACATTTTATCTGGCTGTCATGGGTCTAGTGGTCCTAAATTCTAATGTGCTTGTTCACTGTGTTGCACCTCAAGATTACATTAAATATCAAAAATAGTGGGAAAGATGAAGAAAGCAGCTTGGTAAATTCCATTGAAAATAAGAGCTGTCTCTCTTCCTAGAGGGTTCTGAAGTATGCTGGTGAGATAGGTTCGGGTTATTGCTGTGATCCACGCCGCTCTAATGTCTTTGCATAAAAGTATGCTTAGAACATGTCACATTTAAATTTTAATATAAAATATCAATTTCAAATATCAAAATCTTTCATTACTTTTAATGATATCATCTATTATGCTGATATTTTGCTAGGTTCCTAAAGAACATATATTTATTATATTCTTGATTTCACTTGGCGGTAAATTTACTTTCATATTAAAAGCAAATTTCTATGAATAATAAGAACTAAGAAGGAAAGGAGTGCACAGTAGAAGATGCCCCTAGTACAATTCTGTAGTATTGATTATCTCATAGATATGTTGCTATTTGGTGAATTTTTGCAGCCTCTCCATAGTCTCAGAGGTGTGTGTGTATATGTGTGTTTGTGTGTGTGTGTGTGTGTGTGTGTGTGTGTGTGTATAAATGAGTGGATGGATGGATGAATGTATATGTATATTTTAGAACCAGATATGCTCTGTGTAATATGGATATAGCATTATTTCATTAGTCACATTTTACGTATGCATGCATACGGACACACATACACAGAATGGGTGTCATCCAGACAGGGTCTCATAAAGCCCAGGTGGGACTTGAACTCCTGACCTTCCTCCCTCCACTCCCCACATGCTGTGGTTATTTATTAGTCTCATAATTAGTCTCCTTGTGTATATTTGAAGCGATTGAGATTTTTTAAATTAAAACAACTTCCCTTTCAGCATCTATGCTGGTAGATTTCTTATAGGGATGATTGGATGAACCCTGAGCTCTGCCGTTAAGCCATATACTGCACATATTCCTTGGTTACTGCTGTCCTCCTCTCCCTGTGCTTACCTCTGTAGATGAGGCTTTGGGCAGTAATGGTGTCTAGGCTTTACGTTTTTTTCCATAAGTTGGAATTGGAACAGCTCTGAAAAGGTCTTCTTGTAGAGTATCTTCATTCTGGTTGGCCCAACTCAGACTTTTAGGTGGGGGTGTTAGATTTGGGATCCTAGGGAAGTAACTAGTTAGGGAAACCGCCTTGATTCTGGAACAAGTCAGCAGGCTGCAAAGGCATCAAGATATCTTCACATAAGCAGTTAAATCAAAAGCAGACAAAGAGGAATCCATTGGTATGTTTTACCTGCGTATATTTTGAGATAGGCATGCAGTTATTGCACATCCTGGTTTTTTGTTTGTGAATTTGTAAACAGGTAAAGTCATTTGGGAAGAGGAAACCCCAATGAAGAAAATACTCTTACCAGATTGTCCTGTGGGACATTTTCTTTTGGGATTAATGATTGATGTGGGAGGTCCCAGTCCATTGTGAGCTGTGCCAACTCCAGGAAGGTGGTTCTGGGTTACATATAACAAAACAGAGTAAGCAAGCTATGAGGAACAAGCCAGTATGGGTATTCTGCTTCCGTTCCTGCCTTCAGGTCCCTGCTCTGATCTTCTGCCCTAAGTCCTCTCATTTTCCCTTCCATGGAATGTGACGTGAGAGTTGTGATATGAAACGAACCCTCTCCTCCCCAAGTTGCTTTTGTTCATAATATTTTATCACAGCCATAGAAAAGTAACTTGAGATAGGGCATGTGATTTCTGTTCATTGGCTTTCTGATCAAACCATGCTTAATGCAAATAATGTCAAACTGGGTCCCAGGTTACTAGCCACAATTCCAGAACAATCTGTGCCCTTAGATCACATTGGCGCCAACAGTCTGTCATCAGGGTTACAGTCTGGAACCTCTTTGCCTCCTGATGCCCTTAGCAGCATATTCTGAGCACATGGATTCCAGTGTGATAAGAGGAGGATGCCATGGTTAATAACAAACCCCACCTACACCTTTCTCTGTGTCTTGATGCTTTCCTTAGTTTGAGTCACTTGGAGTTGACACCAGTTTGAGACTAGTGGTTCTCACAGTGTGGTAACCTGAATTAAGGGACTGCATCGTGGCTGTCATTTTAAACAACCAATCTCAAAAGGACTCCAGTGAGATTTGTTCCTTGTCTGAAGATAGTATAGCAGGTGCTTGGAGCTGCAGCCCCAGTGTTTCTGATTCAGTGGGTATGAATATTTGTGTTTCTAATAAGTTTCAAGTAGTGCAGCAACCACATCTGGAGAGCTTTTTGGGTGTGGGGCTATAAGGTTAGGTAATATTTTGAACCAGGAAAAAATATATATTTGTAAGCCTGTCCCCAAGGCATGAATTAATTGTCTGGATTGTTATAGGGATGAGGGTAAGAATGACTTGACTAATGTAAGGCTAGGATGATGTAGGCATTGAAGATTTTTGATAGCATACACAGAATATTGGCTTAATTTTAACAAAAATGATTGAGTTATTTTTATAAGATACTAACACTACATGTCAGTTTCTAATGTATTTGTGTCACTTAACTTGGGATTACTGTTTTCCATAATTAAAAAACTATTCCTTGGGAGCTTGAGTTAATTTATTCTTTGCTTTTCATGAAAGATCTATAGAGACCAGGCTCCTCTTAATGGCATCATCTCTACCAGATGTTGAAAACAACTGGACTTGTCAGCCACGGCTGTGAGTCACCACTGATGGCTCTCATCTCCGAGAATTTCCTATACTCATGTAATTTTCTTGACACATGTGAGATGGGCCCTGATATCAAATATATGGTGTTGACACCCTTAATTTAGTACTCTTTCCACAGAGCTGTTAAATTGACTATTAATTGGCCTTCTGATAAAACTTCGTGCTTAACGCAAATGATTTCAGAATGCATCTTGGGTTGCTAGCTGCTGCTTTGAAACGATCCGTGTCCTGAGATCCCATTAGTGCCGATGTGTGTATCCACTTTTCTTTCCCTAAATGTAATTAGAGTTCTTTTAAATATAATGATGAAGATCTATGAGGCTGTGATTAAAAACCATATTTTAGAAAATGTCCCTCTTAGCACTGCTTTCATTGTATCCCAGAGATTTGGGTAGGTCGTACCTTCATTTTCATTGAAGTCTAAAAAGTCTTTGATTTCTTTCTTTATTTCTTCCTTGACCAGGGTGTCATTGAGTAGAGTATTGTTCAGTTTCCATGTGTATGTGGGCTTTCTGTAGTTCTTCTTGCTATTGAAGACCACTTTTACTCCATAGTGATCCGATAGGAGACATGGGATTAGTTCGGTCTAGCCCTGAGTGCCTCCAAAAAGAAACTGGAAAGAGCATACACTAGCAACTTAACAGCACACCTGAAGGCGCTGGAACAAAAAGAAGCTAACTCACCCAGGAGGAGTAGAAGAGAGGAAATCATCAAACTAAGGGCTGAAATCAATCAAGCAGAAACAAAGAGAACCATACAAAGAATCAACAAAACCAAGAGCTGGTTCTTCGAGAAAATCAACAAGATAGATAAGCCCTTAGCTAGACTAACCAAAGGGCACAGAGATAGTATCCAAATTAACAAAATTAAAAATGAAAAGGGGGATATAACAACAGAAACAGAGGAAATTCAAAAGATCATCAGATCCTACTACAAAGGCCTATACTCAAAACAACTGGAGAATCTGGAGGAAATGGACAATTTCCTAGACAGATACCAAATACCAAAATTAAATCAGCATCAAGTAGACCAGCTAAACAGTCCCATAACCCTTAAAGAAATAGAAGGGGTTATAGAAAGCCTCCCAACCAAAAAAAGTACGGGACCAGATGGTTTTAGTGCAGAATTCTACCAGACCTTCAAAGAAGACTTAACACCAATACTCTTCAAACTATTCCACAAAATAGAGACAGAAGGGACACTGCCCAACTCATTCTTCGAAACCACAATTACGCTGATACCTAAACCACAAAAAGATCCAACAAAAAAAGAGAACTACAGGCCAATTTCTCTTATGAATATAGATGCAAAAATACTAAATAAAATCCTTGCCAACCGAATCCAAGAGCATATCAAAACGATCATTCACCATGATCAAGTAGGCTTCATTCCAGGAATGCAGGGATGGTTCAATATACGGAAATCCATCAATGTAATCCACTACATAAACAAACTAAAAGAAAAAAACCACATGGTCATCTCATTAGATGCTGAAAAAGCATTTGACAAAATTCAGCATCCTTTCATGCTAAAAGTCTTGGAAAGAGCAGGAATTCAAGGCCCATACCTAAACATAGTAAAAGCAATCTACAGCAAACCAGTAGCCAACATCAAAATAAATGGAGAGAAACTTGAAGCAATTCCACTAAAATCAGGGACTAGACAAGGCTGTCCTCTCTCTCCATATCTTTTCAATATAGTACTTGAAGTTCTAGCGAGAGCAATCAGACAACATAAGGAAGTCAAAGGGATACAAATTGGAAAGGAAGAAGTCAAAGTATCATTATTTGCAGATGATATGATAGTCTACTTAAGCGATCCAAAAAACTCCACCAGAGAACTTCTACAGCTGATAAACAACTTCAGCAACGTGGCTGGTTATAAAATTAACTCAAGCAAATCAGTAGCCTTCTTGTACTCAAAGGACAAGCAGGCTGAGAAAGAAGTTAGGGAAATAACACCCTTCACAATAGCCACAAACAACATAAAGTACCTTGGCGTAACTCTAACCAAACAAGTGAAAGATCTGTATGACAGGAACTTCAAGTCCCTGAAGAAAGAAATCGAAGAAGACCTCAGGAGATGGAAAAATATTTCTTGCTCCTGGATTGGCAGGATCAATATAGTAAAAATGGCCATCTTGCCAAAAGCAATCTACAGATTCAATGCAATCCCCATCAAAATCCCAAATCAATTCTTCATAGATCTAGAAAGAGCAATTCTCAAATTCATCTGGAGCAACAAAAAACCCAGGATAGCTAAAACTATTCTCAACAATAAAAGGACTTCTGGGGGAATCAATATCCCTGACCTCAAGCAGTACTACAGAGCAATTGTGTTAAAAACTGCATGGTATTGGTACAGCAACAGGCAGGTAGATCAATGGAATAGGATTGAAGACCCAGAAATTAACCCACAGACTTATGGCCACTTGATCTTTGATAAAGGAGCCACAACCATCCGGTGGAAAAAAGATAGCCTTTTCAACAAATGGTGCTGGTTCAACTGGAGGTCAACATGCAGAAGAATGCGAATTGACCCACTCTTATCTCCTTGTACTAAGATCAACTCCAAGTGGATCAAGGACCTCCACATAAAACCAGACACACTGAAACTATTAGAAAAGAAACTTGGGAAGACCCTGGAGGACTTGGGCACAGGGGAAAAGTTCCTGAACAGAACACCAATAGCTTATGCTCTAAGATCAAGAATCGACAAATGGGACCTCATAAAATTACAAAGTTTCTGCAAAGCAAAGGACACTGTCAGAAGGACAAAACGGCAACCAACAAAGTGGGAAAAGATCTTCACCAACCCCACATCCGACAGAGGGCTAATATCCAATATATACAAAGAACTCAAGAAGTTAGACCGCAAAGAACCAAATAACCCTATCAAAAAATGGGGCACAGAGCTAAACAAAGAATTCTCACCAGAAGAAATTCGGATGGCCGAGAAACACCTTAAAAGATGTTCAACATCATTAGTCATCAGGGAAATGCAAATCAAAACAACCCTGAGATTCCACCTCACACCAGTCAGAATGGCTAAGATTAAAAACTCAAGAGACAACAAGTGCTGGCGAGGATGTGGAGAAAGAGGAACACTCCTCCACTGTTGGTGGGATTGCAAAATGGTAAAACCGCTCTGGAAATCAGTTTGGCGGTTCCTCAGAAAATTGGGCATGTTACTTCCAGAGGACCCTGGCATACCACTCCTGGGCATATACCCAGAGGATTCCCCTGCATACAATAAGGACACATGCTCCACTATGTTTATAGCAGCCTTGTTTATAATAGCCAGAAATTGGAAGCAGCCCAAATATCCCTCAAAGGAGGAATGGATACAGAAAATGTGGTATATTTATACAATGGAATACTACACAGCAATTAAAAATAATGAATTCATGCAATTTGTAGGTAAATGGTTAGACCTGGAAAATATCATCCTGAGTGAATTAACCCAATCACAAAAGAATGCACCTGAAATGCAATCACTGATAAGTGGATATTAATGAGCCCAGAAGCCCTAAATACTCAAGACACAAATAGCAAGTCAAATGATTCCCAAGAAGAAGAAAGGAGAGGACCCTGGGCCTGTAAAGATTGCTTCCAGTTTAGTAAAGAAACCGAGGGGGGAGGGGGAATTATTGGGGAACAGATGGGGGGGAGAGGAACTATGGGAACTATGGTGGGTGGGAACTGGGAAAGGGGAAAGCCTTTGGAATGTAAACATAGAATATAGAAAATAAAATTAAAAAAAAAAAAAAAAAAAAAAAAAAGAAAATGTCCCTCACTGGAGACTTTGCGGCTTGTTTATCTGCTGCAGGTAGATGTCTGTTCTCCGGACTTTGGAAGACAAAGAACAGCTGGTTTAATCATGTCCAGTCTCCCACAGCCTTTGTCTTGCTCCCATTGTGATCTGGCTGCAGACAAGCTGCTCATGGAAGATCAGCTTTCTCAGACAAACCCAGGTCACCTTGTGGTCTAAATCAGCAGGCATGGCAAGTAGCTGGGAGACTTCTATTTTTTCCTGGTTTGAGACGTGGGTGGGGCAGGTACATATGTGTAGAGGACAGATGTCAACCTCAAGTGGGGTTATGCAAGCACTGTCCACCTTTTTTATTTTTGAGACAATTTTTGAGACTTGTCTGGAATTCATTCCGTAGGCTAGGCTGACTGACCTGCAAGTACCACTTTGTGTCCTCCTCAGCATGCACTACCATACCCCCCCCCACCTCTGTGTGTGTGTGTGTGTGTGTGTGTGTGTGTGTGTGTGTGTGTGTCTGTCTGTCTGTCTGTCTGTCTGTCTGTGGGTTCTGGGCACTGAACTCATGATCTCATGCTTACAAAGCAAGAGCTTTTCTAACTAAGCAACGTTTTGTTAGGCACCAACGTTAGGATGTTTCAAGTCAATTCCAGATGATGTAAGGAAGAGTTGTTTTATTATCAGTGCTGTATGAAAATGGTGAATTCTAAGCAAAAACTGTGAAAAGAAAAAAAAAAAAACCCAGCCCATTCACAGTGTGTATCACAAGAATGTGTCATTCTCTGGCAGGAGATTGAGAAGTAACGGTACCACCTCCCTTCCTAAAACTATATGAAAACATGCTTCATTTTTAACACACACTCCCTCAGACTCTCACTCTCATGCATGCACACAAGTGTGCTATGCAAGTGCTCACAGAGGTCAGAGGTCAACTTGCTTCTCTTCTGGTACTATATGGCTCCAAGGGAGATCAGGTTATCAGGGCAGGTAGCAGATCCTGCTGAGCCACCCAACTAGCCCTGCCTCATTCTGTAAAGCTCCGCCGTTCTTGGTAGTGACTATACATGATTTTTATAGGTTGAAAATGATAATTTAATTTCCTACAAGGAAGTCTCATAGGAAAATAAACTATTCTTTTTGTTGTTGTTGTTGTTGTTTGGATTTGGTTTTTTCGAGACAGGGTTTCTCTGTATAGCCCTGGCTGTCCTGGAACTCACTCTGTAGACCAGGCTGGCCTCGAACTCAGAAATCCGCCTGCCTCTGCCTCCCAGAGTGCTGGGATTACAGGCGTGCGCCACCATCACCTGGCTGGAAAAAAAAAAAAAACTATTCTTAAGGGCAAGCTTCATTCCTAGTGGTAGCTGTCCAACAGAAAATGAACTTAGTAACATCCCTGGAAGTTTATTGTCTGTCTCATAAGATTGTGTCAGGCACCCTCCTCCCCTTTTAAATTTTATCTTGTTATTTTTTTATTTTTATTATATATACTTATTTCTTCTCTCCCTTTACCCTACAGGTCCTCCACGTATGTATTATAGCTTCCCATTGAGTGTTTAAATGGTGTTTCCATCAGTAGGAACAAGTGGCTCTCTGTTTTTGTGCCTGCTCATGGGTTCTTGTCCTTTTGTTTCCTTGGGTTATATTTTGTCCTGTTCATCATAAAATACAGCACTTCTTGTGACATCCGAGGCAGAGCCCCAGATGTAGTGAAAACACAGGTACTTGTGCAGGAAAATATTTGAACACTCACGCTACAAGTGACCGTAACAACCACGTGCCCAGGTTTGATTTTGTGCCGAGTCCTTTTCTTGCGAAGCTTCTTTTCCTGTGCTTACAAATGTGTTCATCAAGAAAACTTTATTCCTTGGTGCCACTTGGTTTTGTTGTTATGGAGAAGGCCTTCTGTGCCTGTGTCATGACTTAAGAGTCGCTGTGAGCCGTTTGTTTGTTTGTTCAGGAGAGCCATTGTCTCCATTTTCTTAGTGTAAAGGAAGGAGACGTACAGCCTGCTTCCTTCCTTGGCTCCTCCATGCCCTTCGTGTGGGGGTAGGGGTGGAGGGGAAGAATGTGCATCTTGCCTTTGTGTGGGCCTGCCTGAAAGCTGACCTCCGTGACTCCCATCACCTCCAGGACACTTCAGGACTAGTTCTTCCTGTGACTCTGCCTATAGCTTCCTCATGCTCCACCCAAGTCCGCCTGACTCTCCATTCTCAACGCACATTACTTACTATCACATTGCTTCACATTGCTTTTTACTTGTGTTTGATATACCCTGCCACCTGTAGTAGGTGCCAGGGCAGTGAAATTACAGGTCCAGCTCCCAAGAGTATGGAAGAAAATGCCAAGTTACTTCTGAATAGCTGACGTGGCATTGGGGTTGAGTTTCCCAACACCTGGCAACATTACTCACCAAGCAAGGTCTGAACTGACCCAGGGACTTAGTAACATACAGTTCTATTGAATTATTGTGTATGTGGAGGCACCTGTGAGTGGTATCCTAGGCACTGACAACTGTACTTTTTTTCACTTAAACCTAGGTTCTCTCAGTGTGGGGCTCCACGGTAGTTTAGGCTGGGTAGCCATTGGCCACCAGAGATCTGCTTGTCTCCATCTCCTTAGTTCTGACATTCCAAATGTGCTCCACCATGCCTAGCTTATCACACTTGGGCTCCAGAAGTGTAGCTCAGGACTTCGTCCAGGCTCGCACAGCAAGCTCTTTCCTGATTGTGCCGCGTCTTCAGCCCTAACCTTAGATTTCACTTGGTGTACAGTGCTGTAAAAGGTGGCACAACCTTGCCGTGTGTTACTAAGTCCCTGGCTCAGTTCAGATCCTGCTTGGTAAGTGAGGTTGCTGCTAAGAGGCCACAGCTCTGCTATGTGGTATGCTGTTTGTCCCTCTGTCCTGTGCAAGATGAGATCTCCATTTCTGTTGTGACTTTTCCTTTCGTGATCTGACACTTTCTTAAACGTATTTTACTGTCTGACACATTTGAATCAGGTCAGTTCTGAAGCAGCAGCAATTTACCAACAGTACAGTTTCCTGAGGGAAGAAGATTCCCAGCTTAATGGCTTGTTTATATCTTGCTCATATTTTTTTTTTTTTTAGGCAAGCTCAATGCTAATTTTCAAATCAGAGTTGTGATATTCTGTGAACACTTGACAACATTTTAAGCTGCTACTTCTTTTCCTTTTAGGTCAATACTTGTTGGTTGGTTTTGTTTCTAAAGAGTCTTGCTATGTAACAATTGGGCTTTGAACTCCCAGCAGTTTGTGTGGTAGTACAGAATGCAGGCATTCACCTGCACACATGAAGTTAGGATATCTCAAGGGACAACACACCCATCACCCCAGAGGAAACAAGCATTTATTGACCATGGCCTGGGGACTCAGATAACACATTACCCTCAATGCCATGTTCCAATGTAGCAATCATTTAATGAAATTTTTATAGTAACAGATGAAGATATAAATTGTGGTTTAAAAAAAAAAAACACATTAGTGAGAACATTAGCTAGTCAGGATGGAGTAAGATTTGGCAATGTCTACAATAGGCCCCAGATGCTTTCTTTCTTCTCTTTAGGTTCCCTGGAGCTAGAGAATCTGTGCATTGCAAAGGGTTTCCTTGATCACAAGAATGTTAGGTCGCACACAGAGGTGGGCAATGAAGGGTTGTTAAGGGTGTGAAGGAGAGTCCAGGATAATGTTTTATTTCACTTGAAAATATTTTTTAGTGCATATATTTATGCACATGCCATGCATATATATGTGTGTGTGTGTGTGTCAAGCCCTATGTGTGCATTTGTGGTGGCCATAGGAGGCCGTTGTGTATTTTCTTCCCTTATTTTTGCTTTACTTACTTAAGACAAATGTTCTCATTGAATAGATGCTTGCTGTTTTTGGTTTTGGTGTTACAGATACATGCAGTCACTCCTAGCTTTTTACATGGTTCCAGGGGACTTGAACTCATGTCTTCATGCTTACCCAGCAAACATTCTTACCCACTGAGCCACTGAGCCATCTCCCTGGTTGTGACATTTCAACCTCTTCAGTTACTTAAGTTCTCATCAGTCATTCAACCCAGTGGGTGCAGAGCATTTCATGGGGCTTTAGTTCACCTCATGTAAACAAAATTCACCATTTTGTTTGGGAGAAAACATTTCAGTGCAAATAAAGGCCCCATCTATAGGGTCCTACATATTTAGGCCTGCGGCTTACTTGCCTGATACGTAAACATTTCTTTGAAAATAGTTTTGTATAAAGGCCCATAGTCTCTGTGTTGACAGTCAGGGTTATTTGTACTGGCAGAGTCTTCAGCCAGACTCCAGCCCGAGAGGCTCCTTTTTCTTCTCATACCTGTGAGAATTGTGATAATTTCCCCCAGCCCTCTATTCTTCCCTTTACTGTTTCTATAAGCTGATTGCTTAGTCACTGGTGTGTCCTTGAACCCCCACTCTGCCTATCCATCCTACTGGGAACCCAAACCTTGTGTGCAATTCCCACCTCTGTGGCACTCCCCACCCCACACCTGACAAATCCTTTAAATAAGTCCGGGCTTTGTATTTCCATAATTATACATTTTAATTGTCTTTTCACTCCACTGCTTTCCTATTAATCCGGACTCTGGTGACTTCTTCATTATTGGAGTAACTGGCTGTGAACGTTTTTTCTTCTGGTCCTTTGTCTGCACCCCTTGAAACCCTCCATAGAAAAAATGCCTATGAGATGGTACGCCTTTAAGAAAGCCTTGGACTTCGGGATATAGATTATGTGGCTTAGCTGCCATTCCCAGGGCTGACACCACGTTCTGACCAGATTCTCAGGCTTGAAACTTCCTCTTGATTAAATAGTAGCTTATTAAGGACCTGTGCACTTGTTGCTTGCAGGAGCCAACCCAAGAAGTTTCTTGTCACTAATACCAGACCCCAGTACGGAGCACAGATTGGTAGAGAAAACGTTCAGGTCCACACAGCTGGTGGGTCACCTTCCTGCCTCTCACTCACTTTGGGGACAGAAACTGTGCCTCACCCATTCCAGGCCATCTTCTGGGACATTTTCTTCGTGACTTAGGCAAAGTTGAGACCTGTTTTCCTCAGAATCAATTTCTGAATTCTTTCCTTAGGTAAACTCATTAAGTTCTGTGGTATTTACTCCTAAGGAGAGTTGCATTTCAACAAAAGGCTGCAAGTGACTCTCGGGCTGGATGGAGTAATTATAAGCTACTGGTTTTTGTTTTTACCACATACACGGGATGCTTGCATGCTATTGTCTTTACTTTCTTATCCATTACATGTATGTAATACCATGTGCTATTGTTCTTATGTTTTTACCTACCATATATATGGGATGCTTATATGCTATTGTTTTCATATATGTGTGGGAGGGAGGATTGGCACACAATTAGTATTTACAGTCTGTTTACCTTTTAGAGTACTGCTAAACGGGTTGTGCTAATGAAGAGTTGATTAACATTTTTTATTATTGGGTTGCTTTTAGAATACACCTGCCAGATGATTAAAATGAGCCTAATTTAATCAGCATGGTACTGTACACCAGAGATAATTTAAGCTAATGTCAAGGACATCTTCATCTATCCCGTAGAAGATGCTAAAACAATGAACAGAGCAACAAACACTTCAGAAAATGTTTGAAACTCCCCGGCTGTGCCCCAGTGGATATTTAAAACCCACCCTCTTCTCTTTCCTTTTGTATGCAAATTCATCTGAAAGTCGTTCTGTAATGTAACACGGGGCTTAGATTTTTATAAAACAAATTGATTGGACTTGGATCTTTTGCTAATATTGGCTCCTGGTTGTCAACGTGCACACTGACCTTTCAGTAGGTGTCATCTCCAACTTTAAGTGAGGACAATGAATATAATGTATGTTTTGAGGTTTTTTTGAGACTGTATGCAGTGGCTTATCTGTACTTGGGTATCCCCCTGCTTCAGCCTCCCGAACACTAGTAGGACAGGCTCGCCACCCACTCCCCACGATTGGTGCCTTTGAACTCGAAAATAAACCAATTTTTCCTTTTCATCTTAGGTCACCCATTTTCGTTTTATCTGCCCATCTCCACATCTTAATAGAGTCGTGTGAATCTCCTTTATCCTTTGAAGCAGTTAAACTTCTCTTTATTTTCCGGTCATGCTTTTAGAGGGAGCTAAGTTGCCAGTGGGTGTCTTGTTCAAACAGTGAACTCTGCACTCCCAGGATTTACCTACTCCCAAGTGAATTTCCCATAGATGTGGCAGGTTGCCTTGGAAACGGGCTGGTTTCTGCACTGGAAGTGCTGTCTTGTATTAAGTGCAGGATGATGCTCTGCTGACCTCTGTTGCTTCATCCCAGACCTGACACTGAGTTGAGGTTTTCTGTGACTTTGTTCCTGTGACTGACTCAACAACAACCTCGCTCACCTTAAAAAAAAAACAAAAAAACCAAACTTGATTAGCCACAGCCTCCAAAATGGAGAACTAAGTGATTTTTCAGATTTCTAATTTGAGGTGGACAGTGTTTGAACATTAATTGCAAACAAAGCAAAGCAAAGCAAAACAAAACAAAACAAAAAACCAAACCAAAGTAACACCAAACCTTTAGAGTGAATAAGACTAAATTGGCAGGAAATTTTTGTGACTTATCTCCTTTCTTTATAAATGTTCCTGAATAGACTGTATACACTCTTGAGTTTCCAGACATAGATGGAAGTCACCTGTACTCTCAAAGACCTCGGATCCAGCACAGCCTGCCAAGTGCAGCCTCTAGCAAGAAGAGAAAGCATCCCTGTCCAGTGAAACAGGCAGGCTTCTGGTTCAGGGATCTTCACTAGTGTAAGAAGTAAAGGAATAAAGCAAATCTTCCTAAGGATCACAGCTTTAGTTTAATAATCTCTTGAAAGAGAGACAGGCACTTACAGGCAGAGGGAGACAGCCTGGGGAGTTCTTTCAGAGACCTCTACTGAGGGAAAGCTGGAGTAACCACTTCTATCAAGAAGAGAATTTCAGGTTGAGCTAAAATGAAGCAGAGTGGAGTTTGTTAAAAAATGATGTAATGTTTTTGAGATCTTTAAGAAAAGGTTTTCATACAGATCGAAACTGGAGTAACGAGAGACAGACTCAGACAGACTCATGGGAAGGACAATAAACACGGTGTATGCATCTGGTCTTCTGTGTGTGTGTGTGTGTGTGTGTGTGTGTGTGTGTGTTTTGGATTTGGTTTTTTCGAGACAGGGTTTCTCTGTATAGCCCTGACTGTCCTGGAACTCACTCTGTAGACCAGGCTGGCCTCGAACTCAGAAATCTGCCAGCACTCTGCCTCCTAGAGTGCTGGGATTACAGGCATGAGCCACCACCGCTTGGCTTAATCTGGTCTTCTTAAGACAGCTGTATTTTAAGGATAGCTTTGTATATGGCTTTGTGAGCCTTTGAAGTTACATTGTTCAAAGTATTTGAAAGGTTAAATAACAGCGTTTTGCCTAGACTGAAGTATAGAGAGTTTCCTTTAGGGAATCAGATTTATGAGTGATGGTTTAATGTTGTACCAACAATGAGGGTAAAAGGTTACATTGTATTATACATGTTGCAAATGAGTAAAGAATGTAGGCTAAAGGCATAGAAAAGTCACAGAAATTCTTCCTACACTTAGGTTACAAGGAGGGAAGAAATGTTTTGACTGTAAGCATGGCCCAAAGGCTTGTTTGTAGAGAAATATATGCTGTTGAGGTTGAATTAAAAGTCACATGTTTAACCTTTTGTGTGGTTCCCTGGTTGTTCTGATACTCTTATTTGAGGGTTCTCTTAGTGGCAAGAGGAATATTTAGGCCAGCAATTGGTTTAGTTGTACCCTGGACAACTGGTGTCTCCTTTCCTTTATGTTTCTAGTTTTTACAGCTGGACCCAGTGGTGTAAGAGATGGGGTGTGGTTCTGCATGGGGTCAACATCATGCTGGTTTCTAGATGGAGTACAGTATAAGAGATGGGAGTACAGAGTGGCTCACATCACCACACGCCCGGGTTTCTGGATAGAGCATCCACATGCAGTTATAGATGGAGAGAGGTGACCTTAGTCTTCACAGGGTCAGCAGAGCCACAGTCCTCACTGGTGATTGTGGGGCATTTCTTTCTTGCCCCTTCATGCTGTTAGCATTCCTTGGCTCAAGGCTCTTACTTTTCATCTTAAGAGCAGGGGGTCAGCATCTCTGTCCATTATCACAGATTTCCAACACAAGACGGGACATTTTTATAATTTCATGCTCCTCTGATTAGATGGGGACTTCAGCATCCCCTGGATTAGCTCTGGGTTTTCTGGTCACTAACCTGAATCCTGTTCATAAAGTTGTATCGGTCATGGCAAGTAACTTAACATTCAGCGCTATGAGAGTTCTGGACATGATGGTTTTGGTGTGTGAGGCCATTGTTGTGCCTATTGTAACTATCATCAAATTCTCACTTCCAATAAGGAAGCATTTGGACATAAGTAGAGGCCCATAATGCACCAGCCACTCTCTGAAGAATCCCCAGCTCTTCCTAAGTGCAGTTCTGGATTTAGCCGCACAGCTTTGGCCTACTCTGCTCATAATTTTACTCATCAGAGTAGTTTGCAATGATGTATGATGTATATTTACTAAGTTCTGATGGGGAGCATCGAGTAGAGTGCATTTCCATGCACTGTATCCCACAATTAACCAGATTCAGCCGGTCTTCTTTTCCCCATACTTATCAGATGCAAGGAACAGAAGAGAGATTAGTTAGTAACTATTAAGTAACAACCTTTGGAACTAGAAAGATGGCTCACTAGTTAGGTGAGAACAGGTGCTGCAGGGCTGGAGAGATGGCTCACTAGTTAAGAACAGGCACTGCTCTTGCAGAGGTCCCCAGTTCAGCTCTGAATACCTAAACAAGGAGGCTCATGACCACTCCACATCCAGGGGATCTAACACCCTCTTCTGGACTCTTAAGGACATCTGTGTGCTTGCCCCACTCCCAGACAAGTGTAATTAAAAAACAAACTTAAGTGAATCTTAAAGAATGATCTAGTTCATGGATAGTGAGGATTCCATCTGTTAAAACACGGAGTTGAGTCACGTCTCAGAAACTTAAAACTGCATTTCTTTTACCTTTGAAGGGCATGCAGGGATTTTGAATCTGTGATGTTTTTGTGGAGGTCTCGTTTTCTTTTGCTGTGATCCTATATGTATTCTTGTGGAGTAGCTTTTCTAAAATTATAAATCCTTCCCAATTTAACACAAAATTACTTCATTTCTGCACCTGGCACTTAAAATTTGGTTTAAAAGAAAGCTGTAAAATTGTGTGTTATTGGCACATTGCAAATCACCAACTGTGATTCTGCCACTGAGATTCACATAGCATTTATTCACGACACAGTCCAGATTTCTTAATCCTGTGTTTTCTCAAAATGCTGGAGATAATTATTGAAACTAATATACATGTGTAAGCACTTCCATATTTGGCATTTGGAGACTTGTTTATAATTTTCCATCTCCATTTTCGCTCTGTAGAAAGGACTAGGTTCTTGAAAAAATCATAGTTAATAATAAACTTGAATTTTAATTATCTCCAGTTAAACATCAAAATGTCAAAAATCGATAGTTTCAAAGTGCATATTAAGCCATACGGCTTGCATAGGATCTGATATTTAAATCAATGTAGGAATCCCGTGTTCTGATGAACAACTCAAAATGGGTATTGTTAGTTTATTGAGGTTACAAATGCAGCTTTGACTGTCCTTATTTTGGAAATCGAAACTTTACATTTGCATGGCAGCAGAAAGACAGGAATCCCTTGTGTGGAGGGTCTTAAAGACATCACCACGACCAAACTGTTGTTTTTTTTTTTTTTTTTTTTTTTTTTTTAATAATGCTGCTCTCATGTTACCAGAGCAGCGTCACGGCAGATATGTCATCAGGAGTATAGCTCCAGAAGAACCTGTTTTCAGAAAGAGTACCCTAATCTTTGTTGTCAGGAGACTTCCGTGCTTCAGATGCAGAGGGATCTACCAGTCACACCAGGAGGACAAGACTTAATTACAGTTTGAAAACTTGGGAGTATACCTACAAACACTTGCCTTGCTTCTTTATCTGTCAAGGATATTTTTCCCATTGTTTATTACAAGGTTCAGCGGCCCAAGTTCTCACCCTCCTTTGCATGTGATATCTCAGTGGATTAATCAGTTCATTACACATTGCTTTGAAGCAGAGTTCCCTGTTTCTGGTTTCTCTTCACGTCTCTGTGACACAAGGGTAGAAGCAGGTATTTGCTTAAGACAGAAAAGCTGTCTAGGAAATGTGGAAATGCTGCTCATATTTTTGTGAATATGACCTTCTGTCTTTAAATTGCAGAGCATGGACCTTGCAATACCTCAGTAGGACAGGTGGTTCCTTCCAGCCACCGCCCTGGTTCTTCCATTCCTGGAAAGCTACTGAGTTGCTGGGCACCTTAGTAGTGCTCCAAGAACTGTGCTAGTTCTGAGGAGAACCAGAGTGATACCTTTCATAGTATTATGTGATGACAACTAACGGTTGAAAACTTTAGTTTGAGATAATTATAAATTTCATAAATGCGGGGAAAATAGGGACCTGATATTTCCAGATTCCTTCATCCGCTCCTATATTTCTGTGTCATCTATAACCACAGACATTTATCGTCAATGTAAACCTACCTTCAGCTCACATGTTAGCTGATTTTCAAAGTTTGTTTAGATTTTGCCTTTAGAACTTTTGGGCTGTATATCCAGCAGTTTCCCATCACATGTACTTCTTGTTTTTCTGTGATTTCTTGTGGTTTTGTCATTCTTTCCCGGGTTTCACGACTATTGTACTCTGAATCAGAGTAATCTTTGCTTGGTGGAGTGTCCTTCAATTTAGATTTACCTGAATATTTTATGATTAAGTTGAAGTGACATGTGTTTGGCAGGAAGAGCATCCACACAAATGCCTTCTGCTCTTCTCAGGGGTGGTGTTCTAATCACTGCTGAGTTTATGTACGGAGAGCTGTGCCTCTCAACCCTCTCCACAGCAAAGGTAACTTACCCTTCTTTTGGTTGAAACATCTAATATGGGAAGCCTTTTGAGACAGGCAAACATATCACTTCTTTTGTTATTCTTGCGGTCCACTTTGGCATCCATTGATAGGTTTTGACTAGAAGAGTTATTTCTATGGATTTTCTAATGATAATGTGATTCCCAGTATCTATTATCCATCCATGGTTATTTATCTATTCATTTATTCATTTAGACTGGGTCTCATATAGCCCAGGCTAGTCCTCAACTTACTTTATAGCCAAGGATATGAAATATATCATAGGGAGAGGCCTTTTGAGACAGGCAATTATTTTGCTTCTCTTTATCTTTTCATCCTGTAACATTGGCATCTATTGGTAGATTTTCTGTGACAATTCTATGAACGTCACTAACAATAACTTATATCAATATTGTTTCTCATTTGTTTATACTTATCCAATCATTTATTTATTTACTTGTGAGATAGAGACTCATATAGCCCAGACCAGTCTCGAGCCTACTGTATAGTCAAGGATCACCTTGAACTTCTGATTCTCCTGCTTCTACCTCTGCAGTACTGAGATGGCAGGATTTCGCCACTTTGTCTGGTTTAGGTGATGCTGGGAATGAAATGAGAAGCACTGAGCATCCCAGGATGCCACCTACATATGAGCCACGCCCCAGCCCTAGTCTTGTCTTTGTGATTGGGATACTACAGCTCTCAACTTTCCACTATTGTTTATGCCATCACACATCCACAGATGCGTTATTTGTCTTGCAATTATCCCCAGGTAGAATTATTTATTTGGTCATAAGTTATCCCAGCTTTGGTTGTAGGGGACAGAAGTAATTTAGGTTGTTTCTGGTTCCCTTTGATGTACCTCTTTGTCTTTCAAACACTTCATCACTCTCAGCATTGCTAGGCATTCTTTTTGTACATATGTACGTAGGTAGGTATATATGTATGTATACATTTATATTCATTTTTATTGGATATTTTATGTATTTTCAAATATTATCCCCTTTCCTGGTTTCCCCACCACAAACCTCCTATCCTATTTCCCTCTCCATTGCTTCTATGAGGGTACTCCACCACCCACCATCTACTCCTCCCTCACCACCCTAGCATTCCCCTATGCTGGGGCATTGAGCCGTCACAGGACCAAGGACCTCTTCTCCTACTGATGCCAGACAATGCCATTCTCTGCTACATATGCAGCTGGAGCCCTGGGTCCCTCCATGTTTACTCTTTGGTTGGTAGTTTAGTCCCTGGGAGCTCTGACAGGTCTGGTTAGTTGGTATTGTTCTTCCTGTGGGTTGCAAACCCCTTCAGCTCCTTCAGTTCTTTCTCTAACTCCTCCATTGGAGTCCCCATTGCTAGGCATTTATACTCAATATGTGTTTTCACTGTTCCACTTTCAATCAGCAATTTTTCAAGATGCCTTGCCTTAGTAGAGAATGACATTAGAAATCTAGATCTGGGCATGAAGTGTGCTCATTGATCCTGGGACTTCTTTGTCTAGAGCTAGGAGATTTATCTGTAACACTCATATACACCATCTCTCTGTAGCTGTGCACCACCATATATGATCTTTCTAACCGGCTACCCATTAGACCACAGTAGAGCTAGGAATTTTCATTATCTCCTTGAGATCATAGCATAATGATTTTCTCATTTGTTGATATGAAAGAACCTACTATATTACTGATCATGTACAATTATAGCAATAAATTATGTATGGTGCATTTTGTCATTATGGTAGAGTATGTTATGTTCTATGGGAAAGCTTAACGTTCAACAATATGCCTTGCTATCTGAACAATGGCCTCATACATCTGGTACTTGCAGTGTTTTTGATTAATGGCCCACTTCTAGTGATTGGCCTATTCATCCAGGTCAGTTCAGATATTCTCTAGGAACCTATGGTGGTGTTCACAGTAATGAAGTGGGGTTGCTGGGGGGCGGCTTACTCATGGGAGCCATGAGTTTCTGCTGAGCCCCGGTTCCAGTCTAACACCACAGAGCTCATTCCAGCTTCTCTTTTCCTGCAACTGCTGTTTCTGACAGTGAAAATATTGGCTTTAGCCACCCAAAATGTTTCCACATTTTTATTCATTCCTGATTGGTGCATTTGTGAGCAGAGTGGGAGTTGCTAAACTATACACACGCACGAAGCAAACTGACTGCCTGGAATGGAATATATATGACCATTCTTTGTATTTAGCTCTATTTTAAACAGTAGAAATTGTGTTTCTCACAGTGAATCTAGGTTAGCCTGGCTGACTTGAGACCCTTAGGGGTAAGAAAACAAAAGAAGGCAAAGAAAACATATGTATACATACATGCATGTACATGGATCTTCTATGAATCTTCTTTATACTTAGTAGCATATCTGTGTGAAAAAAAAGAGATTTAAACTTACGCCTACCCTAGCAATCTGGGATGTCACTGTGTATTACTATATTTTTACCTGAGAAGTTTTAGATATGAAACTCACTTCCTAGAATTGTGTAACTGGAGCGTCAAGCCTCAGGGAAACAATGTTTCACTGAGGTTGTGTCTCCTACAAAGCTAGCATTCTTGGATACATTCCCTGTCACTATTTTCTCCTAGGTTTGTCTCAGCATGGTGGAATATTTGGTAGTGATTTTGATGCCTTCATTCACAAGTGCCATTTTTTTTTCCTGTCATTTCCAGCTGGTAGCAGTGTTTGATGAGCAGGATCCCCACCATGGAGGAGATGGTACCAGTGCCAGCTCCACAGGAACCCAGAGTCCAGAGATATTCGGCAGTGAGCTGGGCACCAACAATGTTTCTGCTTTTCAGCCTTATCAAGCCACAAGTGAAATTGAGGTCACGCCTTCAGTCCTTCGGGCAAGTAAGTGAGAGTTTTCTGTATTCTGCGCATTTCATCCTAATTCCCAGGTACCCTAGCTTCTTTATCTATCTTTGCTCCTACAAATGGAATTCTTTGTGGTTATCAAACATTGGTTTCAGTTTGAACCTGGGCCAGTATCTTTTACACAAGAAGCCAGCAGTTATGAACCTGCTCATAGATGGGTTTAGTTTTGTCTATAGTAGAGACTTTTGATTGCTCACTAAGGGGGAAATAAAGATAAATTGCAGGTATACTACTCTGCACTTTCTTTATAAATAGAAATAACCAAAGGCTTCTCCCAGTCCACCCCACTGTAGCCAAGACTCACACAGTGCAAGTATTTCATGAGAACACTAGCAAAGAAGAGACCTTGGTACCTACGTTGTCTGTGGGGTTTTGTGAGAGAGGGAATTCAAACCTCAAGGAGAGTTAGGGACAGACACAGTCTATGATGTGTCATGTGCCAGGGACCCTCAGTCTTAGGACGTTTGTTTGAAGAATTCCATAACCAATTTTGGACAGTTTACTTAGAAAAGTGAAATATTTTTGCTAGAAATAATACTTGTTTGTAAAATTTCAGAGCTGAGCTGCAGTTAACAGTAGGAAAGGCATGGTGGTGACATGCACCCGCAATCCTGCTGTCAGGAGGCTGAGGCAGTCACGCTATGAGTTACAGCCATAATGGGACCCTGCCACACACACATTTCTTTGACAAAGAAATGTTTAAAGCTCATTTATTTATCTTTAGGAGTCTCTGCTTAAGATCCCCTCCGTTACTTCAGGTAGAGTACTTGGTGTGGTTTTACTGCCTGAGAGTCTTCAGGTGGTGAATTTTTTTCTATAGTCGGTTGTGTAATATCTAAAATACACCATGGGCGATTGTTTAGAATGTGTATTTTATTCTTCCCGAGTGTACTCTGATTCCTTTTTCTCCCCTCACTGGCATGGTCCATCACATTTCAGCATCTTGGTTTTGTTTGTAAGCAGTGTGGGCCTCCTCCCTTGTTTGCCTGTTGCTTTTTGTCTTATCCATGTCATCCATGTCAGCTAGAAGTTTAAAATCTGAGTCCAAAACTAAGCACCCAAGATTCAGAGAATGGAAAGATAAATGTCCTTGCAAGTCTCTCAGAGACCCTGCCTAGAATAAAGGAAATCTCAACAGAAAACGAAGCGAAATAAGACAAATGTCAGACTCTTTACTGTTCTCTGACTTCCTTGGTTCTCCACCAAATCTTGTTTCTTTCTTTTGCTTTTTTTTTTTTTTTTTTTTTTTTTTTTTTTTTTGAGACAGGGTTTCTCTGTGTAGTTCTGGCTGTCCTGGAACTCACTCTGTAGACCAGGCTGGCCTCGAACTCAGAAATCCGCCTGCCCCTGCCTCCCAAGTGCTGACCATTCCATGTGTTCTTTGACACTTAGATATTGTTTATAGTGCATCCAGTAATGTGCATCCTCAGCTCTCTCTCTTTGCCACTCACACCCCTCAGCCTCAGCAACCTCCTGAAGTCGTGTTCCTTTGTCCTTCTTCTCCCTTTCCCTCCCTCCTTCTTCCTTTCTTTCTCCCTTCCCTTCCTCACCTTCCTACTCCTTCCTCTCTCCAGATGTCCCACTCTAACCCACTGAATCCAACTAATGCTGCCTGTTGGAATGTTGACCAAGTAGTCATAGCTACAGGGGTTCCTGAGTGCAATGATCGTATCATGTCCAGAAAAAGCAGTTCACAGTACTCCTGTCCATCTCCCAGCCCTTAAATTCCTCCTACTTTCTGTTTACTACCCTACCATAAATCTTTAGATCAGGGCTGGGGATATAACTCACTGGTATGTCCCATGCCTAGCATACTTCAAGCCCCAGACTCTGTCACCAGCATGAACAAAATGTGCATATAAGGAAAACAAGTAAAAATCCTAATATAAAAAGAGTGAAGAGACCACACACACATGTGCACAGAGATCAATGGAGCCAAGACCAAGAAGCCCAGAGCTACAGGGATCTTTGTCTTACCCTCAAATGCCAGTTTCCTGGAGACTCTGAGTGCCTGGAATGGGTAAAGGGGCTTGCCACCAAGCCTGACCACCTGAGTCCCTGAGACAGTAGAAAGAACACACTGACTCCTGTAAGTTGTCCTCAGACCTCCACTCAGGTTCTATGGCATGGGCACCCTTGTGCCATGGGTGCCCGCCCACAAAATTATTCCTAGATCTTAATGAGTATAATAAATGAGTCACACTGAAACATGAATGGGAGTCTAGCCCATGGCCCAAAACCACTTTGTGACTAACTTAATATAGCAAGAGTTCAGCCTGAAACCATAGCATGAAAATAGAGATCTGCCATGCATGCAGCAGTCCTGACAATAATGCTGGTCACATAGGACTCTGTCATCCTGCTGGCCAGGTGCTCTTACAGGGGGAAGTAAGAGAAACATACTTGCAGAGGTGAACTGTCTCCTCTAGGCTGTTCAGTTTTCTCAGGGGTCTGTTTATTTTTACATGCTGATTTAGTGTTCTTAATGCTCAAGGATGTCTTAAATCTCTGGACAGCTGGGTACAGGTACCTGTTTTTGGAGTCCTAGCAACATTGCTGTCTTCCAGAACTGAGTTTTTAATATCTGTGCTAGAAGTCAAAGGAAGATTCCAGTAAATCCGGGAATGCTGCATGCCCTATTGATATTGCAGCTTTTGGAAATGGTGCTACTGTAAAGTGTTTGACAAAGTATCTGATTACTTATGTTGTATTTTAGTAATTCTTAAGCCTTTACATTGTTAACTATTTTAAAACTTTATTAAGTCTAAAAAATTATTTTTTTCTGAAATGTTCTTTTAACTTTTTTTTTTGATTTTTTTTTATTGTATATATTCTATATTTACAATTCATTTCCCTTTTTCTGGTTCCCCACCCCCAAAGGTCCCACATGTCCTTTTCCCTCCCCCTGCTCCCGCATCCACCCCCTCCCATTTTACTGTTCTTTTACTCTCCCACAATGATGTTTTGGTCCATTCTAGCACCAGTGTCCACTCCTTTCTTCTTGTGAGACATCACTTGATATGTGATTTGTGTCTTTGGTGTTCCAAGCTTCTAGGCTAATATCCACTTATCAGTGATTGTATACCATGGGTATTCTTTTGAGACTGGGTCACCTCACTTAGTATGACATTCTCCAGCTCCATCCATTTCTCTAAGAATTTCATGAATTCATTGTTTCTAATGGCTGTATAGTACTCCATTGTGTATATATACCACATTTTTTGTGTCCATTCCTCTGTTGAGGGACATCTGGGTTCTTTCCAGCTTCTGGCTATTATATATAAAGCTGCTATGAACATAGTGGAGCATGTATCCTTATTGCATGCTGGTGAATCTTCTGGGTATATTCCCAGGAGTGGTATGGCTGGGTCCTCCGGAAGTATCACGCCCAGTTTTCTGAGGAACCGCCATACTGATTTCCAGAGTGGTTGTACCAGCTTGCAGTCCCACCAGCAGTGGAGGAGTGTTCCTCTTTCTCCACATCCTCGCCAACACCTGATGTCTTCTGAGTTTTTAATCTTAGCCATTCTGACTGGTGTGAGGTGAAATCTCAGGGTTGTTTTAATTTGCATTTCCCTAATGACTAGTGATGTTGAACATTTTTTAAGGTGTTTCTCAGCCATCCGAATTTCTTCAGGTGAAAAGACTCTGTTTAGCTCTGTACCCCATTTTTGGATAGGGTTATTTGGTTTTCTGGGGTCTAACCTCTTGAGTTCTTTGTATACATTGGAGATTAGCCCTCTGTCGGATGTGGGGTTGGTGAAGATTTTTTTCCCAATTTGTTGGTTGCCGATTTATCCTTTTGACAGTGTCTTTTGCCTTACAGAAACTTTGTAGTTTTATGAGGTCCCATTTGTCTATTCTTGCTCTTAGAGCATAAGCAATTGGTGTTCTGTTCAGGAATTTTTCCCCTGAGCCAATGTCCTCAAGGGTCTTCCCCAGTTTCTTTTCTATTAGTTTTAGTGTGTCTGGTTTTATGTGGAGGTCTTTGATCCACTTGGAGTTGAGCTTAGTGCAAGGAGATAAGAGTGGATCAATTCTCATTCTTCTGCATGTTGACCTCCAGTTGAGCCAGCACCATCTGTTGAAAAGGCTATCTTTTTTCCACTGGATGTTTTCAGCTCCTTTGTCGAAGATCAATTGGCCATCGATGTGTGGGTTCAATTCTGGGTCTTCGATCCTATTCCATTGATCCGCTTCCCTGTCACTGAACCAATACCATGCAGTTTTTAATACCACTGCTCTGTAATATTGCTTGAGGTCCGGGATATTGATTCCCCCAGAAGTTCTTTTGCTGTTGATGATAGTTTTAGCTATCCTGGGTTTTTTGTTATTCCAGATGAATTTGAGAATTGCTCTTTCTGGTATTACTAATTTGGTAATTTTTAGAATTTAAAGAAAAAGTAATATTTATTCAAAGATTATGCCATAAAGTAAAAATTCCTTTCTTTACTGTTTTCCTGTTTTTTTTTTTGTTTGTTTTTGTTGTTGTTGTTTTTTATCTCTTACTGTGTCTTCATGAGAATGCTGTGTGCATGCGGGTACATGTGTCATAGTACATTTTCAGAGGTCAGAGGACCACATCCTGAAGCTTAGTTTCTCTGTCACCTTTATGTGAGTTTTGGGATTGAGTTCATATCACCAGGCTCATGCAGTAAGTGCCTTCAAGGCTTAGCCGTCTGGCTCTGCTGCCTTTCCCTTTTGATCTCAGGTTTTTCCTTATCTAAGAATATAGAGATCTACTTAAAGATTTGTTCAAAGATAAAGAAGACTAAGGCTCGTTGGCTTAGTGATCTAGCCCTTTAACAGCTTATATTAACATGTTATTTTTTTATCTAATTTAAATATATATTGAAACTACAGATTCTATCCCATTGTATTTGCTTTGTGCTGTTAAAATAGAGCAAGGCTTACAAATGCTATTCCCGGAATTTCAAATAATTGCCTTCTCACTGAGTAAGCTCCATTCAGCATCCACAGCCCTGTTGTGGATGCAGTCTGATTATTACATGTTGACAAGGTCATATATCTATTAATTGGACTGGAGATGGGATACAAAATTGCTGTAATTATTGTAATTTCCCAGCTAATTGCAGGGTTGGTAGTGAATATTTTACTTCTGCATAATGAAAACCAGTATTCCATCAGAAGTTGTTTTATAGGGTATCAGGCATTTTGTTTTATATCTTTGGTGATTTTTGCCCAACACGTATCGATCCAGCCCAAATGCCACCACGTTCACAGGCTCAGGGTGAACAGTTCTTAGCTTTCTCTCCACTCTGGTTGCTGTGCCTCTGACACTGTTTGTTTATAAATTGAGCGTTCTCCTTCCAGTCCTATAGCAAAGGTTGGATGATCTTAGCAAATGGGAAGAGGACTCTGGTACCTCGCATCTTAACCCATACCTGTTTGAGCTACTCCCTGAGATGAGTGTTTTAGAGAAGTGAACACCTACGGTTTATGGGTTCTGCTTTTGAGTGTAGAACTAAGTTAATTATGGTTGAGTGTGCTTAGTGCTGCATTATGGGCTTATGTAATGCACTTGCTCCAATACTAATGCGTTATTGAAGCTAGGCTGGCCTCCCATGGTGGGAACTACCTTGCCATTTTAAAAATAATGGATTGTACATAGAGTGATTGCATTGTCGAGGTGTGGGGGAGAGAGGTGTTGTGTTAACCAGGGGCTGCTGGGAGCTCGCGATAGAGATGGTAAGAGCAAGATGATGCCTGTTCCCTGATGAAATACAAACTGGGGGAGCAGGTGAAAATTGCCAAACCTAATGAGCGATTTGGCAGATATGAGACAGGCTGTCAGGCGATGGCAGCTAGCTGCCTGCATCACATTGTTCGTTCCAAAGGATGATGTTTAAATACCACAAGGAGAAAAAAAAAAAACCTATCTTTTCCTAGTGATAATTTGGTATTGCAAAGAAGTGTGCTTGCTTTATTTTTGAGGTTTCCATTTCACAACCAGCAATCAAAATATGGCGATTTGGGTTGTAGAGCATTTTCATATCTGCCTGGTTATGTGTCTCATCTATTAAAAAAAGGAATAAAATACATTTAGCATGCTTTACAAGACACACTAGGCTTCAAAGCATACAGGTAAGGCAGAGGTGTCCAGTGCGTCACCGGATGGCAGCTGCTCATCTGTGATCCCAGTGAAAATCTTCGAAATTATATTGCAGCCTTATCAGGGTACTGTGCTGTTGGTACCCAGGAAGCACTGAGAGATGTCTACATGGGGCTGCCTTCCCCCCACTGAGGCTATGGACAATGTGTTGTTTGAAGGATGTTTGAAGATCTCAGGCTTTTAAAACATGCAGCCCTACAGGAAAATTCCCATGTTGTTTTTCCTGTGTCTATCACTTAGCAACAGGCTCAATGAGTTAAAATAATGTGTGTTTAAGGCACAACTATAGCTTAGGCCCTTAAATCTAAGAAAAAAATCATTGCTGGAAATGTACAGTGGCAGACAGTGCATAAATGACAAAACATCTTTATTGGTTAATTGCCACATTTCCAGATAACTTGATTTGAATGTACCTTTGTACTTCCTGGCTGGCATCAGTTTTTCAAAGTCATTTTTAGGTAGAATGAATATTAGAGTCTTGCTTTTATTTATGTCTGTGTGAGGTACCTTTGCTTGTTGCTTTAGTGGACTTGTACAAGCTTAGTATGTCTTCTTCCACAGAGCTATACTCTAGTCTCAAAGTGCTTAAGTTAACACACACACACACACACACACACACACACACACACACACAAGCATCTTATAATGTAAAGATGCTTTGCACTGAGTGTGAGTAGTATATATAAAGATATTTGCATTGTGTGTGATCAACAGTCCATAGCGTGAAAAACATTGTCTTCTTGTGCCTTGAGCCAACACATGTAACTCTGGCCTTGTAGACCATTCTGGTTCTCCTTAGGACAGACTGACCTGGTGGGATTCAGGTCACATGTAGGGTCTCCATGCCTTGACATATATTCCTGAGAGGAACCATAGATTTCTTCAGAAGTTGCCTACCATGAGCTTCAGATTTCTTTCACTGACAAGCATCAAAGATAACTAGTGTCCATAACTCATCAAATTATTTATTCCAGCTCATGGATTTAGTTCACAACTATCTCATCTTGCTGCTTGGGCCTGTGGGTCTCACTGTGAATCATGGCAGGAGTTCAGTGAATGCTTTATAACTGCCAGGAGAATCCTGGGTTAGGGTCTTATATTACCTTTTGAGGGCTCACTCCCTAATGGCCTGTCTTCCTCCATTCAGTCTCTGCTTCTAGAAGGTTCTAACACTTTCTTGCAGTGCCAGTGAACCTCAACTGCATCTTATGGCTTCCAGGGGACATTTCTCATACAAATTGTAGTTCCCACAGACAGACCCTCATCTTCCTTCCCCATAAAGAGTCTTAATTATGTATGATTACATGATGCCTGGTGAGCACAGAAGTCCGGGAGCATAGTAGGGTGCTCAGATGTGCTGCAGAAAACCTCTGTAGGAAATAGATGTTTCATAATAAAAGTCTTTCAGCATTCTGTATTTGATGTGTTCTTTCAACATCTTCATACTTATGTTATTTGAAAACTGAACTAAATCTAGAATTGCCTTTGCAACTGCCCCTAACCCCCGCTGTTTCCTCATTGGTTCTTAAATCCCATCCTGCTGTGAGTTCCCTCATTGGCCTCCTTCCTTCAATTCTCTCTGAAAGGTCTGGGATGTATCTGCACTCTACACCATCTGTTCTAGGGCTTCACAGCTGCATGTATTTGCACCCTACACACCATCTATTCTAGGACTCTACAGCAGCATGAATCTGCACCTTACACACCATCTGTTCTAGGACTCCACAGCTGCATGTATCTGCACCCTACAGACCATCAATTCTAGGGCTCCACAGCTGCATGTATCTGCACCCTACACAGCATCTATTCTAGGACTCCATAGCTGCATGTATCTGTATCCTACACACCATCTATTTTAGGGCTCCATAGCCGCATATATCTGTACCCAACATACCGTCAATTCTAGGGCTCCACAGCTGCATGTATCTGCACCCTACACACCTGTGTGTTCTAGGCCTCCACAGCTGCTTTCCTTTATTTCCTCAGCCTTTTCTTTTGTTTTTCAAGACGTGTAGCCCTGGCCATCCTTGAAGTCACTCTGTAGACTAGGCTGGCCTCAAATGCAGAGATTGGCTGCCCCTGCCTGCAGAGTGCTGGGATTAGAGGTATAAGCCACCACGCCTGGTTGAAGTGTCAGATGGCAAGCACAGCTGTCACAGGAGTGACCTAGCACCTTGCAGTTGTACTGCTGTCTGCTAGGTGTCTGTTTTGCCTTTGTAGTAGTTGCCTATTAATAATTTGATATATGTATCTATATCAATATCCAAGTATTTAGATATACACACTGTAACTATACATTCATAAATGTGCTTATGTCTAAGTATATACACAAAGCTGACAATGAGAGTATGTGTGGAAAGGGTTTATAAGTAGCGAGGATAATGATTTTTTTTTTAAAGTTAATTCTCATGTTTAAAGATGGAAAATTACAACTGGATCAGTCAGGGTAGCTTGGACCAACAGCGATCTGGAAAAGTCCGTGACCGAAGGGTGTCTCAAAGCTCTGCTAGGTTATGCCTCCCTATTATCACACTTAATTAAAATGTCATTGTGGGCTGATCCATTGGCTGGGATTTGTTACTTAAATCTGCCGGAACAGTATTTATTTTAAATATAGAGTTTGCGATAATGAATTGGAAAAGGATATTATGTTGCTTGGCAGTGATATTTCAGCCTGAAGATTTATGACTTAGAACAAGGAAGAGCAGCAGCTGGTGATTAGTTAGATTAATAGTGCATGGATCTCTAGTAAGAATTCTTAGCCCAAATGGTTATGGTTATGTTTTAACTGGAGCAAGTGGGTTGTGAAAGGGAGACACAAACAAAATCCCCAGTGAATCAAAACTCAGGAGAACAACACCATTCTGGCTTCTGATCTGTAGGCAAGGCTAGGGCAGGGTCTTGGTGATAAGGAGCCAGGAGGTTGTTTTGGTCAGAGAAGTGATCTCCTTTTAGCTCCTCTTTAAAGGGAGGGAGTCTTTTCTCTTTTAAGTTGATAACCCTGTGTATATGCTTCTTTCTTTTATGTGTGAGACAGGGCCTCGTGTTGCTCATACTGGCCTGAGGCTGACTTTGAACTGAATATCCTTCTGCCTCCCCACCCTCCCAAGTGCTGGGATTATAGGTACAGGCTTCCATGCCTTTTCATATGTTTTTGTCTATAGATATACACTTCTAATAAAGTTTAAATTTTAAATTAGACATAGTAAGACATCGTCTCAGTTACTGTTCTGTTGCTGTGAAGAGTCCCTAGGACCAAGGAAATTGTCATAAAAGAAAGCATTTAATTGTAAGCCTTGCTTACAGTTTTAGAGGGTTAGTCTGTGTTCATTATGGTGGGAAGCTGACAGGACTTAGCCGAGAGATTTACACTTTTATTTATAGACAGCTGGGTAGACAGGCAGGCAGAGGAGAGGCTGCAGACAGACAAAGAGACAGAGAGATTGAGCCTGGTGTTGGACTTTTGAAACCTCAAACCCCTAGGGATCCTTCTCAAAGAGTTCCACTTCCTGGTGACTAAACATTAAAAAATAAGAGCCTATCATGGCCGTTCTCATTCAAATCATCACAGACATTAACAGTAATTAGCAATAACAATTGCTAATAATAATAACAATAATTGCAATAATGTGATCTGTGATGATTTGTATATACTCGGCCCATATAAAGCACTATTAGGAGGTGTGACCTTGTTGGAGTAGGTGTGACCTTGTTGAAGTAGGTGTGGTCTTGTGGGTGTGGGCTATAAGACCCTCATCCTAGTTCCCTGGAAGCTAGTATTCTGGTAGCAGCCTTCAGATGAAGATGTAGAACTCTCAGTTCCTCCTGCACCATGCCTGTCTGGATGCTACCATGTTCCTGCCTTGATAATGGACTGAACCTCTGAACATGCCCCAATTAAACATTGTCCTTATAAGACTTGCCTTGGCCATAGTAGCTGTTCACAGCAATAAGACCCTAAGATACAATGTAACTATATATATATATATATATATATATATATATATATATATATATGACATGGTATCCTTGTCCATATACCTTGTTGTCCTCTCCTAACTCCCTACATTGATTATTTTTCTCTTTGCTCTAGGAGAAAAAGAGTTGACAAAAGACAACTCAAGAAAGGAAGGGTTAATTTTTGGCTAAAGGTCAAGGGATGCAGCCCATCAGAGCAGGCAAAGCATGAATGCTGGATTATTGGACAACTGGTTTCCATTATAGTCACAAGAGAGCAAATGATCAGAAGTGGGTCTGGTTCTTGAACAATCAGCCCCCATTATTCCTTCCATCCTGGTGCATGTGTACCCCTGGGAGGTTTCATCTACTAAAGATATTGAGGTACTACTGGGGACTAAGTGTCTAAATATATGATTCCAGGGGTGTGTGGATATCATATCCAAACCACAATAGTCCAAACACCCACAGATTGTGTGGGTGTTACTATATTCACAGTTTAACACAGCACTTCTGTTGTACACATGCTGGCACCCATTCATGCACCCAATCATGAATGGATATAATCCCCAGGATCTCACTCATGCTCAACAAATGTTTCAGTATGATTCCCCTGACCCTGCTACATGGACGTAGCCATTATTCCCCCCTGATCAGTGCTGCCTGTACACCAGTGAACTCTTGGACAGGGTGCACAGCAGCTCTTGGGTTGGTCATTTTAAATATGTGAGAAGGAGAACAGTGGCAGTGAGGGGCTAACCATGGAGTGTTTCACTTATGATTTGCTTTATTTAGATGAGCGCCATGGAGCGCTGTTTTATGAGAAACAGAATTCTGACCATTGTTATATAATTCTGTTTGATTGGTTAAAAAATACTCTGGTGAAAAAGATGTTTGTTCCCTTTTTAGCTTGTTTGTATCATTAGAAAAATTTCATGATAAATACTCACATTTGTACTGCATGAAATATTGATTAGGAAAATTGTGTATAGGCTGCGAATACTGAACCGTGGGGCTGTTTCACCATCCTGGTTGGTCTGCACTTGGCTTCTACTTCCTTGTGGGTCCTGTTAGCTCAGCAGGTGGGAATCCTCTCTACTGATGACCCTTGCTTCAGGGGCCATTCTTTACCTAGTTCAACCCTTTCTACTTTTGATTTCTTAGGATAGAGAGGAGTTGGATCCATGGGCATTTTCTAGCTTTTAAAGAATCGATTTTCTCGATTATTGCGCCTGCATTTTGAGCTAATTTTGTGCCTATCTCTAGAGCATGCTGGGTTTTGTTTTGTTTTGTTGTTTTTTGTAAGCACTTGCCCCTTGGGAGAGGCATAAGCCCTTGAGGCCAGGAGTTCAAGATTAGTCTCAGCAGCATAGGAAGACCATGTCTCAAAAGGTGTAGAAAGAATGCTACTTTTCTTGTTTGTGTGCCAGCTGGCTCCAAACTCCACAGTGCTGAAGTTAAGGTTCTTCCTCTCAGCTCTTAAGACTAGCAGAGCAGTGTCCTTGAACAGGGATTGTGATGGTTTTCAAGGGCAGCACCATCAACCACTGTTCACGTCACCAGGGTCCCAGGTTATACGCGATCAGTCAGTTTCACTGACCAAATTCCTTTAATGTGGATTATTATTTTAAACATGGAAGATTTTCTTTAAAAGGGCATTCTCTGGACGCCATTGTTATATATTTAATATTTTTGTAAATTGTCTAAGACTTTAAATTTATATGAGAACTTCATAACTTTTTGAGGTATAACCTGGCCTCTGACTTCTGTAGTCTCAGATGACCTTGAATTTCTCACCCCGAAGCACCCATCTCCCTAGTGCTTATAACACATGGAAGCTGGAAATTAAAGGTGGGGCTTTGAGCATGCCAGGCACCTTACCAGCTGAGCTGTAACCCCCGTGCACACCCATCTTCCTGCATCTGTGTCTTGAATTAACTAGTGCTTCTGTAAGAACTCTGTTAACATGGACAATTGAGACTTTTAATTAGGAAATAAACCCACTGAAAGCCTGTCTCAGCGGTATTCTGCCTTACTTTCCTGTCTTCTGACTCCAGTCACTCTGTACATTAGCAAGGCGTATACATTGCCAAATTTGGATTCACGGTCTTATGTTTTATTGCTTCCGAGAAGTTTGATTTGTCTGTGGGCTTATATTTGTGGCTGCTGTTCCTGACCAGCTTTAAAAATGAAACAGTAGAAATAAATACGTGAGCTGAACAAAGTGAGTATGTCAGAAATGCAGGTTTTTTCAGGCATTTCCTGTGAGTGGGGACTCTCAGGGTACTTCTCCTGGGTAAGTAGCAGGGCCTCTACAAGGCCTCTTTGCCTATCATAAAGATAAGTAAAATATGCTGTTTGTTTTTAGCCTTTCATGCAGGTTTGTCTGGGATTGGAGTTCTATACCCTTCAGTTTCCAAAAGCTCAAATTTTATGTGTGTGCTATCTAATCTGTGTTACAATTTTGCCATTTGTTTGTTTGTTTTAAGACAGATTCTATTGTATTCTATTCTTGACTCAAACTCTGTAGCGAAGGTTGACCTTGAATTCTGACTCCTTCCTGTCTCTGCATTGGGATTTCAGGTGTGCCATACACACCTGACTTATTTCAGCACTGAGGATTAAACCCAGGATTTTTGTGTGTTCTGTTTTGGTAAAACGTAGAGTTATGTGTATCTTAACTCTTTGTGACCCCATTCATTGTACCCAGATTTTGAGTGTAACGTTGGTTTCTACAGACCATTCCATTTTGGAGGTACCTGGACTAAATTTAGCATGTATCGGTGGGAGAGGAGGAGAGAGGAGGGTCTTGTTAAAGGTGAATGGGTGGATGGATGAATAAATTGCTGGCAATGCGATATTCATTGGGTAAAGAAGGTAAGGGACACAGTGTCTTACCAAGAAACATGACTCTGTTTAGCATCAGTACCTCTTGCCTTCATCCTGTCTTTTCTGCTTTGTACATCGCTCCTAACATGCTAAGCCTACACACTTCTTAAATTGTAAAGTAAATGTGAACTGGGATTATAAAGATACGGGCTGCATTCTGGGAACCTGTCAGACTTTTCTGACGATTGATCTTTCTGGGTGATTTCACAGAATAGTAACAGGAGCATTTGCTTCCTGAGCTCCAAGGGGCAGGCCGCAGTCTTTTCCCTGATGAGAAGGGAAGGAGTCTCTTTTCCTTTGGTTTGTTTCTTGTGATTTCACTGTTATGTCAATAAAATATTTAACTTATTTTATTTTTCCTCCTTTAATTGAGTGGATATGTGTTGGTCTGAAATGGTCTCCCTTCCTGGTGTGTTCTGCACAATTCTCATGATTAAGTTTTATGGTGCCGAGTACCATTGCTTCTCGGTAGACTCTCTTTCTTTGCTCTTTTACGAATGCAAACATGAAAGGAATGTGGTTTGTCAAAACATTGTCTAATCTTTTCAGATCTATTCCATTTGGGGCATGATAATTCATAACCACACTTTGCTTTAGAGACTAAAGTTGTGAAATATGAGGTTTCAAAGAGTTTTGAGTTTGGGGACATTTTTCCATCAAAGAAGAGTAGCGTTCTCTGGATGCCCTGCCTCCTGTGTATTGTGGGATTGGTAATTGAAAGGCAATTGCTTGGAATACATTAATTCTAATTAACTTTTCAGCATACACTTTTTAATCTACTACTTCCTGGTATATTAGAGTCAGGGCACATATTACTATGTTATTGTCATTATTATTATTATTTCAAATAGGTCTCATACATTGCCTGCTGGCCTTAAACTTGCTGTGTAGCCACAGATGGCCTGAATATTCATTCTCTCTCTCTCTCTCTCTCTCTCTCTCTCTCTCTCTCTCTCTCTCTCTCATTCTCATGTAACAGGCCTGGACCACCCACTCAGTTTAAGTGGTGCTTAGGATCAAACCCAGGACTTGGGCATGTGAGGCAAGCCCTCTACCAACTGGAGGCACATCTCTAACCCTGTCTCCTGTTAATTATGATGCATCACAGTTTACTGTATACATGATATCAATGTGCTACAAACTAACAAAAATGTTGTTAGTTGATGAGCATTTGTATTGGTTATAGTTTCATCTGTTTGTTTATGATAAAAAAACATTGCCAGAAACAACTGTTAGAAGAAAGCATTCTTGTTGGCCTATAACTCTATAGGTAGGGCAAGGCATAGTACTAGTCAGCAGCTATAGCAGGAAGCTGGAGAGCATATATCCATTCACATGTAGGAAGGGGAGAGAGAGAGAGAGAGAGAGAAACACCTTCAGAAGAGACAGACACATATACATATTCATGGAGAGAAGAGAGAAACTCAGAGAGGGACTGACATACACACAGTGAAGGGGAGAGAGAGAGAGAGAGAGAGAGAGAGAGAGAGAGAGAGAAAGAGGCACATATCCACAGAGAGAGACAGAGACAGACACATATACACAGAGAGAAATAGATAGACTTACACACACACACACACACACACACACACACACAGAGAGAGAGAGAGAGAGAGAGAGAGAGAGAGAGAGAGAGAGAGAGAGAGAGAGAGCACAGTCTGGAAATGGGGTAAGATAATAAACCTTCAAAATGAATCCTAGGTAACAGGCTTTTCCTGTTAAATTAAATTAAAAAAAAAAAACTGCAGGAAAGGAAAATATAAGTTTAAACTATGAAAAAGGAGCAGTTTTATGGGTATCTGATCAGATGTGGATTTTGACATCAGCCATGCCAGCTCATAGGTATGGGAGAAAATTCAGTCTGCATTTCATTATTAGCATGCTTTGTTAGGCCCCTGGAGACCTGTACAGATTCTAGCCCACCTACCAGTCCTCTGGACTCTTGGGGTACTCTTCTTTTTCTTTTAAAGCTACAGTCTCAAAATGCAGGCCAGGACACCACTGATAGCTTCAAGTGGCCTAAAATTTGGAATCCTTCTGCTTCAGTTTCCATTGGGTTTCCATTAAAAGTCTATGCCATTAATCCCAGCTCAGAGTTTTAATTAATTATAGTGTTGTTTAAATCTTCTTTAAAATTACTTTGTATGGCATATGGATAAATTATGGTGACCTCCTCTGCTGTGTTTAGTAACCAGTAAGAGAATCTAGACAGCTGGATAAAAAACAAACCAACAGAGACAGTGTGTCCAAGTAAACCAAAATTAATGTATAAGTATGCGCTCACTATAAATACTTCTGCTTCTGGGAATTCATTTTTCTCACAAGTTATCAACTTGATCCATGGTAGCTCTCAGCCTTCTGGTGTTTTAGCTTTTGTATGTGAGCAAGCATATATGAAGAGGGAACACATACATATGAAACCAGACACCCAGGTTAGGATTACATACCGATCATAGAGAAATCCAGAGTACAGGGTTGCACATTGATCACTGGGACACCCAGGTCAGGGTTGCACACCTATCACTGGGATATCCAGCTCAGGGTGCACACCAATCCCTAGGACATCCAGGTCAAGGTGGCACACTGATCATTGGGTCACCGGGTAAGAAGATTGCATACTGATCACTGAGACACACAAAGTAGGGTTGCCCCCCACTCTCTAGCTATTAGTACCATTCTCACAATGTTGGTGGATTGCCACTGGGAAAGAATTGCAACATTTTTCCTTTCTTTTGTTTGGTATATAATAGAAACAAAATTTTTCTTACTTTACTATTTATTATTATTATTTACATTCTACTGTTTGTTAATTTACCAACCATCAAGAAGTGAATTATCAGAAAAAACACTTTTGTAATATTTGATCACAGATACTAAGTTGATGACTTTGACTGAATTATTAGATAAGTTTCTAAATTAATGAAGTTTTTGTCTGGGAAAGTTGGTTGGGTAACAATATTGGGTGTCTCATAGGACTGCAGTACCATTCAGTGTAGATTAAGAGCTTTCCTTACACATTTCTTATTCTATTAAAAAAACCACTCCTATCATAAAGATAATACAAAATGCTCCATTGTTATCAAAGCTGGTAAACATTTAAACCTTAAATTAGCTATGCAATATATAGTAATTCCAGTATCCTTTTCTCAAGATTAACTTTTAAAGTTCAAGGCCAATAAAGAAAGCATCAAGTTACCTAGAACATAGTACCGATCTCATGAGCAGAATTATAGACCAGCCCTCTCTGCTTCCGCTCTAAAAGTCACAAGCTAAGATTGAACCATGAACCCAAGTGCCCTCTGTGTTACAGTCAAAACAAACAAACAAACAAACAAACAAACAACAAACCAAACAGGAGGTAAGGGAGGATATCCAGCTGTTCTTAAGGAGGTTGTACTGTTACTTTTCTTCCTGCTGTGTGGAGACACCTCACAAAAGCAACTTAAGGAAGGAGTGGTTTATTCTGGATTAGTTTGGCCAGTATAGTCTATCATAGTAGGGTGTGTGTTCACAGGAGCTTGAGGCAGCCCCTCACGTTGCCTCTGCAGTCAGGAAGCAGAGAGAGGCATCCTGGTATTCACTGTCCTTTTCATTCAGTACACGATGCTAGCCCAGAAGAAGGTCCTACTCACACTTAAGGTAGGTCTTTCTGCTTCAATTAACTTGATCTAGAAGCTTGCTTGCAGACATGCCCAGAGGTTTGTCTCCAAGCTGATTATAGAGCATGTCAAGTAGATAATAAATTTAACCATTACAAAGGGCTTTCCTTTTGAATGAAGACCTAAGCATGCATGGGGTCCTCTGTGTGCCCTGAGATGCCCAGAGGCTTTATCTAAACTACAGTCTCCTAACTCTGGGTGATTCTTTGTGTGATGATTGTCAGCTCATCCTTGCTATAGGGAAATAAGGAGGCATATTAGAAATCTGTACTAATGTAGATAAATTTCATAAAATCAGACAAGATTGATGACTGACCCTACTTAATTCAGAATAAAGGAAGAGAATCTAATTTTTCTATTTCTCCACACCCCGTTTGCTACGATAAAAATGGCATTATCTTTTGAATCATTTCCAATGAAATGATTTTCAATATTGTTGTCTTTGTGACATTTGAACAATTAGAATGCATTTCTTAAGCCTACTGGAAATGCCACAATGCTTTTTCTTGTTTTCGATTTTTCCCCCCAGTGGTTCTTTCTGCTTGTTGCCTAGGAAACCACTATTGGGTTGAATTCTTTTTGCTTGGTTGTCAGGCTGCCAGAGTGATAGGTAAAGTTGTTTAGATTTACTGGTGTAAAACTGCTACTTAAATATTAGAAATATTTCATCAATATTAAAGCACTTTATCTCTCCAATTAAAGAGCGGCCGACTCTGATGCATTTAGCATACTAAACAGAGGATTGTTAACCGCTTTGATTATGACTGGAACTTTATTTTGAGGCAGATTTATGATAACATTTGTATTATCACAGTGGGTTAGTGCTAAATATAGCACCTTGATAAACTCATATGTAAATGTTTGTTTATTTCTTTAGGGAGTCTAGCTATGAGCTGTGATTTCCCAATGTGTGAATATAAACATAAAATATGTCACAAAAATTCCATTAGATGTTAGGAAATTTAGGTTCTCCTCTGTTCCCTGTATTCTTTTCTTTCTTTCTTTTTAAAAAATATATTCATTTTATTTTATGTGTGAGTATTTTTGCTTGAATGTATGGGCATAATGGACGTATTTAGTTCTCTCAGAAGTCACAAAAAGGAATCAGACACCCTGGTAGTCAAGCTGCAGATGACTATGAACTACCATGTGGGTGCTGGGAATTGAACCTGGGTCCTCTGCAAGAGCAACAAGTGCTCTTAAACACTAAGCCATCTCTGCACCCCCTTTCCCTGATTTCCTTAAGGATTTCATCTTTAAAGTTTCAAAGCAAAGTTGAAAGAAATGATCACCTTTGATTGTGTCCTGTATGATCATGATAAGAGGTTAATACAGTTGAGAGAGTATCAAACCATAGTCTTGAGATTATACTTTCATTGTGCTAAGTTAGCTAGTCTGCAGAATTACCAGAGTCTTAAATTCAGAGAGACGTGTGTCTAAACAGCAGAGTCATCACTATCCTCTCATAGCCTCTGAGCTTTGAACTGAGGCCAAAGGGACTTGAGTGAAACAAGCCCTAACAGTGGCTTCTGTATGGGGCAGTCCTGCTACTCAGGGCAGAATCTGACGACTTGCTAAAAAACACAGAATTTTAGATCCACTGTAAGCCTTTGGCATTGGAATCTGTATTCTTAGCTGGATCCCCAGGCCTGACCTGTAGTATATGTCAGCATATTGGATGCTCACTGGAGATGACCACAGTACTTGTGAGAACATGCCTAGACTCACCATACACTAAATCCTTAATACTTCTGGCTATTGTCCTGAAGCCAAGCATTTCATGAAATATGCTCTGATCCTCTTTATAACAAACTAGTGAAACACACACACACACACACACACACACACACACACACACGATAAGGATCCTTTTCCTTCAGTATGGCACTCTTCCTTTATCAAGTCTCCTAGCAAGGCAAAATAAGCCTCTGTTGTTTTTCAGTTTTACCTAACAGGAAACTCTCTCACTCTTAATTCTTTCCCATAGACCTCCTTTCTTTCGGTCAAGAATGTGTATGTATATTCAAACCCCAGTTGGGCCATGTGCTGAAAGTTTCTGTCTTCCCTATTCCGTTACTGTGGGGTCTGCTGAAATGCATTTGCTATATGGCTGCCCTTTGGTGATGACTTCCATGTTGGGAATTTGTGAACAAGGTCAGGGCCTAGAGTTGGGGGATTCTGACCCCACTCTTGTTGGGTGGGAGGCTATCTTTGTTCTGATGGCGGAGACATGAATTTGTCTCCACAGTCACTTGGACATTAACTCTAGTCAGGAGTTCTTATTCTTCTAATACCAAACTTCCCTACCTAAAATAAGAAGAACTTTAGCTATTTTTTTTTTTTAGTCTTGCTCTGAGGAATTCCTATTAGCACATTGAAAGATCCCTCACATTCTTAACCGTAGTGTCTAGCTGGCGTCAGTGTCCTATCCGTGATTGCCTGTTATGGATGCAAAGGATGTGTTAACATGTCCATTACTCCTCCCTTAAGGAGAAAAATGACTGCATTAGATTATCAGTGAGCCCTCTCTACCCATTGAAGGTAATACACATAGACATACAGCCATATGCTTCAGGACTGAGAAGCCTTGCTCACGGCATGGAGTAACTGCCTGGTGCCAAACAAGCTTATTACCAGCCAGCATGCACATGGTGCCACCGTGAGGAATTGATCCAAAAGTGGAACATGCAAGATAGGAACACGGACAGCGTGTGTCCTGTTCTCCCCTTATAAACTAGTGCTTCCTTTCCCATCATCCCTTATGCCATTTACGCCAGTCCCTCGGTGACACAGTGTGCAGTGGTTCTTTGTAATCCTCTTCTCCTCACTGAAATCTGTTTGCTCCCAGCAGCTAGTTGAGTGACTCCTGTATAGTGAGTCCTCGGGCTGTTTTAGTGAAGATTCATTTTTGACAAAAATTCCATCTGTGACCCCAAAAAAGAGTAGAGATTTGGGCTGGAGTGTATTGCATTGCATTTGCCTAAGCAGGTTTGAAGCCTAGAGTCCATCCCAGCACCACAAAAATTAATTAACTCATAACAATAACAACAAGAGATTGTGGATGCTACACAGTGGAGATTTAAGTTAAGTCTGCCTCCGGGAAGCAATTGATAAGAAACATGTGGGTGAAGTAATTCTAGAACCAGATGTGGATGGAGGCGTCTGCCTCACCCTTTGATAGAAAATCAACCAGTGAATGTTGTGGATCAGTAGTCCCTAGGTGAGGCGAATCGTTACACTTTTCTAAAGCATTGAAGGTCAGAGGTTAAAATAATAAAGGATAGGAAAGTAATGCTTCTCAAAAGTTAGCCTGACAGTTAGTGAAGTCTGCAAATCCTTAATGAGATAATAGAAGGCAAGTGGCCAAGGAGAGCGTGGGCCTCTCCATTAATCAACAGTCAATGGCAAGTTTCGAGAGAGAAATCCCTTGTCAGATATAATTGATCATTTTCAACTTTGATTACATGATTGTTGACCCGAACTGGTAAAGCTGTAGGGATGTGAGAGATTTGATTCAGAGAGTGTAAAATTCTTAGAGGCGTGTCAGCTTTAACCTGAGGTATGTGGCGCTCAGGCACTCCTGTAGGGGACTCAGCTGTGTCTGAAGGACAGCAGTGAAAACTTAATAGGAAAGAGAATAAGATGAAAAGACTCCATTGCTGGGATCCCATCTATTATTGGCAGTGCTCGAACCAGCAACTCAACATCCACCTTGGGATCGGTTTCTTCTTTGATAAAGAGATTGACCTTACTATAATCTTAGACAGTGGGTATAAGAAGAGATAGATAGCTGGAAGCCACATTTACTCATAAGTTTAATGTATAATCCAGCATTTTTTTTTTCAAATACCATTTGCGAATACCAAGCACCATTTTCTGTGCTGGAAGAAGAATTTAATACTGAGTTCTAACTGGAGTAGTTCATGTGAGGACAAGTCCCATTCAGCCATGGGAACCTCTTAGAGAAGGTATACCTGGGAACACATGTAGCATCGAGGTCTTCCAAGCAAGTGTTCAGCCACCCCTGGGCACGAAGCATAGAGCAGCGTTCAGACCTGTCCTCAGAAAAAAAAAAAAAACCCACATCTCTCACCTCAAAAGGAGTAGAGATGGTTCATTAGGAAGCCAAATGTGAAGACTGTGGCCCAGTCCCCAGTCCAAATTCTGTGTTCTGATGTGGCAGGTAACACTTTCAGGATGTTTTATAGTAACAGAACAAAAAAGTTTTAGATCAAAGCACTTCTCAAGTATAGTGCTGGAAACCCAAGTGGGCAGGTTACAGCAAAGTGGGGAATATCTGCAGTAGGCCGTAGACGCTACTTGAGGCTGTTCTTAGTCTTTGCATTGGTGGAAGCCAGTGAGTGTTTGCTAATACATTTCACATGACTCAGTAGTCACAAGGATGTTAGGTCACACACAAAGATGAGCAGTAAGTACCTGTTTGGTGGCTAGGATAGCCCAGGGTAATTTAGCTCTGGACCTGCAATAATCTAGCTCTCCACAGCCATCGGTGTTCTGCTCCATCAGTCAGTCTTTGTATAGAAGGGTCAACATGGGAAGGAATTATTTTTCTGAGAACTTCCGATAATAGATCCTAGAATGCAGAGACCAGGATTTGTTCTAATGTTGCTGTGGCCTGACCAGACCAAGAATGCTGGGCCCCAGTGTTTGATTGATGGTTTAAAATCACATATGTACATACATATACTTACCAAAGGATAAAACTAAGCTTGGAGTGCTCCAGTAAATTAAGCAGAAACCTGAAAGTGTTACCTGCCACATCAGAACACAGAATTTGGACTGGGGACTGGGCCACAGTCTTCACATTTGGCTTCCTTATCTGTTCCTTTCTGAGCTTTGGGATGATCACGCTATAGAGCCTTGTGGTAGAACTGCCATTCTAGGTAAGGCTAAGCCCTGGGTCATGGCGAGTGTATGGAGAATTCTTCCCAAGCTTGGCTTGTTGTGTTGTCATTGGAGGGTAGGTTTTGTAACATGGCATGTGTTAATAACATGACTCTTCCCACAGTGGGCTGTGTCATTGGAAACTGTGCGGTGGCCCTGGAGACGGGAGAAATGGTTGCATGTAGAGTAATTGTGCTGTTTGTATAGCAAATTCCGTTAGAAACCTTGTGGCTCTATGCTATTTTTAGATTTGATTAAATACCTTGCCAGCTTAGGCAGGGCTTTTTGGAACAAGTTTATTCATCGCCTCAAGTGGTTAAATAATACATGAGTCAATGGAAGGACTAAGAGACACAGCGTTCGGTGCAGGGAGGAGGAGGCAGTTGGAAGTTTAACTTAACCCTTGCGTCTCTCATTTAGTATTTGCTCCACTTCCTTATTAGACTTACCCTTTCTCAGCTTATTTAAAAAGCACGTTACCTAGGAAAACAAATCAATATTTATAGCGCAATAGCACCACAGAGAGTCTGGAATCTTGGGATGATGGTTTATTGCTCCTTTAGCCCTTCTTCAAAGCAGTGGTGACATCAAACGGCCTGCACAGCTGTCCTGGACCAGTACCACTGTACATCCCTCTGAGCTGCAGCCAGGAGCTTAATTATTAAAGATGCCCATCTTTGAATTTTCTTTTTAATGTTCTAGAGGCTAGACTTTGAACATTTATATATTAAATAAATCAGAAGTCTGCTTGGTTGGAAAGTTTCATTATCGTATTTTTAAATACTTCTGTTTTCCTAAAATTAGGGCTGTGGAATTTCAACAGATAAGAACCACCTATATTATTGCTAATAACTGTAATGGGCATAATGTACATGAGATTATTAGTGATATTGTAGCAGGCCACTGGCCCAGAGTCACTCTGTAAGTTGTACAAGTCTTATGATGGCTAGGTGAGCCAATTTGACAGAGTTTCAATGAGTTGTTACCTACATCGTGTTGTGGAGGGATGCTTGCAGGGGGAGGGGGGCACCAGAGATTGTCTGGATGAAGATAGTTCAGTAGGAGGACCCAGTCCTTGGTGTGGGTAGAAGATTCCATTAGGCAGGAAATGCAGTCTACCAGTCTACCTAGTGGAGAATTCGAGCTGAGCAATTGTTCTCTGTTCCAGACTGAGTATGGTGTGATCAGCTGACTCTTGATCCCACCAACCTGACTCCTCCATGGTGGTGGACTGTGAACTGGAGTTGTGAGCCAAAAATACCTTCTCTCTGAAGTTGCTTCTGTCAGGGTGCTCTGTCACAGCAACAGGAAATGAAACTGAAAAGATTACTGCATCCTATTTTAATTCATCCTCCATGGCCAGGGTAAAATGGTATGCTGTATGTGACACTGAGTTCTGTTGCTATGAGGAGAGACAGAGAGCCTCTCAAGGATTGGACTTAAACCCAAGTCTAGATATTTATCATAATCACTTTCATTGAGACCTTTACTCCTTGCTCAGAGACACCCCACCCACACCCCTAACACCCAACCCCTGCCTTTCACCGTGTAGCTAACTTGGAACCCGTGCTTACAGCTTTTGGTATTTGTAAGCTGTAGTGCTTGCAAAATCGCAATATATTTGGAAGTGCCTATGAATGCGTTTATACTTTCCTTGACTTATTGCTAGATAGTTATCAGTTCTGTTAGGAAGAGGTTTGATGGATGATCCTGGGGAGGGCAATAGACATGCATGAGGTCACATGTTTCCTCCTCGGGGGACTGGTTCAGCTGTCAGTGTGGTCTCAGGTTTTACCACCTAGGAATTAAGCCTTAAAAGGGGAACTAATTCCAGCCTAGTGATTCGTAGGCTCTGGCTCACTAGGTCCTTATGACCATTTCCAGTGGGGCAGAGGGTGACACATTTCTATTATTATTAAGATCTATCCCCTGGGCTGGGTGGAGGTATAGTGGTAGGATCAGTTACCATGAGTGAGGCTGTGGTCTCAGTCTCCAGCCCAAGGTCATAAGGAATCAATCCTCTTTGTATTGTTGACTTACTAGGCATGTGGCAGCATGTTCATTGTTTGCCCCTTAGACTTGTTGAAAAAAAGCCCTGCTTGTTACTCAATGAACCAGGGCAAGCCATTACTTCACTCTGACTTCAAGTACACAGATGTTAAATGGTAGAATGAGAAGCATAAAACATCTCGGCTGTCTCAAAAAACCTGCTAGGCGATGGCTTGATCGGGAACCTTTTAGATTTCATTTAGTGTGTGGGTAGGGGTGTGTGTGCCTGCGCGTGTGTACATATGTGTGTGCACACAGGTCAGAGGTTGATATTGAGTGTCATTATCCTTATTTTAAGACAGATTCTCTCGCTGAACCTGAGCTCACCATTTCTGGCTAGGCTGGCTGGTCAGAGAGCCCAAGGGATCCATTTCTCTCTGCTTTCCCGGCACTGGGGGACTCTTGCTTACACAGCAAACGTTTAACTTGCCCACTAATCTCACAGGCCCCGGGAACATTTTTACTTTTAAAAAGGGCAGGAGGTTCTTGGATGTTCAGAATTCGGCATCTGATGACAGAAGCCCATCAAACAAGAGCAGCGATTGGCAGTGTTTGTTGCCAAATATAAAATTCAACCTAACGGTGTAAAGCAGGTTTTAGAAACTCACACCCACTGTGAGCATGACTGACAGCTTCCCAACCCATAACCTGCTCCTGTTGACAGCTTCCTACCCCATAATTCGCTCCCAATGAGATCAGTAGAGACGTTAACATATGTGATTTTTCTGATATGAAGGAGAATGTGTCAACATTGAGAAAACTGGCATAGCTCAATAACTAATATTTTCTAGATGACTAAGGCTAAAGGATTTTTCGTAAGTAGATAGTCCATTAAAAGTGTGAGATAGATAAGCAGATTGTAACGTAATGGAAAAGTTCACACCCACGTCGCGTCTGACCTTTGAGAAACTGCTGTTCCTCAAGTATGGAGAGGAACCTTCACAATTATCTCAGAAGGCAATTAGAATATGATCTCCCCTCCAGCTCCACATTTATAATGCTGTTTTTCTTCTGCACTTTTCCATTTTGCAGCCGTAGTGCCTGCAGAAGCAGATATGGGATCCAGGTGTCTTCTATTGTATAAAACACAAAGCAGTGGCTGTCTTCTCTGTTAACGTGTGCATTGCTTTTTGTAAAATCGTTGTCATAAACTTAAATTGTTATGGAGCATGTAGTGGGTTTATTATTGTTGCTTAAAATGAAAAAAAAAATCAGTAAATATTTAGCAGTTTTTCATTTCACTTATTAAATGGTAACCACCCTGAGCCATGAGCTTCACAAACCACGGCTGTTTCAGGGCTCACTCACTTTTTTGTTGCTACTGTTTTGTTACATTGTATAGCCCTGACAGGGGTTTGAACTCACTGTGTCCTCAAACTCACAGAGATCGTCCTGCCTCTGCCTCTGCCTCTGCCTCTGCCTCTGAGGTATTAGGATTAATTGCATGCATCACCATACCTGGCTTCACTTTTTGGAAGAAGTCAGGTCCTGAGGTAAATGTTTTGAGAACCACACCAGTCCCAGCCTGTTTATCTGTACTGGTCTTTATCACCAAACCATTCGTGCATGTACTCACTCCATTCACCAACAGGGCTCCTTTCATCTCTGTTATCACACATTTGGGATGTAAGTGTGTGCTGTTACAATCTGCATTTATTATTAGTGTACTGTTCGTCTTCTCCCTGAAGTGAAGAGGCCATCAGTTGAGTATGTAGTTTTCAGAGTGTATGATTCTGCTTTGAAGACAACAGCCTTCCTCTCTTTAATAACTGATAGCAACATTTATAGTCATAGGTAGAAATTTAATGCTTTCTCTGATACATTTCTGAATAATAACTTACTGATTTCTGTGGTCACTGAGCCCTGGCTCAGGAGCCTGAGCTCTCGTCTGGAACATTGATCTGTGACCCCAGCTGGCTGTTCCTGTTGTCTTTTGGAGCCCAGCTTATCTGTGAAATAAGTCACACGCTTCTCTATTGTGACTAGTACAGAACTCACATTAAAAAATCTAATTATTCAGACCCTCCAAGGGAAGTCATTGCTTCTAATACACGATTCCTAAACCTTTGTGTTTGTGTAACCTGCATAAAAATGCCTTATAATTTTCATGCAGCTACAGAACCAAGAAAGAAAAAAAAACCCCAGTAAACTTCCAAGTGCTCATGATTAGAGTGAGAAATAATCAGTGCAGAGCTGCACTAGCGTCTTGTTCTTTCACAGTCATTGTATATATTTGTGGAGTGCAATGTGATAGTGCTCTGCATATATGATCTGCATTGATGTATGTGTACACACACAGTATAAATAGCATCTGCATCTTCTCAAACATCCTTCATTTATTTGTGTTAGGAGTGTTCGGGATCCTTTACTTTTTGCTATTTTGAAATGCACAATAAATGATTCCTGGCTGCAACTACCAGAGCATGTTCCATTTTCTGGTTGTCTTCATACCTGTTTCCTCCTCCTCCTCCTCCTCCTCCTCCTCCTCCTCCTCCTCCTCCTCCTCCCCGCCTCCCCCTTCCCTTCCCCCTCCCCCTTTCTGGCCTGCAGTGCACACACCCCTTTAAGAGCAGCTTCTTCAGCTTGCTGCTTTTCTGTGTGTCTGGCTTACTTCAGTCATCATAATGCTGGGGTCTTTCCATTTGAGGACAGTGGATACTGCTTCTGTGTTGTGATGACCCAGCTCTACAGCCTCTTAAAGCCTTTGAAACTTGGTGTTTTTGCCATAATATACATGCATGCATGTATGACTTGGAGATCAGGGGAATGGAAGAGTATATCATGTAAGATTACAGCATTAGTTTAGGGTGTAAAAGTTGAATACATGAGAAAGCGAAGGCCTGCCTATAAAGTTGGTTGTTCTTTTACAGTCAGGTTAGACAAACAGGCGGAGTACATAGAAGGGGAATGGTCTTGAGCCTTAAGTGACTTCACCATGTATTTTGAGCTTTGGCTGTGAAGTACAATAAAAGTTCTAATTCCTTAGACTATAGAGTATAGTTTCATAATAATGCATTGCCACAAAGGTGTGAATTTCCTTTGTTTCAGGTTAACAGGTCCACATAATATTCATGTCTAGGCAGAAATGACAGTTCTACATAATGGTGTAATGGAATCATGTGTGTAATGTGTTCCTCTCACTGTGTTGATATGGACAAGCAAGTCCAGTGAAATTATAAAGTCTGAGTCTGCTGTGAGATGGAATATTACTTTTTGTCTTCCTCTTGTGGCAGGTAGTGGGTACTGCTTTTAGCCTTTATGGCTGTGCCCCTGGTAAAGACCTTTTGTGAGCTAGTGTGGTATTTATACTCACACACTGGAAGCTAGGGAGGGAGATTGTTGTCAAGACCTGATTATGAAATGGAAAACCCAAAAACCCCAGCACTGACATTACCCAAAACAGGCATCATTGTAATACTTGGGGCTAGTCTAGTCCGTTAATTTGGGGAATATTTTTTTTTTCTTCTGGTAAGGGACTTTCCTTATAGTATTAGTACACATTGGTGTTCATGTATGTTGTTATACACCTGGCTCCAAAGTATACAGTTCTTAATCTTTATTTTATTTATATATTCACGGGGCCCAGGCTAGCCCCCCACTCCTTATGTGGTCAAGGATGATCTTGAACCTCTGATTCTCCTGCCTCCGCTCCACAAATTCTAGGATTACAGGTGTGTTATTACTCTACCAATGGAGCTAAATCCCTAGCCTCTATTTAATGTTTTATTGCAAAATTTAAGTAATAGTGGCTGTCACAAGTAATTTTGTTTTTCGAGACAGGGTTTCTCTGTCCAGCCCTGGCTGTCCTGGGAACTCACTCTCTAGACCAGGCTAGCCTCAAATCAGAAATCCACCTTCCTCTGCCTTCCAAGTGCTGGGATTAAAGGCATGCACCATCACTGCCTGGCATTATCACAGGTAATTTATACACTTAAAATTCAGAATTACCTCCTCTAATTTTCATGTATGTGTTCCTCCTATTAAATTGGTTGTGGCTACAACCAGCATTAAACTAATGAGGTTTTGTTTTGTTTTGTTTTGTTTTGTTTTGTTTTGTTTTGTTTTGTTTTGTTTGTTTGTTTTTTTGGCTTGGGTAGTGTTATTGGCTTGTAGTACTATTACCAACTTTTCATGGTATAGATGCAAATGTTAAGTTTGGTGTTTCTGTCATTGGTTTGTTTGTGGGCTCTGATTGGGTGGAAAGTGAGCTTCCTGCTTCCTGTAACTGTTTTGTTAGACATGTGTTTTATTTTGTTGTTGTTGGTGTTGTCTTTTGAGAAAAGGTCTCCCTATGCAGCCATGGCTACTCTGAAACTCAATATATAGCCTATGCTGGCCTCAAACTCAAAAATCCCCCTGCCTCTGTCTCCCAAGATATGTGCAAGTGTTTGTTGTAGTTATTTAAGGTAAAGATTAAAATTTGTGTCCTAGGTTTCTCTTCCGCTGTGGTTTGGCATGCTGCAATGTTACTGACCTGAATCTGTTGCAGATTGCATTTTCACAGTTAACTGTAGATAGATTCTAATCTGTGTGAATATGCTATTAGAATAGTCTTTCATGGAGTGGTTTGTATGAGCATGTAGAGGAGGCTTCTATATGCTCATGTGCACTATCAAGACTACTCACTATACTCAGTTTCTCTCCTTGCTGTGACAATATGCCTAACGGAAGCAAACTAAGGAAAAGGTTTTGTTTTTTTTTTAAACTCACAGTGTGATGATACATTTTACCATGTTGGTAAGTCAGGGCAGCAGCAGTGAGAGGCAGCTGGTCATATGAGCTCCACAGTCAGGAAGCAGAGGGAGAAGGAAGATGCTGGTGCTCCACCCACTTTACCCAAGACTCCAGCCACGATGCCACCCACTTTCTGAGTGGGTTTTCCATTCTCATTTAAAACTTTCTGGATGCATCATCATTGGCACGCCCAGAGATATCTCCTAGAAGAATCTGCATCTATTCAGGTTGCCAATTAAAATCATTCACCACAATCATCTTAAAGAGAAGCAGTAACTGTATGCTTCGCATTTTCCTATACTACTTTATTAAAGGGTTCTCTTCAGTATAATTCTTCAGTAGACTATCCAAGCATTTTTTGAAATTCTACATTTCTAATTCTGTAGACGCAGTTAAATGTTAGATGAAATAATTTTGTCGTCTTCTTCTTGTTGTTGTTGTATTACACAGAGTTTGGGATATTTTATCTAGACATACTGGTAAATAAGATCTGTGTGGGTTGTTGCTCTCAGTTTTTATCACATGACAGGCACTGGCTCTTATTTAACCCTTTAGTCCCCTTGTCAAGCAGGATGGTATTTCATCATCATCCCAGGAGCAGGGGATTAGAGGTACAGAGCAGCTGGCCTTCTTGCCTAAGTAACCAGGAGTGAAGCCCAAATACCTGACCAGGCAGCTTTGTTCAGAGCTAGACCCTTGCTTCATCTCCCTCACCCTCATCCCTCAGGGCTTTTAAATCCCCAGTAGGATCTGTCTTAGAGTGCCCGCCCCTTGTATCTTTTTAAAACCATTACTAGAGCTAGCAAGACCACTCAGCAAATAAAGATGCTTGCCTCCAAGTCTAAAGATCGGAACTCAATCCTAGGATCCCACATGGTAGGAGACACTCAATTAATGCAAGCTGTTTTCCAACCTCCACACGTGTGCCATGGCACAGACACACCCACATACATACGAAGACATGCAATAAATGAATGTGATTAAACCTTAAATTACAAAATAAAAAAATAGTCTTTGGATTGAATGCATCTTTCCCAGTATGGTGTTCATTTCTTCTAAGTCCAATCCTCTCTTTGCCTGTGTAGATATGCTTCTTCATGTCCGCCGGAGCAGTGACCCAGCTTTAACTGGCCTCTCCACTTCCGTCAGTGATAACAACTTTTCCTCAGAGGAGCCCTCCAGAAAAAACCCCACCCGCTGGTCCACGACAGCTGGCTTTCTCAAACAGAACACCGCTGGAAGTCCCAAAACCTGTGACAGGAAGGTAAACACATCCTCTCCTTTCTGTAACCCTTGCCTTCTTCCGTCCTTGGTCCTTGGTGCCAGTCAAGGGTGGCCATGTGCCCCTTGGGCATATGCTGTGGCCCTGTGTGAACGTTAGTGTTTTCTTATCCATGCGTAGAGATACTAATGCACAGTTTTTGGATTTTCTGATGAAATTCAGTGCTATGTATTGAGTATGGTCATCTGTGGATTCATATTTTGAAATGATAATATATCCATAGGATTAAAAAGTTAGCCCCTCCCCTTTCTCATGCCTGTGCCCCTCCCCTTTCTCATGCCTATGCCCCTCCCCTTTCTCAGACCTATGCCCCTCCCCTTTCTCAGATCTATGCCCCTCCCCTTTTGTCTTCCTCAGTCCCAGGGATGGAAGCCAAGACCTTAACATGTCAGGAAAGTTCTTTGACACTGAGTTATAAAAACAGCCACTCAAGAAAAACTTGAACATGAAGCGTTCCCTATAAAGTGCCTTTCTTTTTTTGTTTCTGGGTGCGCCTTTCTTTTTTTTTGTTTCTGGGTTTTTCTCTTCTTTCTTCCTAGGAATTTCTTCTTCCAGCTTTCTGCATGACCTTCTGGAGATATTTTTATACACAAATGAGCAGATCCCTACATTGGCTTAGAAAATGTATCTAAGAACTTACAACATCATTGGCTCAGAAGCATAAAACCACACTTTGTGGCATTTTAATCTGTTTCTTTCATCATTTAACCCGAGTTTTCCTTCATTCAGAGTGGAAGTGTGCTTTCTGGTCATAGTGTAACTTGCTCTTTTGACCTCTGTTACTTAGCCCAATAAATACACTTTAGTCTATTAACCTTGTTTTTAGAGTCCTTCATCAACCAGTTCTATAGGACCCTTCCCTCCTGTTCTGCCATGTCTCTAATATCTTAATGAACTTTAAGCCGTGTTTTCATTTTTCATGGATGCATCTCCAGAACAAGAATCTGTGAATATCTTTCACTGTAGCCAGTAATTTCACACAGTGTGGCAGGAGAAAAATGAAGGTGTTACCACACAGTGCTAGTCACATTACTATCGAAGTGGCTGTAGCTTGAGATTATTTTATTTTTTGACTTACTCTTTGCATCTCTGTGAAAGTTCCTAGTGAAGTTTCTTTAATCATGTTTTACATTCCAATAAACTCTTGTCTTTATTAGTTCAAGTGAAAATAAAAAAAAATCATGTGGTATGCACATACATATATATACACACACACACATGCACACACACACACATATATACACACACATATATATATATATACATACATATTTTTTTTGAGGCAGGGCAGTTGCCAGCACAATGACAATGTAACAATAAAAAACCAACGAAAATCTTAAAGGGCAAATGTAGAAGGAAATGCCTCTTCGGGTTATTGGTGCCTGTGGATTTAGCTGTTAGCCTTACTCTCAAAGACTTTCTAAGGAACCACATGAGGTTGCCTTCTCGTTTAGGGCAGCTTGAGCCCGCAAGGACTTGAAGTGAACTGCCCACAGAAGCCAAACACATCCCTTAATAGGCCCCGTGACATTTAATTTTTGTCAGAATTCACTTATTTACAAATGTATAAGCCAATGAAGTTTATATTAAAAAAATATTTAAGTTTCATCCAGTCAAGGTTGGCAGGCTAGTGGTGTGAGTGTATCCGGGTTTCTGTTGGTGAAACAGTATGTTTGGCACATGACTTAGGTGTAGTATCAGCAGACAGATCTGTGTTTGTCATGTTTGAAACATGAAAGGCTTTAGTACTTAAAATTACTGGGAAATTTCCCACCACTAGATTCAGATCGTGGAATCATTTGTATGCAGACTCCTACTTGCTGAGGCTCCAGGGAGCCATCATCCTCCTTCCCACTTCTGTGGCAGAGCAAGGCATGCAAGGGGCATATTGAGATGCTTAGAATAATTAACCAAATGCACTTCTGCCTTTGTAGTAAATAATATGTATCTGTCATGGTGAAACACCTGGGAAACCAGGAGAATAGGATGATGTAAAGTCTCCAGCATGGAGATGTCAGTGGTGGGTAGCTACACGACCCCAGACAGCCTTTTATCAGATCTCATGGCCAAGAGGCATTAGACTTGATTAGTATTTGATAAGGGGTACAAGTGAATAAACAAACACACAGATGTGTACACACAAACACACATACACATGCACACATGCACACACATGTATGCATGCACACACAGACATACATACACACATATGTGTACACACATGCACACACATACATATCTGCATGCATGCACATGTGCCCTCCTGTGTTGGCTTTGCATACCTGCATATTCAGCATTTCTACATTTTTCTTCTACTACAAAGATTTTTCTATTTGAATTTTATTAGAGAATGTTTTTAAACAATGAAATACTCCACTGTATAGTATGCTCTAATTTATGATCCTTTCTTGGACATTTATTTATCTGTCTCTTCTCACATTGTAAATATCCACATTGGTACACAACCTTGAATATATTACTGTCTTTCTTAGAAATGGTGACATGTCCAACAAGCCTTTTGTCTACCATACAGAAGAGTGCTCAGTGTTGCAAATGGCCACACTTCCCAAAGGAAAGGCCTGGATTGATATGAGCCCCTATATGATATTGTGCCTTCACAGGGGATATATAGAGATAGTGGGTAACATTGTGTTTCTCTTGTTTAAATTCTCAATTATTAATTCACTAATCTTGTCTAAATTATATACTGCAGACTGGAGAGATGGCTCAGTGGTTAGAAGCACTAGCTACTCTTACAGAGGACCCAGGTTTGATTTCCATCACCCACGTGGTGGCTCTCAACTGGAATCTGTTAATTATAGTTGCAGTAGATTCAATGCCTTTTTCTGGCCTCCATGGGCACAGATATATAGGTGGTGCACAGCTATGTATGCAGGCAAAATACCAATACACATAAAATAAAAATAAAAAATTATATATCCGTTAATACTACAAAAGATTTTCATATCAATCAATCAATCATCTATCTACCTACCTACCTACATACCTACCTACCTACCTACCTACCTACCTACCTACTTACCTACTTAGCAGAGCCCGCTAGCAGGCAGTTGAGTGGAAAAGACTACACTGCCACAGTGTGGCGTGAAAGCAGAGGCCTCCCATGAGATATTGACACATTCATGAGTCATTTACCTCCTCCCTCAGAAATTAAACAGCGGTAGATTTAGCATGAAACTGCGAGTTGGCAAATTTCCAAGAAAAATCCTTATCCAATTAGTGGAGGGGGAAGAGAGCTGTAATAAAAATACCTCACTCTGCTGTCTATGGCTTTTTATGTGATTTATTTGATTTTTGAGAGAGAGGTTGGAGGGGGGGCTTTTGAGAATATATATATTCTCTTAGCTTTCTTATTTAGTGGCTAGGTATATTCTTAAGACTACCTGACACATATAGCCACTTGGGAAGGAGATTTCTAACTTAGGCCTCTGCTATCTCTCTTTGTTTTTTGAGAAATGGAAGAGACTGATTTTGTGAAACCATAGCAGAATAGAATCTGGAACATATATTTGCTTTTGTGACGTTTAGCTTCCTTTCATACTTGGATAATACACTTAATCATTTTCAAATTCAAATCATTTAAAATTGACTTATTTTATTAGGTCATTTTCTAGCCAAGGAGGGATTCCATGGACAGTGTCTGAGGACAGGACAAGACAGACAAGGTGGTCCTCTGGCCTCCACCCATGTGAATCTGCTTATATTCAAGTCCATTCCTACACGCAAGCATGAATACACATGCCCTTGTGCACAGTATATAATAATATCTTAGTACCTCCCTCCACCCCCAAGCTGCTGGCTGTGAAGAAGAATCTGTTCTTTAGTTACCTGTGACCTAATTTAGGGGCAGGTGCTGTAGTAATCCCCCAACTACCTCACCCTCACCTCCATGACTTCCAAGGAGATCCTGCTCAGACCCAGATCTTAGTCTGCTGTTTGCAACATTTGTAACATTTGGGTTTCCCCCCACCCCTGTTGTATAGTTCTATACGTATGAGTATGAGTTCCCCTCTGTTTTATGCATTAAAAGATTTTAAATTCAACTCAGTGCCACTTGGCTATAATCATCAGGACAATAGCTTGACTTGAGTGCTCAGCTCACCTATTTTATCTCTCTCCCTGCTACATTAAGGATATAGCTGGCTTCTGTGTAAACAGCACAATTTGTGCTTAAAGTTATGATGCTTAAAGGTTCTCTGGAATGCAATACTTCACCACACGTAATTCAAAATCCAGATTGAAGTTGGGTCTTGCACGAATAACTCCAGAGCCACATAAGGCTCAAAGGAAAGCGAGTTAGCTACACCAGCTTTCTGAGAAGCTTGGACTATGAAATAATACCAGGTAGACAATATTGACTTTAAAATTCTCAATCTTTATCCATTTCCAAGTATCTTGGCCTTATTTCATCTTTTAAAACTGGCTTTCGTGTTAAACTTGCTGATTTAACTTGTAAATTTAACTGTTTTATGTCATAGAGTTAGATCCAACCATTAATCAACCCACCAGTGAGCACCCTCGATGTGGATCTTCTTGGAGCATCCTTGGTGCTATTATGTTGGCTGTCTTTGGAGAAGTGCCCTCTCCCTTGGGTTTTAGCAACGTGGGAAGAAAAAGGGTCTTCATGTGTACTAGTCAGATTCACTTTACTATGACAAGGTAGATGAAGGAGTCAGTTTCTAAAGAAAATAAAAGCACAAGGTTTGTTTTAGCTTATACTTCTGGGTGGGGTAGGTCTGCCCATGTGGGAAGGGCTGTGACCCATGGCAGAAGCCTCTAGTAGGTCACACCACTGACTTCGTCAGCAGGAGGCAGAGAGATGTGAGTGGAATTGATGTCTGGCCCCCTCAAAAGGCAGTGACCTCAAAGCTTCAGTAAGACCCTCTTTCCAAACATCCTAGCACTTCTCAACAGTGCCACCTTCAGATCCAGCATATTAATGAACATGTGTCCTGGGCGGGACTTGGCCCACAGTTAGCTCTATTTCAAAGCACTATGTGGCGTTCCTTGTGTTACGAGCTACAGCTCATAAGATTACCTCTGAATTATTGGTACTATTGCTTTTCCTACTTTATCGATGAGAAGACAGAGATTTGGTGAGTCGAAATAACTGGCTTAATGGTTGAAGACGATGAAGTTGTAACATGAGTTCAAATTGTCCACTTTTAATTCTGTTCTCAGGTCTGAGATAGATTTTAGTTGATAGACTGCTTGCCTGGCATCATAAAGGGCCAGGTTCTACCCTCAACAACACATACAGCTGACATGTTAGGCCCACATCTGTAACTCCTGGGAGATGGAAGCAGGAAAATCAGAAATTCAGGGCCATCCTTGCCTACCCAGCGAGTTCAAAACCAGCCTGGCCTAGAGATGTGTCTCATGAATCCGTAAGTGAATTAATGAATAAAACAAATAAATGTTGAAAAATAGATTCTATTCTTCTGAGATTATGAGTTTAGCTCCGTGATAGAATGTATGCCTAGTTTTCTGAGGCCATGAGTTTGAACTGCAGCATATAAACAGATAAAAATTCTGGCCTGTTACCAATGTGTACCACCTTTTAATACACTCTGAGGTTTGGTAAATGGCCAAATACCTTTTAAGTTGAATATTTCCAACTATAAAGCATTTCATAATATTTTTTATAAGCAACTGTATTCACTAAAACTAGAACAAGTCTAAACCTCAGCAAGTCTGTCGTGGACTAATCTTTCTAGTCTTGGGTCATAGTGGTCCAACTTTGTGCTGGAGAGACAGCAGAGGACCCCAGGTTTCCTTCCTGGCACCCATGTTAGCTGGTTCACAGCTGCAGGTCCCAGGAACTGGATGCCCTCTTCAGCCCTCTGAAGGTACTCACAGTACTCCAAGTGTACTGCCCCACCCCACACACTTATAATTAAACATCAAAGATGTGTTAACTTCATTAGTATCATCTTTAATAACCTCTTATGTCAGCTGATTCCCGTTCCCTTTCATGCTTCTTTTGTTGGGTCTCTTTTTTCTTAATATTATTTGTATTACTTAATATTATATAAACTGTAAAAAAAAAAAAAAAAAACTTAAAAAAGAGACTGAGGAGACCGGCCACCATCTTGGAGCGGGTAACCAAGCAAGGTACAGTGGGCACCAGAGTGAAGGATTTCCCAGGGTATAGCCTGCCTGGGTGCCTTCCACACCAGGGAGCTGGGCAGCATTACAACTGCCTGGGCAGGCTGGAGAACATCTGACCTGCAGGAGGTCCCGTAAATAGACGGAGACCCAAGGACCGGGATCCGCACCATCTTGGACCCTGCAGCCCAACCAGGGGGAGCTCCGGATCCACAGAGAGCCCGCGGTTAGACAGAGCTCCGTGGTCCGACACTATCCTGGGGAGAACAGCTCAACCAGACGGAGCCTTGCCGACTGTGAGAGCCAAAGAACCAAATAATCCTATCAAAAAATGGGTACAGAGCTAAACAAGGAATTTTCACCAGAAGAAATTCAGATGGCTGAGAAGCACCTTAAGAGATGTTCAACATCATTAGTCATCAGGGAAATGCAAATCAAAACGACCCTGAGATTCCACCTCACACCAGTCAGAATGGCTAAGATTAAAAACTCAAGAGACAACAGGTGCTGGTGAGGATGTGGAGAAAGAGGAACACTCCTCCATTGTTGGTGGGATTGCAAGATGGTACAACCGCTCTCGAAATCAGTATGGCAGTTCCTCGATGTCCCTTAAAGGAGAAATGGATACAGAAAATGTGGTATATTTATACAATGGAATACTACTCAGCAATTAAAAATAATGAATTCATGCAATTTGTAGGCAAATGGTTGGATCTGGAAAATATCATCCTAAGTGAGTTAACCCAATCACAAAAGAATACACGTGAATTGCAATCACTGATAAGTGGATATTAACGAGCCCAGAAGCTCTGAATACTCAAGACACAATTAGCTAAGCAAAAGATTCCCAAGAAAAAGGATGGAGAGGACCCTGGTCCAGAAAAGACTAAATCCAGTTTTGTAGGAGAGTACCAGAACAGAGAAATAGTGGGGAGGGGGGGTGATTGGGGAATCGGAGGTGGGGTGGGGGAAGAGGACTTATGGGACATATGGTGAGGGGGGGAACTGGAAAGGGGAAAGCCTTTGGAATGTAAACAAAGGATATAGAAAATTAAGAGAGAGAGAGAAAGAGAGAGAGAGAGAGAGAAAGAGAGAGAGAGAGAGAGAAAGAGAGAGAGAGACTCTGAAGGAAAGGGCATCCAGAGACTGCCCCACCTAGGGATCCATCTCATCTGCAGATACCAAACCCAGACACAATTGCTGCTGCCTTGAAGCTCTTGCTGACAGGAGCCTGGTATAGCTGTCTTTTGAAAGGCTCTGCCAGGGCCTGACCAATACAGATGTGGATGCTCACGGCCAACCATTGGACTAAGCACAAGGACTCCAATGGATGAGTTAGGTGAAGGATTGAAGGAGCTGAAGGGGTTTGCAACTCCATAAGAAAAACATTATGAACCAACCAGACTCCCCAGAGTTCCCAGAGACTAAACCACCAACCAAAGTGTACACATGGAGGGTCCCATGGCTCTAGCTGCATATGTAGCAGATGATAGCTTGTGGGACATCAGTGGAAGGGGAGGCCCTTGGTCCTGTGTAGGCTCGATGCCCCAGCATAGGGGAATGCTAAGGCAGTGAGGCAGGAGTGAATGGTCGGGGGAGCACCCTCATAGAAGCAGGAGGGAGGGGATGGGATGGGGGTTTGTAGAGTGGAAACTGGGAAGGATAATAACATTTGAAAGGTAAATAAATAAAATAACCAATAAATTAATTTAAAAAAATGTACTAGATCTTAGTGCCGTATCGCCCATTTATCTGACTCAGAGGTGAGGTTAGAAGCCAGAACAGATTGTTATCCCAAAATGTACCTGGTGTCACTTGAGCCTGGCCACATCTAAGCCATACCCTTATGTCTAATTGTCTCTAGAAATGACATAATTTTAAAATTCTTCATCTGATTTTATTGATGACTGCTATTCTGTTCTAAGCCTACCTTTGAGACATGCTCACTGGTTTCAGATGGGCTGAACTGTATGGATTCAAATCCACACTTTTATCTTTAATTTTTCTGAGATATCCAGATGCTATCCTTGGTCTGTTTCCAATTTAGTCAAGGTAAAATTTTTGATAGTGGCAGGATTTCAACAGAGGGAGTACTCAAGATTCCCTGCACCCTTTACTTCAGAGTCACGATTTCTTATTGTAACTTGGGGAGAGTGGTTTCCGTGAGTATCTGTGCCCTGCTCAGAGAACCCAATTGTCTGCCAGAATGGTTTTTGGACTTTAGAGGCTCTGCCTCCATTTCTTCACACCTCCTGCTTCCTGTGGAGAGGTGTAATTCTCAAATGCACATCTCCAGAAGCAGCCCTTTCATTCTATGAGCAGCAGTATGCAGGGTAAGATTGTGACATGAAGAAGCATTTTTAGAAATGTGTCCATGGGCCTGGCTTACCTGAGGAAGCATTTGGAAGCTGAAAGCTGAAGAAAATATGGAGGGGCTGACATTGTGGGAGCTTGCACTAAAATTCCCCCACCTGTTCTGTCATTCTGCCTAGACCTTTTGACCTGAAATTTTTTAGGAAAGAAGTGTTACTACTTTGCTTTGGCAGATTGGCAGCATATGGCACAACTACCTTGATTTTGGAATCATTTCTTTAAATCCACTTCAGGTGAAAAATCTGTAGGTAAATTCATCCGAAGACTTACCGGTTTGTTTGGATGATGGTATGGATGAGGAACCGTGGACCCGGCACCTGCTGTTCCCTTCCTCCGCCTGCTTTCTAGCATGCTGCTTACTTCCCTTGGCATTATGTTAAAAGGTCTTGAGGCAGCATGCAATTTTATTTCCCCTATTTGATTCGAGATAAAAACATCTTGAGTTGTGTGTTTATGAAAGAAACTTAAATGTGGACAGATGCTTCTTGCCTTCAGCTTCAGAAGTATACAACACTGTAGAATGTTTCTGAGTTGCTTTAGACTTTGTTTTCAGAGTTAAATGGTGGTAATTGAATAATGCTCTTTGTCTTATTGTAGCTCAAGAAGATGAGCTAGGGAGTCGGGTGTGGCTCAATGAAAGAGCATTTGCCAAGACCTAGGTACTGTCTTCAACAAGACAGCTTTTCTCCCCCAAGAACTTGCACACACACACTCCCAGACTCTTCTTGGAGTGTTTTGTATTTAGTCTGATGTGAAGTACTTTGTTTTTATTTCTCCTTTTACAGTTAGTTGAAAGAGTTGACCTGGGCAGTTTATTGTCTGCTTGGCCCAGGTTAGAATTGCCTGGAAAAGAGAGAGGGGTGGGAGGGAGGGAGGGAGGGAGGGAGAGAGTGGGGAGAAGGGGGGAGAGAGGGGGAGAGAGAGGAGAGAGAGAGGGAGGGAGGGAGGGAAGGAGGGAGAGAGGGGAGGAGGAGAGGGGAGAAAGGGAGAGGGGGGAGAGAGGAGGAGAGAGAGGGGAGAGAGGAGAGAGAGAGAGAGAGAGAGAGAGAGAGAGAGAAAGAAAGAAAGAAAGAAAGAAAGAAAGAAAGAAAGAAAGGAGAAATATCTTAATTGAGAAACAGCCACCAATATGATTAGCCCTTTAGGGAAGTTTGTAGGGGTATGTGTGTATGTGGTGTGTGTGTGTGTGTGTGTGTGTGTGTGTGTGTGTGTGTGAAATTAATGATTGATGTGAGTATGGTACAGTGGGCTACACCACCCCTGGGAGTTGGTCCTGGATGACTTTAGGAAACAGGCTGAGTAGGTCATGAGGAACCAGGTAGTAAGCAGCTCTCCTCAGTGGTTTCTGCTTCAGTTCCTGCCTCCAGCTTCCTGCCCTGACTTCCCTCAGTGATGGACTGTTCCTTGGAAGTGTAAGCTGAAATGAACCCCTTCCTCCCCAGGTTGTGTTTGGTCATGGTGTTTTATCACAGCCTTAGGAACCTAAGATGAGTATGTGGTTAAAATAGTAGTCCAGCTTTCTCTGGTATGACATTGGCTGATTGTTTAATGTGGCCAATCCAGGGAAGTTAAGTGCCCCTGTGGCTTTCTTTGAAAGACCTTGAAAATGAGACAATGAAAGCTTTTGTTATCACTGTCTGGTCAACAGTTCTGTTTTGTAGCATATTGGAAGTAGAAGGAAACACTTTTATAACTCAGCAGAAAAATGTAAATTCCCCTTTTGGGTTGTTCTTCTCACTGCCTTTGGCATGTTTTCCAAGAGAAAGAAGAGCTTCTCACTTGCATGCGGAAAGAGGTTCTTGTCATAATATACAGTTTTCCAGCAGATACTTTAATGTGGATCTCTGAAGACTAGATAGTATATGCTGGTGTCCAGCCATCACTACCATAAATATAATTTGTCAGTAGGGACTGTATAATTGTTTTGCTGCACTTGTGTATAAAAACTTAGGTAGTGGGGCTGGAGAGATGGCTCAGCGGTTAAGAGTACTGATGGTTGAATGCTTATAACCATCTGTAATAGGATACAATGCCCTCTTCTGGTGTGTCTGAAGACAGCTACAATGTTCTCATATATATATTCATCAAAGAAAAAAAGCTTAGCAGGTTGGGGTGTAGCAATTGCTGGGTATCATGTAAGCTAACTATAAGTAGCTGAAGAGGGAGTTGTGCCTTCTTCCTATTCAGAAACCCTTGAGGAATGGGGTGCAGTGGCAGATCCCCTGAGGAACTGCCTGTTGGTCCATACCTTGTTGTGCATGTCTTATAGCTTGTCTGGTTGGTTTCTTCCTTCAGATAGATGGGGGTTACACTGGATGCTCTCTAGCACCCCTCCAGCATCAAAAAGAGTACTGCCTACTGTGTAGAAGCCCAGAGTTGATCCCTGGCACTGGAAAGCAAAAACTGCATAAGAAAATTTCCTGACATTCTGGGCTACCGAAGAAAATGAGAAACAATCAGGGAAGTTGCTCCCAATGTAAGAGCCTAAGAGTTTAGGTGTTTGTCACTGGATGTTCAGGTCTGTTGGCTCCTGAGACATCTAGGGATCTTGTAGCTTTAGTTGTCTTCCTGACTCTCTAGTTCTACCCCACCCTCCTTGTTTCTAGCCCATGTTCATGGCATTGTGGGGAAGGTGGGCTGTCAGGTTTCTGAGCTAAAGCTGCTGTCAGGCAGTGGATAGTGCTGTGGAATTTCCTCTTGTTGAATTGTGGCTGGCTTCGGGGGAAGTATAGCAGAATACCCCTCCCTCACTTCCCTGGAAGAGGTATATCCCACAAGCATCCTGCCAGGGAGCTGAAAGTTAATATGCATTTCCCAGGCTGGGGACTTTTCACACCTGCTGATGCCATTGAAGCATTCATGACTGGAGAGTCTCTGATCACAGCTGCCACACCTGCCTCTCTGAGAAGAGGGACCTTCCTCCTGAAGACTAGTGACTGCTTTGGGCAGCCTCTTATGTGCAAATTTTATATGATAATGTTAAGAAAAGGATAGTGGAGACCCATATTATTTTTCATATCTAATCTTTTAGATAAAGTCCGAACTTAACTGTAATAAATCATTGCTTGTCATTAGCAAACTCAGTGGTCATTACTGTTTTATAGTTTAATAAATCATTACGATATCTGCACCATCCAAGATCTACCCATCCATTCATTCATTCACTCTGCAGCTGAAACTGGCCAAGAACATGCTATGTAGGTTCTCAGAATGGCCTCAAGCCTGCTGTGATCCTTCTGCCTTGGTCTTCCTTGTACCAGGATTACAGGCGTGTGCTAACACGCTCAGCATATTTTTATATGATGACAAAAATACCTAAAGAAAAAGTCTGCTCTTGTTTGAATATTTACTAGTGTATAGAATTTTTGTATTACTTTGATCAGGGAGTGAAATAGATTTAAAAGAATGTTTTCTAATTTATTATTATTGTTTTGTGGGGTTCTACAAAAATACGGAGCAAAGATTTTATAGCTTAGTTTTCCTCTCTTTAAGTTGGGGCATATAAGATTGAAAAGACTTCTTTATGTTTCCATTGATGATTGATTGATTGATTGATTGAGTGCTTTGCTGTGTGTATACTCACATGTCAGAAAGAGAACAACAGGTGCCCTTATAGTGGTCTTGAGCCACCATGTGATTGCTGGGAATTGAACTCAGGACCTTTGGAAGAGCAGCCAGTGATCTTAACTACTGAGCCGTCCCTCCAGCCCTGAAGATACTTTGATTAGAAGTTTTCACATTTGGTAGTTAGCATCTACAAATGAGTATATGTGATCTGGCATAGATAAGGTTAAGACAACCATATTTTAAAATATCATCCCCAAATGTGTTTCAAATGAAAATAGAAGTGTACTATATATACACACTTCAATGGATAGTCATGACCAACCACCTTGTGTTGTCATAGAGCAAAAGCATTTTATACTTGATGTTTCCCCTTATGTCCTCCTAGTAAACCCAGAATGCACTCCCAGGACCATGCCTCTGTATGTACTCAACCACAACTTTAGGTAAGGTTATGTTGAAGAACAATGTCTAAGATGCTAGAGCCTGCATGACATTATTAATACAATAAAAGATGTTTCATGGGGGTTAAACTATATTTTCAGCCTTCCTTACGCACCTGGTCATTGTTTAAGAGTGCTGTGATTTGCATGTCTTTATACATGCATCAATGCACGGATCTACCGTTGACTTGGTGAATTAGGAACACTTTTACTGTGGGAAGGTAATATCTGTTTTACTTTTCTTTTGACCTTTAGGCATAATCTTCCTTAACAGGATCATCTGTCAGTAGTGCCCTGTGTATGAGTTATGTCCTAATCAACTTAAGTGGAGAACTGATTCACCGTTTTTTAGATGTAATTACAGGAAATCACATTTGCCATAGGCATTGTAAAAGTGCAGGTATGACATTAAACTGAAATGAGTAAATATGTCTCTAAGTAAAAGCAGAGTCCTGACATTTGTGCTGAGGTTTGTCTTAAGACCCTTTGTACCACCCCCTTAGCAACTTTAAAACTTACAAGAGAGTCCTCTTCACATTCCAGGATTCCCAAACCATGTGAAACACAAAACAAAACATACCCAAGGAAGGCGTCCACATCGGGGCAGACTACCGTGCTGATTGCTTGGGTTAAAGGTGAATGGTGACCATGTCCAGGCTTCAGTGCCATGGTACAAATAACTCTGAACACTAAACTTTGAGTTAAAAGTTAGAATACCACAGTAACAGAAAGCATGGCATACTGGTACCCGGGGGCTTTCCCTGAGAGAGAGAGAGTGGCAGTTAACCAGCTTTGAAGAATGATAAGTTTTCCCTCAGTAGATGTGTCTTGGAAATTGGACTCAGGAAAAACCAGTGGAAGTAGAGAGAGGTGTGATAGGGAGTCAGCATGGCTTTCTGAAGGTTCTCCTGGTCAACATGGGTACGATGTGATCTGGCACATGCTGTAGAAAGGTCTCTGCCCAGGGATAGCTCAGAACATGTTGGAGAGAATGAGGCTGGGGCAAGTGTCTGGCAACCAGTGCAGTAGTCGTGTGCATACAAGGTGTGAGTGGAATTGTGACAGAGAAGGTTGGGTCAAGAGGAGTTGACAGCTGTAAGGATTGTAAGAAAAGTGGAGAGGAAAGTTAACAGAACCTGTCTGGAAGGGCAAAGTCAGTGCAGGGGGTGTTTAGTTTTAGACATTTCTTCATGCTGCTTCCTTCCTGGTCCATGCCCACTCTTTGCCTTACTGTCTCATCAGCTATCACATAGGCTTTGTTTTGCTCTAGTACCTCCTTCTGCTGCCATGGCTTTGCAGCTTTCTGAAGTTGCACGTTTGCTGTCATTGGCTGTCTCTGTTAGTTTCTCTGAAACACAGTCCCAAGCTGTAGGCTTTTTAGCCCCTCTGTTCAGTGGTTTGTGCTCTAAGTAAGGAAGTGTTAAAAATTACCTCAGTGACCAGATGTGAGGGAGAGAACAGAGCTGGCCTGTAGCTGGCTGCAGCTCCACCATTCTTGACATGAATGTCAGACCAAATCCTTCTTCTCTTTGCGGACCTTTGGCGTGAACCCCAGAGCCTGGGCAAGAGGAGCAAATGCTGCTCACCACTGAGCCATCGCTTTATCCCATTAGCCACCAAGTTTTAAAAGATGACTTTATTTTTATGAGTTAATTCCAATAAAAGTTTTCTGGATGTGCATATCAAAGTTTGTGTTGGTGAATGTAGGTTTGTTTATTTCCGTGAGATAAATCCAGGACAATCTTATGCTTGCTGTAGTTTATGATAGAATTCCATAAGAGAGAAAGAGAACTGTGTCCTGGCCGACCATTCCAAGGTCTCTGGTATACATCCTCTTATCCTATTGCTTTCCTTCATTTTTGTGATATTCATGGATGATGTGTTTAAAATAATGGTAGGCTAGGAAGAGTAATGGGCGAAGTGCTTGCTGCACATGCGTGAGGGTTGGAGTTCACATCCTCAGAACCCATGTAAACAAAGAGCTGGTCATGACAGCACACATGCTTGTAACCCCAGCAAACACTGAGGGAGAAGGTGAGACAGGTAACTCTCAAGGGCTCACTGGCAAGGGTGTGCCAGAAATTCAGAGGGGGATGGGGTAGAGGGAGAGGGAGGGCTGGGAGGAGAGTGGGGTAGAAAGAGATTGTCTCAAAAGATATGGTGGGGGCACATAGAAGAGGACTACCAAAGTTGAACTCTGGCCTCCACACACATGCCCACAAGACAAGCTTACTTGCAAATACACACACACACACACACACACACACACACACACTGAGAGGGGGGAGAGGGACAGAGAGAGACAGAAAGGCAGAGAGATATTGAATAAATAATAATAAATATTGCATAGTGCATTTACAGTAATTATAGAGACTATTGTAGTCCTTTTAACTTTTCATACAATCTAAGTTGAGCTGAGGGTAGTAGTTTTAAAGGGTTCTTGTTGGAAATACTTTATATTTAGTTATTGACCTAAAAAAAAAAAACCCTCTTCCTTATTTCACTTTAGGTTTTCCCTTTCTTTTCAGAAAATTGAAATCAATTTTTGCAGCGCAAACCGTTAAAACCTGTTGTTACAGTGTGGTATTTGAAAAAGCACCATTCAGTACTGCATTGCATTTGGCGCTTCTATGGGTGAATTGAAAACTTAGTGAACAAATCCTCATGTAAAGACATTGCTTGTCATAACCATGTCAGAATGATCAATATTTGTCTATCATGTAGCCAGTATTATGATAGGCTGGCATTCCTTGATATTTAAGTTAATCTTGACAGTAAGCTTGGGATGTAACAGAAAAACCCAAAGAAACTTCAATGTTTTGCCCAAAACTTCAAGAATCTAAAGAAGAATAAAATGTAGTTTTTTTTCTTGTTTTTATCATTTTGATAACTCATTGACAATAGTCATGATATTGGAAAAGAATACAAGGAAAAATTCCTAGGTTGAAAGTGTAAGTCTCTAGGCATGCTACCTTTTAAATGTGCATTTAGCTAGAGATTGATTTGAGTGAGAGCATGGAAAATGGAAGTTCTTGGCCTACTGTGTGCAGTCCATATAGCTTCCTCATGCTCTCTCCTACTGTGTGCACTTTGCTTCTTCATGCTATCTCCCTACTGTGTGCACTTTGTGTAGCTTCCTCATGCTATCCCCATAAAATTTCTTCATTCTACTATCCTGTATTGACTTGGAAAAATACTTCAAATATATAGACTAATTTTCCTTGACCTCAGAAAACCCAAGTAGGTCATTTTTTTGTGAGGTCCATGGTTTTTAAAAAGATACCTTTTTGTTTCATTTTCTTAATAGAAAGATGAAAACTATAGAAGTCTCCCACGGGATCCCAGTAGCTGGTCCAACCAGTTCCAGCGAGACAACGCCCGCTCCTCTCTGAGTGCCAGCCACCCAATGGTAGACCGGTGGCTGGAGAAGCAGGAACAGGTAAAGTACCGTGTCCTTGCTGTATACTTCACTGGCTGACAGCCAGCCTTTGGGAACATGTGGTACATGACATTTTTTATTGCAGTATGTGTAGAAAAAATGGCAACCCAGGTCCCTGAAAGGCGATGATTTAATCACTGAAATACATCTTTGGTCTCACAAGTGACATTATTTCTCTTCGTAATTTTGATATAAAAAGTTTGTCTTTGTCAAAAGGTGTTGAACAGAGAGGCCACACACCTTCTCATTTCCACTCAAAAACTGAGCCTCTGTTTGCCTCTCTGGAGGCCACTTGAAATATTTGATAGGTAGCGTATGAAGAAAATGGAACCCTTCCGTCTTGAGCTTAGAGTATCTGCCCCACAGAGGTTTGACAAATGATCCATTCACTAAATCTGGCACAAACAAGACTACACCTGGAGGAAGACGCTGGAGCTTTCTCATCAACAGTAAAATCAGTTACACCCAACTCTACTCACTGGGCTGAGCACCACAAACAGAAAACACAGCAAAAGTCAGATTATGTTTTTTGCTGGAAGCAAGCACTGTCGTTCCAGCCGGAGAGAAAGAACAGATTCTATTTTCCTTGATGGACCTCCCTTCTAGCTACCCTCATAACTGTGATTTGCTTAGTTAAATGTTCTCCATGAGTCCTCTGTTTTCAATACTTGAGGTCCCTTCAATGCTTGAAGCTTACCCCTTCTCTCTTGTTTTACTATTGAAAACACAATGAGGATAATTACATCCTGTGGGTATAAAAATGTGAGGTCCTCTGCTTTGACAGCTTGGGGTCAGCAGGGTTGAACTGATGTCTGTCTTCCGTAGAGCTGCCATTTGAGCTGAAGAGTTTGGCAAAGTTTTAGATTTCATGTCTCTGGTAGGTTTTGTCTTTGCTCATTTCCTACTGAAGAGGTTGTTGCTCATATTCATTCATATTCATTCTCTCTCTCTCTCTCTCTCTCTCTCTCTCTCTCTCTCTCTCTCTCTCTCTCTCTCTCAAGTTGTGACCACAGCAGCTTTGCCAATGCTATAAACAGCAGGCATGTGTAGCACAAATAAATGCTTCACTGAAGGCAAGTGTCTTGTTCCTTCTTGGGGGGACTGATTTGCATAATGGTACATGGTGAAGTCTTTCACTCTGAGGTTATCGGTGGATTTTACTTCTACAACACAGCAGAGGTGATGGACTTCAGAGCCCTGCACTAGGGGTAGGCTGGACTCCATCTCTAGACACATGGAGTGGCTTTAAGGTGATTTACCTTGCTCAGAATAGTTCTGTCTCAGTCCTAAATGAGACACTCAGGAAGCTGAGGGCTGTACATCTTTCAGAAAGCATCCTTTTTAATGTTAATCTTAGGATCTCTTTCTTTTGAGCCTTCTCAGAGGAAGCAGGAGAGACTTAAAAGTGGTTTGGTTTGTTGTGCTTTGAAGTTTCCTCTGAGAAACCAGGAAACCAAAAGATCCAGAAACTCCTAGTTTCTATGTTGGGGAGTGGTTTAAGAAGTTGGAAATCTTTCCAGCCATATCATTTTCCTGATTGTGCATGAGTATTTTTTTTTTAATATTGGCCAATAATGGGTCATAAGATGACTTTGTTCCTGTTTCTTTGTGCTTTATTGCAACTGATAAAATCTACATACCAGTCAGCACAAACCTTATAAGCTCTTGACTGCAAGACGTTAGGGACAGAAGGAAGAGACCTGAAGGGAATGTAAGCTAATTGGGAGCCTGCCATTTTCATTCCTTGTCTGGAACAGGCCTGAACCCAATTAGCAGAGGCAGAGAGCAGAGCTGCACCGTACCTCCAGCTGCCATTTCCGCACTGTGCTGGGAGTGACTGCCCTGGCCTTTGGAGAAAACCCTATGTTTTAGGGTTCTTTGCACCAAGGAAAACTTCACTTAATTGGCAGAATGTGCTGAAGAATAAAAACTTACTTGAATGTTTGGTGAGGATACAATTCTACTGGCTTAGTCCCTTCCCAGCCCTCAAGAAACCCATTACTCGGTGGAACACCCAAAATCTCAGTGCCAGGAGTTTTAGAATTGACAAAGCTGGGTCATATGCATGTGTGGGCACTTGTACATGTGTGTTTTAACTTGATGCAGTAAACTGGCCGGTGTCATAGGTAGACAGGTGTGGCTCCTGTTTATACAAAGTTAACCACAGTCGCTTTATCGACGCATCACCTTTAAGGTTTGTAGTCTCCTCTTCTTCCCGAGTGCTTACTAAATTTACATCTTCTCCAAATTAAAGGAAAGAAAGAGACAGAAGAAAGCCTGATTTTTATGAAGATCTAGAACTACCCAGATGACACAAAGCAAAATAAGTTTCCAGCGTATGAAATTATCTTTATTTTGTAATTACAAAATTAGGAAATGGTCTACTCAGAAATCTGATTATGGTAGCTGTGGACTGACTAGTGATCTGACTCATGGGTCATAATATGAAACCATGGAAGCCCCGTGGAAGCTCAGAGTGGAACAGCCACAGTTCTGCTGTGACCACCATTCCTGGGAACTGAGGCTCACTTCTGGTGCTGCCAAATGTTGATTGGAAAATGCAAGTTCCCTGCCACTAAGTCTGAAAATATGTACTGTTTTCTATTAAAAAGAAAGAGATTTATTAATACTATTTCTCATTTGGCAAAGATTTGCAAAATGTGTGCAGAAGGAAAACGTAATTGCTTTTCTGCAGCAGCCCTGAGTGTAGAAAGTTAAAACCATCGAGACCGTTTTAGAATTAAATTTAGTCATTATGATAGAATGCTAGACACTTTATTATAGCAGAAATCTATCCTATTCACAAAAACACCGAAAATAAAACCAAAACCAACATTTTAGGAGCGCCGTCTCCTTGCCCCTGCTGTTGCCGTATTGCAAATGATAATAAATGACCGTGCTTATGAGGCAATTTAAAATTATTTGTTTTAGAGTATGGTGATTGGTAGGCTCCATGTATAGAGATCATGCATTATTTTCCATGATTCCTGCATATTTTCTGAATCTATCCCCAATGTCCTGTGAAGAGCAGGGGTGGAGAAGGGCCCTGATGCCTGCTCTGCTCAGAACACCCCACCTTCCTGGGGAAGCCTTCCTGGGCACTGGCATGGAGGGCAACTTGGTTTCTCCTGAGGGAAAAGAAGCAATTTAACCCTTTCACATACTGAGCAACACAAGCCAATAGTGAATTTGTGATGTGTGTGTCAGCACTGGAAACCTGCACTCCAGACAAGCATACGTGCCTGTGACTCTCAGCTTGCTTGCTGTGTGGGAGCTCTGTAGGTTCCCTACTGTACCTGTGCATACGGGAACTGAAGCTGTTCTGTAGCTTTGGGCGCCCTGCGTGAAGGTTGAATGACGTCACGTGCGTTTAGTGCAGCTTCGGGTCAGTGCTGGGACATTTGTGGGAGGCTGCTTCCCTTTATCTTCATTTTTAGGCAAGGCAAGGCTCATTCATGGAATCCTGAGTAACCTTTTAGGAAGGACTGTTTTGTGGTAGGGCAGGGGCTAGAACCCACAACCTTGCACATGGCAGGCAAGTGCTCTGCTGTTGAGCTACAGCCCAGCCCTGCTGTTACTGGCTTGAATCGCATTTTCCTCTCGCACCATTTGGAATGCTGAGCTGGCTCACTGCCATCCCCAGCGTTCATATTTTCAGGCCTGGATTCTTGCTCCAGTGGCATCTCTTCGGAATTAGAATGCAGTTTAATCTTCTTAAATCGTTTTTGGTCGTCTTCTGAAGAGTATAATCTGACATGAGAATTAACTTAGTGTTAGTCCTTGTACCCATTTTTACATCTCCTTTTGTTTGGGACTTGGAGATGTGTGTGTGTGTGTGTGTGTGTGTGTGTGTGTGTGTGGTGTGTACAGGCATGCATGCCTTCTGATCACCTCTACTTGGTACTTGCTAAGCATAGACAGGGCCTCAGTGATCCGACGGAGCTGGGAGGCAGCTGTCACTCATTCACTTTTGGAGCCCTTCGAAGGCTGCTTGTCAGGATTGTTTTTCTTATCTATCTATCTATCTATCTATCTATCCATCCATCCATCCATCTATGCATCCATCTGTCTATCATCTATCTCTATCATCTACTATTGATAATCTATCTTCTATTATCTTTCATCTTTATATATCATTTATCTATTATCTATCTACCTACCTACCTACCTACCTACCTACCTATCATCTGTCATTTCTCTGTCCATCCATCTACCTATCCACTTATCATCTATTATACATCTATTTATCTATCATCATCATCAACCTATAATCTATCATCTACCTATTTATCTGTTATCTATCTCCCATCTATCTGTCCATCATCCATCTATCTACCTATTTATCATCTATCCACCTATCTATCATGTATCTATCTATCATCTGTCTATGTCTATCATCTATCTATAATCTATCATAATCTATCATCTATCTAATATCTATCATCTTTATATATCATCTATCCATCTATCATCTCTATCATCTATCTACCTATCTTCATCATCATCATCTATCTAAAATCTATCATCTACCTATTTATCTGTTATGTATCTACCATCTATCTGTCCATCCATCCATCTGTCTGCCTACCTAAACGTTCATCTATCTATGTGACCTTTCTGCCTTCATTGCTGTGTGAGATTACACATATGTACCACCAAACCCAACTGAATGCAGTCTAGGGGGCAGCACTCAGATCTTCATGCTTACTAGGCAAGCACTGTACCAACTGAGCGTCATCCCTCCACCTGTTTTGTCCTTTTTACTGGCCATGATCACTACCTTCTGCTGCTTCTTTGATTGATGGAGCTGAGAGCCTGCAGGAAGCCAAGAGGTGAGTCAGAAATTCTGAGCAAAAAACAGTCAGTTGGTGTATGGAGTGACGGTTGTGGAGTCTTAGTGTTCGCTGCTTTTCTTGACCGTGAATACACCGTTACAGTCAGCCTTGCAGATCTTGCAGATTGGATAAAGACACGTTATTTTATAAATCCTTGATGTTCTGGTGCCTTTTTCTGAGCTCATTGCTGCCGGCCTTAAAGCCCTCTGTTGGATCTTTGTGCTCGGATGATGAGGAAAGATGTGTCTGTCTCTGATGTGCAGTGCATTGTTCACACCTCTGCTTTCACTCTTTTTAACATTTGCTGTTTATTTCTGGGTTTAAGGTGAGGTGGACGTACTATTCATTTTAGGAATACTAGTCAGAAAATTCATCAACATTTCTATTTTTTTTTCCCCAAGACAGGGTTTCTCCGTGTAGCCCTGACTGTCCTAAAACTGACTGTAGACCAGGCTGGCCTTGAACTCAGAAATCTTCCTGCTTCTGCCTCCCAGGGGCTAGGATTAAAGGCATGCACCACCATTGCCCGGCTAGCATTTCTCTTATAGTATATTCTTCTTAATACCAACTTCTGATACTCTGATTAGAGAATATGAATCATTTAAAAGACATTTAATTTTTTTTTTTATTTTGGGTAGAGAGAGTTTTTTGGTGGTGGTTTTTGTTTAATCAGTTCCTATGTAGGCTTTTCCTACCATGATCAACTTGGTCTTGGAGCAGTCCTGAAAATGTCTCTTTTAAGTGTTCAAATGATTCATTCACTGGTTTTGTTTTTTTGCCACTTGTGTGGCCTGTGATATTTCTTTGATGGTTCTGTTTTGATGAAGGACTTTTTTCCCTTCTCTTCTTCTGATGTTCAGGTCTGGGGTGAAATCCTTTTGAGTGCTTCTAAAGTACTCAACCAACCCAGTAGTCTCTCCAGCACAAACTAAGTCAGACTTTTTAAGTAGCTGAGAAAACTTTGTAGGCATTAAAGTACTGGAGAGAAATGTGGTTATTTATACAACATCCAACTGAAGGGATTTGTGGGCTGGGACATTTGAATTTCTTTTCACATGGGGCAGTATTTTTTATCTTCTCTAAGCTAAGCACATACTAGTTCCTAATTTTGATGATTTAATCTTTACAAGCCTGGGAGAAGCCTCAACACACACACACACACACACACACACACACACACACACACTGTTGTTTTCTTTAAGAGTTGCAATTTCTAAGTTGAGAAATGAAACTGTAATGTTGATATTTGTTGGTATTAGTTGAGCCCTCTGGTAAACATGTTTCTTGTCCTGGCCAATGCTTTCAGTTCACAGAAGAAATTCATTAACTAGCCTTTCATGCTTTAACTTTTACTTAGACAGTAGACGTATGGTGGGATGCCACCCTATTCCCCCTTAGATGTCTTGATTTGCATGTGGGCTCTCACTCTGCCCTGTTACTCTAAAGAAACAATGGCCTCTGGCCTGCCAAGGTCTTCACTTCCCTCCTGCCTGCCTTGTCAGTCATGTGGTTTCTCCATTGCAAATCTTTTTGCTCCAATCTTTCCTTCAGTGGGTGTTTGTTCAACTAGATGCCCCCCTAAGCCTTCCTCCCACAGGAGTACAGAGGCTTGGGTCCTCCTTTGTCTTGTAAAGGGTCCATGACAGATTCTTCCCCTCAGGATGACATCTGTGTTTCTGTTCACCACCCCCCCACCCCCCACCCCCCCACCCCCCCACTCCCCTGCCACATTACCAAAGTGAGCATGCCCAGTGTCCATGTGGACGCAGCCCAGACAGTCACCATGCTTTGGCTATTCAGTAGGAAAGCTGACGACTAAGAATAGCCACCGCATGCCCATAAATTTTATTCGAGATTTGTGCAGTTATACCATTGATAGTTCTTGACAACCCTGCTTGTTGTATAGCACCTGCCTGTGACAGAGAAGACTGTAGACGTGTTACAGGGGAAAGGCCTGAGGGCTGAAGGGAGACGGAAAGTCTGTCTGTGCGAAGCCGTGTGTTTCCACTTTGAAAGTGATGGAGGGCACTGCCTTTCTTATCTAAGTGTTAGCCGGTGCGCTTCCTTGGGGACAGCCTCCTAATTGAACTCGGATGTGAGTGCTAAGAAGCTTGCTCCATCAGCTGCCCCTGCCGGTCTCTGTGTGTCCTAATGAGATCTGCTGATTGAGAGCTGGTCCTGTTTAATCCTGGGAGAGCCCAGCAGTCAGTCTGAGCTTTGCTGAGCTGCTTTGCTTGACCCAGTTAAGTGAGGTTCTTAAAGGACATAAGGGAGGGAAAAAAGGAAAACCCAAAAATGTTGATGTAAGTCCAAGACACCTGTCAGTTCCACTATCAAGGAAGTATTAAATTATTCTTCATGTCTATAACTACAGTGAATTTCCTGCTTCCTTTGCAAACGGTATTTGAATGAAATATTTGATTGAGTTGGGTAATTTATGAACATTAGAGTTGGATCTAACAGCGCTCTGTAGAGAAAACACTGTGAGTTTTCTGAGAGCTTTTTTTTCTTTAGATCCAGGGGTTTCATCATTCTCATTAGAATGTAAATGCATTGATCCATCATTTATGGTTGCAAGATGGAAAATTTTACCTTCAGAGACATTTGTCTGCTTTTTCCTCAATATAGGGACAGCATGTTTTTGTGTCCATTTATATAAATTACATATACTATAAATTCAGACACACCATCAATATGCTTTGCATAAAATTTAGCCTTTTGTGACCATTTTCTCTAGCCAAATCTCCTGAGAAACACTTCTCATATGTATAGATATTTGATATGAAGACCATGTTGTGATTTTGAAATTCCTTTCTGTCTGCCTATTAGTTTGCCACATGTGTGCAGGTAGGTGCATGCAGGAGTCAGAAGAGGGGATCATATCACTAAGAATGGAGTTCCAGGTGGTTGTCAGTGAGCACTGATAATCACTGAGCCATTTTAAATTATTTTCTAATTTTAAAAAAATATATATTTAATTTTATTTAATGTGTTTGGATGTTTTCCCTGTACGATGGTTATCTGCCATTTGCATGCAGTACCCACAGAGGCCAGAAGAGGGCAGCAGAGTTCCTGGAACTGGAGTTAGAATCAATCCTTAGCTGTCATGTGGATCTGGGAATTGAAACCAGGTCACCCAGAAGAGCAGTCAGAGCTTTTTAACTGCTGGACCATCTTTCTTCCCCTGGAGTTATCTTCCGATAGAAAGGAATACTGTTCATTGTGATATTCCACAATAGTATCTTAGTTAATTGAATTGATTCTGGTGTGAAAATGATCCCACAGCAGACTTAAGGGATTTGGTGGTGTTTTTATTTTGTGTCCTATTGTCCTAAGTGTCCATTACACATGTAGGTTATGTGCAAGGCCTTCCCTTCCCCTGTGGAATACAGTACAACTTATGGACAGAGTAGGGCGAACACAGACATATGCTTGGTATTGTCATTGTTTGTAGTGAGATTTCATGTATCACAGGTTGACTTCAAACTCTTTGTGTAGCTGATGGTTTTGCCTTGAATTTCTGCTAAAATACCAGTACCCATAACATTTTGTTATTTGTTCCTTTTTGGGGTGTGTGTGTGTGTGTGTGTGTGTGTGTGTGTGTAAAATGCATGTATATATGTATGTTTCTATGTGATAGGTTTATTTCTCCCCTGCCAGTGAAATTAGCCAGTTCAAGCTAGATTGGATCATATTAAAGGCAGGTTTATTGGGAAGCTGCTCTTGGGCAAGTTCACTGGCTCCATGCATTGAGGCCAGGGGAGTTGCGATGGGGAGAGGGAGGTGGAGAAAGGGGAAAGAGAAAGAGAGAACAGGCTTGTGTGTAGAGAGAGAAGAGGGGAGGTTCACAAAATGTCTGGATTACAAAGAGAGAAGCCTCTGGGGGAAGGGCAGCCCAGACCCTATGTTGGAAAGTTCAAGATTGGGGGCAGCGTATGCTAAGTAAGGACCGAGGGATGCTGTGAGAACCAGGTTGGCTTTGATAGGTAAAATATGTACCTCACTCCTTTATCCAGGGTCCAAAACCCAGTAGTATGTATACATTTATGTAGGTATGTGTGCACATGTGTATGGAAGTCAGAGATTGATGTTGTATCTTCCTTCCTTGCATGCTCCTATACATTCTCATTCATATTCTCTCTCTCTCTCTCTCTCTCTCTCTCTCTCTCTCTCTCTCTCTCTCTCTCTCTCTCTCTTTTACCCAAGCAGCTACTCTGACTTAACCAAGAGTATCTGTTGGATCTGGCTAGTCTCGCTAGCCTATTTGTCCAATGCATGGATCCCCTGTCTGCCTCTTTTGTTTGTTTTGTTTGTTTGTTTGTTTTTGAGACAGGGTTTCTCTGTGTAGTCCTGGCTGTCCTGAAACTCACTCTGTAGACCAGGCTAGCCTCGAATTCAGAAATCCACCTGCCTCTGCCTCCCAAGTGCTGGGATTACAGGCCCTGTCTGCCTCTTGAGTGCTGGGATTGCAAGCAGGCCCCAGGACAGTTTGACTTTCATGTGGGCCCAGAGAATACAGCTGGAGTCTTCATGCACTTTGCCCGCTGCATCATCTCCCCAGTTTCACTTTGACTCTGTTTCGCTTTTAAATAATCTCTTGTATCTCTGGGTGACCTCACAGTGGATGTGTCATCTTCTAGTCCACCATCTCAAACGTGTTTTAAAGATGTATTTGGATTATTTTTTTCACAAGTGGTCAGTTCATAGTTTGAAAGTTGGACATTACTCGTAGGTGTGAAAATGCAAACATCTCTCCCAATGTCGCATCTACCTCCTTCCCACATAAAGCCACTGTCCGTGTGTGTTCTTTCAAATGGTACCATGCTTTCAGGAGCAAGTAGAAGATGGCTGGTGGTGTTGGTTTTGAAACAGGGCCTAATAGGTAGCTCTGGCTGGTCTTGAACTCACAGAGATTGGCCTTCATCAGCCTCCCACTTGGAAAACTCAATACCATTTGAGAAATATTAAGTGCCGAAAATTTGCATGCATCAAATCAGTCATTTTATGGAAGAATTTTTCAACTTTGATTTTCGATCCTTCTCATACTTAAATCTCAGTCATTTGACTTTCTTTTCCCTCTTTTCATCTAGAATTGTACTTCCTGTCCCTAAACCTTCTCCCACATTGCAGTCTGTTTCCATGTTTAAATCACATAGGTCTGACTTTTTTTTTTCTTTCTTTTAACTAGAATTGTTTTGTTTTCTCCCCACCTTCTGCCTGCTGTTAGGCATTCTTTGTTTTGGGTGTGATTTGCTGAAGAATACTTAGAGTTCTAGAGACACGGTGGGGCTCTTTAAAGGCCACAGTTCTTCAAATTATACTTTTTGAAAAAGCTGTAGAGGGCATCTGTGACAGTAACCCAGGGTTTTACACATGCTGAGAACATAGCCTGCAGCTTAGCTACACCCCTTATAGGTTTTAAATTAGGTCCTCAGTATTATTTTAGGTACTCGCATCCTATGTCAACAAATTAGAACACCTTCTATCTTCCTGTTATATCTATCGTGGGGTAAGGTGCTATTTTAATCTATTTCTGTGTTAGCAGCTTTTTGTCCTGAGACCCCAGGCCATGCCTGATACAGTTGCATGGAAAGCACGTGTTTGGGGGAATTAAACATTAAGGACTGGCACGTCTTCTTGCCAGCCTTTCACTCTGTGCTGTCTTGATGCATTGATTCTTTGAAAGGGGCTTCTCTCAAGAAGCTCTTGAGAGAAGGTGGAATGCTCTTGGGACCTTGAGAATTTTGGTGCAGGGATGGTAGAGTTGGCAATGTATTCCCTTTGTTATCTCCGGTGCAGTCCAGACACATACTGCCTACTCCGACGTTTTCATCACGTGCTGGAGAAGTACTGGGCAGTGACAGTCCTCAGTCTGGAGTATCTCTGTACGCTAGAGTCTGAGGCAAAACGATCAGGACTTTGAGGCTACCCTTAGCAACAAAGGGAGACTCTTCCTCATACAAATAAACAGTTATCTGCCTCTATGTGGTGACTGCTTGGTGCAGGCACTTTGTTCCGGTCTTGGTCCTGGTACTCCATCCTGTTGGGTGTGGGCTCTATTCTCTAGACAAAGTGTTGGATTCTCCACTCTATCAGCTTCTCGGAGCCAGCCCTGGCTCCACATTCCCTCATCCTCGGGTCCTCTGGCAGTTAAGAACATTGGCTGTTTTTTTTTTTTTTTTAAACTTTCCTTTCTGATTGGTGACACTGTCCATAACACTTGTACCCACCCTCCCCTTCCCAAATTCAGCACCTAGAAGTGGCCTGTTCCTTTTCTGTCACAGCCCTTAGGTGACTTTGATAAAGGCAGTTCCCTGTGCATTCTACCCAGTGTTTTCCTTTGTTTGTTTGGCTTTTGAGGGAAGCATTGAATCTCTTTCCAGTTCCCTGACATGTCAGCCCAACCATGCTTTTATTAAATACATTTGTTATTGTTGAGGAATGTCTGCTTATAATTTGTATTTCTGAAAGTATTCTTCCTTTTAAACATTTTATAGCAAGCATTTTGATAAAAAAATCTTATTACAGAGATAGTATGTATTTTCTTACTTGAAATATGTAACTTTATAAAAATCTCTTCTAGCTTAAATTATAGACAGTTTGAGGGGGAGAGGAATGTTAGTTTGATTCTATCAGTAAGAACCTAGATTTTTGGACTTACTCATATTATAAATCCCTAAAGGGACTAATTTTCCTGAGAACTTTGGATGTTAATCATGAACAGGCCCAGTTTAGTAATACTTAAAACCTTTTGGCTGTATTAATGTCCTAAACTTTGAGAAAGAAAAACATATTTTTGCGGCTTGGCCAAAAATAACAGGTCTCTATTCAAATAAAAATATTGTATTTATTTTTTTTAAGAGGTCCACCCCACTGGGCAATGTGTTATACTCCTTTTTTGCTAATTTAGTTGTCTAATATTGGACAACTGACAATATATTTTTTCTGTCTTAATACAATTACTTTTTGAAGTGAAAAATCCTTTCTTTTAACTTAGGGATGATGTTAGATAATACTTTACTATAAACTTAATTTCTTTTGTTACATGTTTAGTTGGTAACATGTACAGTGTTTGCATTAAGATAAGCATGTTTTGTTCTGATGTGCTTAACTGAAGTCTCTTTCTGCACAAGACCTTGTTCAAAGAATTGAAGAAATGCATACAAATGGTGTATTACCAAGGGCTTTTATTCAAGAGCAAAGTATTTGAACAGGACTGTTGGTGGAGGGAAGGGGGCGGGGAGGCAAGAGACTCAGGAGTGGAATGTGTTCAAGAGACCCTGTTTACTTCTTGGGCTTCTTTCAAAGGCCAGGGTGAGCTGTTTGCTAGCCGCGGACTGGGTTGATTTCTTGTTTTAATTGACAGTCTTGGATTGTATAAGCTTTTATAACTGTGCATATCCTTTCCCATGATACATCTTACTTTAATCATAGATATGTCTAGTCAGGCACAGGCTTAAGATAGTAAGGAGAGGATTTTCCATACAACTTGAGTGGACACAGTTCACCTTACTGCTCATGCATATAAAAGCAGTCCAGATTGGAACAGCACAATACCTCTAATTCCAGGATAAGTTCTAAGTTTGTGTTTGGCCACAAAAGGATAGTTAGGAGAAGGTTGCTAGGGAGCTGTTAGGAGCTGTTTGTGTAGAGTAATAGTTTCTTTGTTTAGAGTGGGGTCTGTGTACCTCCTTGCAGGTAGCCAAGAAGTGGGTGAAGGGATCTTTGGTGGCTAAGCTATTCCTATAACCAGCTGCCTCAAACCAGCAAGTTGACTCTCAGGCATTCTGTCTTTCTGATGATTCATTTCTGGACTTTTGAGTATCTGGCAGAAGCCCCCCTTCTGCTTTGCCTTCAAGAGTCCTGTCCCGCTTCCAGGTGAGTTCTCTGGCTAGCTTCTCTGTTGCTTACCTTTCTTCTTCCATTCCTTCCGCATCATGAGGACTCATAATTACTAGGCAGCCACTTAGAGTCACCGTGAATGAATTCAACACTATCCTCCCAAGCTGGTGTTTGGGAGGTAGTCTTTCAGCAAGAAGAGTGATGCCTGCCAAAGGCTATTTTCCATGACTTGGCTTTCTATAGAGCTGCTCCTCACTCTCCAGATTCTGTGTGCAGTTGCTTCCTGTGTGCAGTGGGGAACCAGGAGTGCCTTATTTAAGGTTCTGTGCTTCTGATAGACAGCCACATTATAGTCTAGAGCATGAGTTTTCTTCTATCCTTCACATCGTGTCAAAGGACCAATTGCTCCCATGTGCAGAATACAAAACAATCCTGATTTACTACAAAGTTTAGGTGGAAAAGGCTGTAGCAGAAGCTTTGACATGAGAAGAGACTGCTGCATATAATTCACTTTTCATTCCAGCTAATAAGAGCTCAAAGTAAAAGATCCAATCAGAAACTCGGGGTAGTCACTAGGAGTGGGGTATTGGAAGAGGCTAGTAAGACATAGCACTAATCTTCAGTGACCATGCCACAGTAATTAAAATAACTAGCATTTATTAAGTACTTTTATCAAAGTCCCTAAATAAGGAAAAATCATAAATAAAACTGAAACAAGAAATCAGTCAGAACTGCTGATGCCATACAGCTAAAGGACATAGATCTAACTTTTTCCAGGTCAAGCATATGAGCTGATCAGCTTGGAGCCCACCCATTAGGGTTCTGAACAGGGTATTAGAAAAAAGGAGGTGATCTCCCCAATGATCCAGGTACAATCATGATAGCTTGGAGAACTCAGGCCAACAAACCCACTAGAGGAGAGGAATGTAGGCAGTGTGACCAGGGTGTTGCTTGTAGATGGGTTATCTGCTACCATAGGGGAAAATGCCAGTGTGTGTGTGTGTGTGTGTGTGTGTGTGTGTGTGTGTATGTATGTACATGTGTGTATATGTATATATATGTATGTGCGTATGTGTATGTGTGTGAGTGTATGTGTGTATATGTATGTGCATGTATGTGTGTATATGTGTGTTTGTGTATGTGTGTGAGTGTATGTATGTATATGTATGTGTATATATATGCATATGTGTATATGTATATGTATGTATGTGTGTGTTTGTGTGCATGTGAGTGTATGTGTGTATGTGTGTGTTTGTGTATATGTGTGTGTATATGTATGTATGTGTATGTGTGTGACAAAAAGGCCATTACTGAAATATTTTTCCCCCAGAATGTTTCAGGACATTACTTTTCATGAAGTGATTTTTTTTTTTTTAATCACAGATTCTTAGAAACTTTAGGAGGCCAGGTGACTTCCTAAACTTTCTCCTCAAGAAAGGGGGATTCTGGGGGGTCCAACAATCCAACCCCCATTCCTCTAAGTAGAGAGAGCTGTTTTAGAACAAAATCTAGTTCGTGTGACTGGTAACTAGTTTGGGTAGTAAGAGGCTCAGTGTTGGTTCCCAAGACCCGATGAGAGCTGGATACTGTGCAAATCGAGTTTAATCTCAAAGCAGAGCGGCAGTTTCTTCACACTCTTAAACTCTGGCGAGGCAACCCAAGTGGCGGTTGGCTTTCAGGATTAATCAACCAAGAATATGTGGAAATGGCTTTTAAAGGAACAGATGGCAGAGGAAGACAATGACATCAGCGCAGTCAGAAGCAATGCGGCTAAAATAAGAACAGGTGCCGTGCAGGTGGAATGATTGTAGGGGCAAAGCTGCAGTTTTAGTGCCTGGGGACAAACACACAGAAGAAAGAAAATAAATCAGAACCAGGAAGACACATGGCAAAATGAAAAGAAATAAGAGAATCCTAGACAATCAGAATTCCGTGCTGGGCAAACACCAGGAAGTGTCTATCCGGAACTTCTGGGTAGGGGTGGAGCACACAGAGGCTGGTGTGTGCTGAGTAGTCCCATGGGAAGCCAAGTCACAGAAAACATCTGACACCAGCAGTCGGCACAAGCGGGACAGCACAGCAGCGGCTCTGAGAGTTGGTTTCTTCTTTCTTTGTAGTGCTTTAGACAGAAACGCTTCCTTTAAATTTCAGAAACCAGGCGTGGCACAAGGATGATGTTGAACTGATCTTTCTGCTTCCAACTCCAGGATGCTCGGACTGTAAGGGAACGGCATCATTCCTGGTTCGTGCAGTGCTGGGGATTGAACTCACAACTTTGTACTTGTACTTTCTAGGCTGTGCTGGGCTGTGTGTGAGATTCTATTTTAATAACAAAAACAAAAACATGCCAGCCTTTTAGCCTACAAAGTACTTTAATTTCAAACACTTTCATTTAAAAGCGATGACACAGAAAGCTCATTTACATCAGAGTTTAAATTAATTAGTCAGAATCCCAATGAAAATGGCAGACCCTTCACTGTTCAGAAAGAAGAAGATACCTGTGGCTACTGGAATGTCTTCAGTTCCACGCAAATGGGACAAAGAACCAGGAAACGATTATAAAGCCCGTGATCTTTAATTTTTTTAATTCAAACAATATTTGTGGTTGAAGTGGAGCAAGAACTGTCTCTATGTCATAAATTAAGGAAAGCGTACAGGAACGTTAAGATGAATGGTTTTGTGCAGTTGCATTCTCTCACATACAAATTCAAAGCAAGGATGGGAAGGTTGGAGGAATTTGATAGAGGTGTAAAGCAAAAGATGGAACAGTGGGGAAAGGGCCTGACTGAAAGCTGTTGAGAAGGGAGCAAAGGCGGATTCTTCACAGATGAAGGATGGTCATGCAAGCAGGCGCTAGCGCTCTCGGTCGCTAGAACCTGGGTAACGTTATTAGAGATGTTAAACAGAAAATTAAGTTCTTTTGTATTTTGAAATCCAATGTAGTTTCAGTGTAAAGCCCATGACGGGAGCTGGGGAAAACCGGATGTTAGTCCTCTGCTGTGGCTGCCAGACTCAAGCTAGGCTAAGAACTTGAAAGAAAAAGGATCAGCCTGGCAACCACAAATAGAAGTACAAATAAATAAGAGACAGCCAGAGGTCCATCTTGTCCTAAGCTAGGAACCTGTTGAATTTGGTTCCCAGACCAGTTGAAAATATTCTAGGTGGATATACTGTTTGCCTTTTTTTTTTTTTAAAAAACTCAGTTAAGTACTAGTTTCCCACTGATATTGGTGATTAATACTGAGAAAACAATTCTATTTGTTCTCAAACTCCTGACAGGCAGTGGGGGGCTGGAATTGTTATTCCTTTCGATATAGCCACGCCCTGAGATAAGCAAGTAATACTCTCATTCACCTGTGTACCCTGGAGGGAGATGATCTAGAAGGGACAGAATCCAGGCACAAAACACATTAGACCAGGAAGAAATTTTGTCTATGAGTCGTCTGGCATGCTGAGGAGTTATCGGTGTGGCGATTGCAGGGATAGAGCTTAAACACCTCCAAATGTATACTTGATATTAGTGCACAAGTTACTGAAAGAAAGGACTGGAATCTGATTGGTGTTAAGTGGGTATTTTCTTTCACCACTAAGTATGTTGAAAGAGAATTTGAGAACAGAGAATCAACAGGGGGAACCACAGTCAGGGCGGATGAAAAATCATGCCAGAGTCTAGGCTTGCACAAGAGTGTGAAGAGGAAAGATGGTTTGGTCCTTGTCATAAAGTGGTTGTGCATTTTCTTGATTTTTTTTTTTTTGTTGTTGTTGTTTTCAAGACAGGGTTTCTCTGTGTAGCCCTGGCTATCCTGGAACTGTCACTCTGTAGACCAGGCTGGCCTCGAACTCAGAAATCCGCCTGCCTCTGCTTCCCAAGTGCAGGGATTACAGGCATGCACCACCACGCCCGGCCGGTTGTGCATTTTCAAGGAGACATTAGAAATGGCTCAAGGCAGTTCCCGTGAATTCAGACATGAAGTCTGGGGTTCTGGAGGGTGTCCTGGAGAAAGCAAGGATTCTGGAACCCCAACTGCCAGGAAATAGAGGATGTTGGTTTGTTTTGTTCTTAGTGGCAGAGAAAATGGCTGCCCCGTTGCCTACCGGTGGTAAGAAGCCCAGCTCACTTGGTAAGGCTGTTTGCTGGCGTTTTAAATTTAGAGCACTGATTACTCCAATAGCAGGTCAAATTTCATCATGTTGTATATTTGATTAGTTCCTCCTGGACTCTTTCAAAGCTCCTTCTGTTTTCTCCGGACCTAAATGGTTTCGTGTTTCTAGAATCCGTCTTGTCTGTTTTTTCCAACAGATTATTGCGTCTATAGGAAATTGCATCAGTCTTGATTTTTATCCTGAGGGAACCTGAAAGAAATCTATTCAAGCCAAGAAACTTTTGATGTTTGTCACAGAATGTGGTGTGGACGGTAACTCCATGCGTTCATCGCCCTGTGTGATGACATGGAGGAGATGCTCCTTAATTTGCATCTCTTGTTATTGTCCTATTTGTGGTTAGGTAAAATGTTAATCTGTGAACCCTAACTCACTCTAGGAAACACTTGCGAGCACAGACATAGATTCAGGGAACCCAAGGGTTAGCTGTCACTTTTCAGTCAGCTGTGTTATTGGAGTAATACCACTAGGGGACTTGCAGTAAGTAAGAAGGTAAAAACTGGACCAGAGCATTCTGGTTCAGTTCCCCTGTGAGTACAAATCTAACAGGTTAATAACAGAACTTTAATTAAGGTTTGTGGATTAAAAAAAAAACACCACTGTGATTTTAAGGTGGTCTGGAAAACTGGGGTAACTGATACGTAATTTAAGTTCCCATCTTAGAAGTCAAGTTCTCATAAAGCCCATTCTGATGATGGTAAAAAAAAAACATGACTTGTATAGCTGCCTCCCCTGAGTTCCTTTCTGCTGCTTTTGTTGTCTGTTTGAATCTTGTTGCAGATATTTAGGATCATTTTCAGTTAATCGCAATTGTAACAATTACTGTGTCTTTTTTAGTTTGCTAAGATTAACTGATAAATATTTTATAGGCTCATCATGTACACGCGCCTCTTGAGAATATACATTTAGCCAAGTTGAGCTAATTTCCATATGCATTGCTGACATGTGTATTGTTTTCCCCCCTTTGTCCTGAAAACCTTCACATTTGTTGTCTTTACAGTCTGTAAGAATCTAATCCATCATTGACTATAGCTGTATTGTACATCTGATACATTGTATCTCCTGATCTGTTCTTTTGACTCCTGTGACATCCCATCCCTGTATACTTTCCTAATTCCTCTGAGTTCAGTGTTGTTAGATTGCACAATAGCTGAGATGATATGGCATGACTGTCTCTGTGTGGCTTTGTCGCGTCATTTAACGTCACCCTTGTTGTTGCCAGTGACAGACTTCCATTAAAGGCCACCACAAACACTCTCTATGCACTAAATGTTCTTCTGTTATTCATCTCTGGATGGACACTCGTGTGGCTTCCGGACGGCTGGGGACCAGCTCTCTCTCCCACATACTGATCTCCTTTCATTGGGTGGACATCCAGCAGTGGGCTTGCTAGATCTTCACTTTGGGTTTTTATAATCTTTCTACTTCCTTATCTGAATAGATCTCTGAGCCTCCTCGAGGGATAGGTTTTGATGAAGACGCCCCACTGAGAGTTGAGGGCTCCGAGGTCTCTGCACATTGTCCAACTATGGGTTTTGATGTTGATTTCCATCAAACACACACACACACACACACACACACACACACATAAAGTAAAATAAAATCAATGGGTATAGCAATTTGTCATTAGGAATTATTTTATAACTATGTTCCTTTATCAGAATAATACTAGTAGCTTATCCTCACAGGTTGTTGTCCTAATTAACAATGTTGGGTATGGATTCTATCCATCGCATAGAGTTGGTCTTAAGATCAAGCAAAAAGTGGTTACTCCCATAACCTCTGAGACACTATTGTACCAGTAAATCTTACAGGCAGGTCCCCATTGTAGGTTACAAGGTTCATAGCTAGGTGAGATGGCTTATTATTCTGATAAATGAATTGAAGATTTTCTAAAAGGGGGTTTGATCTCTGTCTCGGAATTTACAATTTTAAGTCAAGGGAGATTGTGTATAGACATATCTGCCTAAACAAGTATTAACAATGAAATGACCAAGGTAATTTTTTTTTAAGTCTTATAGTCTTAAAATGTCTGCCCACCTTCCAGATTCCTTTCAGTAGAGAAGCAGTTTTCCAAATAATAGTGAATAGAGCCCAAACTATTGATTCCCAAGGAGGAGCAAGATTGTCCAATGATACCCAACACGACAGGAGCAGCCAGTGTATCTACTTCCAGGGACTACCAGAAAGAGAGGTAGATTAAGATTCTAGGCTTTGAAGAAAAGGTGGTATTTAATATTGTAAAGATTTTTCAATTTACAAGAAATGGCATCTCAGACCCTTGAACATCTCATCTGCATAACAAAGCAGGACCAGCTCCTTAGGGAATCTGTGTAGTGGGGAGGAAACTTACTACTATCTTCTGGGATGCAGTTGGTAATCCTAGGCTTCCTCTTTGTTTCCAGGGCAGGTTTACAGATGACCAAGCTAGGTGGGGCATCCATACCCCGCCCCCCCTTTTAAAATAATCATACTGTCTTATATTCTAAGTGGCTTTCACTTTTAAAGTCTATTTTTTTATCTGACAGATGCACAACACAATAATCTTTTTCCTGTTGCTCATTGCCCATCTTAGTCTGATAATCTGGCAAACTTTCAGAAAGCTACACCCTCTTCTAGCTGAACATTTACTGGTAAATATTTCCAGAGTAAAACAGTTCTGGTCCATGCTTGTGACCTAAATACATTTTTCAAAGATTTTAAGTGATATCTGGTATGTTTTATGTTTCTTAGTTGTCTCGTATATTTTATTTAATAATTCCCTATTTAAAAAAATGCAATGAGGTTTCTTTTCTGAAGACCTCTCTTCTGGGACATACCAATAAAAAAAATTATATACACGAGCTAAAGATGTTTGGTGCAGGTAGGAATCATAAGTTTGGACTTAATGATACCCCTAGGGATAGCCTGAGGAAACTGAAAGCAATAACATAATTAGACCAATTGTGTAATCGAAAGCAAATGGTATGGCTATGGAATGATAAAGTGATTTCCCAGCCTCAAGACTTCTCTGATGTGAGAAAGTTTAGGGATACATGAGTGTGGCATGTTGTCTCTTCTGGATGGCTCCCTCTTGAGCAGTGTTGTAACCCAGACTCCAGCTCTTGGTTTGGAAATCTGCCCTCTGAAGCATACACCATAGGGGCTTCAGTTGAGCAAAGGTGTCCTGAGGTGAGCTGTGGGTCCTAGCCAAAGGCAGAGAAGATTAAAGGCATAAAATCATTTTTGTTTTTATTTTATGTTGTTTTGTTGCTAGGGATAAAGCTCAAGGCCAAGAATAGACTTAGACTGTTACCTAACCACTGAACTACACCATCTGCCTCAGCTCAACTGCTCCAAAACATATGACGCTTTAATATCGATACCTTCACTTTATATAAAATATAAAACATTACAAATTGGTGCGACTTTCATTTTTGTCATTGTTGTTTTTTTGGTTTGTTTATTTGTTTTGTTTGATTTTTTTTTTGAGACAGGGTTTCTCTGTATAGTTCTGGCTGTCCTGGAACTCACTCTGTAGACCAGGCTGGCCTTGAACTCAGAAATCTGCCTGCCTCTGCCTCCCAAGTGCTGGGATTAAAGGTATGATCACCACAGCCCATCAAGGTGCAAACTTTTATCACACCTAGAGAGGTAGTATCACACATTTATTAAGAAAAAAATATAAATTCAATATAAATGACACAAACCTCTGAATCTGTGAAGTGCATTTATAATCTGTTTGCAAGTGTGGTTGTGCAGTCTGGGGGATATCTAGAGCCTTTGAAGGGCCTTCCCTCCCCGCCTGCCTGGGAATGAACTGAGATTTCTCATGCTAAGCACACATTGTACAGATGAGTTCTACCCCCACCCCAAGAGAAAAGCTTCTTTTAAGCAATTGCCTGGCACGGTTATGTAGTTTGCAAATTCCTAAGACCTCCATGGAGCTGGAGTATACTCCTGACCCTCCGCTATTTTGTGTAAATTGCTTTCTGTGCCTGCAAGCTCAGGAAACAAAACAGTTCAGCTCAAAGACCAGGAGAGACCAGTATCTTGTTTCCCAGAATCAGCAAAACAGTTCCCTCTTTCCTACTCAGCTTTTGATTCTATTTTGGTTGCAACCATGCTATGGAGGGCAGTTGTCTTTTCCTACGTAATCATTTAAGCGTTGATATTTACCCAGAAACATCTTTATACTCATCTAGAATAGCATTTGGCCAGCTGAAGGGATAACCTATAAAGTAAGTGCTGAACATGGACTGTCAAAACCTTTATTCTCGGGGTATAAAACATGCAGGAGACCAGACAGAATAGGAGTGTGGGAACACTGCAGTTCACCATGAAGCTGGTAGATATCAGTGGCCTCGACCCTTCCGGATGTGACTTGTTTCTTAGTAGCTAGGAGGGATGCTGTAATTTGTATCTGGACTATCCTCAAAGGCTCATATTTTACAGGCTTAGTCCCAACATAGGTGCTGTTGTATGGCAGTAAGGAAGGTAGCTAGAAGGAGGAAGTATTTGAGTGGATTCCTATGAATGTAATGGGGCCTAGACTATCCTCTGTCTTCCTTTACCTCATGTCTATCACGCGGTGACCATCTTCCCTTCCTGTTCTGTTCTGTTCTATGTGGATGTCTTGAAAGCCACAGCAAGCCTCCTGTGGAACTCTTCCCCATCGTGAGCCTTTCTCTGTCATCTTAGGTTGACTGTGGCAGGTATTTGTTATCATGAAGGAAGCCTTCCGGACACATTCTCATCTATTCAAAGCAGTCTTTTATATCTTAAATGCTGAAGTGTTTTATTTTATGAATTCTTTAATTGCTCTGAGTGTTATATGTCCTATGACTAGCCTGGGTGCTAGCCTAGCTCAGTAGGGTGTTTCCCAAGTATATACAAGGCCCCAGACTTACTCTTCAGCACTGTACAACAATGGGGATACATCTATTGATAAATGGATTATTGATTGAGGATGGCCTATCGTAATAAACTTGAAGTTATTAAAGTCAAATTATCTTTAGGTTTTATAGTAGTTTTAATAAAATTTTATATCAGAGATAACATTTTATTATTAATCTGTAACCAAAAAATATGTATGTGATTTCAAACTCTAGATGTACATGACAAAATGTATTGGGAAAGGGAAGCTATGTCTTTTCATAGTAATAATAATAAAAAAAAAAACCACCTTTTATCAGTGCATCACCTTCTTGGACAGTCTGATGTATGTTAATTGCTGTAACTAAACTTTGTTCCAAATAAGTTAGAGGCCATTCATTAGTTACAAGTTAATTTTTTTTTTATTCTTGCATGTCTTGAGGCAGTTTTAGCTTACTTACCATCTAATGGTTAGAAGGCAATATTCTCAGATTCTCGTGTTAATTACTTCCTTTAACCCTCCTGAGAGCTCAGTGAGGCAATCCTGTTATTCTGTGTGTAAGGGCGTCAATTGAGGCACAGACTGTTCTTCATACACAGCGCATGCTTATCCACCACGACAACAAACGCCACACAGTTAATATCTCATTCTGTTTAGTTGACATTTGACTCATATCTGGGAATTGTGAACCACGCAAGCATGGAAGCTTTATTAATATTAAACTTTAGAAATCACACTTTAGAATGAAGCCTTCAGACAGGTCACTGCTCTAAGCTTGTGGAGAGCACAGCAGTTTTATTTTATTAGAGATGATAGGGTTCTCGGACTCCCCGCAAATCTTCCTGCTAACATTTCTTTCGTTGAATAGGGCTAGAACGTTGAGGGACATGGCTTGGCTTAATTTTATTTCTCTCTCATCTCCCTTTATGAGTTTCGGTGTAAATTTGTGGGTACCCTTCATGTGTGAAATTACAACATTGCCCCGGAAGCAGCAAGTCAGTGCACATTCCGGTGTGTATTAGCAGGAGGATTTTTAGATAGGACCCGTGTGTGGTACTGTGTGTGGTTCTTTGTTGGTTGACTAACAGAATAATGGAATGAAGAACTTCTAGAAGGAAATGCTGATTTTCTTAGTGTTTTCCTACCAAGCCATTAAGAAATAACTGTTAAAATGGCATCTCCCATAGAAAGCCAGCCCTATTGCTTCTTACTTAGCTCCATGTTTGTTCAATTCTTTTCATCTGTAATTTCTTCTGGCTATCTAATTTATTTGACAAGGTATCTGTGTTAGTTACCTTCTATTACTGTGATAATAGTAATATTTTCTTGTAATATTATACCTTGGTGTATAGTAATACCTTGGCTGAGGCTACTTTTAGAAGGGAGGGTTCCAGAAATAGGAGTTCGTCACCATCAGGTAGGGAAGTCTGGCAACCGTGAGGGTAAGCTGAGCGCTCAAGTCGTAAAGCAAAAGCAGGAAGCAGAAATCACGCTGGGGCAGACAGGAGGGCATCCGTCCCTTTGCGCCACTTCCGATCAGGCCTCAGTCCCCTACGTCCTTCAGCACCGGCCTTGGCTACAACATTAAGTTTCCTGGTACTCTTTCTCTTCAGACTGTAATTTTTGTATTTCTTTCTGACGCACTCTCTCTTTTACACTGTTGACTGGCACAAAAGTGATTAATAACCACGTGACAGAGCCCATATTAGACTGTCTTGAAATCTCCTACACCGAAGAAATTAGTCCATTACTTTTTAATTTAGCCTCGGGCAAGTTCTTGTGACTAGAGCAGAAAGCAGCCGCATTCTCTGCCACGATATCACGTGGATGGTCCCTAGCCAGTCGTGAATATTGTTCCTTCTAAAATCTCGGAGTTTGGGCTTCCGCGTGTCTCTTAGTGCCTTTGTCTTTTGAGCTCTGAAGAGGATGGCCCATTAAATTCCACTTTTGGCAATCAACACTTTTCTCATCCAAATTCCCTGAGTCTGTATTTTTTAAAAGAAAACTTGGGGGTGGGGGAGGGTGGCGAGGAGGAGAAGGACAAGGTCAAGGATGAAGATGTACAGGAGAAACTTTGGGGAGGTCTGTCACCACTACAGTTCTTTCCCGTGTACTTATTTCTGTCTGATAATCTCATTCAGTCACCCATGGTCCTTCCCAGTCAACCTGTGGCTCCAGGTAACTAAGACAGCAATGCCAGGAACAGTTTTTGTGTGCTCTGCTTACACTTTCTGAGTCTTTGGTTCTAAACAAAGTTGCTTTATAGAGAAAATTGCCATGCAGCAATATTTGAGTATGAAAAGAGTTTTGCAAAGCTGCCATGGTCTTTAAATAAATAACATCTCTCAGTTTCTAAGAGACTGTGAGAATGTGTGCTGTAAGATACAGTAAGATCCATTGAAATCTTGCCACCATGCCCAGGGTCATTCTTGGACCACCACTGATGATTGTTATTTATGTGCTTTCCTTAAAGCAAAACTCCTCATGGACAACTTAATAGAAGTTCTCACTTTATATAAAAGTAAATTTATTATATACTCAGAACTTGTGTTTTTGTTTTGTTTCGTTATGAATCTTATTTTCTCACAGATCCTCCACCCACACTGGCCAGTGTCCTTGGGTCATGTTTACTTCTTGACATGACAACTCTGGGTCACGTCCCACAAGTAGAAAATGACATAGAAGCTTGGGGAAATGGAAGAACTTAAATGAAGATTTTAGACCACAGTTCTCCCTCTGCAAGCAGGGAGGAATTCTGTGTAGACCAGATTTTTCCTAATCAGAACTGCTCCCTCCTCCCTGTGAGGAGCAACTGTGGACATGCTTGTGGATTTTGGAGTTCTTCCTTGAGGGTTGAGAGAACAGGTTCCCTCTCTTTCCCCAACTATTTTATTTTCCACAAACTGTTTTCCATGATTTCATCACTGCCTGGTTATGGTGAAATGGTTAAGAGCTGTCATTTCCTGTATCCACACTAAGAAAGCAGGTTTTAGGGCTTAGGACGGAGATCATCTTTTAGGGATAGGGAATTAAATAGGCCAAAGCAGAGGCAGGATTTCTTCCCCGGCCCCTAGGCTTGTTCCTGCATACCACTGCACAGAAGGGCCCAATTTCATAGAGTATTCAGAAAACATTAATGAAACTTTTGCATGTCAGCAACAGCTCATCTCTACAGGCAATCAGGAGCTTGCCAGGTAGGTCAACAGGTCCACCTTGCTGTGTAAAGATATTGTCTGTTCTAGTTACTGTGAAGGGTTGTACTAAGGATTATATGGACATTGACAGCATTAACCGGGGCTGCCAAATCATCAGGGAAGGCTAGCAATTGGCTTTTTACATTTTTCATTTTATATACATATAGGTGTGCATATGTATTTGTGCATTTGGGGTGTGTGTGTGTGTGTGTGTGTGTGTGTGTGTGTGTAAAATTTTGGCACTGTGATTGAAACATGGGTTTTTAAATTTTGAAGATTATCTTAAGTAGTTGCTCTTATTAGCACCTTAAGAATTTTTCCTCCACCCACCCCACTCCCACCTCTTTGACCTCAAGAACACCCTCATAGAAGCAGGAGGAGGGAGGATGGGATAGGGGGTTTCCAGGAAGGGGGAAACTGGGAAATGGGATAACATTTGAAAGGTAAATAAAGAAAACATCCAATAAAAAAAGAAAGTTTTGTTATTGATTTAAATGTCTTTATCAATTTTTCTAATGTTTGTTATTTACTGTGTATATGTATGTGAGAACACATATGAACATCAGAGAACAACATGGAGGAATCTCTTTGCCCACCCACCATGTGGGTTACATGCATCAAACTCAGACTGTCAATCTTGGCATCAAGGGTTTACCTACTGAGCAAGCCATCTTACCAGCCCTCTATTTTATGTCATTTTTATTTGTTGCTTTAACCTCAGTACATAAATTTTCAACTTTCAAAGGTTTTATTTATTTATTTGAGACATGGTATCATATATTCTTGGCCAGCTTCAAATTTGCTATATCGTGGAGATAAAAAGGTCTTAAAGCAAGGAAAATTTGACATTTTCTAATGAAAATCCACACTCTAAGCAATGTGGCTATATCTGCCTCCCTCTCTCTCTCTCTCTCTCTCTCTCTCTCTCTCTCTCTCTCTCTCTCTTTCTCTCCAAAAAAAAAACCATTTGTGATATGTATTGGTTTTTATTTTTAATTTCTTTTTTAATATATGTATGTTTTTAAAGTTTTCATCATTTTTTTTTAAACAGAAAGTTTCTCACTATGTAGCCCTGGAATTTGCTAAGTTGGGATACAGTTGTATGCCACCATATCTAGGGGCCAAACATTTTAAAGCATTACCCCAATGAAACTGAGTAATTAGATGACATTGATAGAAGGTAAATTTATTCATCTTACAAAATACATAGTGTTCAACTATCCCTGAATCATAGGACTTATTATTAGTGTTCTTTACAAAGCCCCAGGGGTTGTTGGGAAGGTACCCGTTAGCCACTGTTAACTCTGTTCCTGTAGAAATTTTTGTTTTACAGGATCCTATGACTTAGTTGTGTCTATGGAGAGTGTTTGAAGTAGATTTTTTTTTGTTGCTAGATTTTGTTTCATAGATTGAAAAATCTTTAGCCAAAATAATGGGGTGTGTGTGTGTGTGTGTTCCCTTGTCCAGATAATAAAATTAGAGATGAAAAAGGAAGCCATTATGGTAGATACTGATGAAATTTAGAAGTGCATGGTAGTAAACCTTAAAAATTGTATTTCACTAAATTGGAAAACCTAAGAGAAGTGAATAGATTTTTAGGTGCATATGGCCTAAGAAATTAAATGAAAGTTAAATAATTTCTTCTGCTGCTGCTTTTTTCCCCCCTGTATCTCAGGCTAGCCTTAAACTCCCTCTCTGTCTGAATGTTGGTGTGGCCACCGCCAGCACCTGGCTAGTTTGTTGTTGTATGTTTTTTCCCCTCATCCTGTTACTTTCACAGAATGCAGTGACTGTGGCGTTACCCTTTGTTACCCACTGTCTTATTTTATCTCTTTGGAAGACTGATACCATCTTACCATTCAGTTATGAAGTTCCTCTGTCCACAGATGTTTTCTCAAGTATGATGGGAACTACTTTCCCCTGGAGAGCTGGTGAATTAATCAAGTAGCTGCATCACCAACACAAATACCTTCTGGAATCCTCTTCACAATTCTCAAAAGGACTTGGAAGTCACATCCCTTTAGAATTATCTATCAAGTGTAATTTAAAAAGTAGCTTCACTCATTCTGTCCACCTCCAAATAAAGGTTTGTTTTTATACTGTAGTTTATTAAGCCTTTCATTGAGTCAGGCAGGTTCTGCAATGACTGTCAAAAGTGTGAGAGAGAACATTTAATAGATAATTAGTGTAGTAGAATTAATTAAAATGTTATATTCTGTATTTTGTTAAGATTAAGAAGAGATTTTTGAGAAAATGCACTATACACTTGAGGGGTTACTACAGGGTCATCCATTTCCTTTTTACATTTTAAGCATAAAATCAGCAATAGGCAGGTAGGAAATGTACAGAGAGAAATAGAATTTTATTATTTAATAACGTGATTCTTTAAACGATAAATTACTTTCTACAATTGTGATCTTTTATTTTGAAAATCTCTAGTTCCTTGAAATACTCTATGTACCAAGACAGGTGGATAGTGGCTTTTACTTGGGTCTGCAGAGCTCTCTGACATAGATGGTGTGGTGTTGTTTCCTATCTTGTACCCATTTCTACTCTTTCTAAACACTAGATGATGGCAGGAATAGATGATGGCAGGAATGGATGATGGCAGGATTCAAGCCTTTAACTTTTCTAACTACTCTCACTTATCTTACTGTGGCATCCACTTCACTTTCTGGGCTTTCATAATTCTTTTTTTTTTTTTTTTCTATGAAGACCAGGAAATATTTACCACTCAAATAGAGGGTAGTTAAAGACATTTAAAAAAAAATCTCCAAATTTAGATGATATTTAGTTTGGACAGGTGTAGTTCTCCGTACTGAATAGCTTGCATGTGTAATTATCACTTAAAGATGAATTGTCTGGTGGTGCTTTGAGGTTTTACTCTAAGGTTATCAGCCTTTGGGTTATTACCATAATGGAGGAGAGTCTGGGCATTGATGTTTCACAGGTAGCTGGGCAGAGGCAGGTTCACGTTGTGCTCTCATCTCCTGTGGGTGACCTGACCCCCAAACTGTCTCCTTCTGTTCCGTTAGTGGGAAGTTCATTGTTTTCTCTTTTGAAAGACTAAGACTGATTAAATACGCACAGACAACAAAAAAGCAAACAAAGACTGTAGACCCTGGCAGGATTCCAGTGGAAGTATTTGGAACGTGTTTTCATCAGCAAGAAGAAAAGAAATATAGCTCAGAGTTTGCCTGATGACTCAAATGTGCTTTTGCTTACATGGGCAGAACCTGGCAGCCTTCATCTTGGGACTGGAGGAGGCTCAGTTGGTTCGTTACATCATTGTATTCTAGAATTGGGTTATGATATACATTAAGCTGGGTTGAAGCTTACTTTATGTGATGGCCACTTTGGGCAAAATTTTATTTTCTGTCCTCAGCCAAATTCACTAAGCATCTCATTCTTTCTCCTCCTTTGACTGCTCTGATACATCCATGCTTTCTTTTTCTCCCCCCTTTCTTTTATTTATTTATTTAATAGAGTGAGTAAAGAGTTAATAAGATTGATCCCCTTTCTGTGTGAGAGTTTAAACGGGATTTTGGGGTTCCCTTTGTTCTGTAAACTTGAAAAAAGTAATAATACAGTAGAGTTATTGTCTTAGGTTTGACCTCTGATGAGTAAATTACATCTGAACTTATGCCAAGGATCTGATTAGATGTGTCCACACTGTAGCCGCTAAGATACTGGCTTTTTCTGAAACTCTGCAAACTGCCCTCTGGGAGTCCTTTACATTACCTGTCTGTCAACCCACCACCCAAGACATGGAACCCTGAAGAGTGCATGCTGGGAATGTACACCTAGATACTCTTCAAAATAAGTCTAATGCCAGGTCCCTCTTGGAGCCTGGAAAGACAAAGTTCTAAAATGCTCTCGTCCTAGGCAGGCATTTCACAGGTTGCACTCAGAATTAAAGGAAATAATGCGATGTGTTCAGGATGAGTGGCTTTCTCTGCCAAGCCTCTCAGTATTGCAGACTCTCTCCCCAGATGCTTTCCCCTTGTCTCACATGTCTTAATGTCCGCCTCTTCCCGGAATCTGTGGATTCCCTGGAATGGAAAATTGGAAACTATGCTACTCTTGGGCTGCTTTTCTTTTCTGCCTCCATCACATAAGGCCTCCAGTCCAGAGCTGTGGTAGACACAGTGCCAGAGTGTGTGCCTAGCACTGTCTCCAGTACCCCTAGTCCCCTCTCCCACCCACAGTTTCAGTCAGCACTACTGCAGTACACATCAGGGTAAGAACTGTGCATGGTTTTAGCGTCTGGTACCTTGATAAATTTATTCTCTTTTGTGCTTTCTAGAAGTTAATTTCTTTTACTTAAAAAATGTTAATTTTACCAGTATGAATCTTTCTTCCAACTCCCAGTCTCTCTTAGAGTGGTTCTCAGTCTTCCTGATGCTGTGACCCTTTAACAGTTCCTCATGTTGTGGTGACCCCAACCATAAAGTCATTTCTGTCGCTACTTCCTAACTATAGTTATGAATTTTAATCTATGATATCAGATATGCAGATGGCCTTAAGTGACCCCCATGAAAGGCTCGGTTGACCCACACACACACAAAGTGCTCCAGACCCCAGGATGAGAACCACTGCCCCCTTGAAATCGTTGAAACATCTGGTTTAGTCCAGGTTGTTTTTAAAAATTGGATCTACTACTATTTTCTTCCCTTGTGGGGAAATCGTCTTCCCGATATCATCTTCAATGTGAACCGGTTTCTCCTTCCTTGAGCTGTTCCCTCACCTCCATCTGAGACTCGGTGGTACCATCCCTTCCTTTAGTTCAGCCTCCAGGGTTTTCAGTAGCACAGTGCTGAACAAGCCTGTACAGAAGGGTCCCACGAAGGATGAAGACCTTACATGTCTGAAAATGTACTCTTTACACACGCACACTTGACTTTCAGGCGTCCCTTCATACATAAGCTGTAATGGTGCCACTTGACATGTTGACATGGGATCTGATGGGTCCTCGTGGAGTCATCCCTTCATTTCCGAACAGCCTTTTCTTGAGGGTGTTTGCACAGTATACAGCTTTGAACATAGGCAGAGTGCCTCCCTCTGTAGCTACAATAATCTTGGCCTGTTGTTTTCAGCTTTCTCCATTCCAGCATCCCCCACTTCTTGCTACCTTACTGAAGAAGCTCCTGCATGGGAGTTGCTATGGGTAAGGAGCAGACTGGCTTTGACACTATAATCCTGTTTGCTTGTTTGTTTGTTTGTTCTGCCTTCCACTAGCCCTGCATCTTCTAACAGGGTCCGTCATGGTACTATAGGCACACCGCAAGGTTTGGAGGAGCTTGGGTCACAGCTTCCACAGTTCCTTCTACTGCTAGCACACAGCATGTTGTAACTGCATATATTCGTGATGTGACCACGGTTGTTGGCATTTGCTTTCTCTCTGAATATTTCCCTTACTAGTAATCCACAATGTTTTCTTCTTCCACCTGATGGTGTGTGTGTGTGTGTGTGTGTGTGTGTGTTGGCTTTTTCTCATCCCTAGAGGCAATTCACAATGAAAATCTGTGCGTTCAGCAAAGCACAATAAACATCAGGTGTTATGCAAGTTTCCCCACTGTGGATTTTCATGTGATTGAATGGGCAGTTTGTTTATATTAAACTATTTTGCAAGGCATGCAGAATATGAAAGGATGAGGGGAGAACAGCAGGCAAGCCTGCCATTATTTTATAAGATGTATTAGGGACCGGAGAGATGGCTGAGTGGTTAAGACTAAGTGCTCATGCAGGGGACCAGAATTCAGTTCCCAGTGTCCACACAGATGCTCACCACCACCTGTAACTTTAATTCCAAGATATCTAATGCCTTCTTCTGGCCTCCATGGACTCCTACCCACTTGGTAACACATGAAGTCATACAAGTACACACCCATACACATAAAGTAAATAAATTAAGATTTTAAATGTGTCATATTGATATCTAATCAACCTAAAATATCTGTCAAGGTGTATTTCTTGCATCAAGTTCTTAGTTGTTTTTTTTAAGACTTATTTTTTTATTATTTTAGTTATTTTGCTGTGTAAGTATTTCTGTGAGGGAATGTGCATAAGTGCAGGTACCCAAAGTAGCCAGAGGCTTCATATTTCCTGTTGCTGGAATTACAGATGGTTATCTAGCCATTAGATGTGCATGCTGGGAGCCAAACCTGGGTCCTCTGAAAAAGCAAGAAATGCACTTTACCATCTCTATAGCCCCTGGTACTTGGTTTTAATGACATATGTAAATCGCCATGTGTGGCAGGTATAGTGTTCAAACACTGTGCTAAACTGGACATAGCTCATCATAGTTATGGTTCATCTATTCCAGAGAGAAGCATGTCCTTTCTATTTCCAATTTTCAGAAGGCACAGAGACAAAAAAGGTAGTCACCTTTCCATCCTCAGCATCTCTCCCTGGTGTGTTAACACCTCAACCTGATATTTCAATCTCTGCATCCCTAACTAAAATAGAGCGGTGAGAAACTGCATCTGGAAGTGCCTTACTAGTATCTAGCTTAAATTAATGTGATATTCCTTAAATATTGATTGTATAATAGCTGGACTTTTTTTTTTGAATGGTTATAGTGGAACGCAATATCTAGTTTTGCTGACAGTAGTTGTATGTACATGGCTTTTAAAATGTACCAGAAAAAAAATGATGTGGTAGCTGATGCTGACCATGTGAAAGATGCTAAGTTATAGTTCCCTCAGCTACTGAGCACAGTCTCATGTGGGGAAGTATTATGACCCAAGCTAAATTCTGTACACAGATCTCCAGAGTCTTTCCCATGCTTGGGGGCCTGGGGTACCTAATGTAGGGAAATTGCCCTTCCTGTAAATTGCCTCTTCCTGGTGTGTCTCTGTAGTCGGGGGGTATTTTTTATGTGGCTGTTTTCCTGGTGCCACATAGGTGTTTCAGCAGGGGATACATCTTGGTTGACATCAGTGGGGCTTAAACTATTAATAGGTCTTAGAACAAAATGTCTTTAACCTGTAAGATCATTTTTTTCCCCTTACATCTGGCTTATAAACAATCCTGCCACCTCTCCACCTTCCAACTCCCAATGGAGAAGCATCATTTAGGGAGTCCGTGTTTACATTCAACGTGCTGTTCTTAGGCAGGTTCAAGAAGCTGTTAACCTTTGTGATGTATTATGTGCTGGTGCTTAAGAGAGATAGATGGTTAAGAAGTACATATTAGAGCCTCTCAAAGCACAGGAGCATCAATCTTCAAGCACCCAGCTCCTCAGCACAGGGTGTACAGGAAGCATGGGTATGTCTGCCACTTCCGGGATGCATGCCACTGCAGAGCAGGAGACGACGGGAAGGCATGATGGAATGATCTGCTTTCCTCTAAGCTCCCTTTAGGAATGCTCTGTGCTGTTTGTCCTGTTTATCCTTTTGTTGACTGGTGTGTCTTTTGATGGCATGTATGAATATGTAATTATATATAATATATTAGGTATATAATATATCACATATATTATATATCTCTCACAATATCTTAAGTGTGTGAGAGAAAGAGGAAATTGGCCAGGCATGGTCACAGGCAAGGGGATTGAGAATTTTAGCTATGAAGCAAGTTTGAAGCCAGCGTGTGAGCCCCTATCTCAAATAAAACAAAATGTTCTTCATCTTCATTGACCCCTTTCCCAATGCAGTTGGTCTAATGCATTCATAGTAGAACAAACAAACAAAATATAAAGAATAGAAGGAAAAACATAAAATTAAATGTGTACCTAGATTATTTTTTAAGCATAGGAGTAGATCAATTAAGCTATACTTAATAGCTTCCTTTAGACAACTCCAGAGATTGCTAGGGGTAGTTTTGCTTTGATTAATAAGTTTTTACAGTGTGCTGTTGTTGCCAGACAGTTCATTCCAGTTGAAAGACACATGACCCTCTGAACCATTGTATTTGGAGAATGAGACTTTTGTAAATTTGTTGATTTAGAACACTGATAACAATCAGGCACATTCATCACTATTCGAGCGGCCGCACAGAGTCAAGGAAGGTTTGATTAGTGAACTCCTTAATGGAAAAAGATCAGGCAAGATGATAAGGCAAGGAGGGTTCTGGGGTAGGTTGTATTTCACTTATTTATGCAGGCAACAGTGTTTATGACTTTTGGAATACAAACATGCTCAACACTATCTGTGCCACAACAGTGCATTTTCAAAGGCAGTGTGCAACTACAGCGACTATATGCACAGATGTGTTTGTGTTTGCCTTGCCTTGGGTCTCACTGTATGCTCCTAAGCAGGTAAGACTCTGTAACCAAGACTTGTATCCTGTGAGAGGCACAAGGTACTCAGCTGCTTAGGGTTGTTTTTGTGTTTTTGGTTTTTTGGTTTTTTTTGTTTGTTTGTTTTTGTTGTTGTTGTTGTTGTTTTTGTTTTGTTTTGTTTTTTTTGAGAAGCCTCCCCGGAGCAAGGATTTGACACGCTGAGTTAGTAGGTGATGGGGGACAAGACTTTGCTACCAATGTCTTTGGTAGTGATCTTGGTCTCTTAGCACCCCAACTGTTTTGGTTTTTGAAGTATTTTAGGCTGTAAATGCAAATGTATTCATTTACAAATATATCACAACATTGCAGCAATATAATTACTGCCTAAAAGTGACATAAATCACAAGATAAAGAAATTTGCACTAATTACAGTTCAGTTTTCTTTCTTTATCCTGGGAGCCTATGTTGACCTCCTGGGACACACTGACTCTTAAGACTGTTGTTCCTTGCTTGTTCAGGAAAGCATTTCTGTCTCACTACCTAAGGGCCCCCATACAAAAGGCCTCTTAACAGGATCCTAGTGCTTCTCATCTTCCTTTATAACCCAGCATGCTTTTCTTTGTCACTCTGCCTCTAGGATGAGGAAGGCACAGAAGAAGACAGCAGTCGAGTGGAGCCGGTGGGACATGCTGATACTGGCCTGGAGAATATGCCCAACTTTTCCCTCGAGTAAGTCCCTATGGCTTCGCCTCATTGTTTTTACTGTGTATGTGCAGCACCATTGTGGCAGCCGGTGTTCTAAAGCAGTGTGTGCGGAATGTTTGTGCTCAGGTAAAAGCTATGCCTGCCTTGCTTCATGTTCACCAAGAACATCCTTCATGTGTGATGTCCTGTAAGCATCAAGGTGTGGAAGTTCATATGTGCCCACCCAGGGTTTCAAGCCTTGGCAAAAAACTGCTGAATCAGAATTGCATAGCATTTGATTGAAGATGTCTGTCATGTTAACAGCTCTGCAAACATTGTAACTGTTTTTGGATCGCTTTTCCATCTGTATGTTGATCATTTGTTCAAGTTTGCGAAGTGAGGAAAACATTCATCTTATTCGTATTGATAGTTAAAATTAAGAACAAAATATTATTTATTAAAAATTAGTTGGCTAAAGTATGCCTTGGTTACATACACAGAAGCACATGCATGCGCTCAATTTAGCTAAAGAAACAGGGTCTGCGAAGATACTTGGTGGGATGATGAATGCTATAGTGTAGGAGTCCGGAACATGATTTTAGCCTTTTGCTGCTTCACATCTTTAGTACTCAGACATTAGCATGTGTATAGTGGAGACTGCTCTCAGTACATCCCCCTGATAGACTGAAGCAGAGAGGACAGGCATATTGATCTTTTCTTTGACTTTTTGGTCTAAGTGTAGGGTGAAGACAATACTATTAATAATCTTCCAGGGTGTGTGTGTGTGTGTGTGTGTGTGTGTGTGTGTGTGTGTGTATGCGCGCGCTAGGAACATTCACAGTAGGATTGAGCAGGTTTAGATAACATGGATTTACAGATACAATCACCAGCATTTCTGATATTTCTATTTAAGAGATGTTTGGGGCACCACTTTTTTTTTTTAAAGAGAATGTAGACTAAAATAAAGCCATTAAAATTATGCTTTTCTTCATTGAGATGCAAGTGTTCAAATAGTATTAGCAGTTTAAAAGCATGAGTTTTATATAGTGGTGTGAAAATGACTTATACATAATGTTACTTTAGTAAACATTTTAGCTGTGTGGACAGATATGTTCGTTTGTTTAGAGAAAGGCCTTCTTTTATATAGCCTAGGCTGCTCTCAAACATACAGCAGTCCTCCTACCTCAGCTTCCTGGATTCTGAGATTATAGCCATAAACCACCATACCAGACTTTTAATTTAATGAGCATATATAGTTAAATTTATATACATTTTTCTGCTTTGTTGGACATCTCCATTATTAGCTAGATTTCCTCTCTATTACAAGTGAGACATTCATAGTATATATATTATCATCAACTGCTTGTGATAAGAAGTATATTTCAAAATTTGGCATTTTGCTTTATGTAAAAACTACATTGTGGTTCCTGTTGAATCCAATGGGGGTAACTTATGGTTTTCCAAATTGCTTATAATAGATATTTAGATGACAGTATATTTCCAAATATGGATAGATATACATGCAGCTCTCTGAAAATGTGTGTATGTTAAAAAAAAAAAAACCTGCAAAATAAGCAAAAACCTCCCATGTAGTTTAGAAAATTGCCTTCTCTATATCATCATTTTCATTAATCTAAAGGCAATGCTACCAGTAAGGAGTCACAGAAGTGGCTTTAATAATGTCACTTCCTGGCCACCACACTAAGTTCAGTTGCTCAGAAGCAACTCCATGCTAATTTGTGGAATGTGTTTCATGACTTGGTTTCAGTGGGTCCATTGGACAGAGAGATTAAGCTTCATAAACCACCCTCACAGTACTCTGTAGCTAAGGAAATGGAGGCTGGATCATCATCATAGTGAGCCGTGAGGTCATTAGCTGTCTCCTCTGTACTGTCAATCTGCGGGAGCAAGAGCCGTGTGACCTTACTGGGTTATTGGAAGAATGAAGTGATGTGCATTGGAGCACGTTGTAAATTGCCATGTGCTGTGTGCGCATAATTCCTGCCTTTAGTTAACCTTAGAGTTCTCAAGTTAGCTATTAGGGTGGAGAGTGTTCAGTAACTTCAAGAGGCTTGATCTCCAAAGCATGAAGTCATATTGCTCAGAACAGAATGGTCCAAGAAGACCTTCTGTGCCCCTTTTAACGCATCCATCTCTGACGATTGTTCCCTCCACACCATCAGAGTAGCATTCAGGTAGGTGGACTTTGGCACTGCCTCCATCACCATGCTTGCGTTCTTGAGTGTGTATGTGCGCGCCCGTCGCCTGTCCGTCCGGGATTTTTTTTTTTTTTTTTTTTTTTTCTCTCTCTCTTTATTTTATTTTATTTTTGGTTGAGTGTCTGTTTTTGTTTTGTTGTGTTTCTGTTTGGGTTTGTTGACAGTCCATGTTCATGCTCCCTCATTCATCATTGTCTCACAGTGATATGGTAAAGCTCGTACAAGTCCCCAACGATGGAGGGCCCCTGGGAATCCATGTAGTGCCTTTCAGTGCTCGAGGCGGCAGGTAAAGTATCTCACAGGTTTTTTCATTGATCGTTATGTCCACTGTTTTTTGTGTTGACTTCACACATGCATAACAGAAAGATTTTCACTGGGGTCAGCTGCTTGCTTTCGTTATAAATAATGTCTACAGAATACACGCAGCCCAATCAAGGAAGTTACTATGCACAGGAAAGACCCATAGGTTTAGATTATATTAACTAACTCACAGTTTAGCACGCCCTGGTACTTTGGACTCTGTTGTAAGCTGACCACCATGCCTTGATTTACAAATCCCCAGAGAGCTATAGTAATTTTCTGGGGGAAAAACATACAGTAAACTAACCTGGATTTCGTAGGTGGGAATTCGTTTGAAAATTGTATTTGTTAGCTCATTTCTGCAATTATGTAAGACACTAATGAGTTTTTTTTTTTTAAATTCCTTAGAAACCTGGGCAAGCTGATTTTAATTTCTAAATGCTCACTACACCAAATGTGGTGCTGTTATTTTCAACCTCAGTAATACAAAGAATATGATCCTGTAAAGTCTAGAAATGCTACCTGAGTTGTCTTGATTCCCCCCGCTGCCCCCAACTGTGAAGTAAACATTATTTTGGGGATTTTAATATATTCAAATAGTGTTATCTTTTCTTATATATAATGATAAATTATAATTTGTTTATTATAAATTATACTTACATGTTGTAGATTGTTATAGATATGATATAGATTTATATATAAATTATTATAAATCAGTGATATATATATGCATATACTTATATATGTATATATAATTAGTTTTTGTATTAATGCTTGATGGGCAGGTAGGGTGTTTCCTGTTCATGTGTGACCTCCCCTCCTTGTGTTCAGTTTGTGATAACCTGATGAAACATGTTTATGCCTTGTTTTTGAACCCCTTAATCAAGTTTTATTGTTTTCACTCTATTCTTTTAAAAGTATTTCAGCTTGTTCCCCTGCTCTTGGTAGTGAAAATTGTCAAGTAGCCTTATACTAGTATCAGAGAACTAAGCACTAGGGGCCTACTCAGTGAATAGGAACCCAGGGCAATGACAAGAAATAAGAAGAGCCATAACTGGTGAGCCAAAAGTGGACCAGTGGCTGAGAACCTGAAGCACACACTAGGAAACTACCTTTGGCAGGGGAAACGTGTGACTAAGAACTCAGAGCTATACCTGAGAACATATATCAGTTACAAAAGCCCAAGACGGCCATTTTGAATTGAGGCTAGAGACAGAGGATCCGAATGCAGAACAGTGAAATCCCAGACCAGTGACAGAACCAGCCTCATGTGCTAACACTGTTGTCTGGTGTGTTCTAGAAAGCAGAATATGAATTAGCATACAGCCAGACATATGTTGTATTTCTAAGTCTTTGAGCAATTGTAGCGCTTCCTATTAATCATAACGACTGCAAGTACAGATTTATGTTTTCCTTTGGTGAGAAATATAGATTGTGGATCGACTTGAAACTGAAAGTTGAGTTTATTAACATTCTTTTGAAGTACCCTGAGTGCAATATCTTGTAGCTCAGTATAAAATTCACCTTGAGATGTGGAGTGGGATTTTCATTCATTCCCTTTACCCTTTTTTCTCTTTTATTTTTACCTTAAACTCTAGAAGAACATTAAAATATCTTCAAAGAACTTTGAGTTAAACAATTTTACTCAAACGTACCTTGGTTTTATTTTCTTTTAAAGATATTATTTAGAATTGTCTTGAAAGAAACTTGAGAAAGTTAAAAAAAATCACCGGATCATAACTTCCCAGAGCTGATGTGTCTGAAACTGCTTGTGAGCTGTAACTCATCACAAATAAGATTATTGTGTATGTGCCAACATTGAACCAGTATTTGTATTGCAAACGTGTTACATCCTGTCTTGCATTACACATTTCCCACCTCACTGTGAAAAGACATTAGGATAAAATAAACAGATGACAAGCCTAAAGCAAAAGGAGAAAACAGAAATAAACCTGCCAGTAGGATGAATTCAGAAAAATATTGCAAAGCCCACCACAGTTGGTGGTTGCCATGGTGTTGAGTTTGGATGCACAGAACCCAATCAAATAAACAAACAAATTCTTCTGCAAAACTAGCAACTCTAGAGCTGAGTCATTTTTAATTCCTTCCAGTTTCACTCTTAATGAGGAAAATTGTGTGCAGCTTCCCTACATAAAGAACTAAGTCTTGGGTCTGGGAATAGTAGACCCTTCACAAATTCCTCCTGGTTACCACCAGTTTTCCTGTAGCAGCTAGATAGAAGTGCTTGGTTTTCCGCTCTACTTTTGTGAAGGCTTCTACATGAACATGATGCTTCAAGCTCTTTGGGGTTGGGTGGACATTGGGAGAGATGGGTGTGGTAGCTCAAACTCAGGGGTCCCATCTCCAGGAGTGTAGAGATTCCAGAAGTGCTTGAAACTGGTCCTTTCGGTTCCATCAGAAATCCTGAGAGGCCCTCACCTTGCAATGAGGTTAGTGAGTGCCAGGAAACAAAGATTAGTAGAACTCCATATTTCTCTGCCAGAAACCCTGTGAGACATTTATCACCCTATGATGAGGAGAGCAGGTATCTAAAACAAAGATGAACAGAAGCCATTTTTCTCCAGGGATTTCCTATAGTGATGGTGGGTGATCTGGGAGCTGGTAGAGAAGTGTCTGAATTTGGAAACTGGGTCTGACTGGTGGTGGAGGGTGTTTTTAAATATGATGGCACTCTGGTATCTCAGGCAGATTGAGCAATCCAGCAGAAAGGAATCTGTGGAACTCACAGGCAAGAGGAAATCATGTGTTCTTTAGTGGGAACACAGCAGTCCATACATGAACACTGACATCTCTGAGAACAGTTAGCGTGAAATTTTTACTCAGCCTTGTGGCCTCTCAAATTCAGGGACTTAAATAATTGAACAACTGTCCCAGAATGTTTTCTTTTATAGAAATTATAGATACATGCATTCACTTTCCTGTTTAGAATTTCAGTCTAATTCAAGATGAGAATTATGCATAGAGAAGGGACATTCCTAGGCTGCTTCAGATATCACATGTAGTGGAGGAAACAGCAATATAAACCTATGAGGTTGGGCTGGAAAGAGCTTTACAGCTGCTTAGCTATGACGGCTTCATTTCTGACCCTGCCAGACCTGCTCTTAGAAAGGCCATTTTCTGTAGTAAGTTGAATGTGTGCCTTCATCAGCAGCATTAAGGATGGCTCATCTCCCAGCTCTGCCTTGGATGACTGACTCTAGACTAGACACAGATATGGTAGGAAAGTCCACAGGGTCATCTTCTCCACGATGTTGTGTCTCTTAAGTGTCTTTGTGGGAATTTCACAAAAGTGGTGAGCTGATGCCACTCAGGTTCTGGTTTCATTATTTTGAAACACTTTCTCTTTACATCTGTTAATCTCCATTTCCTCTCACAGGATAAACAACCTTATTAAGTCTCAAATGCAAATACTCTCAAGCCATTTATAACAAATAACTGTGACATCATTTGATGGAAGTTTCCTTTAAGTTCTAAGAACTATTCAGAGCTATTAGTTTAAAATCTTTGGTAAAATAAAATTGCAGGCCAACGGTGATGGCAGAATTAGGGAAAGTCTTAAGCTTAAGGCCGACCTGGGCTTTGCATTGAGAACCTGTCATAAAATTAAAAATAACATAAAATAGTAATGCCAAACCCTGACCAAGGCATTATTTGACAGATTCTCTGAGACTTTTTAATGATATAAAAATATGATTGTAGTATAACCTCAGGTCAATACAAAACAAAATACAAAATCATTTATCAAACAAGGGGCCATACCTATGAAATTGTCATACTTTGTATGTCCATCGATGGACTTGAGAAACATGTATATTAAAAGGTACCATTCACATGCTAAAAGGATTCAAAAGACTTTAGATGACTGAATGTTGGCCACCATGCACGGCCCCTCAAAGGACTATATGCTTGACCCATTCCTTGAAGGAAACAAGGGATCTGCTCCAGAGATATTATTCTGGAAAGGTTATTCCTGGAGGGCATTCCAAAGGAAGATGCTCACACAAGTGCGAATAAACTCTGTCTTCTGTAAGTTGCCTTGGCCATGGCGTGATGGCCAAATCTCTTTATACATATAGAAGCATGTATAGCACTCAGATAACTTTAGAAAGTTGCATACTAACCCATTTAAATATCCCAGAAAAGTCTGAGCTTGGATCTTCCTTCTGCTAAGGTTAATACTTAGCTATATTTATAGTATCTATACCTCCTTCACTGTGTATTTCCCGGTTAATAACCTTTATCTGTATAGAGAAGCAAGGCGTTTGTTTTATGTCCTCAATATCTAGTTCCTGTTTTTGTATTTAATCTTCTAGTCTAGTAGTGTTTGGCTTGTGCACATGTGGTCTGTCTGTTATTGGCCTGAGAGCTTATTAGGAGCTTGCCCAGGTATCTGGGTTGAATTTAACTCTGTCCTTTTTATAGTTTTAGAAAAATTGTGTTTTTTTTTTAAAGAAACAGAATAATGTTTAATTTCCACTTTAATTTGAACAAACTGCCCGTCTCTATTGTATTTTGTCCATTTTACCCACCCATTACATCTACTTATTTATTTTGTTTGTGGTTGTGCTGGACATCCTACTTGCCTAGGGCATCACACTTGCTGGCAAGCCCTCGACCAGATTCTTTACAAGAACCCCATTTTTTAATTAAAACTTCTTTTTGGAAATGTCTTTGCACATAGTATTGTATTACATAATAAAAAACTTTTTTTATATTAGTATGTTTAACAAGATCTCCTTTCAGTGAGGATTGTTATTTTAACTAAAATGCCTATAAAGTTGAAACTTTCCTTCTGTATCTGTGGCCATGGCTGTGATTCTGAGTCATGTATAACTGTTAATTCCCACATGTAGCCCTTGGGTAGCTGACAAGGTCTTTTCGCCAGGACCCCCATTTATATCCTGCCCTTACTGTCATGTTTGTATTGCGTCAGGATTTATTAAGATAAACGGTGATCATCCCCATATAGCTGGATGTTCTGAGAGTGGAGATTATCAAAGCAGAACTTAAACTACCTCAGCCAATTTAAATGTCAATAAAACATTTGTTACTTATTTTCAGTTTTATCATTGGTTATAATTTATACTTAGAATTAAAATGTTAACATGTGCAACTGGGTTTGTTTGAATTAAGTGTATAATTAGGCTAATGAACCTTGTAAAAATGTAGTGGTGAATCCTTAATATAATCTGAGCAGTTAAATTTCTAATTATGCAACCAAAATCACACAGAGACGCAGCATCCGGCAGCTTGCTTTCTGGGATGCTCCCTCCTCCTGTTCCTGAGAGAGACTGTTAGCAACTGTGAGAGAAGGGTTTAAAGAAAGACAGATATGTAATTGAGATTTGTGCCCAGTGGAGATAATGTGTTCTTACTGCCCACCCTCCTTCCCTCTCTCCCTTCCTTCCTTCTTCGCCCTTCATTTCCCACTCTTCCCTTTCCTCCTCCTTCTCTTCTTCCTTTCCTTTCTCTAAGAAGGGAGAAATAGCATTTTATTAAACAGTAGAAAAAGAGTAGGTTTGAGAAATATTTTAGTCTTAACAAGAAGAGAAAATTGCATTCTTTGGGAAGCCTGAGACTGATTTAAGATCTCCTGAAGTTCACATCTGGGTAGAGCGGGCATGTTTCCACCTGACCCCACACTGAATTCATTTCTTCAGAAACCTCTCCAGCCTCGTTCACGAAGTTCTGGGTCTCTTCTCAACCAAGTGGCTCAGTGCAGTCAGCATGGGTGGCTGTGATTCTTGAACCACACCCAAGAGCTGGCCCTCATTTTCTCCCATAGCTCCTCATGGGTCATTGTTGCCCTTTAGAAACTCTGGTAGTTGCTCCCAAGAAGGAAAGCATACCCTGTACCCTGACAGCCCATAGGCCCTGAGACCTTTTCCATTCCCATAATGCTCCAATAAAGCAAATAGACGTCTCTCTCTCTCTCTCTCTCTCTCTCTCTCTCTCTCTCTCTCTCTCTTTTTCTCTCTCTCTGTCTCTGTCTCCCCCCCCCCAGTTGCTTCATAGCAAACTCTAGCTGTTGAGTTTAGTTTATGAGATATATACCTAGCCAGGTGGTAGATGACACACACCTTTAATGCAAGTACTCAGGAGGCAGAGGCAAATGAATCTGTGATTTTAAGGCCAGCCTGGGCTAAACAGTAAAACTATATCACAAAAAAGCAAACAACAACAACAACAATAATAACAACAAAAATCAGAGACAGACAGAACAACCAACTGACTGACCAACCTAGGATGTGCTTCTTTTCTTTTCTTTCTTACTGAAGCCCTGAGACAGCTGGGTTCAGTAGCATGAAAATGGGTCATGTCAGTCACCCAACTTCTGGGTCATGGAGAGTGCCTGACTCTTAGGCTTCCTGTAGATTGGTCAGAACACCTTCCTATTCTCCTGTGTCTGTAAGTGTTTTCTTGGAAAGTGTTTGATCTTTCACCAGTTCCTTTTGTGTTCATTTTCATTCAGTGGAGCCGATGAGAGATATTTGCAGATTATAGCACTTGACCTTTCCATCCTTTCATTCTCTGGAGATAATGATCCCAGCTTTGTGGAGAAGCCAATTACATCATCTTAGTCCAGCAGTTCCTGATTCCCTGGTACCACGTGTCACTGTGTCACCCAGGGTGTAGCCTTCCTGTCCCATTATCTGGCATTACTGATGGCCAGAGTGGCTGCTGAAGCTCAGATTGCTATACTTCCTGTCCCGCCTTTCATTTCTGCCAGTCATTTGTTCGATTCGTAACACCCCCATTCCCTTCAGCAGGCTTTCTCTATGTAATAGGTCCTGGAACTTGCTTTATAGATCAGGCTTGTGTAGAACTCTCAAGTGCTGGGATTAGAGGCATGTGCCACCATACCCAGTGATTTGCAATATTTTCATCATACATTAGCATTGCTAATGCATTTGGCTACACAGAAGGACAATTTAGAGAGACAATCTTCAGTGATGTTTCATGATTAACTCAGTGGTAGAGTGCTTGCCCAGGACTGAAAACACCAGAGAAAGTCCAGAAGTAAAACAGGAAACTCTGCACAGTTTTCAGATCATTATCTTGGAATGGCCTTCTAGAAAAGCTATTGAGCCCTCTTTTACAAATTAGATGCTTAGCTGGGTGGGGTCTGGAATTGTTGGTCCTTCAAGCTCTGCTTAAAGAATTTAGCTGCTTCTCTAGTACAAAGTTCCAAAGTCTTCCCCATTCCTTCTAACGTCAACATGACCAGGTTCTTCATGGCCACCCCCCACTCTCTTGTACCAACTCTTGAATTACTTTCCCATTGCTGTGATAAACAGGACTAGAAGTGATTCATGGTCAAAAGTTTATTTTGATTTAATGATTTTAAGAGTTTATTATAGGGCTAAGAATCCATCATGGTGGGAGGCATGGATGAAGACAGCTGAAACAAGAGGCTGATAGATCACATTTTCAGCTACAAACACAGGGCAGAGTGATGAACCGGAAGTGGGGCAAAGCTATAAACCCTTAAACCCTTAACTGCCCCTCGATGCTCTTCCCCCAATGAGGTTGCACCTTGTATAGGTTCCATAACACTCCACAACCAGACCAACATTGGGCCCTCATGTTCAGCTACCTGAGCTAGTAGGGGCATTTTCCTTTAAACCACCACACGAATATTAATAATTTTGTCTTTTTACTTTGTCTCCTTCTCCATGAAGTTCATTTCATGTTCTCTCTTAAAGAAGAGAGAACCAATGATGATGAGCAAAATGCTAAGTGGTGTTCTTTGAACCACTTTCCTGCTTCCTTTTTTGTTTTTGTTTTTGTTTTTGTTTTCCTTCGACTAGGAGTGTGGCAGCAGATCACTTAGCTAAGGAAGACTCTGAGAGTCCAATTATTAGACCTATTGTTGAATTTGTGAAGGGAAAGTCTCTCTCCGCGTCTCTCTAAAGACTGCAGTTATCCTCCAAACCCTGAGCATCGAGGGTTTGTGCTGTGCTCCTCCTGACCCACTGTGATGTGAAACAAAGGGGTTGTTTGTAGCAGCATGCCATCTGAACTGAAACAGATTCCACCAAAGCCATTCATTAGACCATCCCTGTTCAGACTGTGATCCCCCCTCCTGATACCCTAAGCAGTTGGGAGCAGAGTTAGTATGCACTTAGTCTCAGAAGGCTGATAATGACAAGTCAGAAAAAGATTTCCGGTAATCATTGAAAGGGCCAATTTGTACACATCACTGAGACTGTTGTGGTTTTTCCAGCATTACTTGAACACATATTAGCAGCACTCTAGTCCACTTCCCCTTTAAGGGAGTCTGACCATGTACACTACAGCTAAGGCACGTGGACGGAATGCTACCCCTGTAACTGTTCACGTTCTTGATGTTCCAGAACACTGGGGTTGTTAGTGAAGCGATTGGAAAAAGGCGGGAAAGCTGAGCAAGAAAACCTTTTCCATGAGAACGACTGCATTGTGAGGATTAACGATGGAGATCTTCGAAACAGAAGATTTGAGCAGTAAGTGTTTCTGATCCTCTTCCCCTGGTGGTGATGGGGTTCCTTCAGCTGAGCTACTCTGGCACATTACTGAGTCCTGTACCACAGGATATGGTTTAATGCAGTTATCTAGTTTTCTCTCTAGAATTTAATCATACTTCATGTAACTACGACCACTGATCCATATCTAGAGCACCCTGTAACCAGGTGAGCTGAGTTACGGACCTGAGTTTATTATACACTGCTTTTAGGAAGTCCAGCCTTGTCCGTTGCAGTGTAGTAAGGAGTCACAGTACTATGCCTTTCTTGGGTGTTCTTTATCCCAACTGAAGCTCATATTAAATTAAAAATAACAAGCCGGGTAGTGGTGGCACATGCCTGCAATACCAGTACTTGGAAAGCAGAGGCAGGTGGATTTCTGAGTTCAAGGCCAGCCTGGTCTACACAGTGAGTTCCAGGACTGCCAGAGCTATACAGAGAAACCCTGTCTTTAAAAAAAAAAAAAAAAAAAAAAAGGAAGAAAAGAAAAAGAAAAATTAACGATAACAACGACAAAAACCTTTTAGAATTGGTAGGTGTGCATAGCACTCTTACTTGGTTGAGAGACCTGGGTTGGCATGAGTGGGAGCTGTCTTACAATGGCTCTTAGGGCTCCATAACGGGCAGGATCCCAGACTTGGGTGTTTGGAGGGGAGGCTGGTGCATCATTAGGTTCTGTTTGTAGGACTTAGTGCAGGATTTCTGCAACAAACTTGAACCAATTTTGTAGATAAGTGATGACTGGCTAGTTGCCTCCTCTATCTCCATAAGTATACTCTAAAGTATTTAAGAATTCTATGACCCCTTACTAAGAAAATATTTAATGCCTTGGTTAGTGTGGCATAATTCTGTGCAGGAATATCTAGCCTTTGACATTGTGACATGTCGTTGCCATCTATAAATGTGTTGGACTGCATTCATAGCTATCCTGGGATGTATGTGGCCCATGGACTACAGGTTGGACAGACCCGTGAGGAAGAAAGCTATGTTTGATTTCTATTAGTATTAAACTAGAATATATGTGTTAGCACTTATCATTATTAATGATTTACATGTGGACACTGTATTTTATCTACAGTCCTAGATAGGTTTATCATTTTTATTTACAGAATGAGAGATTTATATTTGGAGAAACTGTCCTGCTTTTATCAGAGTTTGCAACGTGGTTCCAACAGTCTGTTGTTTCTTACTGCTTAATTAGTATACTTAATCAAGCTCATGTTATCTTCTGCTCTGCTGGTCTTCATTTGCTAATCTTACACTCTTTGTCAAACCCAGAGCACAACATATGTTCCGCCAAGCCATGCGTGCGCGTGTCATTTGGTTCCACGTGGTCCCTGCAGCGAACAAGGAGCAGTATGAACAACTCTCCCAACGAGAGAAGAACAACTATTCCCCCGGCCGCTATAGCCCCGACAGCCACTGTGTGGCCAACAGGAGTGTGGCCAACGCTGCGCCTCAAGCATTGCCCAGAGCACCCAGACTGAGTCAGCCACCCGAGCAGCTGGATGCTCACCCCCGACTACCTCATAGTGCTCATGCCTCAACCAAACCACCCACAGCCCCGGCCCTGGCTCCACCGAATGTGCTTAGTACCAGTGTAGGTAGCGTGTACAACACGAAGAAAGTAGGCAAGAGGCTCAACATCCAGCTTAAGAAAGGTATGATGCATTTATTCTCAGATGGGGTTTCTTTAAGATGAGCAACTACTTAAAGAGAGTACCTTGGATACTGAGGTGTGCTCTTTTGTTGTTATCTTCCTCTGTTAAGTGTTTAGAGCTCGTAATAAAACCCAAGGCTGTGTGTTTGCTTGCAGGGTACTCTGCCCTGATCTTTATCCCTACTCAGTCAAACTTAAAGCATGCGTAGGACTGTGAAGATGGATTTGGTAGTAAATCCTGCTGCACATGCATGAGGAGCTGAGTTCAGATTCCCAGCATTTACATAAAAGCCAGGCACATTGGGGGCCTGGGGGTGGGACAAGTGGCTTTCTTCATGACTAGCCAGTCTAGACAAACTAACAAGCTCTAGGTTCAATAAGAGACTGTCTCAAAACATAAAGAGAACATTTGAGGACGACACTGCACTCTAACCTCTGGTCTACACACACACACACACACACACACACACACACACACACATATACACACACATCAAACAAATACATATGCACTTGCATACACATGTACATACAAATGCAGAAGAAATATAATTAAAACATAAAGCTTCAGAATAAGTTGCAGCACATGTTCACAAGAATCAGCTTTTATTCCTAGGGTAGCATTTTTTAATACTAAAAGTGGGTTACAGGTTTTCCTTCATGTCTAGAATAATAATGGAGGTCTGACTACCTTGATTGACCACCATGCCACAACATTGCATTAAGAGGTACCTGTGGTCTTCAGCATGTCATGGGAAGGGGCACCTATGTTTAAGGCTGTCTTATTCACGCAGTTGTCTGTTTGCTCTTTCTTCTCTACAATTACAATTTCATTTCCTTGACAGTGACAGATAATGGTGATAAGTGTTAAGTTGTCCCCTCTTTTAGTGATTTATTTATGTAGCTCCTTCTTGTAGATGGCAGATCTATGCATATGAGAACATGGCAGATCCGTGCACACGGGAACACGCTTACAGCTGGCCTTCTCTATTATGCAGAGTGACAGCCACACTTGACCTTCAGATGGCCAATGGCATTCTGTCAAGGACAAGATACACTTTGCTTACTGTGTGTCCTTTTGGCTGAGCATTTCAAAACCATGCCTTGCGAATTATGGCTTTACTTAAAAAGAAAATGCCTTTCTGAGCTCAGCCAGCTCCAGCAGCAGCTGGAGAGTCATCCAGAATGACTTACCTGTGCTTGGCAGCTGTGGACGGCAAACCCTTGCTGGCATGTCTTTCATATTGTGGCATTCAGTTCATTCTCCTATCCATTGGGGTAGCACTGGAAATACTGTGCACCTGCTGTCTCCTTCCTAGAACAATTCTTTCACTGAACTTTGAGCCACGGCTTCTAATGATTACCTTTTGAGCCACAAATACTTGGTTGGCACAAACAGGACTTGACACTGTGCTTCTCCACTTTGCAAGCTGTATGGGAAGCACTCTGTTCTCAGTGAGGGGATGGTCCAATTCCCATTCTCCTCTCTCCACTCAAGTGACAGGCTTTGGGTTTTAACCAAAAATATGTCAAGTACCACAATAGCGGTGTATGAAAAATAAAATTCCTGCTCATATTCCCTAGGCAAAGAGTATTCAGCTAGTGTTTGGCTACTTTATAAATAATATTATTTATAACATCTAACTTCTCTTTACTGAGGGAGGAACATTCTTTTAATCAATTGAAGTTTTGTACAAATAATATGACAAATTATGATGTAAGGTAGGCTCATTCATTGAGCATCATTTTTACTTGCTATTAAAAGAGTCGATATTTTTAGTATTTTAACAATAGTAGCTTTGCTTTGTATCATTCAGAAAGGTGGAAGCCATTTATTAGACTAATACAGGAAGTCTAATCTTCATTCATAAATGAAAATTAGAAGTGGTGGGTTTTATTTAAATGTTTCTCAAACTTTTGCTAATCTAAATGATGCAGCATTCCATAGATGTGTATTGATTTTTGTTAACCAGCAGGGAAAATATGCAACAGAAGTAGCTCCTGCCTTTACAGCAGTGCCTACAGATGTTTTACATAAACAGATTGTGTTGACTATACTTAAGGATGAAGAGAACGTTGATTGTCTTTGATTAGGACTGAATACAGATATGGTCATAATGATTGCTTCAGAATTAAATATTTCCTTGTAGCTGGAAAATTATGTTTTTACCAGCTCTTGTAACATCGAGGGACTTTTATGAAGCCCATTAAAAAAATAGTGTGATCATGTTAAATATATGTTCAACCGAAAGTAAACCATTGTGCTCTAAGTGATATTAATTTGCAAGTTGGTGTCAATGCTTTGTACTAAAAAAAAAGTCTCCAAGATAATTACTCACTGAAAATAATTTTGGAACTATGTCACATGAGGCTACAGAACAGAGAAGCCCCAACTCACTTGCTTCAATAATTATGATTTCTTAATATTTATTACCACTCTGGCATTCTCAAATCCCCTGCTCTTTTGTAGAAATTAGCTTTTTAATAAAGTGAGAGGAGAAGGCTAGTAATCTGTTTCCATCAGAGCAGAATGTCTTGTTGGCTTCACCAGATGAAAATTGACATCTATTTATCTTTCCCTTAAAGGTCATTGCCTGAACTTCTGTCTTATAGATTTAGGGGTTACTGCTGTTATTTTAATAGAATTGTGGTTCATATAATAGTCCATCTTTGTAGTTTGTACAAAATAATATTGCCAAAGAGAATAATTTAAGATTCTTTCTTAATAGATGTTATTGCTAGCCATCAGAGACTCTCACGAAGGCACAGAGACATATGGGACAGCCTCAGAAGAATAATTAGTAAAATTCATATAGACAGCTTGCCATTCAAGGCTTCAGTACAGACAATAGCAGAAACCTAGCAGTCAATCTGAAAATGGTTTCCAATTGGGGATAGAGGGTTTGTTTGAGCCTGAGAGCGTTTCTGGCTTATTCCTTTCAGGAACTACTGAGATTCATTTCTGCTCTTTCTCAACTTATATTTTTCAGTCTGTTTTCTCATGTGTTACAGGGTTTGATTCATTTTTATGTGAACCTCGTGTCACACTCGGATACTCCCCTCCACTGTTGACCTTGTGTATCTCTTCATCCTTCTCACAGTGGCCATGCCTTTGACATCCTATTAACTGAAATGTAGCACGAGAAGTAAATGCTCTTAAATAGAAACTGCTCATTAGAAGTGTTAAAGGATCCTGTGATTCCATAGACATTTGTCAGGCTCCAGACGCTGCACCTTAGTGTGGTTCTGTCCTTTAATTTTTGGTTCTAATAGGATGTAACTCCTTTCCCCAATATACTGGTCTAAGATTGCTTGTGAAGTAACCTACCAAAGACGACATGAAGTCATTTAATCAAAAAGTCATTACTGATATACTATATGAATTTTGGTACCTTTAAACATGAGAGGGTGACCTTAGGGTTTAGTATCGCTGATCCCAGGGGGCTTCTTTCCTGAGTGATCTGCCCAATGTGGGGGGTTGGGGGGGGTGGGACCACAAATGGGAACATTTCAATTACTTGGAAGGGAAATTGACAAAGGTAAGCAGCATAGTCCTAAGTTGGTGGCTGTACTCAGGGTATGAGGAAGCATGGTTAGTAAAAATATTACTGTTCTACGTACCTTTCCTGAACACTTTTTCTTCCTTTTCCCCTGCTTTGTGCTCTAGATCTGGATACCATTATTACCAATACATGATTTTTGAGGTTTCATGAAGTTTTTACAGTTTATTTTTATTTTATGTGTATAGATGTATTACATGTATGTCTGTGCACCACATGCATGCCATGCTTGTAGAGGCCAAAGAGGAACTAGAGTTGTGAGCCACCACATGGTGCTGGGAATCAAACCCAAGTCTTCTGTAAGAACACAGTGCTCTTAATCTCTGAGGCATCTCGCCAGGCCCCAAGGATTTTATAGATTTTAACAGAAATGTTTATTCCTGATTTCCTTTCTTAAAAAAAAAAAAAGGATATCTTATTTTTTACATTTCAAATGTTAGCACCTTTCCCAGTTTCTCCTCAGGAAAACCCTCCCCCCTTCCCTGCTTCTATGAGGGTGCTTCCCCACCCATCCACCCCCTCCCACCTCCCCACCCTGGTATTCCCCTACATTGGGACATCAAGTCTTCACAGGACCAATGGGCCCTCCTCTCATTGATGTCCAACAAGGCCATCCTCTGCTACATATGTAGTTGGAGCCATGGGTAACACCATGTGTACTCTCTGGTTGGTGGTTTAATCCCTAGGAGCTCCTAGGTGGGGAGGGGTCTGGTTGATTGATATTATTGTTCTTATGGAGTTGCAAACTCCTTCAGCTCCTTCAGTTCTTTCTCTAACTCCTCCATTGGGGACCCTGTGCTCAGTCCAGTGTTTGGCTGTGAGTATACACCTCTGTATTTGTCAGGCTCTGGCAGAGCCTCTCAGGAGACAGCCATATCAGGCTCCTGTCAGCAAACACTTCTTGGCATCCGCAATAGGGCCTGGGTTTGGTGTCTGTATATGAATGGATCACCAGGTGTGGCCCTCTTCAAGCAGAACTGTCAGGCCCATTTTGTACCCAAAGACTTAAAGTTCACATGAGTTCATTAACTTGACTTTTCCCTTGGCAAGACCACCAGAGAAGATGAATGGTTTCTAATGCTAAACAGTTTAATCTTCCAAGCAGTCCAGTTTGAAAACTTCATTAAAACGTTTAACGCATTAAAAGAAGCATAGACCATTGTACGTTATCAAATGTAAAACCAATGCAGAGTATGGACCAGCTTACAATATGGCCTTTGCATGTGCGCATGTGTACAGCTTGCAGTACACAGCAGCACCTACAGATGTCTCTGTCTCTGTCTTAGGTACAGAAGGACTTGGATTCAGCATCACTTCCCGAGATGTCACTATAGGTGGCTCAGCTCCCATTTATGTCAAGAACATCCTTCCTCGAGGGGCTGCCATTCAAGATGGCAGGCTCAAGGCAGGAGACCGGCTAATAGAGGTGAGTGGCTTCTAGGCAAGGACTTCTGGCTTCCCTGAAAAATTCCTTTCTTTGGGAGTCAACTTGAAGACGTTTATTTTGTGTATTTTACCAGGAATGTCGCATCAAAAGACAATTTGTTTTACTGTATGTTTTCCTGTGTTATCTCAAGAGGAATTACCTTTATGGCTAGATTATTCATAAATATTAACTATATAGACATTTGGTTTATGAGGCCAAAGTGTGCTATACCCCCATGATTGTGATTTTAGACAGCTTTATACTTAATGTGTTTTAGCATAGGCAAGTCAACTACTTAGACAACAGAACCAAGACAGATAATAAGAACACAGACAACATGTCCTGAAAGGAAAGGCCAAGAGGTTGGTCTGGCCACCTGGACCACGAACCAAGATACAGCATCCAACGACATCAGCAAGAAAAACAGATTTTAGAAATCTCCTTTTGATGCTTATGGGTTTAACTTCACTGGTATTTAAGGTCACTGCAAAACTACACATGGACATAATTTCTGGTATGGGAAGCTGTGCAAAAGAAAGAGGCACCAACTCAGAACTTAAGACCTATTTTTCTAAATGAAGCTCGATTCTACATTCATGCCAGGCAAGTGCTTCTATACTGAGCTGTGCGCCTCACAGCACCAAGCCAAAAGCCTACAACTGAGCCACTCCCAAGTGCCCTTACTGGGGATTCTGAGCAAGAGTTCAACACTGGATCATTATTTTCCCTACCAAACTGTTTGTCTGTCTGTCTGTCTATCTATCTATCTATCTATCTATCTATCTATCTATCTATCTATCTATCTATCATCTATTATCTTTATGTTTTTTAGTGATTCTTTTTGGTTTTAGTGTTCACCTTCTAATGATAAATATTTATTCTTCATTTTCACTGAAACTGAGAGCATTTTTACTAAGACTCCTGCTGTATTTTCCTGTTTGGCTTTTGGAAAACCCATTACACACAAGCTGTTCAAGAGCTTAGTTCTTGTAGTGGCTTCATGTTGACTTGACCTTGCAGTTGCTGTCTGTTTAGAGCATGTTTATGACGGTTGCAGCTCTGGTTTATGACTGAGCAGTAAAGGATTTATTGCTTCCTTACTGAAATCTGGCTATCTGATCAACTTCTTTTATGAGCCACCAAAGCTTCCGTGGTTACCTGGTCATGACCAAAATTTGCACAGAAAGAGTCACTAACAAACACAATCAGTTCTAGGTCTCCATCTTTTCTTTCTCCTCAGGTCTGGACAGGGTTGTAACTAAAAATTTTTCTCTTTGTTTTAGGTCAATGGAGTAGATTTAGCAGGCAAGTCCCAAGAGGAAGTTGTTTCCCTGTTGAGAAGCACCAAGATGGAGGGGACCGTGAGCCTTCTGGTCTTTCGTCAGGAAGAGGCTTTCCGCCCAAGGGAAATGGTGTGTAACTGTAAGGCAGATGGAAGATTTCTCATGCATGCAAACCGGTGACCTAGGCTACCTACTCAGTGGTGAATGTTTGTGTCCACGTGCCGTAAGGGGTCTCTATAGTTTTTATTTTCTTCATGCATAGCTCAGTGCAAGCATTCTCAACCACACCTGTCTTAGGAATAGATGCCTCAACTATGCATGGATAGGTGTTTAATAAACAGCTTATAAGAAAAGTTTCCAGGAAATCATCTGTTTATCACTGTTTCACCTGCTAACCCTGTTGAACCCCAAGATGTCAGTTATTTTATAACTGTCACCCCAAATGCTATACTCGAAACACATCTCCTCCCCTCATGTGACAGGTTTTCAGGTTTCATATTTTTGTAATAAATACACCTAAGCAAAGTTAATGGTGCTTCCTGTTTGGTGGATAGGGAAACTTACAAAACTAATGTTATGAACATAAAGACAAGTCACAAGCACAGGTGACCTTAGTTAGAAAAACATAAACAATAGGCAGTGTTTATAGTTCACCTTTGCCCTCCACAATAACGTTAACCATTAAGCAGAGGTGTGGAAATGGTTTTGGTGGGAATAAGATGGCGGAGTGTAAATGTAGTTCTGAATATGCTTTTGAAAAAAATGTCATTTTTATTATTTGTATATGAATTTTATATACTTGGATATAAAAGTGGCTTGTTTGGAAGAGTCATCTTTATCTTTCAATGTGGTTAGAAGGTTGTTTGGGCTCATGCACAAGTAACATCTTAAATATTCCGAAGCAGATTTGACCCGAGCCATCTCAGATGTCTGATATCTCCTTTCAGCTAGCTGCTAGCTCTGTGTAGCCCTGACAAGTGACAGGATTTAGGGCTACAGTTCCCAAATCTGTCACATAGGCCCGATTCTCTTAAATTATGCATTGTGATGCATCATGGCTGATATAGTCACTATAGAAATTAGTTGTTTATTTAAATAGCTGTTAAAATAAAGCTAAATTTCAGCCATGTGTGTCCAATCCCTTGTTACACACAGACCTGAAAGTCTTACTTGGCTTTGTGGGGGATTTCAGACCCTGATAGGGTACTAAGTGAACACTTTTGTGCGTTGCGTTTATCTTGAATAAATTATGAAATATTCGTCATAGTTAACAAATGTTTAATGCATCATCTCTCCATTTAAATGCAGTTTTTTCCATTTCCTCCACTCTTATCCAATTTGTGTTTAAGATGCCACCTGATCCTAAATCTGGGATGTCTCTATTCGATTGCAAATGAGCCCTCTGCAAAGTACCAGCCTCCCCTGGGCAGGCAGGAAGCCCCAGCTCTGCCTGGCACTCTGAGGCTGCATGTTGGCCTTAAGGAGCCTGCCAAACTGCAGCCCTGTTCCTCAGCAGCCTCACAGGGGAGCGAGTGCCAGCCTGAGGTTATACAGGTTCTTCTGGGCCAATTCGGATCTTCCAGGCTTCTGTGCCTCCCGTCTGCTGCTCCGCCTCCCCCTCCCCCTCCTGCATTTAATTTATTGCTTGTGAGCTTTTCATTAAGGACAGGGCCAGTAGGCTGTCAGTCTGTTATGCCTGCTGCAGCTGCTTTTTGAGACTTAAAATAATAACATTTCTGAAAAAAGTCAAAGGGAGCGTTTAAAAATAATTCTTAACTCCAATTAACGTAACTCTTCTCTCTGTCTCAGCTCTTAATCTAAATGCTTTTTAATCAGTGTTTTGTCTTTTGTTAAAAATTAAATAAACCAGATCATCAACCTTTCATGTTCTGTATTACACAGGAAGAGTTACACGCGTTCCTCGTAGAACACGTTCTAGTGTCAAGTGTTTCCCACTGCCGTCCAGACCGTTTTTATCCGTATAGCTGTCAAATGGCCCTGAGGTTTGGTTGGGGAGATTGGAAAATACATTTAGAAGTGGCAGCATATTTAGACACAGAGTTTGATGAGGTTTCTTTCCTGCACAGAGCTTAGGAGGTAATGTGAATGAATGGGGAGACTTCTGTCTAGAAGAACTGCTGAAATCTGGACCAAAATACTGACAGTCCTGAAGACAGCCATATATGTCAGCCTACTTACAATGCCCTTACAATGTTTACTTTACAATGTAAAGGAAACAATTTAATTTGAAAACAATCTAATCTCTTTTAATAAAGCATTGTGTCCCTGGGCCTTGATGATGAAAATTGTTCTGTTGTATTGATGTTTCTCTTTAATTCTTCTAGAATGCTGAACCAACTCAGATGCAGACTCCAAAAGAAACGGTAAGACACTTGTCTTTAGAGACTTTCCTATACTTGCTAGTTCACTGTGATATTATTTGTCCTGCCTCTTTACCATGGTGGTCTAATTTTAAAATAATTTTTATTTACTTCTATATTGGGGGAAAGGCTTTGGAGGGGAGGCTTCTCAGACAGGCATAAAAAGGGAGATGTCAGAATTATTTTCTGTTCCTTTATATAGTATGGTGAGGCTAAGAGTATAATATTAAGTATAATGAGGAAAGGTATGGTGATAATGTCAGTGATTAACGTAAACATAGTTGTTTTAATAAAACTGGCAGGGAATAAGTCTGGCATACTGAGCTTAAGATCAAAATCGGATGCAGCTCAACTATGTCCATTTTAGACTAATCCACGTTGGGAACTGAGGGTAGGTCATATTCTGTCTGTTATAGGCAATATGTTGGTCTCTGTAATGATGTGCTACATTGTGGAAAAGAGAGAATTTAATGGTGACAGTAAATAGCCAGCTCAAAGTCAGGATCTCTGCATATTATAGGATCTTTGCATTTAAATAGAAAATAAAAATATTCCCAAACTCATCCAAGTATGGTAGTTTATGCCTTGAACTTGGGGAAGGCAGAGGTAGGTGGATCTCTATGTGTTCAAGGACAGCTTGTTCTACATAATGAGTTCCCCCCAAAAATGTTGTAACCAAATAGGTAAACCAAAATCATCAGAATATAAGGCTCTAATCAGACTTGATTTTTTAAAATATAGATACATAGACTATCAATGTCAATAAATAGGATGATATTTTCAAATATCTAATTATTTTAAAACTAGATGGCAAAAAAAGACCTCAGAGCAGAGTAGCATCAAGAATATTACCCACCCATGAGTATAGGTTAGCAAAAGCCACAAGATTGAGATTTTGGTTGTATGATAACTCAGGCAGTGACAGCCATGAAAACCAGAGTGGTATTACACCTTGAAGATATCAGTGAGAGAGGACAGCTGAGGAGATCATTCTATTTGAAAAGACAGTCACTGTGGAAAAGATAATGGTAAGCTGTGCAGTATGGACAGCAGAGCTTGTCTAAGCATTGGCAAATAACTCCAATGAGCAATTCTGGAAACAAATTTTTCACACACGTACGGACATGTATATATATGTATGTATGTATGTATGTATGTATGTTTTGTCTAAAGATGGCATTTCAAATTACTAATAAACTGTGGTTTACTCAGCCTTTAGAACAACTACCTATTCACTTTTAAAATGTGATTTATTTACTTAGTGCTGGGCTCGACCCCACATAAATACTGAACATCCTATCACAGAGCTGAACTCACAGCCAACCGTTCACCTCTACAAGTTTGACACTTTCTTTACCAGCCACCCCAGTAAGTCCCAGCTGGTTCTGAACTTAAATATCAAAAAATCCTGGATAATCTTGACTAAAAAGAAAATGTGAAACTTTTGACTTACTTTGGATTAAAAAATACTTGTGACTTTAAAAAACTGACACCCAGACAGCCCTCAACTTATAAAGGGCTGAAATACTGGTTTCACGGGAGGGCAAAACATACCTATAACGTCCTCTTATCTGTTTCCACAAGAAATCAATAGGTGCCTGGAGAGCTTGAATGCCTTATCAAATGAAAATCTCTGTAGTAGATATTTTATCCATATGTAAGCTAACAAGAGTGTTTGCTGTGATGCTGGATACGTTGGGTATGTTAAATGTGTTTTGGATTTGCAGTATCTTCAGCTTAGAATAGGTTTACTTAGGTATAATTTCACTGTGAGTCAAGGGACATTTCTGTTCTCCTACATCTTTATGTGCACATATTTATTTTTATCTTATGATTAGTATTATCCATCGCTATAGCTGTATCTCGAAGCATTTGCTGTATAAACACAGAAAGAAGGATTTGCAGGACGGCTGTGGGATGAATGACATTCCTTTGTGGCTCTGAATCTTCCTGATTTCTGTGGTTTCTGCAAAGCATAATGTGATTAGAATCCTTCATCTACCCACACCAATTCTTATCATGTCTTTGTGGGATGTAGAGGCATTGGAAAGACAAACAGAGCTGACTCACTAAGGAATTGAGTTAGAATTCCTTATGGTGCCTTTACTGTGATAACGACTACTTAATGTTTCTGGCATATCTCCCTAGAAATGGTTTCATCATTTGTTCTCAGCCACCATTTTAGCATAGTGATAAACTTTGTACATTTTTTAATCTTAAATTTTTATTTTATTCTTGTTGATGTCTGTAAATTACTTCAAGGCTATTCTAGATTAATTACCTTATATAATTTTTTTCCTACTGTGAAAATTTCAGGAAGTTCTCTTCATTCACCTCTACTATAACTTTATTTTTTTCAAAGCATATTTTTAATGATGGTTCTTAAACACTTTAACCTCCCTTTCAGCCCACCACCCACCAGAGGTAGTGGGAAAGAAAGGATATGGGGGAGGTGGACCTGTTTAGGGAACATTCGTTGGAGCAACTCCTGTCTGTGTTGTCTGGAAATCAGCAGTTCAGTTCATAGTGGTAGCTCAATCCACTCACAAACACTTCATGGCTACACCAGCAGTCCCACTCAGTAGTCAGGATAGCAAACATGAATCAGTAGCAGTGGCACAACCAGACCTCAGCCTCAGCATGCGTCATCAGGAGGGACCAGAAGGGACACCAGGAGAAGTTCTCTGCTGTGCCTCTCTAAGCAAATCAAAGATCAGCAAAGACTCCAGACCCACAAGAGATGCACAGCTAGCTCTATAAGCAAGCCTAGCTTAACGGCCTTCACTGTCCGTCGAGTCCTATTATACCCTCTAAACATTCCATGCCCTCCGCGTGTCTTGTCTAAGTTGACATCACTCTGCCAAGCAGCCCAAGTCCACAGAAGTGGCAAGAAATTGCAGCACACCACCAGAAGCCTCTGCATTTCTCTTTACGGAGTCCTGACAAATGCAGCTCAACTACACAATGTGAGGCAGACCAATACATGAACATCGTTAGTGAAGAAAGCTTCATCATGTGTCCTTTTACATCCTTGCTTGAGCAGAACATCCTTTGGCCTATGTCTGCTTCAGCGAAGCATTCCTGCACTTGTTTGCCCCAGCAAAACCTGCTTTCCAAAGAACCCTGAAGTTTCCACTTCATCTTCCATTGGTAGCAGTCTAACACATTCAACACCAGTCTCACTTTTTTCCCCCTCCACCTGGGCTTCACACAATTCTTTCTGTATAACATTTATTCCCCTGACCTGACAGTAAATTATCTATGTAATTCTCCTTTACTCCTGAATGTCTCAATGCAAGGACATTTTCTTATGTAGCCATCCTCTAGTTGTCAGAACCAATAAACTGCCCTTGGTTTTACAGTGTTGTAACTGCCCAGAGTAGTTTATAAAATAAGCGAGTAAGAAGCCGGAATGGCTCCAGTCCAAGTCAGGTCATGGCATGGCATTTAGTCATGTGTCTGGAATCTTAGTCTGGAGTGGTCCTTTAGTGTATCTTTGTTTTACAGTTCTGAAAAAACTACAGTGAGAACCTTTTTTAATTCTTTAAAGAGCACATCTCTTCAAGAATATCCCTTCACTTGGGTTTTTCTGATTCCCCCCCCCTTTGGATACTTTTCTGGTCAGATACTAGAGATTAATAACTACTATTGTTATAAACAAACAAAAAATAGTCTTTAAAAATATTTGCCCATGGGGGCTAGAGAAATGGATCAGTGGTTAAGAGCACTGACTGCTCTTCCGAAGGTCTGAGTTCAAATCCCAGCAACCACATGGTGGCTCACAACCATCTGTAATGAGATCTGACTCCCTCTTGTGGAGTGTCTAAAGACAGCTACAGTGTATTTACATATAATAAATAAATAAATAAATAAATAAATAAATCTTAAAAAAAAACATTTGCCCTTCATTGAATCAGGAAATAACATAGGAAGACCAGATATATGATTGTGATTTAATAAGTAGGCCTGGTAGTCTCAGCACTGGGGAGGCTGAGGCAGGAGGATCGTTGTACCAATTCCTATGTGGTGTACTGTAGAGTACGGCCAGTCTAGGAAATGTAAAATACCATGTCTCAAAAAACGGGACAAACAAAACAAAAACAAGTGGGGGAGGGGGATATGGGTTACTGGGAGGGGAACAAATACAAAGATCCTAGCATGAGCAATGCCCTGAGTTTAATCCCTGATAACTACAAAAATAATAATGAACAAGCAATCTAAATAGTGAATCTCAGAAAGATGGGCTCAAATAGGGAACATAAAATTAATCTTTCATCTCTGTTTGGGGTAGTAGTAATAAAGGCAGATAGCATCCCAACAAATCTCTGTAAGAAGTCACAATCGGTTGTCAACTCAATATACTATACATAAGCTTAGAGGCTTTTAAATTGCCTTCTATAAATGCTGTCCGTTTATGCGTTTACCTGTCATTCCAGGGTGTATATACATATGATCTTCCTTCCTTCCTTCCTTCCTTCCTTCCTTCCTTCCTTCCTTCCTTCCTTCCTTCCTTCCCTCCCTTTAGTAGCTCAGGTTACCCTTGTTCTCGGGGTCTTCATACCTCAGTCTCCTGAGCTCTATTTTGCACCACGGTACCCAGCAGAAACCCACCCAGTTCAGCACGTTGTTAAATGCTATAGTTCTGAAGAATGCCTTTAACAATTGGATGATTGTTCCCAGTCAGTTTATAGCTTTTAATTAGAGTTTGCAAAAAGTGAACTACCTATTGTTGACCCATTCTTTCTTAGTGAATCTCTTGCTCTCCTCTCATTTGAATTCGAAGTATCTCTCCCTCCATATGGATCCTCTTGGGATCTACAGGCTAAAGACTCAGTGGAGCAGGACTCCTGTGTAATAACTTTGTGAACAGTAGAGCCATGATAAGCTGTCACCATGTGCTTCTCCCATCTTGCAGTGCTCTGTGTTTATGACTTTTCCCCTTTGTTTTCTTCACTATGTTTTATGCATTTCATCAGCCCAGAGATTTGATCATCGTTTCCCCTTCTTTAGGAATGGATGATGTGATTTAGGTTCACTGTAAATGCACAGTCCCACCTGGGCAGTCAGGGTCTCAGCTACTGAGACTAGTGTTAACAGAAGAGAAAACATTAGGTAGGGAATGCAGAAGGCCATTGGCTATTTTTCTTCCTCATTGAACATTCTTCTCTTCTTTGAAGATAATGGGAAACTCAATAGCTTTCATGGGAAGCATTAGGCAGGACCCCTATTTCTAATATGCTTGGCAGAAAAATAAAACACACACACAAAAGAAAAAAACCCTTTGTTTTTTGGACATTAAAGGCAAATTTGCCAATGGAGAAGCATGCAGGGGAGAATTGTCAACAAGTTTGATGAGAACTTGTTCGTGCTCTACAGCCATAAGTACACAGTAGATACCTACTACCCATGTGCATGAGAGAGCAGCCAAACCAGCTGGAGCATGTTGGAGAACATGTTAACCTTTGTGCCTGAAGTGTGAACTAGAACCCTTTGGTTGAGGGGGACGCATACAGCTTCAGGTGGCACAACAAGGAGGTAGAAAGTGGTTTCTACCTTGTCTGAGCACAGAGGTCCCTGTACTAGCTCAGCGTAGTGGAGACTTTTTATGATGTCACATCTCAAAATGGTTTTTGAAGAGCAAACCTTTAAAAGTTACTGACCAAAAAAACGCCTAAATTTCTAAAAGCTGGTGTTAATTTCAGTCTCCTTCAAGAGCCAAGTGGGTTAATAATGAAATGCTAATGTGGCTGACAGTGCCTCCCTTTAATGTTCTTAATGACAATAATGTCTCAAGGTTTGATACAAGAACTATAAGAGAAGACCCTCCTAGCCCACCCCCATGGTCTCTTGTGGGCATTCATAGTAAGTGAAACTGCCGAACAAGCAGTGGGGGAGCGTTCCCACCTTGATTAGCCTTTTTCTCCATGAATTCGCTCAGCTCCTTGTCTTGATTTTTCAAGTAGGAAAAAAAAAAACCCAAGAATTTTAAGTTTTTGTAAAATCATTATGGAAATGTTGGAATCAGTAAACATGAGAAAAGCCAAACTGAAGATCTAAATCCGCCAATGACGATTAAGGTCCTTTGGATTGGAGGGAAGAAATGGTAATGGTTGAGTCTCTGTGTGCACAAAGCACAGCTGTGATTCCTTGAATTTAGCAAAGCCCGAGAACCTACAATTCTCGGCCTCTCAATGGCCTCTCAAATGCAGCATTCTCAGTAAAATCTATTTTGTCTCCTAATTGTTTCTGAATTCTGAATACAAGGGGGCAAGGATGTGGCTTGGAGTTATTGATGCTGATTTTTTTTCCTTTTGATTATTGAAATCTACCCACTTGGGATGTTCTTTTAAGTATTATTACTTTGGTTGTTTGAGATGCTGATATGAATGTGGTTTCTTTTACATGTTTGCTAGACCAGTGCTCTTGCACTGAGATGTTCCCAGACTCCAGATGGTATATTTTTACATTTATAATAAGACTGTAATAGTCATTTATAGAATAATTACCTAGTGTTTTGTTTTTGATACAATAAAGAAATGAAAAATGAAGTGAATGCTACATGAGCATTTGTAGAACATTGAATGAGTATAAAGATATTTCTGTATGATAAATATGTGATATATCAATATTTTGATACAGTTACTTGACCTTGGTTTGTCTCCAGTTCATTAGTTTTATTGATTTTAACTGTAATTACTTGGGAATATTGTAAAGATAAAGTGGCTACAATGAGTGAAGAAACTCAGTTCGATGGTAAATATTTACTTTATATAGACGCAGTCCTTTAAACATTTGTTTTTCACTTTTTACTGCATACTTTTCATGTTCTAAAAAGGTTGAGGTTTTAAGTCATTAAAAGCCAACTCCTCCTCACCACTGTCAGGCCATTCTTTGAAATGTTTCAAACATTGTACTCCTCTGTGGCTAGGCATGTAGGCCAGCAGCAGATAGCTTCTAGACTGTCTTTCATGAGGCCCCTGCTTTAACACCAGTGATACACACATGTATGCGCACACACAGAGACATACACAAACACACACACACACACACACACACACACACACACACACACACAAACACAGAATGTCAGCAAATGGAAACATTGATTTATATGTAACATTATTTTGGGTACACGCACACTAACACTGAGTATCATCAGCAAAGTGGAAACATTGCTTGATATGTAACATTGTAACATTATTCGGGATTTTAAGGTTTTAAAATAGCACATTGTTTATATATATTCACAGGTAATTACTGTTCTTCTAAGAGCTAGTTTGATTAAGACAGTTAAGAGTACATGTGAAAGCCTCACATTCTCTTTTAAGTTATTTTATTGTTACTTTATTTAGGCTCTTAGATTTTTTCAAAAATCGGATAGGATACAAAAAAGAAATCCTGTTCTGATCCTCTATAATAGCCAAGTTTTATGAGTAACTGAGAGTTGTTTGAAAACTGTCTATTTAGAATGACAGCTTACCACAGTAACTGATGGCCCATTTTGAATGATTAAAGAGGATGCTAGTGTTTCAAATTGGGAAAAGAGGATTACTACTTTGCAGGCTTCACTGGGCTCTATGCATTCTAAGACTGATGCTGCAGGAGAAGCCTGGTTTTCACTTGAGATGGCAGATGTCATGATGGTGTGCTTTGCCTTGGTGGGGTTGCTGAGGACCTGGACAGCAACTTGGCCTTTCTTCTTGGGTACTGAACTTGCATTTAGTAACAGAATGTGGCCTCATGCTATACTCCCTTTTTCATTTCTTCTTCTGCTTTAAGGGGGGTGAACAAAGGTTTACATATCCTAACTGTGTGGGATCTTGAAAGCCTTTCTTTGAGCATGTTCAGTTAGGATACTGAAGAGTTGTACATAGCTAATTAATTAAACAACAGTGCTTATGCGATAACCACCAGTGATACTATGTGTGATTGCAAGATTATGGAAATCTTTTCCCAGATGTTATTCGATTCTATCTTGTCTCCCAGATGTTGCTGGTTATAGCTAAGCACTGGCCCTAAACCTGAACACCTTTCCTGGCTAGCTTTGTATCATTGGGGTTTTGATATTGCCTATGCATAAAAATGCACTCAGTGTCAGTGAATATTGAGCTAACTACTAATGGCAGCGGAAATCCTCCAAGCAAGGACAAATAATTTGCTTATTTTGAATTTTTAAGGAATATAGCAAATAAAAAAAAATAAAACATTTAGCAAGCAAAAAAAAAAAAAGATACCCACCTTTAAAAAAAAAAAAGTTGTTTTACATAGTAACAGAACAGAACAGAACCAAGACTTTGCAGACTAGACCCAGGCTTTAGGAGTCTACATATCTCTTTTGTATTACCCCTGTGTTTCTTAGAATCAATTACAGCTTTGGTGCAACACAGATGTAAGCATGGCCTGAAGCTGCTCACAGCCAGACTCAGGTGTCATCTTGAAGGACAGCTGTACCATCATCATGGATCCTGTCAAGGAAGGAATTCTCCCTATTCTCATTAGAGAACTGTCATTAAAGATCTTTAGTGTAGTAGCTGGAGAAAGAGGCATCGACATATTTTAACACCCTGTGCAATTCTTTTCCTTTTTAGAAAGCTGAAGACGAGGATGTTGTTCTCACACCCGACGGTACCAGGGAGTTTCTGACTTTTGAAGTTCCACTGAACGACTCAGGATCTGCAGGGCTTGGTGTCAGTGTCAAGGGGAACCGTTCCAAAGAGAACCATGCAGATCTGGGGATCTTCGTTAAGTCGATTATTAATGGTGGAGCTGCATCTAAAGTAAGAGCCCTTCAGTCTCGTTCAGCCCTTGTCTTCTGGAGAGGTTTCTCACCCACTTCTTCTCTGACCTACATGTTCTATTAGTAACATTTTCTTTCTCTATAGGTCCTCTGCCTGAACCATTTCAGGGATGGAGCACATCACTCTGAACATTCTATCTCATGTGACCCTTTAATCTGCAGTCTTCTTAGTTTATTGAATATAACATGAATGAAGGCGAAGCATGAGTCCTGGGCTAGGGAGAAGGTTCCTTTTTTCCTCCCCTTCCTGGGAGGCCATTTGCTCCTTCAAAGCCTAGAGTGAGTTTTCTGGTTGTTTGTGGAGAACAGTTTTCTACAGTTATCTTGATCTTCGTGGATCTCATTTATAGACCACCTTGGTGGCTGTTTCTAAAAGCAAGCAAGCCAGTGATGATCACTTTATGTCCTTTGAATTAGTATTCCATTTAGTTAACAGATTATAATAATGGCTTGTGAATGTCTAAAAGACTGAAATAGACAGAGGAGACAGCAGCTGCTTACGATGAGATTAGAGCTCCCCCAGATCCCTTTTTCTTTCCTTTTTTTTTTTTTGTTTTAATTATTTAAACTTTCAGAAAAGAAGTCTCTTGCAGACTACTCAGCAATCCTCACTTGCCTTTTTCACAGGATGGAAGGCTGAGGGTAAATGACCAGCTGATAGCTGTGAATGGAGAGTCTCTGCTGGGCAAAGCCAACCAGGAAGCCATGGAGACTCTGCGGAGGTCCATGTCCACTGAGGGCAACAAGCGTGGCATGATCCAGCTCATTGTGGCGAGGCGGATCAGCAGATGTAACGAGGTAAACAGAGGATGTCTCCTGGAAGAGCTGTCACGTATCTATCTCTGTGACTCAATGAGGTTGTGCGGGCTTGTCAGGAGAACATTGTGTTTTCAAACATCATCTCATGTGACCCAGCATAGTCTGAACTTTCTGTGACTTTAAACTTCAGATCCTCTAGCTCCACTTATCCAGTGCTGGGTTTGCAAGTATGCACCATCATTATTGGTTATGCACTAGAGGGGACCAAACCCAGGGCTTAGTGTATTCTAGACAAATGCTCTATGAACTGAGCAACAGACCCGACCTCGTGATATATTTGCTTTGGCAAGGCCAGATCTCCTAACCCTTCTAATCCTTTCAAATAGTGCCACTTCCTAGTGACTAGGCTTCAAATATATGAGACTATGGAGGCCATTCTTATTCAAACCAACACATACTTGTATTGCTACTATTTGCCAAATGTAGAATGAAATAGCCATAATTATTAAGCTATTTTTTGCAACAAAGATCAATATAACATTACCTGAAAACCTCAGATATTCTTTTAAATGGGAAGAATTCAAACTTGATCCTGAGAGTCCTGTAGCCAACAGGACTGCCCCTCTTTATTCTGCAAGTAGTGCTAAGGGGTGGATTCCAGATAATACACTGGTTGGGCATGTATTCTTACTGACTTGCATCTCAGCCTTTCAGTGATGTCTTGAATGGTGGTTACTTTTCATCAAATCATTATTTGGTATTTTTAGTCTACCTTGTGCAGGTGCTTGTGAATAGTTCTCAGGATAGTGTGCAATGTAAGTGTCTATATTAGGTAGTTTTTTAGAGAAATGAGTTGTTTGCAATTCCCGAGGACAATGGTCAGTGGACAGGTATGTATTAAACATCTTCTGTATATCAGAAATTGATAGGTACTGGATACACAGCAGTGTATTCACAACAGTATTGTTGCCTTGATCTTTTAAAAAGTGAGATTTGGAAGTTAAAAGGACAGCAGAGAGGGAAGATGCTACTGTACAAACATGAGGACTGGAGTTTCAATCCCAGCATCAGAGACATAGAGACAAAAGACTCTGTGGGTGTTGGAGCTCACTGGCCATCCACCTGGCTGAATCTCTGAGTCCCATGTTCAATAAGAGATTCTGACTCAGAAAAAATAAAGCAGGGATCCATAGAGGGTACCAACTGCTGGTGTGTGTGTGTGTGCGCGCGCGCGCACACACACATGTTCACACACTCACATCTACTCACACACACTCTTGCTCATGTGCCCACATATACACATTCACACACACACATCCACATTCAAACACATACACTCACATATACTCACATACACACACACATTCTCATGTGCACACATACACATTCACACATACACACTCACATTCAAACACACATACACTCACTCACATATACTCACAGATACACACATGCATGCTCATGTGCACACATATACACATTCACACACACTCACATATACTCACACACATACACACATGCATGCTCATGTTCACATATACACACATTCACATATACACACACACACACACACAATATGGAATGTTGTGGGAGATTTTTTTGCAATACGGAGTAACAAAGATCATTCTATTTCTGTAGAATTCTGATTCCCCAAGAGTAAGGCAAACGTGCGCCAGCTTGAAAATGTTTTGATAAAGGCATTGATTTATTCCATTTTGCCCTATGAAAGATGTGAGTCTAGATTCCCTACTGAAATATCCCTGTCACATTTACTTCTACATTTGAATTTATGTGAATGAGGAGGATTTAAGTGTGGCAGCAGTCGCATCCACATAGCTGACTGTGATTCTCTGTTGTCATTCCCTATATGGCTAGTTCTTATTGTTTCTTAGGATGCAGCAGCTTATAGTTAAATAAGTGTGTGCGTGTGTGTGTGTGTGTGTGAAGTGTTGAGCTTTCTTTGTAAGTGTGGAGAAGCTAATTGTACTGAGATGGTTTGACTAAAGAATTATGCAGCCAGAGGACCTCAGTTTGGGTTCCCAGTAAGCCTCAGGTGTGCTTTACTGGTGTGAGATTTATATCACTTCCAAAATAGGATTGTTTAAATTATGCTACAGTATATACTAGGCCATCCTGCTATCATTAATGAGTCCCAGTCTACGGTAATGTTCTTGTGCTCCTTGTAGATGTGTGAGCCACCCAAGTCTCTTGAAGTTCAAGGCTTCTGTTCTTGATGTTCTCCTAGAAAAGATAGGAATTCATGAAAAGAAACTTCCGTATTTAGCAACATGGTTCTTTTTCCTCATGTTTGTGGGTGCGACATTGTGTGTATGTGTGTGGGGTGTTGGTGTACGCACACTTGCATTTGCTTAGCTGTGTTATTGTTTGAGGCAGTCTCTCTGAAATCACAGTTCTCTGGTTTGGCTGGGCCTGTAAGTCCCTGGGATTTCTCTACTTGTCTCCTACTCTCCAGCACTTCATTTTGCAAAAAGTTCTTCTATGACTTGGTTTCACACAAGTGCTGAGGCTCTGAACTCAGCTCCTTATGTTTGTGCAGCAAGCACATTATCCACTAAGCTCTTTCCCTCTCGCCCCTACCTAAAGTGCTTGCCTTTACCTTCCACCCACAAGGCCCCGGGAAAGCACTTACCTATCTCCATAGCCTCTCTGTGTAGGCTATCTCCCTAATATTGACATAGCCTTATATTTGATCTCCCCACCAGTTGCTATTTGAAACCCGTGTTTCACTAACTCTTAGCCTTCTGCAGCATGTAAAGGCCTTCTGAACAGGGCCTCTGGTCTGCTTTGCTTGATTTTGGAGGTCTAACCTCTGCTCTCTTTCCATCTGCTGTGAATCTCTGGCCCCACTTTTTGTCCTTCCTGGGTATGTGAGCCTCAGGCTCTTCCCAGGTTGGTCCTCTCTGTGGATGCTCCCAGGCTGATGCTTGCTTCCAAGCTTTTCCTCACCTGCACAGTCTGTGTTCCACAAAAACCCAACATTTTCCATGAAGAAAATGCTAGGGAACTAGTCACCTTGTGTAAGCATACATAGACATGTGGTGTCATCTACTCTAAACTGTACAGTCTAATAGCCCTTTACTACATTTACATTTCTTTGTCCTCAGAGATCAGATATTTTGTGTGTAGAGGAACCTGTGTAAGTTCTGTGTAGACATGGGGTTCTTCCAGATAAAGGCTGAGCATTTCTGGGGTTGGGGCTCTGTAGGTGTTCCTGGAACAGATGACCAAGGATACTAAAGGATAATGATGTAATGCTGAATCTTATGAACTTGTGTTCTGCCAACAACCTTCAACTATGCAGAGTTTGGAGATATTCTCCCTGCACATCTCCTAAGCACTGGAAGTATGTCTTTGGAGCTGTGAGGTTCCCACAAGCTCTCAGACATGGCCTCTATATCTATGGCTTGGTCTAGGAGTTTTTCTTCTCAGCCCATTCTTGTGCATCTGAGCTGTCCTGATGCAGATACTGGCCTCCCCTGTGTTCTGTGAGAGACTGACTCTCAGTAGCTAGGCCTTCTTCTGAAGGCTGCCAAGCAAATTGATCTCTTTAGTTCTCCAGGATAGATGCCTGGCTATGTTACCTGGCTCCAGGCCATTGTGGAATCCTGCCTTGCTCCACCTGAGCATGCTGTTTCACAGACAGGTGTCTGGTAACTCACCGGGGCTCTCTTTACCTTGAATCTGTCTGCTGTGACTACTACCTTTTGCTCCTAGCCGAGGCCCTCTGGCATCCTTTCAGTTTTAGAATACTCTCTTCACTATGTTTTCATAGCCCCTTTACTTCTGAAGGATGATGGAAGATTTTTAGAAATTGTGCCTTATCCCCATTCACTCCTGAAGGAGATAAGACGTTTTTATAGAGACAGTTTTGAGATTTGTTTGTTTGTTGTTGTTTGGTTGATTTTTTAATATGATTTTTTCCTCCCTCCCTCCCTCTCTCCCCCCTCCCTCCCTCCCTCCCTCCCTCCCTCCCTCCCTCCCTCCCTCCCTCCCTCCCTCCCTTCCTTCCTTCCTTCCTTCCTTCCTTCCTACCAGTCTGGAAGGCATGAAGCAGGAAGACAAATTGATATCATTTACTCCAAGAGAGAAATCTGTTGCCTTCCAAAGGAGGCTGGAGGGGACTGATACCTCTGTGTAGTACTCAAAATAAACTATGTATGAGAATTAGGCTGATTTTAAATATCTAAAGGGAATGGATATTTGTGGGAATTGCTGTAATTCATCGTAGCATAGTTATTTCAGTATGTCCATTAGAAACAGTTCTACATAAAGCCTTTTTTTAGCCTAAGCATAAAGTTCTGCCAGGTGAGCTGGTGTCTTAAATCTCATGTGAGGGGATTTAGATGTCAATGACTACTTCAAAATTCTTTCTTTAGATTTAATCTTTCTAGAATTAGAAAGCTACATAGAATAGAAAAGGCCCTGAGGAATAATTCCTGATTCTTGACCTGTGTGTTTTACAAGATCAATTTGGATAGGTCAGTGAAGAGGGGGGAGGTAGGGGGACATGTTGGATATGGCCAGCACAGTGACAGTCATTTAGAAGCAAGATCCTCACCATCCCACTGTTTCATTACCTAGTGATATGGAAAGGAAAATGGGATTCTTGTGTGAGCTTCTGGTTCTTCTATCAAAGGGCCCAGTAACCTTGATATCACTACCTAAGGACATGAAGGAAACTAAATGAAAACAGAATTTGACATTGAGCCCTAAAACCCTTCCACAATTGGCTATCCAACCCTGTGTGGCTAGCCCTGAACTCCTACATAGTAGTAACATTATATGACCTGAGCAGATTGTGAATATATATTTCAGAATAATAACATTTTTTTATTTCTTTCCTTTAATTATTTTTTTCTTTTCCATTTTTCTTTTCTATATTCTTTGTTTATATTCAAAAGGCTTTCCCTTTCCCAGTTCCCCCCTCATCCTGTGTCCCATAAGTCCTCTTCTCCCCCCCCTTCCCCAATCACCTCCCCACCATTTCTTTGCTGACATTATCCTATAAAACTGGATCCAGTCTTTTTGGGACCAGGGTCCTCTCCTTCCTTCTTCTTGGGAATCTTTTGATTTGCTAATTGTGCCTTGAGTATTCAGAGTTTCTGGGCTCATTAATATCCACTTATCAGTGATTGCATTTCATGTGTATTTTTTTATGATTGGGTTAACTCACTTAGGATGATATTTTCCAGGTTTAACCATTTGCCTACAAATCACATGAATTCATTATTTTTAATTGCTGAGTAGTATTCCATTGTATAAATATACCACATTTTCTGTATCCATTCCTCCTTTGAGGGACATCTGGGCTCCTTCCAGCTTCTGGCTATTATAAATAAGGCTGCTATGAACATAGTGGAGCATGTGTCTTTATTGCATGAAGGGGAATCCTCTGGGTATATATGCCCAGGAGTGATATGACAGGGTCCTCTGGAAGTGTCATGCCCAATTTTCTGAGGAACCACCAGACTGATTTCCAATTTTTTAAAGACCATGGATTTCTGAGAGTTAGGAGGGAAGAAAGGGGAAGGGGAAATTATATAATTATATTTTAATTAGAAAATTTTACATTTATTTATCGTGTATTTTAGTCTTCACACATGCCAGAAGAGGGAATCAAATCCCATTACGAATAGTTGTGAGCCGCCATATGTTTACTGGGAATTGAACTCAGGACCTTTAGAAGAGCATTCAAGTGTTCTTAACCTCTGAGTCATCTTTCCAGCCCCTAAAAAAATTTTTTTAGAAGCCAAAAAACCTCTCCCTCAGATCTGAAACATACCTGTTTATTATTATTTACTTCAGGCTTATGAGCCATTAGACATTAGTATTGTCCACAATAAAACCTATAATCTAGGTCAGATGTCATACTATCATGGACCCAGCACAAAAGAGCACTTCCATACAACTGGGTGTGCTATTTTCTATGGAATCTGATTCATCCACTTTTGTTCAACTGGTCATTTAGCCAGTGAGTGCCTGCTTTATGACACACATGGGAATAAAATCTAAATGGAAACTGGAAAAATAGGTTTTCCTAATTGCGAGCCAGGACCAGTCTGAGGGTAACTGAGAGGGAGGTTAAGGTTATACCAATACTAACTTTCCTACAGAGATGGTGGCTTTCAGGTCTCTCCAGGCCCTCCAAAAAAATAATTTAGACTCCAGAAATTGTACTGATATTAGTTTCCAAAGAGTTTTTAACTTCTTATAAGAAGAAATTATTCTAAATATTTAATAAAAAAGCATAACCATTGGATAATATCCAGCTGATTATTCAGAAGCATGTTATAAAAGCAATATATCATCTGAATATGTTTTTGAAAACATATTTGTACTTTTTTACAAATTTTTTTTAATTGTTTCTAACATTTAGACCTATAGATAAAATCACAATAGTGATTCATAGGATCCTTTATTAATGTCCTTGCTTGGTAGTTGCTTTGCATGGTGACCACGAAGAAAAATAAATTCCCAGTTAGTGAGTCAACGAATGGGATATTTGATATCTTGCAGAATGGGTGGTATACTGGAAATACCTATTTTTTCTCAGTAAATAGAAAGTCTGTTCTAGAGACTAGGGCAAGGGTCTTCCCAATGCTGCCCTTGGCCCTGGTTGGGTGAGACTGAAGATTTCTTCTTTTCGAACAGATGGAACAGCCTGAGAAGTGCAGTTGTGCTTACACACTGGCTTTTCTAATTTTATTATTTTTAAAATTGCATCTTTTTATCCAATTTTTATTAATTTTAGTAATGTTTATCAAGCATTAAGCTAAGGTTTAAAGGCTGGCGAGACACAGATGAGTAGGAAGTACTCTTCCGGGTACCTTTATCCTGCAAGCCCTGAGACCACCTGACGTACTCTGCTTTTGTTTTCTTGGATTAAAAAAGAAAGGAAAAAATCAGAAGATTTTTAAACCAAACTGTTTTCTAATCCTTTCTCTTAAAACTGGTACACTAATTTGGTCTCAGCACTTAGAGATCTTTTAAGTTACAGGACGGACAGGACTCTGAGGAGAAGTCCTGTCTTGAAAATACAAACACTACTAACCCCCACAAACAAAACAAAGCAAAATCCTGGAGAAGTTGCGGGGTGTTGCCCCAGCATCAGGATGTGCAGAGACAGGGGGATTTCTGTGAGTTTGAGGCCACCTTGATCTCAGTGAGCTCCAGGCTAGCTATGACTGCATAGTGAAGCCCTGTCTCCAAAACCAAACAAAACCAAGATAAAACTGGAGGAGTTAAAAGGTGTTCTTAATTCTGTTAAATATTTATATAGTAGACTATTGATGGCTTCATTTAAATCTGTCTTTCATATGCAAATTAGACATAGTTGAGGGGCTGGTGTTTACAAGTGTACCCTTCATGAACATGCCTGTTGAGTGATTTTTCTCTACAAAACCTGCCCATTCTTTTTAACAGAATTTTATTTCACTTAATATAACCTTAACTATTCCCTTGGCATACTTAATTTTTTAAAGCAAAGAATGTTTATAAAGGTTTTTTTTTTTTTCCTCAGAAAATTACAGAATCGTATAGTGGAGCTAAATTTATTTTTGAAAGCAAATGGAAAGATTTTTATTTTTGGCCTCCCGATAAAATATCAAGCAGTACTTTTTCCTAGAGATTAATTGGGCAAGTGTCTTTCATGTATATTATCATTTAAAATATCAAGGTTTTTGGTTTTATTTTGAGTATTCCTTTGTGTGGCTAGGAGACTCCTGGGCACTTGGCTACAGAGCTATACAATGGCTCTAAATGGTCAGCTTTGAAAAAGCACACTTGTCTTTAAGGGTATGAAGTTTATTCCTGTTTTTGCATCCTTGAGGAATCTTAGAACCAAGGTACCAATCGTGCTTCAGACAGCATTCTCGTATGCCTTTATACCAGTGACCTTAGGTGGTTTGTCTGCCAGTAAAGCTGTCAGCTGTAATCTGCAGTTTCAAGGGAAAACTAATAAAAATACTCCGATTTCACAGTTTAAACCTTATTAGTCTAATTTGCCACATTGCAAGTTTATTATTCTCCTGCAGCTTGAGGGTCCCCAGTTGTAATTGCGCTGACCCTTCAATGGGTGTCACCTCTCTGGTGCTTCTCAAACTCAGCCTACAGCTTGGAGCATCATTAAGTATCTCATTACATAAACACAGGATAGTTTTAAACAGAAGCAATACTCTGTTCAGTAGAAGGCAGCACACCAGCAAGGCTCCCTGTTTGAACGGGGTAACCACTCTGCCTAACAAAAGAATCTGCTCATCTCAGGCCCTTCCTGGCTGTATGCCAATAGCACCATTCAGGGAGTTCGTCCACCTGGGTCCTTATAGTTACTGTGTTGTAGGACCCTTCGCCAAGTAAAATGGCTAAGTCCTTCCTAACTCGACATCTTCTGGCTATTTCTATGGAGCAGATGGCATGCAGGGCGTAGCGTTGATGAAGAGGACTGCTTATAACTTTAACCCAAAGCCATAGAAATTGATCTTTTTTTTAAAAAAAAAAAAAAGACAAACTTTAAGGGAAAAAAAAAAAGAACTTTTATAACTTGGTCTCTTGTATAACAGACTGGCCTCAAACTCACTCTCTAGCAGACAATGACTTCGAACTTCTGATCTACAGGCATTGAGTGCAGGGATTACAGGTTTGAGCTACTGCACTCAGTTTATTCAGTGCCTGAGGAGATTAATCGCAGGGCCTCACCAGGCTGAACAAGAACAGTGTGAACTGAGCCACACCCTCAGCCCTTGACCTGTTTCTTGTTACTCATTTAGGAGGTCGTGTGACTTTGCTTAAAGCTCATGACATTGTGTGGCTCATCAAAATATTTAGTCTAAAGCTAGGGAACGGATTCTGTGAATAATACACTTAAGTGTTAACACTGTGATTTGGACCACTGGAACTTCCCTCAAAGCCAGGCGGGCATGTTAGCTGCCCATGATGTTAGAACCCTTGAGGTAGAGGAAGGGGATCCCTTGAGCAAGGTGGCTAGATAGACTAATGACAGAGGGTAAGCTCCAGGTTGAGGGAAGGATGCTGCCTCAATAACGTGGAGAGCTACCAAGGAAGTTACTCAGGGTCAACCTCAGGTCTCCTCCTGCATGAGCACTAGAACACATGAGCCTATACACATTCAGACCCATATATATGATCCACAAACTATGCGTATACATGCAAAAACCCATACATATGATATACACACACACACATCCTATACATATACATGCAAACAAGTTTGATTCTTACTTTCATACTCCTCTGTGAATGCCTGAAGTATTTCTCAGTTATTGCTTCAAACTTAGAGATTGCCTTATAGTTAGACAGTGAGCCTTAATTTCTACAGAATTTATTTTCAGTGTGTTGCTCCTAAACTGATACTCAGAGGAGGCAAATGTGTTTCTGTCCCATAAGTACAAAGCTAAGTGAAGTCCAGGATCTGCTGACAAAGCCTGCCTTCCACAGAGCGATGGATAGCAGGAATCCCAAATTAAACAATAGCTTGTCTTAACCTCAGTATGTGCCTCTGGTCAAATTGAAAAAATAAGCAATAAGGTGAAACTTAAAACAAAAAACTTTTTAATACACACATTTTCAAATGTTGACAGAGCTTCATAGGGGGTGCTGAATAAAGTGCCACAGAAAGCTGGTCATTAGGCCAAGATGACAGTACGAATTATTTTAGCGTAGGTTGAAAGGTTCTAGCTCATTTGAGACCTGGTTGGATGCAAGCCTTAGAAAGTTGTTATCGTGGCCCCATGCTGCTAACCAGCCTCCAAGATTCACTTTCCCTGTCCCTTTCTCTGTAGCTCCGGTCTCCTGGGAGCCCTGCTGCACCTGAGCTGCCCATCGAAACAGAATTGGATGACCGAGAACGCAGGATCTCACACTCCCTCTACAGCGGGATCGAGGGGCTGGATGAGTCGCCCACCAGGAACGCAGCCCTGAGCAGGATAATGGGTGAGTCAGGTAAAGCTCTCTTCATTTCATCTTGTGTTTAGCTTACCCTAAGGTTCATGGAGAGGGGTGTTATGCCGTGTTAGTGTAAAGGAGGCCTCTGTCTCTGGGAAAAAAGAGAACAGGTTCATTACGGTCATGCAGGAAACATAAATGTAAGGGATGCACTGAGTGATTAAATACACTTCAGTTCCCAGATGTTTGATGAAGACAGAAAGGAAAAGTATATGAAAGAAGTGTTTTTAATAGTCACGGTATCCTTGGCTTCTTGAGAATAGTAGAGGAAGCTACTTTTAAATAAATGACAAGGGCTGTGGAAACAGCTCAGTTGGTAAAATCCTTGCTGTGTGACCTTAAGAATCCATTTCCAATTCCCAGAGCTCACCTGAAAAAGCGAGGTGTGTTGGTCCTTTTGTAGTCCCAGCACTGGGTCAGGGGACAGACTGATCCCTGGAGCTCATGGCCAGACAGACAGCTTAGCCTAAGGCAGGCCTCAGTCCCAATGAGAGTCTCTCAAAAGCATAGTGGACAGCTCCTAGGAAGCAATGCCCAAGGTTGGCACACATGGGTGCACACATACACCCATGCATGCACTGGCACATGCTTGTGCACACATACATGCAGCACGTATACATAACAACTTTAGAAAATGAATCTAAAAGATGTTTTTCTTCGTAGAACTGCTTAGTCACAGATGAAAAATATAAGAGGTGCATAGTAAGATATTTCTTTAAAAACAACTACAGTAGAAATTCAGCTTTATTCTTTAAACCCCCAGTTCATCTCCTGTGAGTTTGATCTGCCCCTCGCTGCCTTCTCGGCCCCAGTGGGTGAGGTGGTCATAAGCCCTTGTCCTACAAGATAGGTCAGGCCTTCTCCTAACAGACCCTGGAGTGGGTCGGTTTACAGAACTGCTCATCTGGGGGTTAACTTAGAGTTTTCAAACTTAAGTTATAAGAAATAGTTTTGATATAAAACACTCAGATTTTATGATCTGTTTTGCAATTCTCTAAAATAAAACCCTAAATTTAATTGCATTTTGAGTGTATTTAATACAGATCTAATACGAATATGAGTTCCCGTTGTGGTGCATCATTGAAGCAGAGTTTGGTTAATTCATTGGGGTGTTCATGGAAAGCATGTATTGTTGGCAAGGTGTTGTGTTAGCAGCAGACATGAGTGCTTTAAGGAATAGTATCATCAAAGTGATTTCTACTGAGGAAGGCAGAAAAACAATACTTGTATATCAGCATAAGTAGTGAAATTCCCTGTCATTTTTCTTCCTCCTCATCTAGCTTTCTCCCTTGGAGAAAATGCTAAATTCTCAGTTTCTTATCTTTTATATGGTCCATGCATGTTTTTCCGATTTTACATGTGACATGAGAGAACCGGGGAGGCAGTCTCAGCTCTTGGTTTGAGCCCCATTTATTGTAAAGGGTCTTGTTTCTAGTTTCTAGTTCAATATGTGCCTGTTGGTTACCTCTGCTGATGGGTTATCCACACTTCCTTGTCAAGCTGTGAAGCATCTCTTTCCAATTCTTACCTGCTGACAAAATCTCAGACCCCCTGGGAAAGGATGTGTGCATGTGTCCCTGGATCTGTGTGCATACAAAGTGATACGCTGTAATTTCCACTTTATTATAGGAACATAGGATTTGCCATACTGATCAGCCCATTGGTACACCAGCTCCTGTAACCAGCATCCTGCCTCCAATCCCTGGTTCTTCAGAGGAAGGCGAAAACCTAACACTCAAACACATACCAGCTCCCACCCAGATCTTTCACCTAGTGACTTGTTGAAATGTATAACATGGGTTGAGGAGTATGTCATTTTTTTCCATATTTTGTCACCTGGTTTTGTTAGTCCTGACTTGTTAGTCCTTTCCAGCGGGTATCTGGGAGGCAGTGTTTTCTCTCCCTCTGCTAGGTATGTAATGAACCCTCGCACTCATGGTGACTCCCCTTTCAGGGTGATCCCTCTTGCTATGCTTGGTGTTGCTCTGCACATGTCCTGGGACCTATGGGTTGGGGGATGACATCATAGTCAGTAGGCCAAGTTTTTATAGTAGTGTATCTTTGGGGGAAGGGATTTAATCCAGGACTTCTTGATGACTTCATTTGTCCATGTCCTTAAGACATGTTTTATATGCTGTACTGGAAACTAGGTAAAGCCCATGTGGCTTGACCTAGAGAAATATGTAGACTTAATTTATCTTGCTGTTTACAAACTTCAACATTATTATACTTTTTCCATCCTTATACTAATAAGGTTGGCTATAAAAAAAATGCATGCTACTGGTGAAGTTAGATAACACTGAGATTAGAAAATCCTGCAAAGGATGTTACTTTGCCACTAGGAGGGAAACAGTACTTACTATCAGAATGTCTTGTCTCCATCAGCCTGCTGATTTATACTGTGTCAGGTGCATAGACATTTCTCAGTGAGGTCCTACCTGGCTAGTTCATGATTGCTAGGTCTTTAAGCTCACTCCCTATAGACCATGGTTTCATATGGTAGAAAGAGAAGTGTTGAAATTCCTTATGATGGCACAAAGAAGTGATTAATCTTGTGTAAGCAAGGCAATTTTTCACAAAGAGTACTTTGTGCATGCAACCAAAGGAATATTAAAGGCTTGTGACAATTTTTGAAAGGGTATACATCCCAGGAGAGAGACTTCAAAAAATGTACAGCCAAAAGGAAACATCTTTCCTAATTGGAAAGATGTCATATGTTTTCAGTCACATTTTCTCACTTAGTGGATAAGAGAGGTATGTCCCAAAACCCCATCATGATTTTGCTTTGTTTTGGTTTTGGCTGTTCCTTCTTTCTAAAAGTAGCACTCTTGGGAAATGCCAGGATCTCATGGTAAGTTATAGTGACACCACATTGACTGAAAGACTTTGAGGTATCTCCATAGCCTAGTCCCCCTGCTCCCCAAGTGATAAGATATTTAAGACATTTCCCAACACCCACATTACAAGCTTCACTCTGCTCTTGTGTTGGGCATGACAGAACCCTAGACAGTGACTTGCCTGAAATGGCATATTTTTCCTGAACCACAGTTTGAATGTGTGGTTTTGTGGGCGGTGGGTTCTTCTTTAGTAACAGCCAATTTATCTCTATCACTTTGAATGGATCACTCAGAAATGTGACCAAAGGCCAGACTTAACCACACTCCTGTCTTTTTGGCTGGATTCCCACTGCCATTAATGTTAGAACATGAGTCCTATTCTTGTATTAGGAAGCAACTCGTAAGGGCTGGGAATATAGCTAAGATTACATGCCTAGCATTTACAGTGAGTGCCCTGCTCCCAGATTAGGTTAAGTAAGTTTTTTTAAAAAAAAGTAAGTAAATGAACAGATAGGTAGGTAGATAGATGGATAATAGCAGACCTGGCCAGAAGTATCCCTTCATGAGTCTTCTTAGTATTTCTCATTTGAAAAGCCTTGAAAGACTTTTTCGATTATTCGGTCACCTTAATAATAACAATGAACAACAGGCACAGTTTGCCAACATGTTTACTTTATAAATATACCACAATCTCCTGTTTGTGAGCATAGAACATTATTTTTTTTAAGTTTTTGTCTGCATAATTTTGTTTAAAGCAAGTTTTCAGCTAAATTGTTACTCTGTTTTGCTATTTATCTCGGTGGTTTCTATATTCATACTTTTATGCTGGTTTAAATAGATATGTTCAGAATATTTTTATTTTGTTAAAAACTTGACATAGAGAACTGAGGAGCTGATGTTGGTTTTATAATGAGTTCTGTTGTTGACAGTCTTCATCTCGTTTGTTCTTGATACCATACATTGTGTTGCATTCCATGTAAATTCATCAATGAATAAATGTTTAGTAAACAATCACTTTGTATGTTATTGTTTCTCTCTCTAAGACCTTGCATTTTCCTTTTGTAGTCTGGAGATATTGATGAAACAGTTGGGGCGGGGGAGAATTTAGCTGATATAAACTGAAGCCACCTTGAACATGATTCGTGTTTCTCGACTATGATGTGTCGAAGGCCAACAGATGTCAGTGAGAGGTCCTAGTGTGTCTCAGTAGAACATGTAGCTTTGAACTGTACATGTTTGGTACTCCTGATGGTTTCTAGAAAGAGATCCTGGAGTAGTTCCTCACAAGTAAGCTAATTGGAGGAGAAAATGGTGATCAGATCCTGAAATCTTATAAAATATTAGACTGGAGAGTAATGCAAGAGAGACTTCTTATCATTTTGGGCACAGAGGGGGTGGGGGAGGGAGAAGGAGAGGCAGAGGGAGAGGGAGGAGAATGTGTGTGTGAGAGAGAAACAGTAAGACATAGCTATTGAGATTCTGTGTCATGTACAGTACAGTGTTTGTATACAAAACTGCATAAGATACACACACACACAAAAGATTGTATGATCCAACCAGTGTTCTATATTTCTTACTAAGCTTTCTCTTTAAATAAGTGTGTCAGTGCAAGGGGGTGCATGTTTGACTTTGAAAGGCAGGCAGTATGATTGCTCTGTGATGGTTCTTTGGTTAAACTAATCCTGGGTGAAGACTTGGTATTTAGTAATATGACATTTGCCTCTCTAGTCAAGGGAAGGAGCCCTGGCTTCATGAATTCAACATGGTTATTCAGGAGACAAAATACATCTTAAAGGAAAGCATTTCTTTGGATAGTGATAGTGGAGTTTACTACCATGGATGTACAAGTGACGTTTTGCTGAACAGATTACTACTCTAATATTACCTTACCAGTTTATCCGTGCTTACGCAATATGCTAATAAATTCTCAGTTATAAAGCTAAATCTAAGACTGATATAAAAATGCTAATAAAAGGTTGTTGAACTATTTTGAAAAGTCAATGTATTGTGAAGGGAAAGAGCACCTTGTTTAAAATGGTTGTGAGTCTTGAGGAGGCTCAGCAGACATGCTGTTTTGTATAACAACCAGTACAGTTGGCTGAGCAGATTTGGACATTAGATATAGAGGGATTGTTTTCCTTCTTCCCATGAGGTGGGTGGGGAGATTGTCACGGTTCCTTGCTTGCTTGGCTACACACTTTAGTGTGTCATGTCATATGGTTTTTGTTCTGTGAATTCAGCCTCTTACAAGATGTGTACCTGGACAAAAATTTCGTCAGTTTATCCTTACTCTGAAAACAAATTGATAGACTTTGGAAAGAAGTTTTACGAACTGTAGGTGATTTGGAATAAGGACACAATTTGTGCTCCAGTATTACCTTTAGGGACCTGGAGACTTGAGACATTATTTTATCCCAAGAAAGGTTCTGATGTGTGAATGCCATGATGAACTATGTACCTCAACAAATCTTACCACAAGGACCTCTGGAGAGAGGACAGAGATATTTTGAGCATTTTGTAACTAACTAGTCATATTTGATATCCCCTCTTCTCAGGGCCTCATAGCCCCAAGAAGTACATATGGATCTATTCCTTCCTCCAAGGAGAAGTCCCAGAGCCTCAAGAAATACATCTGATCTAAACTAAGCTTCCACTTCTAGGTTGTTCTCATTTCAAAGTATTCTCCCTGGCTTGCATGCCAGGTCTTGTCAAGTGTCCCCTGTATTCATCATAGGCTGATTTCATTGCCACTTTATGGAATAAATGCCATCATTTCTTTTAGTAGATACATCAAAAACATCATTCCAAACCTAGCTCTCATCCTGTTGGTTGACACTCTCAACAATCATACCCACATCTGCCCATAATTCTCCCAGGTGAACACAACTGGTACAGTCCTTACACAAGTTACCTTCCTCCATAGGTGTTTTCCCTACATCACTAGGATGTGACTAATTACAGAGATAATATTGCCTGTCTAGCACCTGTCTTCCCTGTAATAGCTACTCAATGGTGCATGGATAGATGATCACTATAAGTTTGTGAGGTTTGCGTTCAGATTTCCTGGTAAAACCTTCCAGAAGACTCTCATACATAAGACCTTGTATGTTGTGTTCACATTAAACAATTTTGAAGGCAATCCTTTTTTGGGGGGGAAATCTTAAATCAAGAGATATCACATGTTCTGCCTCATGCTGTGTAGTCATGCTGTGGAAGCAGTCATACCGACCTGAGGTTTGTGTTTGACAATGCCTTATGAGAACCAAATACACAGAATTCTCTCATCCCATCAGGTAGAGCAGGTGTGTCAAAAACCTAGGGGTTTTCTTGTTGTAGTAAAATTTTAAAATGAACAGGCTTGGCACCTACATTGACACCTAGAATTTCTTTTTCACTGGTCAGGTAAATGCCAGCTGTCCCCCACGGTGAACATGCCACACGATGACAGTGTCATGATTGAAGATGACAGGCTGCCCGTGCTCCCTCCTCACCTCTCTGACCAGTCCTCTTCCAGCTCCCATGATGACGTGGGATTCATAATGACAGATGCAGGCACGTGGGTCAAGGCTACCATCAGTGACTCAGCCGACTGGTGAGTGAGCAGCCCAGGGCTGGGGCTTACTAAAGCATAAATAATATCTAAGTCATTCTCAAATTGATCTAACAATTAGATTAGAAATTAATAGTTAACATGCTTGGAAACTAGAGGAAACTTATTGGAGGATTTTCTGTTGTTTTGGGTTTTTTTTTTTTTTCTGTTTGTGAAGTATATGCATGCATGTCATGTATGTTGGGGTGTGCTCCCCTGTGAGTGTGCATGGAGAGGCCATAGGTTTTTGCCTTAGTTTGAGTTCCTATTGCTCCCCAACTTGGGGAGGAAAGGGGTTATTTTACTTACACTTCCACATCACTGTTCATCATCAAAGGAAGTCAGGACAGGAAGCTGGGGCAGGAGCTGGTGCAGAGACCATGCAGGGTCTGTTGCTTACTGGCTTGCTCCTCATGACTGGCTCAGCCTGCGTTCTTACAGTACCAGAACCACCAGCCGAGGGATGGCTCTACCCATAATAGGCTGTGCCCTCACCCCCCCCCCCCAATCAATCATTCATTAAGAAAATAACCTACAGGCTGGTCTACAGCCACATCTTAAGGAGGCATTTCTCCAGGTAAGGTTCCCTCTTCTCAGATGACTTTGGTTTATGTCAGGTTGACACAGAGCTATCCAACCCAATTGGTGTCAGATACCCTCCCTCGATGCTGTTCTTTTTTTGAAGTAGTCAATCACCAACTGGGAATCTGAAACTGGGTCTTCACACCTGTGCATCAAACACTCTATTCACAAAGCCATCCCCCCATCCCCAGCTTTTCTCTCTAGTATTATAACACTACTGTTTATCAGGCTTTGAGCTGCTTCTAACAAACACAGAGACTCTCCTGATTTTTTTTACCCCCACCTCCCCTTTTTTTTGCTTTTGTGATGGTAGAAGAAATCAATTGATGCTGTTTTCCATGTGTGGTCTTCAAACATCACTGTGTTCTTTGGTCTCCATGCTTGATAAAAAAGCGTGTTATCAAACAAAGCTGTTTTGGCTGGGTGGCCCTCCTATCCACGACCACCTGTGTCACATTAACTATAATGTTGGAGGTGCTGAGAAAAGGCATTTTTGTGTTAACTTTTCCATGGTGATCTTAACAAAGTAAAACACCCCTGGTGTCCTCTTTCTCCCCCCTTCCCCTTCCTCCTCCTCTTCCTTATGAGCTCAGGAAAACATTGTTAATATATTTGCTAACTCTGCAGATGTTCTCTTGAAAGAACTTGACCCGCTCTTGGGCCCTTGAAAAGTTCATCTCTAGCTCTTGTTTCTGGCTTTTTAATTCTCCTCTGGAAAATAAAGGATATAAAAATAGAGCTGAATCAGAGACCATATGATGATAGCTTAGCCTCTGGTGGTGGTGGTGGTGGGGTTGTAATGGGGAGGGGGCAGCAATACACAGATGCTGTTAACCTGACCTCAGCTTGTATCTCACTGGAAGCCAGTCCAGAAAGTCAGTTTATCTGTCTAGAGTGTTCTTCAAGGAGGCAAAAGCCTTTCAGTCTCTTCCATGATTAGCCACCCTGAAGGGGTGTATCTGCATTGGTAAAAAGACGTGGTGAGTTTGCAGGGATAGCCTGGGGCATTAATCCTATAGGTAAATTTGAAAAACACACAACAAAGGCAAGAACTTTTATGCTCTTTCCTTGGGAAATACAGGGTAAAGGAAAGATTGTAAGAGCTATCTAAACATGCATATCATCTGTTCAGCCTCTGAGCTGAGAATGTTAGCTTTTTTTGACTGTCTCTCCCTAAACTTGCATGCAAATGTTAAAACACACACACACACACACACACACACACACACACACACACACACACAAAACCTAACAGGGCAGTGAGGCAGGGGTAATTGCTGGAATTTCAGGAATGGGGGAATAGATACGGCTTTTTCAGAGAGTCTGCTGCCAGCTTTATACTCTAGCTCAATAATAGTCTAGTATACTGTTTATTGTGTCTGAAATAAGTTTAATGAGTATGTTAATCAGGAAAAAATTAATCATGTCACATTTTAAGGATATTTGGCTATTTTAAGTCTCTTATTAATTTGCAAGCTCATTTGACATTTTAAAATGTGTACATTTATAGTTGACTGCACAGTTGTAGAAGTCTAAATGTGTCAAATGGCTATACTTCTAATTTGTTAACTAATAGAATATATTTTTTCTCAACCTAGTAATTGATGTAGGGGCTATTAACCATGTTTTATTAAGTGAGGGGGAAAATATAACAGTGATTCTAATTTTGATAACAGCATTATTTGGGAGGATATAAAATGAGTTTCAAAGTATGCCAAATAGAGATTTTAAGTGGTATTGTCAGGGAGAATTTAAATTACTTTGGGAATTCCTTGCTGGAATTTTTCTGTTAAAACTGTAGTTTAGCAGGGTATGGTAGTACATATCTATAATCCTGGCACACCTGAGGTAGAGGAAGGAAGATCAAAGTTTAAAACCAGCATGGATTATAGCTGGACTCTCTCAGACATAAACCAACTAATGGAGCTGATGAGATGGCTCTGTGGATAGAGTGCTTTTAAAGAAGGCAGGAGAGCCTGAGTTTGGATCCCCACAACCCACACCATTGCTGGGCAGACCTAGTACCCTGGAGATAGAACACAGGGATCCCTGCCACAATCTAGCTAGCTTAGACTAGCAATACCTTTGAGCTCTGGGTTCAGTCCGAGACCATGTGTCAGTAAGTAAAATGGAGAACACTGAGGAAGACCTATGCTGACCTATGTCCTGCATATACATACATGTGTGTGCACATACAGGCGAGCAGACCCAAGCATTCCCCCCCCACACACATACATATAAATAACTAACTATATTACACATTCATCATGTCTACAAATTTGATGCCTTATTGAGTTCTTAAAGTGTTCCACCTATTACTCACAAACTTGTTTTTATTGCTAAGAAACTAAGGATTCCACCTTGATACAGAGAAGAATTACTGTTACTGGAAGTGCATTGCTTCATATTTGCTGCTACAGAACTGGGTCATTGTTATTTTATGGATGTATGTTGTTGGTTTGTTCTTTTATTTTTTGAGCAAGGATCTTACTGTATAGCCTCAAAGGACTCATTGTGGAGACCAGGCTAACCTTAAATGCTCAGAGATCCACCTGTCGTCCCTCCTAAGGGCTGGGGTTAAAAGAATCACCATTAAACCTAGTTGATTCTGGGGATTTTTGCTCTGGAAATTACTAGATATCTCCGTCAAATGCTGATTCTAGTATTTAAGCTGACACGTCAGACTCCTCTGCAGATATGACACGGCTTATTGGAAATTCAAACCGTCCAAAGTTTTGAAGAGCTGTGATCTTGTACTTACAATGAAAAGATTGAATTCATAGCACCAGGGAAACAGCATTCACTGAGATCTAGGCTAGCATTATAGAAAAAAATGGCAGCCTGGAGAGATGCTCAGCAGTTAGCATTTGCTACACTTCCCCAGGACTCAAGATCAGTCCACAGCACCCACATCAGATGGATAATTATGGCTCACAACCACCTGTAACTCAGCTTCTTCAGGGCGTCTGGTACCTTCTTGTACCCCCAGTCACAGGTGTGAGACCTCCACCCAAATGCACACCTAATTAAAATTAAAACTAAATCTTAAAATAATAACAAAATAGAAACTCTAGCCTTACCCTTGGCTGGTCTCTGGGGTTTAATTTCCTGATGTGTTCCTTGTCCCTACTCCCCCTTTTTTTCTAAAACACAAGCTAAAATACACACAACACACAACACACACACACACACACACACACACACACACACACCCCAAACATAAAACAGACCACATCCTTTTTCTCAGGTAATACTTTGTGATCACGGTATTCTCTCACACAGCTCCCTGTTCCTTTCCACCTCCCTCCCCACTCAACTCCATGCCCTTTCCTTTTCTCTCCTTAAAAAGCTAACAGGCAAACAAACAGCAACAACAGTAAAAGAACAGACACACCATAAAGACAAAAAATTGGAAACAGTAATACACAATCAAAAGATCAGTAAGTCAAAAATAAAAAAAGCCTACATAAAGCAGTTTGAGACAAAAAAAAAAAAAAGTCTACAGAAAGACCACTGAGATTGTTTGGTGTTGGCCATCTACTGGTAGGCATGGGGCCTACCCTTAAATGTGGTTAGTATACCCAATGAGACTCTATTGGGGAAAACTAAATTTTCCTTTGCAAGGGGAGTGTCAATTACAGTTAGCTTCTTGGTTAGGGATGGGAGCCAGTGTCCACCTCCCCCCTCAGGGTTAGGACCCCTTCTGCTTGAACCTCTGCGGGCCCTGTGCATACTGCCATTCTGACTTTACATGTGCATCAGCCTTGTTGTGTCTGAAAGATACTGTTCAGTTAGTGCCTTCCATCTCCTCTGGCACTGACAACCTTTCTTCCTAATCTTCTGTGAAACTCCCTGAGCCCAAGAGCCCAAGTTTGATAAAGACATTTCATTTCAGATGGAATGTTCCAAAATCTTCCAGTGTCTGCACATTGTCCAGTTTGGGTCTTCTCGTTAGTTTCCTTCAGGACACATCTCTCTCTCTTTTTTTTTTTAAAGTTGTGAAATTGCAATTTATATGGTTACATGTTACAGTACAAGGCAGGTCTTGTCAAATATTCAGCCTTTCCAGTGTCTGACTCATTTTAAACAATAACAGAAATAGTGATCTATGATCAAATATGACGAGGAAAAATGCAGAGCAAAGTAGAGAAGAGAATTTTCAACTATAGAGTTAGCTTTAATGTTAAATCAGATTGTAATTTTTCTCTTACCTTCCATTCAGTCCCCCTATTTAAAAAATTAGGCATATTGTATTTATTTTAAATCTTCAAATAATATGCACCTATTCATGTACTAAAAGATATGGCTTTTCCTAAAGTTGAATATCTCTACTTCTTAGTAATTTTATGTTTGTCTCTCTCTTCACCCCAGCTCATTGAGTCCAGATGTTGATCCGGTTCTCGCTTTTCAACGAGAAGGATTTGGACGCCAGAGTATGTCAGAAAAACGCACAAAGCAATTTTCAGATGCCAGTCAATTGGATTTCGTTAAAACACGAAAATCAAAAAGCATGGATTTAGGTAGTGAGTACAATCTCCATGATTCTTCAAATAAGGTTTGGATGCTTCGGGATGAAACTGATGGTCCCAAATACATGTCTATTTTATTTTTAGCTATAGAAAAAATAAATTTAAAAATGTGTCAATTTGGCAAAAAAAAAAAAAATTAGTTTTCCTTGCATTTGAGATGCCCATAACTACTCACCATAGCTCGTTGACATGATAATCAGTTGACGTGTGCTTTTGGATGAGGAAAGCAAAAACATCCTGTATTCTCATAGCCTCATTTCAAAATAAGTTGTTTTAATACTTTGTCCATTCGAGAAGCAGCTTCCTTTGAGATTATACCTCTGTGGGATTTTTAACTAGAATGTGTTTTGGAGAGAAACCATTATCTCAATCCATGTCTGGGGCTTTAGATGTCAATGCCCTTTCTGATTGCTCTTCTTGAAGTGCTTATTGATAGACCTTCTTCTGTTGTAACCATTATAGCCTTGAATCAGATTAGTAACCTGAGAGAATACATTCCAGAAGGAATTTGGGAGCAAATGAATGGAAGAAAATAACCATAGTTCAATTAGACATCAACCAGATAGTGCCTCCCTTAAATCAAAATCTACCCCCAAAAGTAATTCAATTAATGCAGGTACAAACTAAATTACTCTTTTAAAAAACTTTTGTTAATCAACCATAACTTATGCTGTTTTCTGGTGGCTGTTTGAACCTCAAGACTAAAAGCATTAATTTGTCAGACATATATTTATATGAAATTGGACAGTGCATTGCCTTGGCTAATGATGATAACACTAACAGTACAAATAACACACGTCTGTGAGACGAAATGACTGGCCTACTGCATGAAGATGCTGCTTATTCTTCTCCCTTTATTTTTTGATTACGAATGTTTGCTTGATGTTTCACTTGACTTGCATGGAATATTGCCTAAGAGTTGTGCTCTAACGGTCAAGATTGGGGGAGGGTTACAGCATGTTGGGTTTCGGGGACTAACTGGGCTAACCATTATACATTTACCTTTTAACAGTAGCTGACGAGGCTAAACTCAATACAGTGGATGACCAGAGAGCAGGTAAGAATGGACAGTTAGTCTGTTGCCATAGAAACCGTGGTTCAAGGAGCTTATCATGATTATAGAGCTGCCCGTCATGTGTGTGTAAGCACTGCCATTCCAGTTTCACTCAGATGCTCTCGTTATGGGAAATCGAATTGCAGAAGAAAAATACATTTTTTTTTCTGTTATGAGAAATTTATCAGCAATACGTGTGACAGATGGAATGGACTACCTTTTACCTTGTTAAAAACAACCTTAGATTTTTTATTTTTTAAATCTTACTTGCATAGGAATGTTTCATGGTGATTTTTTTAAAAATCAAAATCCTTAGAAAATATCTTTTTAGTTCTTTAGTATTGTGGGATGTCTTAATGACAGTCTGTTCTCCAAGTAGTAATTTTTATTTGAAAATAGCATTACCTGTATTAGCAACTCTCAACCCGTGGGTCATGACCCCTTTTTGGTCTTATGTCAGATATCCTTTGTATCAGATATTTACAGTATTATTTATAACACTAGTAAAATTACAGTTATGGAGTAGCAAAGAAATAATTTTATGATTGAGGGTCACCATATCATGAACTGTGTTAAAGGGGTCACAGCCTTAGCAGGGTTGAGAACTACTGTCCTACATGAACACTTTAACTAAGTGATAGTATCTGGGCTTGCTATCCATGCTCCTGTATTGCCTGTGCTGCTTCCTGTATCTTTTTCAGAGGCTGGAATTAGCTCATTGTTAACCCTGACATTAGTTTGAACTATATGACACATATGGCTTCGTTAGCTTTTGGAATCTGTTCTAAATTTACTGCTTAATCATTTCATAGAAATAATGGGCTACATGGACTAGGTTTAGCAGTACACTATATCTTTTTATATTACGACATGAAAATAATCAGCAGAGTCTGTCAGTGTAATTAAGCAGTGTGCTGTGTGCAGTTGAGCATGCATGATTTATTAGTGTATTTTGGAATCTTGCTTTAATTATTCTAGATCCAGGATAATGTAATTATATCACTTAGCACGTATTAGCTTTAATTTGCCTTTTTAACCTGCTGTAGTAATTAGTTTCAGCCTGTGTGTTCTACATACATGCATAAAGATTATTGTGGTTGTTCTTGGCACTGCCATATTCTATGAAGTAAATGATAGATTATAAAATTGCATTCAATAAATTATAAGATTGCCTGTATTCAAGGCAATTACCTATAGCCTCTGATCTTACTAAGTAGCTATTTTTTCTGATATAGCATAAAATTCATTTAAATTCTAAATTGGAGCTGTAGACCAAGTCAGTAGTTTACATGTGTACGGTAGCAGTTAGTGTTTAGTTAAAGAAGCCCTATGCCAGGCTGAGCTGCACACCCTCAAAATGTGACAGTGCATGCTGTCCATTTATGTCAAAGTGGGGAATGTTTAATTGAAACAACCCAAACCCATATAAGGAAAAACAAAATTATTGTGAGTAAAAAAATAAAAAGCATACGGACTTTTAACTGAAAACATTATGTAACTGTCCTGGCATAGATTCAGATTTAATCGTCTAGTAAAGCTGTGTGTGTGTTTCTGTGTTTCGAATGTTAGGTCTTAGAGGAGAAGCACATTTTCTCGTTCTGTGTGTACATGTCTGCCCTGTGTGTGGAATTAAATTGGAAGATTTTTAAGACAAACTTTATATATATATATACACCAGGATGGTTTTTTGGTTTGGGGGATTTAATCTCTATTGAGAAGTTCTGTAGATGTTCAATGTTAGCCAGTGAACGGGGAGTCTTCAGCTGAGTCTCTCTCTTTTCCTCACTTCAGAGTTTCCTCTGGTCTTTGACAGGTTAGCCCAGAGGCAATAGGCAAGGCATGCTGACATTTTGGCATAAATATCTGTCTAGTTGTAAGCCACTTGTAAAGAAAACAGATATTTTTTTTCCTCCTTTCTGCTTCTTGCAGAAGACACCTTCACTGAACCTTCCCTTCCCCCCCCCCCCCGTCCTCCACCAAGAGAGATATTTATTAGCAGGCAGGAATCAGAAGCCAGGTGTGCTGCACACCTTTAATCCCAGAGCTCCTTGGATCTCCTTAGTGTACCTTCAGAGTTCTGAGAAGGCCAGAGCTGCATAATGATACCATGTCATCGTTGTCCCCCTCAAACCCTTCAAATAGGATAATAGGTCTAGACCTGGGGTGAGCACAGTAGTAAAATGCTCGTCTCAGACATAAAAGGCATCACACAAATAAAACTGCTCTAGGAAAATATTCCGTGTGTGATTTCATTGACTTACAGATTTAGGGATATTGTGTTTTATTTTTGCAGTGAATAGACTTTCTTTATAATGAATAGAGACATTAAGATTTTTTAGATGTAAAAATTCATACATACTAAAGATAGTAAAGTTATTCTATTAAAATGAGAAGATACTGCTTTCCTATAGCCGTGAATAGTCTTTGCCTATGTTTTATGTAGAAGACTCCTATGCACTTTACATCATAGTAAATGCTGAGCTTATGACACCGTGCTAGTGGAGTTTGAGATCCAAGCCTTGTGCCTTCAAGTAAGCACTCTGGGCCTGAGCTGTGTCTCCAAGCCAGAATTTTTAGTTTCTTCTTTAATATATGATATCTATATTACAGAGGCATTGAGCTCTTTTAGTTAAGAACCAGATAATACGCAACTTAGGCTAAAGAGGCCACCAGGGTCTCTGACAACTGTTTGAATTACAGTGATAGAATGTAATTGACTATATGTAATTAAGTGGGTGAGGCTGTTTTTCAGTAACTGGGTCCATTGTACCTTTGCTCATCCTTCTACAGATTGACTTTTTGCAAAACTCTTTATTGTGAAAATTTCAACCATGCAAGAACACACTATTCACAATTATCAACATTATGATAAAAGTGTTATATTGTAGAGAAAGAAGGCTCTAGATTATTTACACTGCTAATTTTATGTGTTGAGGGATACAGGGCCTGGTGCACTTGTAGAGTTTTTCTTGCTGATGTAATTATTCTATATATTTATTTGTCTTTGCAGAACTGCTTTATGCTGAAGGGCACTGGAATCATTTCTTAAATTCACTGTCAATTTTTGTTACAAAGTACACTAAAGTCTCGGGGGCTATCTTCTCTTGGAGAAAAGGTTACTGTATACTGAAATGTATACAGTGTGGCATTGTGATGGCCTTCTCTACAGGAGGTGTGAAATCACTGCTGAGGGTACATGTGTGCAGATATATATACCTTCATAGATACTCACATCCTTGCCTAATACATGTATTACATGAGCTAAATACTGATAGGGGAGGTTTGAAATTTCGCAGGCATGATTGATTCAGAGACGAGCTTTTACCAAGATTGTGAAGGTGGACTGTGTCTTCTGTTGTGCTTGGTTCCTTGACATTATCCCTTCTGTTTTGGAACACGGCTCACTTTCCATCCTGTGACGTAACCTTTGTGAGTTATGTAAGACTTGTCAACCATGTGCTGTGATGAGTGAGCATGACCTGCTGTCTCTTGAAAGAAATTTTCAGTGTGTGCTTCGGTTACATACATACACTCCTGCACCGAGAACACAAACATATCATCATTGCTTCTGAGGCCCATATATTCTAGAATACTTCATTGTTAAAAGTTGTGCTTGCTTCTCTGTCTGCATTTTCACATCCCTGCCCTCCCTGAGCACTTCTACCCCGTGGTGAAAATTAGTTAAAATATGTAATATAAGTGAATCATTAGAGGCTAATTCTTATTTTGACACTTTCAGTTAGTTTTCCTTGAGTCTCACCCCTGAGCTGTGGTGAGCTCACCCCTCAGCCATTTGTCTTCCAGGTAGTAGCATGAGGAAGCTACTTCCTAATTATTGATCAACATATGGCGGGTGACCCCATGTGGAGATAAGCTGTTTAGTTTCTCTAACCCTCCTTTGTTTGTTTGTTTGGGTTTTTTTTTTCTCATTCCTTTTACAAAGATAAGTGAGGAACCAGCCCTGTCACCTGGCCCACCCAGGTGGAATTGTCAGTCATTAGAGGCTGCTGACTTGCACCCCAGTGTGCCGGGTCAGACAGTGATGGATGCAACTGTCTCCCTTGCTTAAGGAAAGCAGTTTTGATTGCTTGCTAAGTCAGGTGCAGTTGGTATCTCAAGCCTTACTGCCCGGGATCTTCAGGAAATAAAAGTGAAAATTTTAACTCTGTGGGGTATGAACACCTCTGCCTCTTCTGGGGGAGAAGCCCTTGTGTGATTTGTCTGTTTAGATCTGTGCCATCCTTCATGTAAACCATACTGTTTTCCAGAATTCTGCCTGGTGCCAGCTAAGTATGCTGGTGGCTCAGTCCCTAGGACTACTTTTCTCTATGTTCCAATGGCAAAGAGTGGGTGAAGCCTATGACAGTGATGCCACCTTCTGCTTTTAATAACTTTGTATCACAGAAAGGTGCAGCAGTTAGATTGTAACCATACTTCTCCTGGAGCCTCTTCACTGTCTCTGCATTTTAAATATAGTTACTCATTATTCGAGTTGTGTGTGTATATATATATATATATATATGACAATGATTTGATAAAATTTCATCTGTTAAGATAAAAATTAATTATTTAGAACCTTTGTCAAATGGAAACAGATATACAAACCTAACATTTGTGAAGATAAATGAAATTAACTATCACTATTTTCAGTCTATGTTTTAGTACTTCTCACTGAACCTATGACTTTATCCCTGCAGGCTTCCACAGGGCATAGATGTTTGGATCTGAATTTGTAACTTCCATCTCATCTAATCCTGTATTATTTTGACCCTCCAAGGCTCCCCCAGTAGAGACGTGGGACCCTCCTTGGGTCTGAAGAAATCCAGCTCCTTGGAAAGTCTGCAGACTGCTGTTGCCGAGGTGACGCTGAACGGGAACATCCCCTTCCACCGCCCACGGCCACGAATCATCCGAGGAAGGGGCTGCAATGAGAGCTTCAGAGCCGCCATTGACAAATCCTATGATAAGCCCATGGTGGATGACGATGACGAAGGCATGGAGACATGTGAGTGTCCTGGCTGAAGCAACAGAAATTGCAGATGGCTTGCCTAGTCAATGGTTCTCAGATGTGCGACCAGTACCCTGCAGGGGCCAGACCCCTTCCATACATGAGGTCTAACATGTTTTCAGAATAAGGGATCCATTGTCCTTGCAGTAATTTTCTCTTTAAAAAAGAGTCTGTATTTGAGATTCACATCATGTGATATTAGACTCAATGCAGAACCAGTTAGGACAAGCCATCTTTCTAGACCGGATCCTGCTATATACTATAGGTCTCGTTGTCCTTGAGCTTGAAAGCTTTTGTGGACCCCTCCAGTGCTAGAGCCACAATGTCTGGCAAGGAGTTGTCTTCTTAGCCAAAGTTAAAATAACTTTGGAGGAAAACAAAACCCAAAAAACTAAAAACCAATATTTTTTTTTTAACTCACATATTTTGGAAAACTATTTTTGAATATTTATATAATCCAATTCGCCATAAAATTGATTTAGCCCATTTTATAATGTAATTTCTGTTAAAAAAAAACGACTTTTTTTTTTAATTTTTATTTTCTATATTCTATGTTTACATTCCAAAGGCTTTCCCCTTTCCCAGTTCCCCCCCACCATAAGTCCCATAGTTCCTCTCCCCCCCAACTATTCCCCAATCATTCCCCCTCCCCCCAAGGTTTCATCAGCAATGTACAGAGAGCGCTGTGTGGGAAGGCTGGGATAGAATACAGATGCAGGACTCGTAGGCAGTCCGTGCTGTGCTCTCTTCCTGATGAGAGCTTCTCAAAGGGCTGGCTCTTCCCACTTTTAGTGAACCAAGACTTGTGTCCAGCTGTATAATTCACTTATCAGCTAGCTTAAGCCATTCTTCTTTTTCTTTTTTTTTTTTAATTTTTATTTTCTATATTCTATGTTTACATTCCAAAGGCTTTCCCCTTTCCCAGTTCCCCCCCACCATACGTCCCATAATTCCTCTCCCCCCCAACTATTCCCCAATCATTCCCGCTCCCCCCACGGTTTCTCTGTTCTGGGTCTACAAAACTGAATCCAATCTTTATAGGCCCAGGGTCCTCTCCTTTCTTCTTGGGAGTCATTTGACTTGTTAATTGTTCCTTGAGTATTTAGGGCTTCTGGGCTCATTAATATCCACTTATCAGTGCTTGCATTTCATGTGTATTCTTTTGTGATTGGGTTAACTCACTCAGGATGATATTTTCCAGGTCTAACCATTTACCTACAAATTGCATGAATTCATTATTTTTAATTGCTGAGTAGTATTCCATTGTATAAATATACCACATTTTCTGTATCCATTCCTCCTTTGAGGGATATTTGGGCTCCTTTCAATTTCTGGCTATTATAAACAAGGCTGCTATAAACATAGTGGAGAATGTGTCTTTATTGTATGCAGGGGAATCCTCTGGGTATATGCCCAGGAGTGGTATGCCAGGGTCCTCTGGAAGTGACATGCCTAATTTTCTGAGGAACCACCAAACTGATTTCCAGAGCGGTTTTACCAAAAAAAAAAAAACAAAAACAAAAACAAAAACAAAAACAAAAACAAAACAAAAAAACCCGACTTTTAAATTGGTATATATTGATAGATAAAATTTGCATTAAAAACTATCATTTGACTGGAGGTTGGTGGCATATGCCTTTAATCCTAGCACTCAGGAGTCAGAGGCAGGTGGATTTCTGATCTTAAGGCTAGCCAGGACTACAGGGTGAGTTCCAAGACAGCCAGGATTATACATAGAAAGTGTCTTCAAAAAACAATACATACATACATATAAAATTTGCATTTATTCACATAACTTGGATTTCTCAATAACTCATGCATAAAGAGTTATCTTTACACTAAAATGTTTGAAAACTACTGGTGTATAATGTCTGCCAGATGATAGCCAATAAATACATTTAATAGCTTATTATTAAAAATCATAGGCCCCGCGGTTCTCCCAGGCCCCTACACCGAAGGTCTCCATCTTGCACCTGGGTCACCGGCAGAGAGGTGCAGGTATCCAGACCTAATCGGGGCCAGCCATCTTTCGGGCGGGAACCCGCCAGGCTCGGGCCAGTAGCCAGAGCCAGGGCAGCTTGGCGGAACATCTCCATGCCGTGGCTGGGAGCTGCTTTCCCCGCGGTTCTCCCAGGCCCCTACAATGACAGTCTCCATCTTGTCACTAAGTCACTAGTAGAGAGGGCCAAAGACAGACTTAATTTGTTACTACCGTCACTAGGGAGGAATTCTGTCAGGCTCTTGCCAGTGGCCAGTGCCTGGGCGGCCCAGCAGGACATCTCCACAGCCACCAGGCCTTGTACCAACTCGGTTGGGAACCAACTACTCAGAGGTCCTCTCAGCACTCTCAGCAGCAGTCTCCATCTTGCTGCCTGGTCATCAATAGAGAACCAACAGGCAGGCCCAGTCTCACAGGAGGCTCAACCACCAGCCAGTGACAACAAGGTCAACTAACGCCAGAGATAACCAGATGCAAAAGGCAAACCTAGGAACATTACTAACAGAAATCAAAGCAGCATGCCAGCATCTGAACCCAGTTCACCAACAACAGGAAGTCCTGGATACCCCAACACACCAGAAAAAGAAGATTTGGATTTAAAATCACTGGTCAGGATGCTGATAGCTGAACACATAGATAAATTTCTTTAAGAAATACAGGAGAAAATGGATCAAAAGGTAGAGGCCCTTACATGGCAAATGCAAAAAACACTTTAAGAAATTCAGGAGAATATGGATCAAAAAATGAAATCCAATAAGGAGGAAACACAAAAATCACTTAAAGAGAACGTGGGCCAACAAGTAGAAGTTATAAAAGAGGAAACACAAAAATCCTTTAAAGAATTACATGAAAGCACAAATAAGCAAATGAAAGATCTGAGCAAACCCATCCAGGATCTAAAAACAGAAGTAGAAACAACTAAGAAATCACAAAGGGAGACAACTTTGGAGATAGAAAACCTTGAGAAGAAATCAGGGGCCATAGATGCGAATATCAACAATAGAATACAAGAGATAGAAGAATCTCAGATGCCGAAGATACCATAGGAACCATTGATTCAACAGTCAAAGAAAATGCTAAATGCACAAAACTTGTAACCCAAAACATCCAGGAAATCCAAGACACAATGAGAAGACCAAACCTAAGAATTATAGGTATAGATGAGAGTGAAAATTTACAATCTAAAGGGCCAGCAAATATCTTCTACAAAATTGTGGATGAAAACTTCCCCAACCTAAAGAGAGAGATGCCCATGAATATACAAGAAGCCTACAGAACTCCAAACAGACTGGACCATAATAGAAAATATCTTCTACAAAATTGTGGATGAAAACTTCCCCAACCTAAAGAGAGAGATGCCCATGAATATACAAGAAGCCTACAGAACTCCAAACAGACAGGACCATAACAGAAATACACCCCGTCACATAATAATCAAAACCCCAAATGTACTAAACAAAGAAAGAATATTAAGTGCAGTAAGAGAAAAAGGCCAAGTAACATATCAAGGAAGACCTATCAGAATTACACCAGATTTCTCACCTGAGACCATGAAAGCTAGAAGATCCTGGGCAGATATCATGCAAACTCTAAGGCCGGGCGTGGTGGCGCACGCCTGTAATCCCAGCACTTGGGAGGCAGAGGCAGGCGGATTTCTGAGTTCAAGGCCAGCCTGGTCTACAGAGTGAGTTCCAGGACAGCCAGGACTACACGGAGAAACCCTGTCTCAAAAAAAACCAAAACAAAACAAAACAAAAAAAAAAAAAGATCATCCAATCCTACTACAAAAGTCTATACTCAACACAACTGGAGAATCTGGAGGAAATGGACAATTTCCTAGACATTTACCAAATAACAAAATTAAATCAGGATCAATCAGATCAGCTAAACAGTCCCATAACCCCTAGAGAAATAGAAGGGGTTATAGAAAGCCTCCCAACCAAAAAAAGTATGGGACCAGATGGTTTTAGTGCAGAATTCTACCAGACATTCAAAGAAGACTTAACACCAATACTCTTCAAACTATTCCACAAAATAGAAACAGAAGGGACACTGCCCAACTCATTCTTCGAAGCCACAATTACACTGATACCAAAACCACATAAAAATCCAACAAAAAAAAAAAAAGAGAACCACAGGCCAATTTCCCTTATGAATATCGATGCAAAAATACTAAATAAAATTCTTGCCAACTGAATCCAAGAGCACATCAAAACGATCATTCACCATGATCAAGTAGGCTTCATCCCAGGGATGCAGGAATGGTTCAGTATATGGAAATCCATCAATGTAATCCACTACATAAACAAACTAAAGGAAAAAAAGCACATGGTCATCTAATTAGATGCTGAAAAAACATTTGACAAATTTCAGCATCCTTTCATGCTAAAAGTCTTGGAAAGAGCAGGAATTCAAGGCCCATACCTAAACATAGTAAAAGCAATCTACAGCAAACCAGTAGCCAACATCAAAATAAATGGAGAGAAACTTGAAGCAATCCCACTAAAATCAGGGACTAGACAAGGCTGCCCTCTCTATATATCTTTTCAATATAGTACTTGAAGTTCTAGCGAGAGCAATTAGACAACATAAGGAAATCAAAGGGATACAAATTGGAAAGGAAGAAGTCAAACTATCATTTTTTGCAGATGTGATAGTATACGTAAGTGACCCAAAAAACTCCACCAGAGAACTTCTACAGCTGATAAACAACTTCAGCAAAGTGGCTGGTTATAAAACCAACTCAAGCAAATCAGTAGCCTTCCTGTACTCAAAGGCCAAGCAGGCTGAAAAAGAAGTTAGGGAAATAACACGCTTCACAATAGCCACAAACAACATAAAGTACCTTGGCGTGACTCTAACCAAACAAGTGAAAGACCTGTATGACAGTAACTTCAAGTCCTTGAAGAAAGAAATCGAAGAAGACCTCAGAAGATGGAAAAATATTTCTTGCTCTTGGATTGGCAGGATCAATATAGTAAAAATGGCCATCTTGCCAAAAGCAATCTACAGATTCAGTGCGATCCCCATCAAAATCCCAATTCAATTCTTCATTGATCTAGAAAGAGCAATTCTCAAATTCATCTGGAGTAACAAAAAACCCAGGATAGCTAAAACTATTCTCAACAGTAAAAGGACTTCTGGGGGAATCATTTCCCTGACCTTAAGCAGTACTACAGAGCAATTGTGTTAAAAACTGCATGATATTGGTACAGCAACTGGCAAGTAGATCAATGGAATAGGATTGAAGACCCAGAAATGAACCCACAGACACTTATGGTCACCTGATCATTGATAAAGGAGCCACAACCATCCAGTGGAAAAAAGCCTTTTCAACAAATGGTGTTGGTTCAACTGGAGGTCAACATGCAGAAGAATGCGAATTGACCCACTCTTATCTCCTTGTATTGGGATCAACTCCAAGTAGATTAAGGACCTTCACATAAAACCAGACACACTGAAACTATCAGAAAAGAAACTGAAGAAGACCCTGGAGGACATGGACACAAGGGGAAAGTTCCTGAACAGAACACCAATAGCTTATGCTCTAAGATCAAGAATTGACAAATGGGACCTCATAAGATTACAAAGTTTCTGTAAGGCAAAGGACACTGTCAGAAGGACAAAATGGCAACCAACAAATTGGGAAAAGTTCTTCACCAACCCCACATCAGACTGAGGACTAATATCCAATATATACAAAGAACTCAAGAATTTAGACCCCAAAGAACCAAATATCCCTATTAAAAATGGGGTACCGAGCTAAACAAAGAATTGTCACCAGAAGAAATTTGGATGACTGAAAAACACCTTAAGAGATGTTCAACATTAGTCATCAGGGAAATGCAAATCAAAACAACCCTGAGATTCCACCTCACACCAGTCAGAATGGCTAAGATTAAGAAGTCAGGAGACAACAGGTGCTGGCGAGGATGTGGAGAAAGAGGAACACTCCTACACTGTTGGTGGGATTGCAAGATGGTACAACCGCTCTGGAAATCAGTCTGGCGGTTCCGCAGAAAATTGGGCATGACACTTCCAGAGGACACTGTCATACCACTCCTGGGCATATACCGAGAGGATTCCCCTGCGTACGCTAAAGGCACATGCTCCACTATGTTTATAGCAGCCTTGTTTATAATATCCAGAAGTTGGAAGGAGCCCAGATATCCCTCAAAGGAGGAATGGATACAGAAAATGTGGTATATTTATACAATGGAATACTACTCAGCAATTAAAAATAATGAATTCATGTAATTTGTAGGCAAATGGTTAGATCTGCAAAATATCATCCTAAGCGAGTTAACCCAATCACAAAAAAATACACATGAAATGCAATCACTGATAAGTGGATATTAATGAATCCAGAAGCTCTGAATACTCAAGGCACAATTAGCAAGTCAAATGATTCCCAAGAAGAAGAAAGGAGAGGACCCTGGGCCTGACAAGTTTGGATCCAGTTTTGTAGGAGAGTACCAGAACAGAGAAATGGTGGTGGTGGTGGTGGTGGGGGTGATTGGGAAATAGTTGCGGCAGGGGAGGACTTATGGGACATATGGTGGGGAGGGGGGAACTGGGAAAGGGGAAAGCCTTTGGAATCTTTGGAATGTAAACAAAGAATATAGAATTAAAAAATAAAAAAACATATTTTTGCACTAAAACAGCAGTCTATAAATTTGTACTTTTCCCAAATTACTAAATATTTTAAACCAAACTGACTGAGAGTCATAGTTTAGTAGGAATGAGCAGTATGTTTTCCCATGGATCATTAAAGAGAAATTAACCTTTATAAGAATGTGTTTGGCAGGGAATATGTTTAAACATTTATTTAAAAAGTATGTTTTGTTTTTTTAATAGTAAGGAAAGTACTTACTTAGAAGAGAAAGAACTTAGGACCTGTAAAGGTAAATGTTACGGGTTAGCGTATTCAATAATTGTTCATTTACAGTTTGTTCTCTTTAATTAGATGTGTTTTGTTGGTTTATAAATTGTACAAAATAATATGTTTCACTGTAGTCTTTGCATGTGTGCAAACAGCATGATCTCTTCATATTAATCTCCTCATTGACCTTTTAATTTTTTGTTTATTTTGGGTCTTGGGGGTGAATCTGGGACCTCAAACATTCAAGGCAAGTCCTCTACCATGGAGCCCCAGCCTTGATTAACTTCCTTTTCTCTTTTTAGTTTCTTTCTTTCTTTCTTTCTTTCTTTCTTTCTTTCTTTCTTTCTTTCTCCTTCCTTCCTTCCTTCCTTCCTTCCTTCCTTCCTTCCTTCCTTCCTTCCTTCCTTCTTTCTTTCTTTCTTTCTTTCTTTCTTTCTTTCTTTCTTTCTTTTTTTTTTCTTTTAAGTTTTTTTCCAGATAGGGTTTCTCTGTGTAGCCCTGGCTGTCCTGGAACTCACTCCGTAGACCAGGCTGGCCTCGAACTCAGAAATCTGTCTGCCTCTGCCTCCCAAGTGCTGGGATTAAAGGCCTGTGCCACCACTGATCATATCTACCTTTTTTTTATAGCTATATATGCCTGGCGTTTCTGACTTCCATGTTCCTGGGAGCCTCACAATAGCCATGCTTATACAACTGATTACACTATACTGATAGCATTTATATACCCTGACCATGCAGTATGTAATCTAGCAGAGGAAATGAGATTACACTTTAGATTTTAATATCAAATTTGACTCCCCACATGACTTACCTGTTAGAAAAGCTGTGGGATATACTGAAGTTTTTATCTATCTATCTATCTATCTATCTATCTATCTATCTATCTATCTATCTATCTATCTATCTATCTATCTCTATCTATCTATCTATCTATCTATCTATCTATCTATCTATCATCTGTTTATTATTTAACTGAAGTTAGATCCAAGACCAGAGAACATTTCTGTGGATTGTAAATTACGTTCATTTCCTCTTTTGATAGACTGCTCCTTGCACAGACTCCTAAGGCAGATGATGCCATTGGGCAAGGAGAGTTTTAAGTAAACAACCCATCTTGAAGAGATTTCAAGCAGAACTGCATAATTTTCGCTCATAACATGTGGTGTGTTCAGGACATGATTATTTCTGGCTGGTGTAGCGCACAGAGTAAAACTGAGGATTACTGCACTCATCTCTGTCCTTCTAAGTCCAGATCCTTTTTACAATATCATTAGCCTGTGACTTCAAGTAGATGCACCCTTTTCTTGCCAGAGGAAGAACATGTTTCCTAGTTTAGCTGCCAGGCCTGGGCTTAAATTTCCTGAGCCACAGCACTGTCACCCCTGCAGAGACTTCTCCATTATAAGGAGAGTTCCTTGTCCTGCCAAATGACATTGGCTGCTACCTATAGATTCTGATAATGATAGTTTTGTACTTAAGAACAGGTGGAACATTTTCGTCCCATCAACATCTAGTACTTATGTATAATCTTAAAGCTTCTTAACTGTTTTCCTGTTCTGGTTAATCTGTTATTTTACATGATGTGTTCCTCGTTTAAATGTAACAGGAGGTGGACTGCATGTGACCACGAGGCATCCTCTGGGTTAGTCAGTTTGCATGATTGATAAAATCTTGTTGCAGTTGACTTTCTGAAGAAAAGAGGTTTGTTAGTCCACAGTTCTGGAGTTCCTGTCTAGAGTGGGGCTACACCATTGCTTTAAACTCTTCTGTGAATAGCAGAAAGCAATGGAAAAATGGGCCACAGGTCAGGAAGCATTAAGCCTGACAGATGGAGTTCCTGAGTTCTCCATCAGGGTACCTTCCCACAAGCAAAGGATCCCCACCAGACTTTGTTGGTCAACGGTTTCCCTGCCTTTCTTCCAGGACTGACACTATGGAACCAAGTCTTTTATAAACGATGCATGCAAACATCCCATCTGAATCCACCCAAGCTTATTTCCAGCTCAGCTTCTAGATATCTCTACCAGTGTGGACATCTGGTTTTACTCCATACAAGCCATTCCTCTTTTAAAACAATATACAGGAGCACAGATATATGGTTCAGTAGGTAAAGATATTTACTACCAAACCTGATGACCTAAGATCCATCCTTGGGACCCATAAGGTAGAAGTAAAGAACTGAATTCCAAAAATTTCTCTCTGACCTCCATATGCTGTGTGGTAACCCCCCAACCTCACACATGTACAAGCACAGACACACTCATGCAAGCACATACATAAACACAATAAATGTATCTTAACAATTCTATGGTAAAGGGGCTAGGCATGTGTCTTAATCTGAGATGGCTGATGATGTATTACTCTGATTAGTGTTCATGATCATCTTCTCTCTGCATAGCCACTCCACTGCTATGCTGTCCTAATTTCTCCTCCTTAATGAATTGTGGAAAGTGATATCATTCCTGTCCAGTCAGGCTTGACCCCTCTTTATTTGTCTCCAGGAATTGTTGTTGGGGTCCCACTATAGATTGACCTAGTAAGCTCTAGCAGCATGCAGATTCCCCCTTGTCCCTCTGAGATCACAGGCATGTATAACCATGCTCATCTATCCATAGCTCTAAGCAGCCTGGAATTCTACATGATCTGCGTTGTGTAACAAGTGTCTTCTTATGGTGTGTGTTTCCCTCCAGCCTTCCATGTGAACACTACCATCTTAGCTAGGGTTTCCATTGCTGCAATGAAACACCATGACCAAAAGCAAGCTGGAGAGAAAAGGGTTTACTTGGCTTATACTTCCATGTTGCTCTTCATTTTTGAAGAATGTCAAGACAGGAAATCACGCAGGACTGGAACCTGGAACCTGGAGGCTGGAGGTGATGCAGAGACCATGGATGGGTGCTGCTTCCCATGCACCATCCACCATGGGCTGGGCCCTCCTCAATTGATCACTAACTGAAAAAAATGCCCTACAGCTGGATCTCATGGAGGCATTTCCTCTACTGAGGCTCCCTCCTCTCTGATGACTCTAACTTATGTCAAGTTGACACAAAACCAGTCAATAGAACTCCTGTCCTCTTCCTTCCTTCCTTCCTTCCTTCCTTCCTTCCTTCCTTCCTTCCTCCTTCCTTCCTTCCTTCTTTCCTTCTTCAAGAACCTTTTTCCTAAACAATCCACTTTCAACCTGTGTTTCTGACGCTCTGACATTAGGTAGAATGTGCCACTTTTAGTACAGCTTTTTGTTCATTTGTTTCTGTTGAGTATAGGACCCAGCCTCTCAGACATGCAAATGCTCTACTACAGAGTGGAAGATTTTGTTTTATTTTAACATTAAGGGTTTCTATGCACTCTCTGAATTGTGCTAAATTTCCTAGATGTTAAAAACAACCAACTTCTGGAAGATAGGCTGATTTCTCAGAAAGGAAGAAACATTCAGAGCAGCAGCCTTCATTGACCAACCCTGGGTGCATACTTTCAAGCTGTTTGGTTTTCACTTATAGCCTGCACAGTGGCTGAAATCTCTTCCTAGGCACAATAAAAACTATTTGTGGGTTATTAAAACATACATTGGTATCAAACTCACTCACTGTTTAAAAATTTAAAATGAAAATCGAGACAGAATCTTATATATCCGAAGCTGATCTTGAACTTGCTTTGTAGGATGACTTTGAATTTCTTATCCTCTTATTTCCCAAATGCTGAGATTACAGTTGTATGCCACTGGGTCAAGATTATGTGACACCAAGGCAAACACTGTACCAATCCACTTCCAACTGTTCCATAACATCTGACTTCAAATGATTTTATACAAGTCCCGCTGTGGAGCCCAGTGGTGCTATCATTCTAAGTTGGCATATATTCTACTTGGTAGGAATGGGTGACAGCGAAATCTTCATTGTCATGATGCATTGTTCCTACGGGCAGAGGAGATGCCTGATTAGTGTCACTTCCATGTGACAATAAATTCGACAGCAAGAATGCATCTGCAGGAGTTGAGCTTGTTGAGTGGGCAGGCCTTGTGCTGCTTGTTCAGCAGGGTACTTTGGAGGAGTATGACCAGCTGTATAGTTAACAGCCTGCCATTGCCTTTTGGAACCCACAGAATCTGGAAGACGGATGGATGAAAGACGTTTAGAAGCTAAAGTATACTTGAACCATGATCTTTTGCAATAAGTTGGCAAAGTGATTGCTGTGTAGGCATGAAGGTGTGAGTTCAATCATTGGACCCCCTGTTTTAAATGAGGCTGTGTATGTACTGGTGCATGTTTATAATCTTAGCTAAAGACAGGGAGACAGGATGTCCTTAGAGCTCACTGACACCCACCCCACATACAACCCTAATTTTCCTGTTCCTCTACCCACCTCCCACCCCATATGCTTTAAGATTTTTTTTTTTTATTAAATAAGCTATTTTTAGTATAGAGCATCTTGTAGACATTCATTTGAACTCTTCTCCTTTGCTGGTGCTTGGTATTGTCACCTGTTTCCTTCCTGTCTTGTCTCATCTCAGCCATGATATTGGCTCTTCATTTTGTCAGTTATCGTTTGTTTGTTAAGGATCTCATACAGTCCAGGTTGACCTCAAGTGCTGGGATCGCAGGCATGTGCTACCACATTCAGCCTCTAATGGTTATTTTCCCATTACTCATCTCAAAAGAACTATGTCTTAAGATTTCCTTCCTGCCTTGAACATGTGTGTTCCGTGCCCACCCCCGTGTTCAGATAAAGCCAACTATTTCCCTTGCCAGGAGCGCCTCGTTCCAGTGTAAAAGTCAGGGTCCAGAATGGCAGATCCAGTTACTTGATGCCATCTGCAGCACTGGCTGCTCATTTCCTACATCTTTCTTTCTTCCCCGAAGTCAAAATAGTCAGCTAAAATAAGGACCAGTGATAATATTTATGTTCTCAATGTGTTCAGTTCTGTAAAGGCTTTGCTGGGCCCTGGAGTCCAGTCCTTGGTGTTCTGTTGTAGCATTATTGATCTCGCAGTCAGCCATAGAAAGTTGGTAGACAGTTGATTTGCCAAGTTTAGCAGAATTCCTAGGAGAGGGAGACAGGAGGGAGAGGGAAATGGAGAGAGTGAGAATACACACATACAATAGGAGTGTCTGGGATGGAGGGTAGCCTCAGCCATCTTCTTCAATTCTCTCCATTTTATTATTTGAGGCAGAGTCTCTCACTCACCAAAATTTACTGTCAGTGAGCTCTAAGGACGTCCTGTCTCCCAGTCTTCAGAGCTAAGGTTACAGGCATCCATCAGTACACAGCCTCTTTTAAAACATAGACTCTGGGGCCTGAAGAGATGGTTCAGCAGTTAAGAGCATTGACTGCTCTTCCAAAGGTCCTGAGTTCAAATCCCAGCTGTCACATGGTAATTTGCAACCGTCCATAATGAGATCTGACGCCCTCTTCTGGTGAGTCTAAAGACAGCTACAGTGTACTTAGATATAATAATAAATCCTTAGACCAGAGCAGAGGTCCTAAATTCAAATTCCCAGCAACCACATGATGGTTTACAACCATCAGTACAGCTATAGTGTAATCATATATACATAATAAATAAATAAACCTTTAAAACATAGACTCTGAGGATTGAACTCGTATCTTCATCCCTATGCAGCAATCACTTCACTGAGACTCTTCTGTATGGTCAAGTCTGCATTCCTATTACCTCATGGTTAACTTACTTTAAAGTTTGTGAAGCTGGTGAGATTTGATCTTCTCTTTTCATATGTGCATTAACTGGCATAACAACCCTGTCTTAGTTGTGGGCTTTCCTAATCCCCACATAGATCTTCATAAATGAGAACAAGAACCAGGTCTACCTCAGGCTCTTTCATTCAACCAGTGCCCTTGCCCCCCAGAGGAGAGTATTATATTCAGTGAATATAAAATTCTCTTATATTCTGGGGGTGGTGTGTATGTCTTTAATCCCAGAACTTGAGGGACAGAGGCTGTATCCCTGAGTTCATGGCCAGCCTAGTCTACAAAGTGAGTTCCAGGACAGGTAGGACTATGTAGAAAAACCTTGTTTCCAAACACCAAAAAAGGAAAAGGAAGGAAGGAAGGAAGGAAGGAAGGAAGGAAGGAAGGAAGGAAGGAAGGAAGGAAAGAGTTATAATTTCAATTTTATATTTTTCTATTCAATAATTCATTTAAAGGACATTAACTACCAGATCTTACATTTTATAGCTGTCTTAATGTCTGACTTACACCATGTCCACTCAGTGATACTTTCAGCTACATTTAATAAGAATCCTACTCCACAGCTTAAATGATAAGGAGACACAGTGTTTTATACAGCCAGGCAACTGTAGGCTTATTAGCCCACATCCCATCAGGGTCAGCAGACACCAGTTCTTTCCTCCCTGTCTGCTACCCTGAAGCTACAGGGTAGCTTCACAGTCTCCTTTTTGTACCCTGCAGAAAGGGAAGGATTCAGGGTGACAGGGTCATGCCTGGCGCAATGACCTTGGACTCCTGTGTCTACAGGAGTATGGCTTCCATAGGTTGCTTTAAACTTAATGAATCGACCCCCTTGGAGCTTGGTCATTTCTGGGCACAATTTGAGTTTACAGGGAAGCAGAAAGGGAGAGATGAATTTTGAGTAAGCAAGCAGCAAGAGCTCATTACAGCAAGCAGCATTGGTTATCAATGAAAGAAAACAATGGCAGTTAACTGCAGGCTGGGAGTCAGCCTGTGAGAGTCCAGTATTTGAGGTAACCAAAGAGAAATGTTTCATTTACTCACTTTGAGTTTCCTCTCTCAAGCTGAGGCCATTTTCTCCACAACCATTATTTGAAAGTGCCCAGACTTTTCTAGACTTCACAGTGACCCAGTCCTAACAAGGTACCTTTCTGAATTGAGAAGCTCAGTTTGTCACAGGGTCTAGAATTTTAATTGAGTCACATTTGCATCTGTTGAAAACATAGTGATTAGGTACATCTTAATTGCAGAATGACTGGCACATCAAAGGGAAGAAGCAGCTTCTCAATTTACCTTTAAAAAAGGAATGAGCAAGTGCTGTCTTTATAGTAATCACTCAGGAAGGGACTGAGAGTTCCCTGCCAGGAGCAAGTTACCCAGTTAAAACATCAGGCAGGGGCTTCTGTTTTTGTTCAGAAGGAGTTAGCATCTTCTTTGACACAGGTTGTCTGTAAAGATGAGCAGGATTAAAGTGGAAAACAGTAACATTTATGCTGCATTTAAAATAGTACATCATCTAAATATAAATTCATGATTAGTTCTGTGCTGGAGTTTATAATAGGAACAGAACAGAAAAGTCACTCGCTGCTGACAGGACACATTGCTAGTGTTTTCTTAGTAAATTTTTTGTTCCCATGAGTGTTTTGCATTTTCCTAGCCTAAGGTTGAAAACTATTTCATAATCCTTACATAAAGCTAGTCTTCAATATATACAGTTAGGTCTTAATCTTATCATCTACTGTACCTGTGTCCTTAAATGATATATATGTTTTTCACAAGTTAAACACATGTAACCAATTCGTTTGAACTTTTTTTTACAAAAGTATTTACACAGAGGAGAAGGCATAGCAGGGAAGTTCTCTTTGTTCTGAGTTGAAATATATATAATGTGACTCCGTAAAAGAACATCTTATGTTTGTACATATGAAATTCCATATTGCTAAATATTTTTAATTAGTTGGCATTCGAAGACATGGGTTAGATCAGCATGCCCCCAGCAGCTTTTCTGTGACGAGGTATTACCTAAATCTGAATGTTTAGTGCAAGAATAAAGAATCTTCTAAAGTGTAAGTATCACTTAAACAGTATACTTGCTGGGGGCAGGAAAGTGAGATAGGAGTTTTCATTTCATAAAATGAGATTACAAAAGCAAAGTTAATAAATCATTTAATACTTCCTCTGTTTCGTCCAATTTAGGGAGTAAGTTGCATTACATACATGAGAAAATTATTCTGAATATGGAAAGAATTGGCACAAACACGGCTTCAGCATATAGTGAGTTGTGAAGGCACCATGTTTATTCTGTTACCGAGCCAAGCGAAGACATATGCCCCCTGAAGTCCTGCCAAAACTATTAGGCAGAGAACCGACCGTATTGCTACTCCTGTTCCATTCATGATTTATGATAATGGTTGCTGTGGAACACTAAATCATTTACATTTATTGAGTTCTCTTTTGTTTCAGACATTGCAGAGGGTCGTAAAATGTATTAGATGATACATTTTATCAAATGTCGATACATTTTAACAAATGTTCAAATGGTGATAGCACTAGAATATACCTGAGGCTAGTTCACATACAGTGGGTATTGTATGCCATGGCTTGATTATGGCTCATTCTATGAGGCTTTGTTCGAGGAGAGCAGGCATCTCCCGAAGGCAGAGGAATCCTGCTCAGATGCTGGATCCATGCATGGATGGGAAGTCAGTACCTTTTGTTTCCACAGGAGTCGCTTTGTAGCTGCCTTCTGCCAACCATCTTCACTTCAGGAGTGATGTGGATGGGAGGCAGACATGTATGGGTATTATTTGAAAAGGGTAAGGAGACAAAAGATTGTGTGCATTGGGATGGAAGGTTTAATAACAGTTTGTCCTCAAGCCGGACTCATAGAATATCCACCAGCTGCAAATCAGCACATTGCAGTATTCCAGAAAAATAGGTTTTGGAATTTCTGAGAACTCTTTCCTAGTAATTTGGTCAATCAACACAAATTTGGGACCACACCCATTTCCCAAAGGATTGAAGTGATGACCTATAAGTGGGTAGAACATAGCCATGTTTAGAGGTGTGAGGAGGGATCCTGAACTCTGCTAAAGGTGTAATTGCAGTCTCTTAGCTCACATTTAGCAAGCCCAGGCCACTGGCCAGGTTCATCATTTCTTGTTGTGCGCACATCACAAAAATCACAGCCTTAGTCCAGCATTGTGTATAAGGCTACAGATTCTGTATCTATCTGAAAATGTGGTATAGCCTCTTCTAACAAACTCCCTCAGTTCATATCTGTGTTTTCACAGAGAGGAAAGAAACACAATTTTTGAGATTTCTTTTTGTCTTGTTTGTCTCACTTTGAGACAGTATTTAATGTAGCCAAGGCTAGCCTCAGTTACTATGTAGCTTAGTATGAGCTTGAACTCCACCTCCTAAGTGCTGGGATTATATGTGTGTACAACCACCCCTGGCCTATGTGGTACTGGTCATAGAACCCAGCTTCGTGAATGCCAGGCAAGCACTCCACCAACTGAGTTATATCCCAGGCTCGAAGAAAAGTGCTTTTTAGGCTACCATTTCTTCTGGAGAAGATGGTTGCTCAAAGCTAGATAGCACCAATGTCAGAAAAGGCTAAAGACTCTTCTAAAGACATTTTATAAGGGTCTGCAGTCCTCTGTGATCTGACCTAGCTTCCCATGTAACCACCCTCATGTAAGTCTCAAGCCCTACCAGTCCAGGTCCTAGCACCCAATTGCTAACATAGTTTTTAAAAAACATAGGTGTATGCATGTGTCTGAATGTAGGTATGTGCATATCTAAGTGTTAGTACCCACAAAGTTCAGAAGGGGGCATCAGATTCCCTGAAGCTAGAGTTAGGTCAGGTGGTTATGAATATGTCTATTTTTTTTAATTATCTGTATATTTGTGAGCATATATGAGTGGGTGTCTCTAAGAGACACTTATAGAACAGAAGTGACGAATCTCTTAGGAGCTAGAGTTGCAGGCAGTTGTGAACATGTCTATTATTTTTAAATTGTGTGTATATGTATGGGTATTAGCACATAGGTGGTGGTGCTTGTAGAACAGAAGCAGTGGATCCCTTTGGAGCTAGAGTCACAGGTGGTTGTGAGCCAAACAGTGTGGGTGCTGGGAACCAAACTCAGGTCCTCTGAAAGAGTAGGACACTGTCTTAACCACCCTGTCATCATAGCTACTATTTTGAGGCTTTGGTCCCCCACCCCACAGTTGAGTTTGTTTTGTTTTTTTTATTTGCATGTATGTGGGTATGTATATGTGTGTGTGTGTGAATATATATATATATATATATATACATATATATAAGTATATATATATAAGTATATATGTATATGTGTGTATATACGTATATATATGTGTGTGTATATATATACGTATATATGTGTGTGTGTGTGTGTGTGTGTGTGTGGAGAGAGAGAGAGAGAGAGAGAGAGAGAGAGAGAGAAAGAAAGAAAGAAAGAAAGAAATACTGTAGCTGTCTTCAAACACACCAGAAGATGGCATCAGGCATTAGATCCCATTACAGATGCTTGTAAGCCACCATGTGGTTGTTAGAAATTGAACTCAGGACCTCTAGACAAGCAGTCAGTTCTTTTAACCTCTGAGCCATTTCTCCAGCCCCCATTGGCTCCTGTTTTAAGCTGTGTGTCTAAGCATTTGTCTCCTTGGTTTTTGCCCTTCTATTCAACTGGCATCTTTAAAAATATGCAGAATGGTGTTCCTTCGGCAAGGCTATGTCGTCGATTTGTCGACTAGTCTCAGATTTGTGAGGATTTAATAACAGAGATCTGATGTGCTAGGATGTCCTCTACCGTCTTAGAGTCTTGGTACTTACTTCACTACCCTAATGCCTGTGGCTGAGAGGGAAGTAAGACTAAACTTCACATCAAGATCTACTGACTTGATTTACAGGCCAAAACATTGAGAGAAAGCCTTATCTTTATATCTAACTCCATATTGATGTAAGTCCAATACGTATCTATTTCTGTCAGAGCCAGAAAGAAACCACCTTAGGATTAAGGAGTCACTTGAAGCCCACACAATCTTTACTGTGTGTATTTGGAAGGTCGATTTATGGCTGGATCTCTGAAATGATTTCTGACAGTTACTGTTTATAGTTGTTTGTCATTCTTTAAAATGCCGAACACTAAGGGTAGCACTGGAAGGAGTGAGTTACAGACTTATTGGTTCCCAAGGAACCTCTCTACCTCTGCAGCTATGGAGTACTACTGAGCAGATGGCCCAGTTGCTAAAGCACTTGCCTCAGAAGCATGGTTCTCACTGTAGCTATTACATGTGGTGTTAGCCTCCCATAGTAGTAATAACATAAGGAGAACCTGAAGACCTATTGTCTTCAGAAACCAAAGAAGCCTATTCTCCTGTGCTCAGACACCACATGTGAGTGTATCAGGGAGCTTGGCACTGGACGTTCATGCTGACATGGTGGTTGTTAGGGAGTGGTGTCTTCAGTAGATGAAGGGTATCTGCAGGATCTTTAACCAAGAAGAAAGAAGCACGGAGGAGGTACAGTTTGCATAGTTGGCTTTCACTTTGCACATGTAGAGCACAGGATCCTGCTGAATCTACGTGGACTGAAGTCTTCCTAGCTCTCCTTTGCAGGGTAGACTCTGTAGCGCTGAAAGCATCACACCATGTTTGCATACCCAGCCAGAAAGTTTTTTCCTCTCCTGAGCTGGTGCGCCATCTCCATGCAGGACTTGCCTGTGCGCCCAGATCACCATACCGTGTGTCCCTCCCGATTCCGCACACAGTCCCAGTCGATGGAAGGTCTGTAGAATCTGTGGCAGAGTGAGGCCATGTGCAGCTTAGCGTTCTCACTTTGTTTCCGAGGCTCACCATCTTCCTTACCTTCTTTTCTCCCCTCTTTCAAGTGGAAGAAGACACAGAAGAAAGCTCAAGGTCAGGGAGGGAGTCCGTGTCCACGTCCAGCGACCAGCCTTCCTATTCTCTGGAGAGACAAATGAATGGAGACCCAGAGAAAAGGGACAAGACAGAGAGGAAGAAGGACAAAACTGGGAAGGATAAGAAGAAAGACCGAGAGAAGGAGAAGGATAAACTGAAAGCCAAGAAAGGGATGCTGAAAGGCTTGGGGGACATGTTCAGGTAAGTATTCAAATATAAAGTAGGGGCAGTCCTGGGCAGAGTCTCCAGTTCCTCAGCAACAGGATGCATGGAGTACCTTCTCAACACAATGCACAAACATCACAGGGCACAGTAACAGTGGCCCAGCTGCTGTAGCTCGCTCTTTGGTATACATGCCAATCTGGCTGGCACGTGACTGTAGGTGACTGGGGTTAACAATAAGCACATCTTCGAGGCAAAGCCTACATTCTTGTCTCCTTTCTGCTCCTAGCTACTGCATTTTGACTTCCTTGGGGATTTCAGCATGGTTATTTTTGAGCTATTTTAGCAGCCTTCATTGTGGTATCTTGCCAACCACACAACAGTGGTGTGTAACCATGAGTCGTATCTTCCTCTCTTCCTCCCACTGCCTGCAAAAGGCCCGTTGAGAAAGAGGCCCTATTAAAGTGATGTTTGTTCTTTTTCTGTGTGGGAACAATGGTTCATTATTTAAATTTAACACAGAGCTCAAGTTAGTTGTAGCATTTAAAGGCTCATTAATAACAAGTCTAATAAAAAAATGTTACAGATAGAGCTTCAATTAAGCTATGTTGATTAATTTAATACTTATTACTTCAGTCTGTAAAGATTTCATTAGATGTAGTTTCTGGCTCTTTCTTGACAGTTGGTTTTGTCCCTAAATTATACTCCAGGATTACTTAGCATATCATTTCTTACAAATAGCTGCCATACGACAAAAGGGCCAGACTCTTCGGAAGTTGCACTAAAAATCCCTGTCAGTGTTCATTTTAGGTGATTTTTATAAGATTCGGGTACCTAACGTCAAATACAGAGGTGATAAATGACTCACAAAGTAAGCCCTAAACACAACAAGGAAATGTTTAAAGTTGATAATGCTCTGTGTACACAGTCTCTCTCTCTCTCTCTTTTTTTTTTTCAAAATCGAGTTCTCCTGCATTGTGAGTCCCTTCCCTTTCATTTGCTTTCAGTTCTAAAATGTGAATGCGAGTTTTTGTTTTCTTAGAATTTCTTGACTTACAGTCCTCAGGGTGACCTCAACCTGAAGGCTACAGGGTACATTCTGCAGTTTTCACAGCAGTGTGTCCTGTGGGGTCAAGGCTGGGCAAATATGACAGTGGAGACTCACGTGGACTTGGGTTCGCCTGTCGGCAGCTCAGCTTTAATATATAGGATATGGTTTGCCTTCCACCCCCGCCAGAACCTTGGCACCCTCACAGCTTTTCATGCGAGTCTTTCTTGTTAATATGCTGCTCTTTCTGACTGTTTTTCTCCCTGATGATCTTTCTTCATTATATTGCATATTGCATGCCCATACATATTTATAGGATGGAATCGTCGTAACTGCTACTAGATTCCAACTCCTCTGATACCTCAGGAAGCAGGGGGTTGGTTCCACTTTTGCCAAGTGGCAGCTCATGCGCTGGCACCCACACAATGCACAGTAATGAGGCTGCCACCTATCAATAACATCTTGAGAATCTGCACTGCTGTCTTTCTCGGTTAGACAAGAAAGAAGATGGAGGATACCGGCCCCAGGCCTGTGTCACACTTCTGCCTACAGCTCTTCCCTGAAGTCTTACTAATAACAGTATATCCGTGTTCTTTCATCACCAGAACTCACCTGAAAGGTTCAGGACTCTGTCCTTTATGGGAAATAACAGATGAAGTTCCAGCTTCAAAAAACTACCTTAATTATAAGTGTTCTTTGTCTGCAGCTTGCAGCTCCTGTGATAGGGCTTACTCCTGAGGGTTAGTAGAGGGTATATGGGACCCTGAGGAGCGACTTTCTCTGCTGAGCACTGTGGCAAACACTGCGTGAAATGTCTCATTCTGAACCCATACACTTGCTTGAAGTGAGAGCCAGCTTTGAGACAAAGAAGTTGGCCCAATTGGAAATTCAAAAGGCTCCAAAACTATGAAAATCAAATTATACATAATGGCACTAAAGGTTCTTATTTTATTTTGTATAATCAAGTTCACATTCTCCCAGTGTTTAAGAATGGCTAGGAAGACAATCCCAGGCACTTAAACTCCCATGGGCTCCTGGATTGGCTGCTTGTGAAGTTAGTGCACAATGCTCTTCTTTCGACTGTGCTAAACAGTTGTTAAGTACAAACATTATTAAAAAAATTATATTTTAAAATCAAAGGCAGCAAATGCTCGAAGTCCATTACTTTCTACGCATCTTATTTGGTATGATCTCTGCTTCTGAGATGACTAATAGTAGATATGTCTGCATACAGTGTAACTCAGGATGCACTGCCCTGCCTGGCTTGTGGACAGCCATATCACACGCCTCTAAATCTACCATCTTGGGAGCACACACCAAGGAGGCCAAGGAATCTCACAAGACAGGGTTGGGCTCACTCCACATGGGAGAGGACAAATGTGTTTCTGGGTAGGATTGCAGCATCTTTTCTGCCTGGGATGTGGATGAGATCTAAGTCTATAAGGATGCTCCAGCTCTTTCCTATGGAAGCCTGCCTGACACTGCTCCTTACAAATGAGTTAAACATACTCTTTAAACATGAAACGGGATGTGTGTGTGTGTGTGTGTGTGTGTGTGTGTGTGAGAGAGAGAGAGAGAGAGAGAGAGAGAGAGAGAGATCTTATCTTTCTTTCCCACTGTTATTAGAATTTGTGGAGCCTCATTAGGATTTTCAAACATTTTATTGATTTTTTTTTAAAAAAAAGATCGATTTCATGTGTTATGTTTTGCCTGTGTTTATGTATGTGCACCATGAGTAAACTGGTGCCCATGAAGGTGAGAAGAGGGTTCCTGGATCCCTAACTGGAGTTAGGGAAAGTTTTAAGCCCCCAGGTAATACTGAGAATATAACTCCAGCCCCGCCCCCCACCAAGGGCAACATGCTGTGCTAACCATTGAGACATCTGTCCAACTCCAAGTTTTCAAGCATTTTCAGTGGCTTTCTGTACATGATGGGTTAAGGATTTGAGAAGATTCAACCCTCCATATTGAATGTAGTACGTTCTTGAAATGAGTTTCTTCTTTTTCTTTGTGTCCTTTGAGCGAGACTAACGTGTGACACCCTTAGCTGTTGGTGGCACTTTAATAAAAAAACAGGTCAGCATGTAAGTATCTGAAGTTTGCAGGGGTTCAAATAGGGCAGCCAGTGTGGGAGTCACAGTGCAGCTGTGTATCTCCGTGTATTGCTCTTTTTTTTTTTTTTTTTTTTTTCCATCTTGTGGTTTAGATAACAAAAAGAAAAGACAAAGAAGACAGGGATCTTGAGGGAGGCTGGGTACACACGGAGGTCAGAGGTCAATCTCAAGTGTCAGTAATCCACTTTCCTGCTTGAAGCAGGGTCTCTTGTCACTGACCACTGCATATGCCCACCCATCTGGCCTGTGAGCTTCTGGGGACTCTCCTGTCTCTGCCTCTCACCTTGCCATATGTGTGCTAGGATTATGGATGTTCACTGCTATATTTGGCTTTACATGGGGTCTGGGGATCTGAACTCTAGTTCTTATGTTCATACAGAAAATACTGCAGCCTCTGAGCTGTTTCCCCAGCCCAGGAGTCTAGCTTTTTACTTAATACAGCCACATAGAAGGTTTTTATTCAGGTTGGTGAGATGGCTCAGCCATTAAGAGCACTAGCTGCTCTTCCGAAGGTCATGAGTTCAATCCCCAGCAACCATGTAGTGGCTCACAACTATCTATAGGGGGATCTGATGCCCTCTTCAGGCAGGCACATATATATGGAACAGAATATGCATACATTAGCCAGGATACTCATACATTATGTAGAAAGACCTGTCTCAAAACCAACAGATACAAACAAATACACAAAAAACCACACACACACACACACACACACACACACACACACCCTGGACATTTAGCTTCCTATTTCTTATATTGAAGGGTCACAAATATGCTTTAATTGTTGACAACCAGCTCCAAGAACAACTGTTTGAGTCACATGAATCCCTCTTCAGTTTATCAGTTTTGGAGAGGTCAGTTATGAAAGCTAGCTGCCTTGTGCTCAGTGTAAGTGACTAATTTAAATCGATAAAGACTCCATTAGCAAATGCGAAGTGCCTTGTGATTGTATGGACATCTCATACAAGTGGCATCTTCTTAGGCTTAAAAGGACTCCCCTGCTGTCCGTCATTCAGATGGATTCCTATGTAAGAGAAGGAAGGGGGTGGGGGTGGTGCCTGAGCATAATTGTCCTCAGTACAGAGTACCAAACCTAGGGAAAGTTTAAGATTCTCAGATTCTGGAGTATAGAACATTTCTGAGAACTCCGTGACTTCCTGTGGTTTCACTGTAGACAGAACAAGGAGGGAGGGCAAATGTCATATGAGTTACATGTGCAGCTTTAGGGGCAGCAGCAGCATTTCGAACTAGGTTTCAGCCTCAGCCTCAATCTTGTCAATGGTATTACCAACAAGATGGTAAAACCCTGTCTTACAGGTAATAATAATTTTAAAGGATGTGCTGCCCTTTTTGTAAGTTTGATATTGCTTCGTTTGACTGTTGAGAGTCACAGCTCTCCTCAGCTGAGGATTCTTAGAAATGACCTGACTATGCTAGTCTCTCCATGTTATTACGTTTTATGTTCTTTTTTTCATTGTTTGTTTTGCATGGGCATATAGGTAGGTTCTGGTGGGTGTGTGCATGTATGGTGTGTGTGTGTGTGTGTGTGTGTGTGTGTGTGTGTGTGAGAAGTTAGCGGGAGGGAGAGATTCCCTATGTGTATGAGTACAGAACCAAAAAACCAGCACTGAGTGTTTTGTTCAATTGCTTCTCTAGATCACTGTCTCAATATTTATATTGAGACAGGGTCTCTCACTGGGACCAGAACTTTGCTGTTTCAGCCAGACTGGCTAGCCAGTGAAGCCCGGAGATTCTTATTTCTCTCCTTTCTCAGTACTGGGATTACTGGCTTGTGTAGCCGAGCCCAGCCTTTTACATGGTGCTGAGTTTACATGGAAGGAATGTTCACCCACGGTGAACCATGTCCCTGGACCCTTTTTTGTTTTGTTAGACAGGATCTTTCCCAGGTTGCCCTTGAGCTTGCAACTCTCCTTTGCCTCCTGCTTCTGCTTTCCCAGTGCAAGGATAGTAGGTGTGCATCAGCTGAGATTTATAAGCCTGAACAGCTATAACTGTGGGAAAGAAGAGCAGAAGTAACACTTCAGTCTTCCTTTAAAATGTATTTATTTCGTACGTGCACGTGTGTGTGGGCATGCATGCAATGGCTTATATGTGCAAGTCAGGAAAACTTGTGAGACTCAGTTCTCTTCCTGTGAGTCCTCGATGTCATTTAGGTCACTAGGATGTGTAGCAGGCACCTTTACTCACTGGATCATCTCACTACTACTGGAATCTTACTAAAATTGTATCCTGCAATTGCAGTTAAAACAGTCACCTAGAACTGGTGACACTTCTTGATTTGGGTCTGGAAGAGGACACGGGTAACCGGGTTTGAGACATTGTTTAGGTGTCATAGATGCACTGCTAGAGCTCGCTCTTTAGAAAACCATCACTTAGGATCACAAGGTCAGATCTCAAACCTCACTGGAATGGTGTGGATGACCCATCTTGGGCTTCGCAGGGAAGGGCGAGTGCATGTGGTGGCTCTCTTGCTGTGCTTACTAACCTTGTCTGTACGTGTTTCTCATCCAGCCTGGCCAAACTGAAGCCGGAGAAGAGATGAACAGCATACCAGACTCAAACTGTCTTGAGCAGCACAAGTTGCACAATTGTATTTTAAAGCGTGGTGGCTGGGCTGCGGCTCAGACTAGAGTGCCCGCCTTGTGTGCACAAAGCCGTGGGCTCAATCCCCAGCACCCAATAAACCAGGTGTGGTGACACATGCCTGTAATCCCAGCATTTGGGATGTGGAGGCAAGATGATCAGAAGTTCAAGGTCATCCTCCACTACGTAGTGAGTTCGAGGACAGCCTGGGATCCATGAAACGTGCCTCAAAGAAAGGTTTTTAAAATCCAAACAATAAATTTACTTTTAATGAATTCTTAGTGGCTGTTGATGAGTTTTGTTTATGCCATCAGTTTGGATGACTTAGGGATTTCTATTACAGTTGATTTGGAACTTTCCATATTAATTTCATGCTTTGGGGTTTAAATTGTTTCAGAAGACAGGGATATGTTTTTTTTCTTTCTCAGGTTTTTTGTTTTGTTTTGTTTTGTTTTGTTTTGTTTTGTTTTGTTTTGTGCTTCTTAATTACCCCTTTTTTCTTACTGGATGATCATAGCCATGAGCAGATAACAATTGAATGTTTGAATCACTGCATCCAAGATGAAATGCAGCAGTAAAGGTTCCAGTTTTGTCTGTCTCCCACATACCTTGGCAACAAGGGAGAACCCCAAACTCCCTAAGGGTTAAGGAGAAGGACTGAATTGAGACATATGAAGGACAGTCATCCCCACCCCCACCCGGGATGAAATACATGGTGCAAAGTTCAGAAACCAAATGGTTGGGTTTGAAGTGTCTTCTGGGCAAGTGTCAGTCCCTCAGTGGGTTGCAGGTTCCAGACAGGAAAAGCAGTCAAGAAGAGTTTCTAGGGTGGCAAATTTGGCAGCTTCTCCCAGTGCTTGGAAGTGGACCCACCAGTCCATAGGATTGTAGAGAGCAGGGGGTGGAGAAGGGCATACTCAGTATGGAGTGTGTCTTAGTTAGGGTTTGTATTCCTGCACAAAACACCATGACCAAGAAGCAAGTTGGGGAGGAAAGGGTTTAGTCAGCTTACACTTCCACATTGCTGTTCATCACCAAAGGAAGTCAGGACAGTAACTCACACAGGGCAGGAACCTGGAGGCAGGAGTTGATGCAGAAGTCATGGAGGGATGCTGCTTACTGGTTTGCTTCCCCTGGCTTGGTCAGCTTTCTTCCTTATAGAACTCAAGACTACCAGCCCAGGAATGGCACCACCCACAATGGGCTGGGCCCTCCCCCCTTTAATCGCCAATTGAGAAAATGCCCTACAGATAGATCTCATGGAGGCATTTCCTCCAGGGAGGCTCCTTTCTCTGTGATAACTCCAGCTTGTGACAAGTTGACACACAAAACCAGCCAGTACAGAGCGTTTGTAGGAAGAGCTGCATGGCTCCATGTTCGGTGTCCATGTGGTGGAGCACAACTGTCTGATGCTTAGGGGGAAGCTGGCTGCCCTGTAAAAAGCTGTAACTCTCCAGCTCTCCTTTATTCATGCTCCTGGAAGTCTCAGGTACACTTGCTTCTGTCTTCTGAGATGTTGGAGCTGTGTATCCTGATAAGATATGGGCATGATGATGGAAATCCTTCAGAAAAGACTGGCCTGGAGTCAGTCTGGGCAGGGCAAAAGCCTTGACTCCTTGCTGCTTCTGTGGAAATGTACAGTCTCCGACTAACCCTGGAAGACCCTCACCTGACCTAAAGGAGGCAGCTAGTACAAAGTCTTTTGCCTTTGAAAAGCCAGTAATGCCTGGAGTTTTAGGGCACAGGTCTAATTGCCATGTGTATTAAAGGGGGCAGTTTTACATTGATGAAATTAGATGGTGGCTTGTGTATTCTTTAGAGCTTTTAAAGACTGCAGTTAAAACATGAAAATACAGAACTGGGGTGTGGCTCAGTTGATAGATTGCCCAGCATGTACAAACTCTTGGGTGTGATCCCTAATATTTCATAAACTGGGTATGGTGGTGCATGCTTGTAATTCCAGGATTCAGGTGTTACAGGCAGGAAGAACAGGTCAACTTTGTTTACGTTAGTAGTGAGCTCAAAATTAGCCTGAGATACATGAGACCCTGTCTCAAAAAGATAAAACACAAAACAGAAAATTTACAGAACTGCCTCTATAAACAAAACAGAGTGACACATTAAAATGGAAAGAAAGAATGAGAATAGAAACATTTTTTATTCTTTTTTTTTTTTATTGCTCATTTGTTTTTATTGTCCCTGAGACAGAGAATAACCTTCTTTTATAATTGCCCAAACCTGAGAGGTTTATTCAAACTAAGTTCTGAATCTGTAAATCCCAAGGGCAATGTAGTATGTGCCACTTTTAATTCAAACCAGAGTAGGATTTCCTGTTTTTTAACCCTGGAAACTAAGTGTCAGATTGACCTGTTAGTAATGATGAGTTCAGGCGACTGATCTGTATTTTCCAAGTGTCCTTCTCATTAGAACATTTAAATCAAGTCCTCTAACACCCATGGGGCCAACGGCTCCACAGTTGCCTGCATGTTGAGGTGAGGTGATCTGGAGCTGGCAGCCGCTGTCCTCTGCAGACAGTGTGGGGTGAATATAAAACACCCACATGAGGAAGACAACACCTGCTTTGTCCTCTCTATAAAGCAAACCAGTTTTTAAAAGGAATTTTTTTTTGACAGTTCTGAGCTGCTAAGTCAATTTCGATCCTAGACTCTGTAGAAAATGGAATCTTTTCCCTGCAGTTGACGTGAAAATTGAAGGCTAGTGACTATTCACTTTCTAATAATGCAGGGTAAATAAATGCTATCACACTGCTGAAAGATGTACTGGAGACGGGTTCTGCAGCTTCCCCGTCAGAGTGGCGCTTTTATCTGTGCCATTGGAGGCCCTGTATCTTTTACATTTAATGTGATAGATCAAGTAGACCTTATTCCAAAATGTGTTTTTATCGAGCCACAGATTAATACACAAAGCAATTGTTTCATCTTCTCGAGGGACTTTTAAGGAAATGTCTGGAAGCCCGATGTCCTGCAGGACTGAGTAGCTTATGGCTTTCTTCTGATGTACGTTTAATAATTGCTTATTTAGAAACAGAAGGTTGAGTTTCCCCTCATAGTTGAACAGCTGTGAGACCTGCTCTTGGCCTTCATGCTTGGGTTTTGTGTTGTTCTGGGGTCCTGCGCATGCTTTCAGTGGTCTGGGGACAGGGACGGTTCTGGAGCCACTTGGGCCCTTGTTGACCTGTTTCAGGCCCCGTTGCTAATGTTTCCTTCTCCTTCACCCTCCGTCTTCCCTGGATGATCACTCACACTGTCCTGCAACCTACGACCATCCTCCATCACGGAGAAGAATCCCTCAGCTATACCTCCCCTTCCAACTCCTTCTTCCTTCTCTTCACAGCAAACCCTTTGCTGTCTCCATTTTCACACACGCCCCTACCAGTCTTACGTAGACCAGGCTAGACTCCAAGTCCCTGTGTAGCCAAGAATGACCTTGAATATCTGATCCTCCTGCCCTACCTCCTGAGTGCTGGGATAACAGGTGTGTACCAGGGCACCTCACTTATGTGGTGCTTGGGGTGGAGCCAAATCCTTGTGCATGTCAGGCATCCTCCTAAATGAACCATGTTTTGAACCACTCCCCTTTTCTCTTGCAGCCTTTCGCTAAGTCTCCAACTGACCCTGCTCTGCAAAGCTCTCCAGCAGTCTCCATTCTGATGCTCTCACTCTTCCTAGCCTATGCTGGGCTCATGGGCTTGTTGTATGCTCTGCTTGCTTTCTTTTCCTAATCCTGTGCCATCTAGTCCTCTAGTGCTGGGGTTCTGCAGGACCTGTCCTTTCCCCCTTCTCTTACATTTTTGGTTGTGAGCCTCCCCTGTAAGGACTGAGCCATCTCTCCAGCCCCTTTTTCCTCTTCTCTATTCTGTTTTCTTCCTCATTTTCAGTAGTATAGAGAGCAGGAGTTATCTGGAACCAGAGCCTGCAGGTTCTTGGGGTAAGGAGAGGACTCCCTAGTTTATACCTCTATCTCAGGCATCTCCTTTGAGCTCTGGATAGGCAGTGCCCTCTTTGACAGTTTTTCTTGGGTATGAGCTGGTGCCTGCAAGACTTTGTAGACTCTGTCTGCCCCCAGAGCTGTGTGTCTGCCTCTTCCCTTCCTTGGCATGACTCTCTTCTCTTGATTAGCTTCAAAACTTTGGGACAACTCTTGATAGCCATCCTTAAATGCTTGTAAATATGCAGAAGCCTGTTCTAGCCCCAGTCTATTATCCTGAGGATTCACTGCTTGTGTTGGTTTCACGGTGGCCGCAGAAGACAACTTGTCAATGACCAGAGTCAAAATGGAGGATACAAGGTATCTACGGGCCAACTTTTGGAGTTGACTGGGGAGTTGAAGTAGAAGGCCTGAGTATTTTCAATCTTCTGGCCCATGCCTGCAGTCTGTACTCTTGCTGGTTTGGACAATGCCCATTGCAGCTGGAAGCCAGAAGCTGTAGTGAATCCATCAGTAACCCCCCATGGCTTTCTACATCACCCAGTTCCAACTGGAAACCTTAGTCATGGCCCCCAGAGGAGTATCACCTGACCTGTGATGCTGACCCCCTTTGTTCTTCTACATTCCTGAAGGGCATCTATTGCTGACCTTCTCTTCTTTGACACTACCTAATCACCAGATTCTCTTTTTTCTTTCTATCCCTCTGCGTGAATATTGTTTCTAAGAAGTCACACACACACACACACACACACACACACACACACACACACAAGCACACTACACTCTTTGCTACACTTCCTGCCTCACTTCTTGTTATAATGTCTCTTTTCTCCTTTCCACTGGCTTTTTTTTTTCTTTAGGTTAAAGTGGACAGTGGCAAAGAATGTTAACTTCTTTGCCTGCTGTATCCTTGGCAGACTGATACACAGCATCCAGGAATTATAACAGAAGCTAACTGAGCATAACTCCCTCCTTGACTTCCACCTCTGTGCCTAAGGTTTCTTCAGCTGCTTTTGGGGCAGCTCTACCCAGCTCCCTGGGACTGTTCAGAGTGCCTGACCATAATATCACCTCAGAGCAGCCATCAAACACTGGCCCAGAAGCCAGTGTAAACATACCCCTGGTTCCTGGATCATTAACTGTAAGTGGAGTTTTACACCCGAAGCCATAAAGGGTAGCCTTCTAAGGAAGACATTAGAGTCAGGTGCTGGCAGAAATTACAGTCACTAGCATCAGAATTCCAGTGGACGCTACACTAAGCAGGATTGTATTCCTGAGCTGATCTACATCACCAGACATTCCCTGCCCTCAGGATGATGGCCTTGGGAGCACCTTTCTTTGGCTGGCTTTCCAGAATTCACTTTTTCATGTATCTCTTTCTCTGGCCAATGTTCCTAGCTACTTACTAGAAACTTTCACCCTTCTCCTTATCCACACAGATCAACTTCTTTTAAATCTGGACAGTGGCAGCAAGTGTTGAGCAAACCAGACCTGTTTAGCAGTGGACAGGTAATGGAGACACTTATCTGAAGGATCTATGCATTTGTGGCAATGACAGTGGCCCCTTTGGAAGAGGATCCCATTGTCCACATCTGCCTTGCACATATGTATCCTAGCACTAAGCAGACATCCCACAGGGTATTCTTTCCATGTTATGTAACATGTTACATGTCTATTACATGTTATGATAGATGTGTTCTGTGCTCAGCCTTTCATAGAAGGTATCCTAGCCATGCACATTCCCACATGTTGGACCCCAGGTCTGAGGTTGTATGTTCTGGAGGTGATCGATTTAAGCATGATGTAGTATTCCAGTTGCCACATGAGGGTTCAAAGATTCAAAGCATCAGATTCAGAAAATGGGATAGGATCTTTCCCTCAAAGAAGCCCAGAACTCTCGCTCACAGGGTATGAGCAGCTACTGAGGCAGATGCCAGCATCAGGTCTTTGTTTCCCTGAATGGCAATTCACACATGCAGGCACACATGTGCCTCAACAACAGGGGGTGCTCTGGAGCTGTCACGGTCTCCTGCGGGGCAACCTGGAACGCACATGCTGCTGCTGTGTGAACTCAGCTGGGACCTAACCCACTCCTGCAGCTCAGCATCTTCAGGCACTCCTAAATGAGGTGTGGTTTGACAGGGTGATGACAGCCACACCTCCTTACCCTCGCTTTCCATAATATTTATAATACTTATATTGTAATTAACTGCTCCCCACCCCCAGGCTCTCTATCTCTCCTTATGTAACCATTTTCTGTCTCTGAAAAAGAAATAAGGGGATCCATGGATGTGGCTCCATAGGGCTCACACTGTGTAGATTGAACACACATGCAGGGCCATTACTGGGAGTGGGGGGTGAAGGCAGAAAGGTGGGAAGGTCAAGGTCATCCTACACTACAGGACCCTCACCCCATCTCAGGAAGAGAAAGATGACATCATATTCTGGTTCTTCATGGTAGCAGAGGTGGAATGGGATGAGTAGACTGTGGACACCTGTCCTCCTGGCATCCCTTCTACTCATTGCATTTCTGTTCAGTGACAACGCCGCTCCTGGGCCCTGTTTCAGGCTTGGCGGGGCACATGCAGGCCATGACTTCTTTACGGGAACAGTTTTCCTTGGGCAGTCTGCTGCAGCTGGTGTTCAGCAGCCATTGCGTGCTGAAACTGGTGTACAGCTGCTGAGAACATTGTTTTCCCCAACCCACTTAATCCTCGCCATAATCCTAGAAGGTGCTATTTTTAGCTGCATTTTTATGGGTAGAGAGACTAACAACACTGGGGCTCGATGAAGTGACTTAACTTGCCAAGTCACACTGTGAAGTGGGGGTGGTGCACACTGAAACACGGCATTCTACCTTGGGGCCAAATCCTGGATCCAGGTGCTAAACTGGCCAGCCATTTTTGTCTCTTTTGGGGACCATGCTGCCGGACCTGTGCATGGGCCACAGCTGACGTGAAATCCACCCCCGCAGCTATCGCGTGTGCTGCCGACGCTAATGCTCCTGCTCTAGCTCTGAGATGTAGGAGTTCATGCCCTTTGGTCCTGACTGCTCAGTTTCGTTTCTGCCTGATTTCCGCACTCTTTTCTCTCTACGCCTCCAGGTCCTTTTATTACCCCCAAATTATTATTTTCTTTCCTCCCCCACCCAGCCCTTTCCTGGGATAGAACCCAAAGGTTCCTGCCCGCCAGGCAAGCACTCTGCGGTTTGCCTACACTTCCTCAGCCCATCCTCCAAAACTGATCTTAAGGCTCTTGTCACCGAATCAAACATTGCCACCTGTACATACCTCCTCTCCTGAGTGACTGTCCTTCACGCGACGGCAGAGTCCCCTCCCCAACACTGATGGTAAGCAGAGCCCGCACATTCTCCTCCTACCTGTTCAGGGGATGCCCACAGAGCTCTGGTGCCAGTCACAGTTCTACCAGTCATCTATCCCACCCCTCAAGTGCACCTTCTTGTACCTCAGACCGCTCTCCACCTCTGCTGTTCTTCACCCTGGAAACAAGTACACATACAGTCATCCTCGCCTGCTCAGAACCTGTCTGCACTCCTTCCTCCAGGGATAATTCCACCTTGGCTGTCTCCGTGTCTGCCCACCTGATGCTGACTGTGCAGAAGAGCATGTTGCTCCTCTCAGGCTCTGCCCAGGACAAGATGCTGTGCTCAGCATGTCTCCTGCTGCGGTTCTCTCTGGAATCTTCAAGCCTCACCTCTGGGGTCCAGGGCTGTGGCTCAGTACTGGAACGTTGTTTTTTCCCCACCATGTATGAGGTTTTGGTGCTGTGTCCAGCCACTGTCTGTTTATGCAGTGACTCTTAGTCATTCTCTACCCTTATAACTGATGGGAACCACATCTCAAGGTGAAATTTTAAACCTCAAGGTTTTCACATTTTTTTTTTTTTTAATTCCGAAGGGGAGAAAGTACTTTTAGACTTAGTTCTAGAATAGCCCTTCTTCTGGCAGGCACATTTTCTGCCACTGGATCGCATGCTCCAAAGTGCCTTTTTCCTGTTTTGTAATCACAGATGATGTCATCCTTTCTCAGAGGGTGGATTCTGATATGGTTAATTAATAAGAAAACAATCATGTGTGCGAGTGGACTGAAATCGTCCTCACTTTTTGTTATTGTTTGTTAGTTTAAGGCAGGGCTCCTGTAGCCCAGCTGGCCTGAAGCTCACTGTGTAGCCTAGGACTTTGACCTTTAGAGCCTGTTGCCTCTACCTCTGGGAGTACTGAGATTATACGATAGGCTTGTCCCAACTAACACACCTGGTTCTATTCAGAGCTGACCATCAGCCCCCTGCTAGAAAAGCCCCACACCCACAGAGACACATCCCCACCTGTAGTAGAAGTTCACCTGTGATACTTTCCCTGGGCATCACAGCAGCTCCCGGACGACATTGATTGGAGTGTGGTGGTGGCAAAGTAGAAGTTGTCACGTCTGTAAGCATGCCACCGAGCTGTCTTGGCTGTAATGAAGGAAGGTTGATGACTCTCTGGTCAGGCTTGGTTTGGCACGCCCTCCCCAGGGGGGTGTGGACTTGCAAATGAGCAGCCTTGTGAGCTGCTGCCTGTCAGCACTTCCTGATGAGCTCACAGTTAAAAATTAACTTTTACTACTCCTCTGAAGCTCACCTGCAGTGAAGGAAGTTTGTATGGGCCAACTGGGCACTGTTCGAAAGTGTAGCCCAACCCAGGACTGTCTGTCCCCAAGCTCCTGGTGCTGAATCTCCATGCCTCGTGCAGGAGACAGCCACTGAAGGGAGTGCCTTCTATCCCTCCACACATCTAAGCTCCACTTTCATCCCATCCTGTCAGCTGTACTGTTAAGACACATTTGTACATTAACACAGTTACATGCACCTAAAATCTAACCCTCCGACAAAAAGCCTCCAGGCAGAAAAAAAAAAAAAAAAAACCATTTCGCCCTCATCTGGCGATAATGGATTCTGATGCAGAGCAGACAAATGCGGGTTTTGTTTTTCCCCAAGCCTAGGCCTAGCACCCATGATGGCTTTAATAATTGTGAGGCACAACCAGGTTTCATGCTGTCAGCAGTATTTAGAACAAGGCCACCACTGGTTAATGGCAGGTGCTGGCCTCATGGTGAGTGGATTCCACCCCAGTGGGCTGTGTGAAAGGGTAGTCCAGACTCTGTCCTGGGAACTTAGTGCTGAAGGGTCTAGCCTAGACTAGCAAGTCTGTCTACATTCATAAAATGACTTAGGAACTGAATAGAGTGCTTTGCTTCAGTAGGTTCCCCAGTGTTTTAACCATCTGCTTTAGTAATGAGTATGCTCGGGCTTGCTGAGACCATCATACATGTAATACATACGTGATACCCAAAATAAATCTCTCAAAGCATAAACACATACGTGATACCCAAAATAAATCTCTCAAAGTATCATACACACCCCCCTTTGATGCCCTCTGGTCATGGTAGATATGCAGCCGTAGTGAGAAGTAGAGTGCACGGTTGAATCTGCCCTCAGTATTTGACGCTTACACCAATCCCTCCGCATTACTTTTCTGCCACGCACATGGTCCAGAATCACAAGCCACTTCCTGTTTCTAATCAGAGCTTAGGTCAGCGCTGGCTGCTGCTGTTGTGGCTATTATTCCTAACTCATTTCATTTGTTGTTTGTTGTTTGTTTTTGAGACAGTATCTCATACCGGTTAACCCAGAAACGATAGCAGTAGTTGGATTATAGGGTTCAGGATGTGAAGGGCTCATTTGTAAATAAAGTATTCCCAAAGTACAACTTGCTGGAACAGCAAATTACTGGCAAATCTTGCTGACTGTGGTTTGTGTCTTACCTGAGCAGAGAGGGGAGTTATGGCGTGCTTACTGGGTTTCTTTTTATCATGTGCTTGGTTGGAGCCGATGTCTTCCATATATGGCCTTCCCAGAGGTCTTGGTGGGTGAGAGTCAAAATTGGTACCTGCCTCTAAACTTTCTTCATATTTCCCCCCTGAGAAGGTACTAAGTCAAAAATAATGGGTGTAATCAAAGCACCAGCTTTATTTATTTCCTTCCTCTTTCCTTTCTCCCTTCTTCCCCCTTTCCCTTCTCCCTCCTCCCTTCTTCCTCCTCCCTTCTCCCTCCTCCTTTCTAGCTGTCTCTTTCCTTCTCTTCCACTTTCGAGTTTGCAGTGGTTAGGATCAAACCCCAGGCTTCCTACATGCTAGGCCGGCACTTTATCAACAGACCTACATTCCAGTCAACTTTTAGTTTATGCTTTTGAAACTGTTTTTATAATGTACTACCATCTACCATGACTTCAGCCGTGACCCCAATATCTTTTATTTCCAGAGTCCCTGTCCTTCAGACTCAAAAACAAATAGAATAGAAAATAAAAAGTAGACATCATTTTTGTTGAGGAAACATGTAATTCTTCATTTTTAGATCCAGTTTTAAGATTTTGCTTTTATTTTTATTCACGTGGTGGGGGAGGCACGGTGAGTGAAGAGAGTGTTTCTCATCTTCTGGAGCTGGGGTTGCAGGTAGCTGTGATCGTATGAGAGCTGAACCCAAGTCTTCTGAAAGAGCAATGGGTACTCTTAGCCAGCAAACCATCTCTCCGCTCCCAGGGTCTGCAGTTATGAGTTCTGTAAGAAGTCACACTTCTATAAGTGGCGTTCCACTTAGTTTCCATGTAGCACAAGTAACCAGGAAAAGGGCTTCCTTCCCTGAGAAGCATCTCCATCCTTCAAGCCACATGGGCATTGGACAGCAAATAACTAAGGAGAAAGCACGGCTGATGTAGCTGATGCTGACCTTCAACTCTCCAGGACTGCACCAATACACCTAGTTATGGGCAGAGCTAGGGATCGAACCCAGGGTTCTGTGCATGCTAGGCAAGCACTCTACCAACTGAGCTCTATTCCCAGTCCATATTCTATTTTCAAATTGCAGTAAAGTATGCAGAGCATAATGTTTACTAGCTTGACCATTTTGGGGTACAGTTCAGGGGCATGACATCATGCACCTTTCATCCCCAGAGCTCAGACATCTCACACAACTGCCATTCTGAGTCTATTAAACAAGGGCTCCTGAGTGCTCTCCTCTCCCACCCTCTCTGTGAATCCAACCCCTCTAAGTCCCTCACAGAAAGGGCATTATCCAGCATTAATCACCCCCCCCCCCGTTAATGTCACGTGGTGTGGTGTCCCCAAGATTTTTTAATCTGTATTTACCATGTGTCAGAAGTTCCCTCTTTTCAAGTCTGAGTAGTGTTTCATAGCATGAGCACACTCTCTTGTTAACAGTTCATCTGTCTCTTTATACTCTGCGGCTCTGGCTGCTACTGCTGTAAATGAATGTCTGTCCACACATTTCCATCCTCAGCGTCATCACACCATTACAACTCCACCCATCTCCTTAGCATTCTTAGCAGTAACAAGAGTGAAGGAAGAAGCTATGTCAGCCTCTTCTAAGGCTCTTTTCTGTCTCAGCCATTGATCTCTATGAGATGGAAATCACAGCAGTGATGTACATAGTTAATATTCGTCGAGTGCTTACCACAGTGTTCCTTTCTTGTAGCCCTGACAATAAACCTGTGAGGAAGCCTGCATCTTACCAAAAACGTAGTTGAGGCTCAAAGTGATCAAATCTTTAGTCACATCTCTTCATCATCATAGAGCAAGCTAGGCGGGAGGACTCAGGACGCTGGCACCAGAGCTAATAATGTCTGGTTTCTTTTGCATTTTATGCATGTGCATGTGGTGCACCTCTCTGTATGTGTTTGTGTGCAGGTGTGCACTTTGTTGTTTTTTTTTTCAGTTGTTCTATACTTTCATCTTATTGGATAGAATATCTTTTGGGTTTGAACACACAGATTTAGCTAAAATGTCTGACCAGCAAGCTCCAGGGATTCTACTATCTCCACTTCTCCAGTTCTGGGTTTATAGGTGTACACTGCAGGGATGTACATATATATGCCTTGGGGATCCAAACTTGGGTCTCTGTTTGGAGGAAATACTCGCTGAGCCATCTCTCTAGCCCCAGAATCCATGCTTCTGCAGACTTATATCTGTCTCATGGAATGCTGGAAATGATTGCTGAAATTCCTTACATAGAGAAGGCATAAACATCCTCCCCATGGAGGTTCACCATGGAGTACCAGTGAGCTTATCAGGCTTACCTCTATCTAGAGCATAAATGAAGGTTTATTCACAGGAGTACCAGTTATTCCCCACGCCTCAGAAGGACTGGTCTTCACTCAGCAGGGATGATTGCTTTCCTTTAGCTGGATGGATACCCTCTCCTCCAAGTCTTTCCCTTAGACGCTGAGGGCATGTACAATTAGGGCAGAATTGAATGCACCTGACTGGGAGAGATACTGAATGCTCAGGATTCTCATGACCGTCCCCACCTCCTTTCTATGTGAGTATCTGGGATGATCTTTGGTAATCAGATGTTATTGAATGTCTGAGGATGGTGGCAGTTTAGTTTGGTGACAGTCCTGTGCCACAGAAGTCTAGCCCTCTTTGGATGGAACATATTTCCTTTCCCAATCAGATCCAGACTCTGCTAAAAGGAAGAGGGTAGTGAATATTGGACCAGCAGTTCACAGACCTATTTTGGCACTTGCTGTGGATGCTGCCTCTATAGGCCCCATTTTTAAGGTCAGGTGGCCTCAAGGACTCAAAATTGCATGTGCTATGTTGCTGGGCCGCCATCCACTATCACCCACTCCTTGGTGCTACAAAGACCAAAGGCCATACAGTTTTGGTTTACCTAGACCACTGTCAGAAGCCATCTAGGAAAAGATAAGGCATGCAAGTGAATTTTCTGGAGATATTTCTTGGCCCGCCATTCTCCAGAAAAAATTCTGGAGAAAGCCCACCATTTTGCATGGCCTGCAGTGGGTCAAGTCTCTGAGATGCAGGGTCTTTAGAGACTTCATCCCAGGATTACTACTTGCTGTTGATATGCCTTTTCTGTCACTATTATATTAGTCTAATGATTCATGGGCATCAGCCCATTCTATTGAGAAAATTTCCTGCAGATCAACCTGAAGAGGAGCTTTCATGAATTAATGCTGTCTGGGTGAATTAATTACATTAAAACATTCCTGATTTGATTCAAATAATTTTAGGAAGAAAATTTAAGGACATGGTTTTCATTGTTTTGCTAGAAAGATATAATAAAGTTAGAATGAAGAATAGAAAGGCTGTATAATAAGGAATACAATGAGCTTTCATAAATTACACCAAGAAGAAATATAGGCTTGGGACAAATTTGTGATAAATGAAAGCATTCATTCTAGGTCAGGTCCAAGGATGAGGCCATAGGTGTGTATACCTTGATAAAGCAAGGTCATGTGAAACTGTTGCTTTGAACTTATAGAATGAAACTTATTTTTGAGCTTATAGAATGAAACACTGCTTTGAACTTTCTATGGACCTCTTTCTGCATTTCTCCTTTTGCATAACATTTTATCTCTGAGGTAATTTTATAACGAACTTTTGTCCAAGAAGGTATAAGAAGGACAGAGAGAAGGAATAAAGTGTGGTATCTGGGGCTCAGCCTCATTCATCAAATATATTATGTATCCGTCTGTCTATATGTATGTATATACATATGTATATAGGTATGTGTATATAAGTATACATGTACAATTGTGGAGTTGATGAGACAGGTGGTCAGGCCTGACTACGGTATGAATGTGTGTGTGTGTGTGTGTGTGTGTGTGTGTGTGTGTGTGGTGTTCATGTTATCTGTATAAATGATGTCCTTTCTTTCCTTTTCTTTTCTCTCTGGTTCATAGAGAGGTAGTGAGCTCCAAGCCTATTGCCTGATCAGTGAGGGGCTCTTGAGTCAGAGAGAAAAGAGTTGAGCCTTTTTAAAAAAAAAAAAAATCCCTTGTTGCTACCAGCTGGAGTTTGTTACCAGAAGCCAGAGGCTTTTGGTCTTAGAATAGCAAAGAGTTAAAAAAAGAAAAAGGGAAAATGTATCCAAAGTAAGCTACTTTAGCTCCAGCAATTGCTATTATTGCCCCTGTAATCACCAACCCCACTCTTCACTGCCTGCCTCAGTATCTGGATGCTGTGGCTGGCCTGCGGCAGTCACAAATGGTAGATAGCCTTATGTCCACCACTTAAGAGATGCTGTGGTCCTCCAGGAAGAGAGGAGTTCCTGCATAGGGAAGCAGATGTGACTAGTCTATGAGAAACAATGTGCATTTGTAAGAGTGATTATTTCTATTAGCAGTGTGCTACATCCTTTCAACTGCTTTTAATATTTGCTATACCCTCCCCCCTTTTGAGAGGGGATATCATGTAGCTTAGTCTGGCCATAAACTTGCTTTGTAGCCAGGGATAACCTCAAACGTATGTTGTTCCTCTCTCTACCTTCCAAGTGCTGAGGTTGCAGATGTGAGCTGCCACACGCAGTTTAAACAGTGTTGGTAATGAACACAGGGTTTCCTGCATGGTACGCAAGCCCTCTGCCCACTAAACCACCTCCTCTGTTATAGTTGCCACTATTGAATAGTGTGTATATCACAGAAGTAACCTATGATTCTCCTAAGCTCTTAATCACAGTGTTCCAGTGTTTTCTGTGCTAACTCCGGAGTCTCCCTGAAGCGGTACCACATTCTTGTCCTAGCAGGTTGGGTCATGCTGAGTGTTGCCATGCTCCAGCATACTAGATTTCATCTTCCAGGATGGGTGGCCATCAGCACTCAAAGCAGCCTATCTTTCCAGGAAGTGGTCTCTTGTTTCAGTCTTAGAAGCAGTCCAGAAACAGAGAGGCCTTTTTGGGGGGCAGGGAGTGAAGATTGAAGATTTACCGAAGTCCTTTGAATCTTGCTCTCTTATAGTTTGTAAATGACGGTACAGTCTTGGCCCCGTTTATCTTACACAGCAAGGGGTTTTCAGACTCTGCCATTGCCCTGTTCATGGTGTGTGTCACTGTCTGGTGTTTGGTTGTTGATGGAAGAGAAGTCAACTAAAATCTAGTAATTAATGCTGAACAGACCACCAAACTCCCTAGGATGCAGAAGAGACTCCAAAGTGCTAAGATCATTTAGCTGTCCTACTTTTCCAGAGAGAACTTGCAATTGCTACACCACTATTCAGATGTTTGCCACCTACTTTTGTGTTATGTGAGATGATTTCCAAAGCCATCTCTAGCAGCAGATTCCAGAGATACTGTGTGTTGAGGAATCACAGGCTGTGCATTTTAGTGGTTGCCCAAGGATCATAATTTTATTAACATAAGTATTTTGCAGTATAGTAAGTTTAAAACTGACATACTTTATTTTTTGAGACTGGGAAGATAGCCTATCTGAATGAAGCACAAGGGGTCTAAGCCTGACCCCCTTTGTTTGTTTCTTGAGACAGGGTTTCTCTGTATAGTCTTGGCTGTCATGGAATCCATTCTGTAAACTAGGCTGAACTCTCAGAGAACTGCTGGCCTTGGACTCCTGAGTGCTGGGGTTAAAGGTGTATGCCACCACTGCCCAGTTAGGGTATTTTGTTTGTTTTGCTATTTTGAAAAGCACCATGGTTACTCACTTTGGAGCTTGTAATTTCAGTACTGCAGAGGCAGGGACTCACAGAGCCAGGACTGACTGGCCAACCAACTTAGCTTAGTCAAGTTCCAAGCTAGTGAGAGACCCTATCTAAAAAATTCAAAATCAAGATGGATATTACCAGACCTCTAGGTTGATCTCTGGACTCTATACACACACACACACACACACACACACACACACACACACACGAGTGTTTTAATATCCTTCTGGCTTGTTTGTTCCTGAATTGTCCCCTATGTAGACCTTCTGGACATTTTCACTACAGAAGCTATGTGGGTAGAGCTCTCAGTAAACTCAGGCTTATTCACACCTTGTGTTTATCATACACTCATTAAGTCCCAGCTGTCTCTAGCTTCAGACAGGGACATCCAAGTGATAGCTCCATTCAGAGGCAGCTGTAATGGTGTTCCGGCCTCTTGAGAACATAGACAGTCCACTGGTCACAGTCTCTGGTCACAGAGCACCCCTCTTGCTTATGATTGCTAGTGATGTACCCTGGCATCTGAGAGCACACACAGGATTAAGGTTCGAGGCATTCATTCACTGTTCAGATACACAAATTCTCTGTTTAAGCACTTATTGAACTATGAGTTAGACATTCTAAGTATAGGCAGAGGATGTGGGTTGGAGAAGGGATATTAAATACCTTTTCTTGTTCTGACCCCTGGTAACTCTGACCCTAAAGCCTGCCAGGTCTGGGGGCCTCACTAGCAGCTGGATTCTTAACCAGCTGAATCGTGACACCCTGTGCTGTGCATCCTGAGAGATGAAGCCACAGCATGGAACTTGGCTGGAAAAAATCCACTGTTGGTATTTGGTATTGCCCTTCAGTTTCTCTTTATGCTAAATATCTAGTATCCTAGAGCTACAAGGATAGCTTATACAGAAATGCAAAGTGTGAGTGGGATCTTCTATTCCTTGAGAGGAGGGTGTGTTGGGGAGACAGTGGGTGTTCTGAGTCTGCTGACCTCTCTGGGTTCTCAGAATAAAGTATAACCTCTCACCTTTGGTACCCTGTTCTCTGAGCAGTCTATCAGCCTTCAAAGCCTCAGCCCTTTCAAGTCTAGTCTGACTATGCAAATCAATCTAAAGATAAAACTGTGATCACCTGCACCACACCTCCTAATTTACTGTGTAGGGAGCATCCTGGAAGAAGTGTGAATCAACAGAAAAAAAGTGCTGACTGATGTGGAACTTTACTGATAATGAGATCTTTTGGGAAGTTTCTGTTTTCTAAGTTCCCAAAGATAAACCCAGAAGTCCAAGATATTTTTTTATTAAACTTCAACAACCCCTATTATGTTTCTTTGTGGTATTTGTAAACATGCAAGGTAGAAAAGTGTTGGTTGAGGGAATCTCAGCAGCTGTTACCTGACAGGTCCCTGCGTGTCAGTAGAAAAGGCATTCAGTCTGCCTCAAAATGTGAATTTAGTTGAAAGTATTTCATCTCAACAGCAAATGTCTCCATATTGGGAGCTTTTGAGACTTTCAGTGTTTTCAACCATGGCAGCTATTCATTTGAGTATTCCTAGGGAAATTCTGCTCCAATAGAATGAGGTACATTCTTCAGTGTGTGTGTGTGTGTGTGTGTGTGTGTGTGTGTACATGCATTATGAGCACTAGTCCTTGGGGAGGAGAGAAGAGGATTAGATTCAGCTCTATCCTTTATCCCTTGTGTCCAAAATGTGTGGTGTCTTCAACAATAGTTTTATCTTGAGATTCAGGAGGCAATCAAGAGGAATATCAACAGGTGCTATGACGGGGGAAATAGAAAAATAAGGGAGGGCAACTTTTGCTGGGACGAGAGATATGAGAAGAAATAATTGATACTAAAAATCCATAGGGCAACTATTTTATAATCCTGCTTAAAAGTGCATACAAGACATATGTGTGTGTGTGTTCACGTATAGCTTAGATGGAGTTAATGCCATGTGGGTTAATAATACTACCACAAAGAGCCATAAACTAACAAAACCCCCCAGTTCCAGGCATGCAAAGCCTTTCTTTGAATTGTTGGTCAAGGGAGCCCAAGAGACTCCCCAAACAATGTTATATTTCTCTTGGGGGTGGGGGCGGGGCTGCTTTGGGGCAGTAGCCTGGGCTGTACAGTCTAAGGCTGAAGGGTAACCATGGAAACCAGATGCAGGGTGTGATTATTTGCCTCTGACCTGGCAAAGTGTTGGGTTTGACAAAAGAAGCTTAATAGAAACACTCAAATTGACCCTTCTCATCACTCGGCTGCCTCGAACTCAATCAGGGCCTCATTATTATCAGCATGATGGGAGCAAAGGCAGCCGCGATCATGGTTTTTCATAATCACTCCTTGAGCCAAATGTAATTTGCAATTTGTGGCATTGTATTATGAAACAATAATGCATTAAAGCGAACAGACCAAGAATTAGGAGCATGGCAGTGCCGAAGGAACCCAGAGAAGGAGCCGGGAGAGAGAGGCAACCTCAGAATCACACCAAGTGGACGTGACCGGTGTTGTTGCAAAAGGAATCATTTAGCAAAATCAGAATCCTGCTTTGTTTTCCTGTGTTTAAGTATATGGGAAAGTGTGTGTATGTGTACGAACGTGCGCATTATCATAAAGTTTGGTGTTCGTAGAGGAGAAACAAAGTGTAATCTGCATATCATTTGCATTTAGATGGTAGGGGTTATGGGGTTAGCGTGGCTTAATTACTGGTATGGGATGATATAAAAAAAAATAAGGTGTAACAAGCCTTATAAACACCTGGTGTGGAGCAGCAATTACTACTTGACCTCTTTTTACAAGGAGTCCTAGAGACCATGTCTTGTGTTTTGTGAGCTGATGGCTGGGCTCCAGCCTTGTTACCAACTTGAACCTCATCAGATCCTGTGTAAGTTCACCTATGATGTTTGCGTTATTGATGCATTTGCCTCATGTCTGGAAGCTTCACCTTTTGTGCCTCATCTCCATTTATACCTTTATGACTTTACCCCCTCTTTTATGTAGCTAATGTATGTGCATTTGTGAGAGTGTGCATATGTGTGTGTGTGTGTGTGTGTGTGTGTGTGTTTCCTCAAGATATTTTAATCACAGGTCAGAATTGATCCTGTGCTGACTTCCTAACTCTTTACCTCTGTTATGTTCAGATTTTCTAAAGTAGCTTTACTATTTCCTTGTTCCACATCCATCTACGGTTTCTGAAGCATCAGGCACGTGTACAGGGATGTATTCCAGTACAGAGGCTGTGGCAGGATGGTATGCACTAACAGGAACATTCAATAGGACTCTGGAAAACAACTTGCATCTAGGGCATATTGCACATCGAAGGCTATGACAGCTTGGTTACATAGAAGCTGTTTTTTTTTTTTGTTTTTTTTTTTTTCCTTTTAAAGAAAGTCACTTATTTTTCTCTGCATGCCAAGCAGCACACATTTAGTTTATTAGACCAATCAGACCGGTGCTGATGAGAACTGTACACAATCAAAAATAATGGCTCCAGAGTTTGTGAATTTGCCTGGAAAGAGCACCCCTGCGACACTCCATCACTGGGGAGCCACACCCATCTCACAAAGGCTCTGTCAAGTTGTCTCTCCTGCCTTTTCTCTCAGCCTTGCTCTTCATCGCTGTTGATTGCTGGTGCCTTTCCACCTTCCAACGGGAGCTTTCTGCTTTCCATAATCAGCCCCCTCTTCCCCAATTTCCCCCCTCCATTTCCACAATCCACCGCTGAGCAAATCAGCCGCTTTCATAGTAGTGCGATTTCTCAAAATGTCACAAAACCGAACAATCACGACAAGAAGGACAGATTACAAAAGACCCCCACCCCCGCCGCCCTTTCTCTCTCATAAAGCAGACTGAGGTACAGGGAGTATAGGTGAAGACTGTGAACACTGTGTCCCCAATGAATTTGTGTTCCTCAGTCCTTGAAGTTATTCCCTCTAACCCTGGGGCTGAACTCTGACAAGCCTTTGTCAGTATTTATGTATGCCAGACTGAACTCTTAACATTTGGCTCGCCATTGAAAATAGAAATGGTGGCAATACCCTTTGAGTGGCTGCATGCAATTTTTATAATCCTCTTTAGTGTGTAGGGCCAGTTCTTGACCTGGCCTTCAGACTCCTAGTCTTCATAGACAAGTCCTATTAGGGACCCCTGTCCCAAGGTCACAATGCCTACCAACAGTACAGGATTCTGGCATGTGAAGTGTGTATAATACTAGTGAATTTAAGTGTTTTATGCATGTTAGTGTGTGCATGTATGTGTAAACAGATGTCTACCATGGTCACTTTCTGGTTTATGAGACAACGTCTCTCATTGGGATTAAGGCTTACCAATATTGCTAGAATGGCTGGCTATCAATCCATGGAACTGGCACCATCTCTGTGTCCTCAGCACTGGGATTAGAGCTGCAGACCAGGATGTGGGTGTGCTGAGACTTGAACTCAGGCCGTCATGCTTGCACAGGATGCCATTTACCTGTGAAGCTATTTTCCCAACCTTCTCTCGTGCACTTAAACAAGGGAGAAATCTGTTGTCTGCTCTGTATGTACCAGCCTGGAGGCTGTCTTAGGTTCCTCAGGCATCAGGGGCTGGGGCTGGAGTGAGAGCGCATTGGGTGATACTATTCTCCTGCTGGCAATAGATTCCCCTGGGATCCCTGGTCGGGGTTGATGTGGGAACCATTCAGATAAATACAACATAAGAACTCAGTGAATTCCAGTTAGCTATAATTATATAATCAAATGAGCATCATCAGGAGCTAATTGTGTGTCTACTTAGGAAGTGCACATAGTGGGCTGTGAACAGAAGCTAGAATTTTATTTTATCTTGGGAGTGTTTAGGTTCAGAATCACGGAGATACCTCTTGGTTTTTCGAGACAGGGTTTCTCTGTGTGGCCCTGGCTGTCCTGGAACTCACTCTGTAGACCAGGTTGGCCTTGAACTCAGAAATCCCGCCTGCCTCTGCCTCCCAAGTGCTGGGATTAAAGGCATGCACCACCACCGCCCAGCTATGGAGATATCTTAAACTAGCCATGAGGTCATCTATCTCTAGCCCCAGCCTGCAGTGGGACTTTGAGCAGTTCCCAGAGGCTCCTGAGCCTCAGTTTACTATTCTGTCAAGTGAGGTCTGGACTGGGAGGTGAATCTTTCAATTTCTGGAAACCTATGAACATCTGTCTGCAGTGAATAAGAAGGCAAAAGACAACCTACAAAGAAGTATGGCTAGAGTTTTGTTTGGTTTTGTGGGTTTTTTTTTTTTCATGTAATATCTAGAGTGGTTGGGATTTTAAACAAAAGTAAGTTTACAGTTGTGTTCAAGTCTACAAGGGGCGTGTCAGTCACTTTTCTCGTTACCATGTTAAAACCCCTGGCACAGGCAGTTTATGGAAGGAAGGCTTTATTGTGGTTCACAGTCTATGGTGGCAGGACTGGGAGGCAGCCTGCCATATCACATTCCCAAGCATTTCACATGAAATCCCCAGCTAAGTAGTAAATTCAAGGAAGCCGATGCATCTAGAACATAGAAACACACATGAGCAGCACCAGAATCAACTGGAAATGGTTTGCTAGAGCAACTGAGGGCCTCAGCCATTCTAGAGCACTCATAATGGAAGCTGTTACTTTGTTTTGACCAGGTAAACCTGTGGTCTGTATCCCATGGGGATAGGCTGGGGCTCCATTTTGATGTATGCAGTTTTCTCCTGGCTTACTGGGCAGCTGATATAACTGAAGGGTCTTTGGGGCAATTGACAGCATTGTCACTGTCAGCAATGGCCAAAGACAGAGCACATTGCTGGCTTGAAGCCATCGAGGACAAAGGAAGGCTCTAGAAAGGAGAAATGGATTCTCAGACAGAGGAAATGATAAAATGACTCATACTAGGCCAAAGGTCTGGAAATAGTGAGGATACAAGACCAAGACTTTCTAATGCGGCCAGGTCCTGGGTGCTGAAGCCAAATAAGTAATAGACACAGTTAAGACCTCTTTCACCACTGTACAGTATCATCTATTCTAACCTACATATTTCTGGAGGTAAATAGTCAGACATATATCATGGGAAACCGTCCTCCTGAGTCACAGGGCCCTAGTAATTAGCAGTGAGAAATACCACACTTCAGTGGTATTTCACTCAGCTTATTTGAAGAAAATATAATTTTAAACCTCATTCTTCAAAGACTAGGAAATAATTGGGTCTAGAGATCCTGTTTTTATATATGGCAGCAGGTTTTTTTTTATAAGTTTCTTTAAATTGTATTATGTTTTAAAACACTGTTTGGGGGTGGGGAAGCCCATTCATCACAACCAATGGGTGTTTTTATTTTATCTAGAACAGAACACTGTGTTATCATTCAGCATGCTCTTTCTAAAGACTTCTAAATTTAGTAGCAGTAGAACTATCACAGTTTAAATGGCAAGTTATTTCAGCAGTATTTATACTGCTATACTAAAAAAAAAACGAGAGAGATCAGTTAATAGCAAGGGGGACTTAGCAGGTGTTAACTGTTAGTGGTGGTTCTTTCTGTATAGAGATGGCAGTTAGTACATCCATTTGGGGTCTTTTAACTTTATAATGCTTAACTCTCAGGCTCTGCCTCTGTGTGTGTGTGTGTGCAAATGTGCTTTTATATAGACATATCTGTGTGTTTTACATATATTAGTTTTAAAGTCCCAGTACATGTTTTATCCCGTCTGAACCTCTGAAAAGTGGGCAGATTCTAGATTTAATTGATTTCGAAGACTTTTTGTTCTCCTTTCCTTCCTCCCCTTTCCAGTTGTATCTACTATCTAGTTTCTAAATAAGACCAAATGTCCCAGACAGATTTGCTTTATAGAAATCACTTATCACTAATTTTGCTTATATTAGAATATATAATTTTAAATGAACAGTGGTGACAGTATGTAAGGTTTTTCTGGCATAATATTGTGATGGTGATCTTCCTAGTTTATAAATCCTTTGGCAAACACAGTGTATCTTAATTACTGTCTGAAGTCCATACTGGATACTTCATGTTCAGCCAAGTGTTTAAAATGAGATTTATCCTAATAAGAAATGGCCTATGCCACTAACCAACCCATGACTTGAAACCCTTTTATCTGTCAACTGTGCAAATATGCCTTTGCTCTTTTCTTTCTGATGTGAGTTTGACTATAAACTGTGTTCCTAGTTCCTCTTGAAGCCGGCAGCATTACAGAGGAATCATAGGTCCTGTCTGTCATCACCTGAGAAACTGCCCTGATCTATGTAAAACCAGGACCTTGGCTTTGATACAGAAGAGAATTTCAAAACAAGCTGGCATGAAACAGTGTTGCAATATATTAACAAGAAGGAAGGTACTCAGAGAAAGAATGTGGTACACCTAAGAGCAAGCATATAGACGTCTCAAGAGTCATAGTTCATTAAAAGATACTTTAAACAATGGTTTTAAGCATCATGGGTCACAGGGACTAAGAGAAAGAGTGTTGCTCAGAGAAAGAATAAGACATACCCAAGTATGGGTAGTAGGGGGTTCTCCAGGGACAGTCCCCCTTCAAGTGTCCCAATGGTCACTGTATACAGGATTGTGGGAGACTGTGGGAATTTTGCTGCTCAGGACATTTCTTAGTTAGAGGAGATGTCCTGCTCTAACTCTGCTTCTTCTTTTATAACTGAGATTGTAGGATGGCCCCAGAGGTGACAGAGCTGCAACTGCAACTTGTTAAAGGTTGTGAGGGGGAGTGGGGATAAGTCCTGTCACTGTAACGGGCTTTTGGATGAGAATCCTGAAAAGATGTAGCTGTAAAGAGATTCCAGAAATGTTATTTATGCTCAATTCTCAATTCTCCACTGGCTAGAGGCTTCAGCCGCGCTGGGATGAGGGGTTTTCTTCCCCACGTCCGTGATTTTTCCTCTTTTTGTCCTGCTTCACCACTTCAGATCGAAGGACTCAGTCACACACACTCTTCTTTTATTAATGAGCATTTCTTGTGCAACTATGTCCCTTCTCTGGGACAGCTGGCGACTTGACAATCCTCATGCATGAATCTGATTGGAGACCATAGAAGGCAAACACCGCAGGGCATGTGGGCTTATTATAGAGGAAAATAGCAGCAGGGAAAGGAGTCCATATGAACCTGGACCGTCTGTGATGTGTTGGATGCCAGCGTAGACTAGCGAGGCATTTTCTTAAAGAGCCCTGAGGTTGGCACCCTTTCTCAGCAGTGCACAGACCAAGGCCAGATCGCATGTACACTCCTCGCATTTGGTTTTGATCAGGTGTGGATTTCTAAGTGTAAGGCATCTTCCTGTCCTGCCACTGTTCACTGGACTGAGGAGAATGTGTTCGGTAAAGATTCCCCAAAAGCTTTCAGTTTAATCAGCTCCAGTCTAAGAGCTTTAAACCTTGCAAACGTTTGTCAGTTTTTAAACATGATGAATGTCTCCAATAAGCCTACTTGGTGGAAATAAAGAAGAGTCATTGCTCACAGTGAGGTTGTTAACTAGATGATTTTGGATTTTCAGTCTTTAGTCCGTTTTTCTTTCTTTTTTCTTTTCTTTTTCTTTTCTTTCCTGGTAACTGAAGTGTTCAGCTTGGCATTCTCCACTTTTATTATTTGCTTGTTTCATGGGATCAACTGCAATCCTGTCTTCTCTTGCTTTGAGACAGAATCTCTTATTGTTCTGGCTGACCTTGAACTCTATCTGTAGATAAGTATGATCTTGAACTTCTGATCCTCTTGTCTGTCTGGGTGGAGGGTACTGGGGATAAATCCCACGGTTTCAAGCATGCTGGGTTAAGCACTGTACCAATTTGATCACTCCTCAGCCCCTCAGAAAAACAAACTGGTTCACCTTGCTCATTTTATTTTATTTTATTTTCCAAACAACAATGTAGAATACTGAAGGAAGGGCAAGTGGCCTTCCAAAAGATTTTGCCTGGAATATTCTAATTAAAGTTTAATAGGGTTTTCTAATTAAAGCTGAGACACTCAGGAGACATCTGGTTAGAATTGTGAGGAAGCCAGTCTCTCTCTCTCTCTCTCTCTCTCTCTCTCTCTCTCTCTCTCTCTCTCTCTCTCCCTTTTCCCTCCTCCCCCTCTCTCCCTTCCCCCTTCCCCTCCTCTCTCCCTTCCCCCTTCCCCTCCTCTCTCCCTTCCCTCCTCTCCCCTCCCCTCCCCTGTTCTCTCTCTCCCCTCCCCAACTACCCTAACCTTTCCCTCCCCTCCCCTCCCCCTCTGTGTTCGAGGAGAACAACTCACTGTGTATATATTGACAAGGTAAAATTTTTCATTACCAACAGGTTTGGCAAACATCGGAAAGATGACAAGATGGAAAAAATGGGTCGAATTAAAATCCAGGATTCTTTCACCTCAGAAGAAGACAGAGTGCGGATGAAGGAGGAACAGGAGAGGTAGGTCCTTCTCAAAGGAAGCAGCCCTGCTCCCTGCAGAGATGCCATCCTCACCCATGGCTGCTTGTCTACTGCTTTTATCATAAATGGAAATAGTTTGCACTCAGCTGTAATATTGGCATGATGACTGTGGAACGAATGTAATACAAAGATGTTTAAAAAGAAAGAGCAGAGATTTTTTTTATTCATTTGTACTTAAGTGAATTTTAATGGTTTCAGTTAAGACTTCTTACATAGTGGTGGGGGAGGAGGGTACATTAATACTGAAATTATCTATTCATTCATTCATCGAGTTTGTGTGTACACTCATGCACATGTATGCATGTGAGTATATGTGTGCACATATGTCTGTGTGTTCATACACACACACACACACACACACACACACACACACACACGTACATGCACAGTAAGTGCATTTATATCTGTCCATGGGGATGTGCATCCACGTGGACACCCGGTGTCTTCCTCTGTTGCTCTTCATTGTTCTTTATGTTTTGTTTTTGTCTTTTTGAGAAAGGATCTCTCACTGCATCTAGAGCTGACCAGCAAGCCCCAGGGAACTCCTGTCTCCACACCTCCAGTATTGTGACTGCAGGCATATACTTCTATTCTACCTTTCACTTCCTAAACTGAGTGTCTAAGCCAGATGCATTCTAATGCTTATAGATAATTTGCTTTGCAAAATTTAAAGTTAGAGTGGGTTTCTGTGGTTCTGATTTCTGCCTCTCCTGGTGGGTTGCCCAGGTGCTTCCAATACACCATCTCTGAGAAGGCATGGCAAAGTCCAGAATGGGTGGGGTCTGCAATCTGCCCTTTCCCTCTGGGGCATCAGCTGTCCCTGAAAGCCAGACTGAGGAGGGTGAAACAGAGTGTGAGAAAAATAGAATCCACAGGGCTCCAGTCTAGCTGGGCATTCTGGGAGTGTTACAGCTCTTAGAAAAGAAAGACGTTCAGGTGGCCAGTACAAGGCAGGTGGCCGGAATCCTGACTGAGGCAGCAGCATTGTAGGAAACCAGGGCTTCGATGTGAGCCTGGCCAGGTAGGTGGGTCCAAGGTCCAATAATGATTGCTTCAGGGAGAGAGCCTTCCCCCAAACACTCAGATGACCCTTGGTGAAATAACTTGTGTACTTTATCCCATGTGGACAGGGGAGAATCTTTGGGGAGCAGGGTAGGATTTGGAAGAGGGCATTAAATACATTTTGTTTACTGAAGTTAATATGCTGATAATACTCTATTTGCATGGGTGTGCTATATGCATGATCACCTAGCTGGGGGTCATGGTTACATGTCCCAAAGCAGGCGTGGAGACAGGGAGGGAGTTAGCTGTCCTCCTACCATCTCAAACTCTGAGATTTTTAGGGTTTGAACATGCTCCACCTTACCAATCCCATGCCCATTCCTCTGGTTACACAGTCTACACGCCGTACAGGTTTCATTTTATCCATACCTTGTATAGTACCTTTGAGCACAGGCGTGTATTTACAATTCTAGAGATCTTGTACTAAGGAATGAGTAAGAAAAGTAAAAAGAGTATCCCTCTGCAGTCTGAAGATGATTCTGGTTTTATTTGTGCAATTCTGGGGATTGACCTGGAAGTCTCACATGTGTCACAAAAGCTGCCTCCCTCAAAGCTGTGCCCCAGCCTAATGGCTTCCCTTATACAAATTGACTTTGGTTTTCATTCACCTTTATCTGGAAAATTTTGCATTTTGAAGCAGTTATTCTATCCTCTGGCTTTCTAGGCTGTAAAATATAGACACGGTGGGTGATGGGGATAATAAAACTGAGTTTGAATATATGATAGAAGTTTGCATTTCTAATAATATCTATTTTTATTTACCTTTTACCTATTTACTTAATTATCTCAGTTAATTCTACAAGTGGAGCCCAGCGGCTCATATATGTAGACACAGAACTATACTCTCAGCCCCAGATTTTCCTTTGACCTCTTTATACTGTTTTGGGACTTTTTCCAATTTTCACACATCTGTCTTAGCAGGGCTTCTGTTTTTGTTTTGTTTTTATATTAGTTGTGTTAATTGTACAGATAGGAGGCATCCTTGGGTTGTTATAATGTGTGTACCTGTGATGTGCTCTGGTTAACCCAACCATCTCTCGGAAACTCCTTCCTCTGTCCATTTCCTCTTCTCTAACGGTCTCGATCACTTCCACACTAAGAGATTCTTTCTCCTAAGCACAGAACATTGCAGGTTAGAGAGTGGACTTAGCCACTTAGAGAGGGATAGAAAAAATGTTCTGCTTCTGTGCATGAAAACTGGCCAACGCTGCAAAATCTTTATATTCTAGACATGGTTGCTTCCCACTTAGGTTGCTTCTGTACTTCCCTGCAGAACTTATCAGTGTTTCCGAAGATACTTTCATAACACATAATTGAATGTATCAGCTAAACAACGAGCTCCACATCACAGCTTCATTTATATTAATAGTCTGCCCAAAACACATTTCTTTTTTTCCTTTTTTTTTCTTTTTCTTTTTCTTTTTATAAGTTTGGGTTTTCATCTGTCTCTGTCCCTTTAATGATTCAGCACCCTGGGAACTCAGTTGGCTATAATAAATTTACCATGTATGTGGGCTTAGAACAAAAATAACTTTTGGGTTGAAGGAAAAAGTGACTGGCTTATTAAAAAACAATCAATTGTACTCAGAATTTGAGCAATCCATGGCTCTTTGTACTTTAATACTTTTTAAAAGTATGTTTTATATGAATCTTGGATTGTATAATAAAATGAGTAGTAAGCTATGGTTATGGCTGTACACTGGGTATTGGTACTTTATGATGGAGCTAAGTCACACTGTGTCTTTGGTGCTATGATGGAGCTAAGTCACACTGTGTTCTTGGTGAGTATTTGATACTTATGGTGGAGCTAAGTCACACTGTGTCCTTGGTGCTATGATAGAGCTAAGATACACTGTGTCCTTGGTCCTTTGATGGAGCTAAGTCACACTGTATCCTTGGTGCTTTGATGGATCCAAGTCACACTGTGTCCTTGGTGCTATGATGGAGCTAAATCACACTATGTCTCTGATGCTTTGATGGAATTAAGTCACACTGTATCATTGGTGCTTTGATAAAGCTAAGTCACACTGTGTCCTTAATGCTTTGATGGAACTAAGTCCCACTTCATGCTTGGTACGTGTGGTGGGATGCTAAGTCCTACTGTATGCTTGGTGCTTGTGATGGGGTGCTAAGTCTTTTGTTCATTTTCCCTTCTGTGCTGTTTTTGACATTGATGACAACTCTGCTTTGAAAAGGGATACTATAACTTCTTTGGGAAAATGTGATTGGAAGAACAGTTAAAAACTAATATCTCAGAGCATCCTCACATAGCCTTGCCCACTGTCTCTGTGGGCTAGGAGCGAAGCACTTCTTCCATTATTTTATTTTACACTGGTGCTATTTGAGTTCCAGAATTTTTGGTTGATTCTGCATAAAATATAAAATCTGAGATTTTCCTTGTAGATGAGTCTTGACGTGTCCCCCAAACCAAAATATTTTCTTGGCTGCATACATTCATGAAGCCCATTCACTCCAGAAGTAAATTCTGGGATGTTTAAATGTTATCCCTAAAAGGCTGGTCTGTTCTGATGGTGGACGTGAACTCTGTTCTTCTGAGCCTGGGCCTTTGCTTAGTGGGGCTTCATTCCTGCACACATCTTGTCCTGCTACCCACACAGCAACCAAAACACTGTCCTGTAGCTTGAGTTTAATTTTTCCATCAGTGTAGGCTTTATTTGATGGATTTCAGCAAAACTGATGTTATTAGAGAGAGAAGAATGCAAAGTGAGACTTCTGGAACAGTCTGTTGGAGCAAACGAGACAAGAGATGCATTTGATCCTAAGATCTTCTATGACAGCTTCAAGAAAGCCAGCAATTGCATAATATGAAGCAGCCGAAATGTTTTCAAGTCATTTTCTGCTGCACTAACCTTAATATATTCTACTTCTGTAAATATTAACCACACATTTATGTGCATGCTCGTGTGTGTGGTGCTATGGATAAACCTTGGGGCTTTTTGCATGCCAATCAAACTCTGCCACTGAACTATAATCCCACCACTAAAATAAATAAATACATACATACATACATACATACATACATACATACACAAGTAAATAAAATCATTAAATGTTGTTGGACCAGGTAGCTCATACTCATAATTCCAGTGGGAGCCTAAAGCAACGAATAGTTCAAGGTCCCCTGTCCTACCCTCCTAGAAATGGGGGTCAGGTATGTGCTCAACTGACAGAGTGCCTACCTGGTACACAAAACCCTGAATTTGATCCTCAGAGCTGCATAAACGATGAATAGTGGCACACACCTGTAATCCCAGCACTCTGGAGACAGAGGCAGGAAGAGCAGAAGTTCAAGCTTATTCTTTATCTTCTGCTATATAGCTACTTTACATAAGGCCTTGCCTCAAATAAATGAAATTCTGGGGAAGGTGTCTCTCTAGGATAGCTCAGTGGTAGGGTATGTGTTTAGGATGAATGAAATCTTTGAATTCTCAGCACCAATAGAATTGAGTGATTATTTGATCTAAGGCCATTGGCCAATTTTTGTTTCTTAAAGTCTTCTCAATTTTTTTTAAATTGTATCATACAGGCAGGCTTTGATCCCAGGTATTTGATTCCAGTTATTCCAAAGAGCAAAGCAAGTGAAGCACAAGTTCAAGGCTTGCTTGGAGTGAGTTCAAGGACAGCCTGGACAACTTAATAAAAATGCTATCCCAAAGGAACAAATAAAAACGTGGCCAGGGATATAGCTCTGTGGTAGAGCACTTCCCTAGCATGCATTAGGCCCAAGGTTCAAACCCCACCTGCTCCGTGGCTGATTCTCTGTATCAAATCCCTCTGTTTGGGAAGTAGGGCCTTTTTGCATGTAGCAGAGAGATTTCAACACTGTAGACTTTAACCATTCTGGCTTTATTCCTTGTACCTACTCTTGATAAATAAAAACTGTGCTCAGTCACAAACATGTTCTCTTAATGTTTCTGTACCACAATTAGTGCTAAAAGCCATTTATTGTAAAAAGCACAAATACTATTAAATAGAAACATTACAAGAACAGAAATCTTGTGTGCTTTGTTCCCACCACACATCATCCATTTTAATTAGAGAAAGGGGTGGTGGGTACAGTGACAGATTCTGGGATGGAAATCATTAATTGATGTCAAGCCAAAGAGAGACAGTTAGCAGGAATCCAGTGACAGTAGGGACAGCATTTACCTTAGCACTTTATTTAGCACATTACATTATTTTGTGTATTTTTTGCTATGCAGGTTCAATGCAATTTTATTGTAACAGAAAAGTGGAAAAGGTTCTCTCTCTCTCTCTCTCTCTCTCTCTCTCTCTCTCTCTCTCTCTCTCTTTTCCCTGCAAAAAGAAAGGTGTGAATATGTGTTTGAAGAGAATAAATCAAAAATAAGTTTTTTTTTCCTTTAAAATCTGATAGAAAAGTTTTAACTGGTTTTTACATTTTTTTTTCCTGGAACTTAAATAATAGGGAACAGTTTTGGATGTTTTTTTTAGGGGTGTCAGCTGATATAGCTATAGCTCCCCGAGTTCATTTAAAGCTGGAACAATTGCAAGCGGGAAGGGTAGACAGAGATGCAGGAAGCAAGAGAGACTTGTTTGTCCCTCTGCGTTTGGAGGCACCAGTTGCCATCATTGTTGCTAAAGGCTGGCCTGAGACAAATGGGATGGATAAGGCTGAACAAAACCTAACTGTTCAGAAACATGAATAACCCCTCCATCTCAGAGCTAATTTGTGACCTCAGGGTCCCAATAAAAGAATAGAGGGGTATTCTTTATAGCAGTGACCATCTGGAACCATTAGGGGCTCAGCTGCAAGATAATAGCTTTTTTTTTTTTTTTTTTTTTTTTTTTTTAAGTTTCCTAAAGAAACCATGATATTCTTATTTGGTCATAGAAAATATTTTTCCCTGGAGCTAAATATTTTTTTCTCCACCAAGAATGAATATATATAACATGCAGATATAACTTAGGAATGTCACAAAGCCCCTTTCCATGGATAAGTTTGGTGGTAAAGAAGGCCTCAAGGATGAATTTTAAAGGTTAATTATGGGAATAGTTACAGGTATCTAGCATCACACTCTCCTAGGTTCTAGGATTAGGACCCACTGTGTGTTGAACTGGGGCAAGCACTCTACTAACTCGGCTCCATCTCCAAACTGCTTATGCTTTTTTAAAATTCATTTTGCTTGAAAATTGCCTCCAAATCTTTCTCTGTGTGTGTCTCTCTGTGTCTGTCTCTGTGTCTGTCTGTCTGTTTCTGTCTTTGTCTCTCTTTGTCTCTGTGTCTCTGCTTCTCCATTTCTTCATCCCCTCCTCCCACCACACACACACACACACACACAGTATGTTACTGATGTTTTAAAAATCACCTTTTCAGTGCCATTTGCACAGGAAGCCTCCTTGTTGATTCCCAGAACAGGCTTGAAGAGAAAAGTCAGGGTGATTGACCAGCTCCTTCATCTCTGTCATGATAGTCCACGTGTAGGTGTGCTAGCATCCTTAACACTGGGGTTTCATCAGCAGCAGGATCTGCAAGGGTGGAAAAGGAACTTTGGGGCTAAAATACACAGGTGACAACAGGATGATTAAAAAAGAGTAACTTTGCATGTTGGCTCATAGAGGGCAAATCACTGTTTCACTGCATGGGACAACAGTTAGTTATCCACTGAATGGAATGACTGGTGGTGATCAGTTATAGGATACATGAATAAAGAACAAAAGTAGACTTCCCCTCTGCTAGTTGCGGTTTGGTCTTAGTTCTTTTCAAAGACTAAGCAGTTGTGGTTTTGTTCTGAGTTAGTTTTTGAGGTCTCTGCGCATCACCATGGAGGAACCATCAGAGTATGTCTACCCAGTTGAGGAACCAAAAACTCCTCAGACTAAAAATGAAGAGGACTCATCCCATCAAACAGAAGGCTTACAACCAGAAACACTAGTAAAGGTCATGAAAAAGCTAAGCCTGAAACCCAGGGCCAAGTGCTCAGCATGGCAGTGCACCCTAAGTCACCAGATGGCGAGGGTACCTGTGGAGAACAGAAGCGAACAGATCCGGAGGGAAGTTCAAAGCGCCTTTCCCAGGAGAAGGGTCTGCACTGTGTTGTCAGTGCTGAATGATCCCATAGCAAAGATGAGAAGATTTGTCTGGATTGAGCAGAGAGAAAAAGGCTGGAAGGAAATGAGTTTCAAGAGGACAGTGGGCCCTTCAGATGTCTCTGCACTTTCTGCCATTATCAAAGATGGGATCCTTCCGAGAACGCTAAAATCGGGAAGAATTAGGACCTTTTAAATTGTCCACTCTCCTTGCTGTTAATGATGCCACAGAGCAGATGTAAAAGCTGGTTTTTTGTTTTGTTTTGTTTTGTTTTGTTTTGTTTTGTTTTGTTTTGTTTTGTTTTGTTTTGTTTTGTTTTGTTTTAAGATTAAACATTTCCTCGTGCTGGGGAATCTTCTAACTTGTTAACCCTTAAGTTGCATATAGGATGTGTGACGATCAGAATCATGTGAATGACTTAAATTTACCCAAAGAATGAGTCAAAGTATTCTGGGAACTTTAGAAGCCTCAAGCCTGGGGATGAGAAATAACGTAAATAGAATTTGGAGTGGTTTGGTTTAGAAGGTAATTAGAATAGATGGTTTGCATTTTTTAGTTTGGAGAAATTTGAAATAAAGGCATTTTCGTTATCTTGAAAAATTAGAACAAAAGTAGTTGAGACAAGTTTCACAACTAGTATTACATGCTGATTCAAAACAAAAACAAAAACAAAAAAAAAACCCAAAACAAACAAACAGACAAAAATACCCACAAGGATACCCTTCTGAGAAGCTGGCCAGTTCGAAAGTGTTGCCTGAGACTGAGGAGATGGGTGAACTTCCTTCTCATCCAAGTATGAAGATCTGAGTTTGGTCCCCAGTACACATGCTAAATGCTGGGTACAGTTCTGTATGTCTGAAATCTCAATGCTGGGAAACTAGAAACGAGAGAATTGTTGTCTGGACTAGCTGAATTGGTGGACTTCAGGTTCAGTAACGGATCCCATCTCAAAAAATAAGGTGTAGAGTGATTAAAAAAAGTCACCTGACAGGTTCATCCCTGACCTTGTGTACATACTCAGGAACACAGCATCTACCCACATACATACAAAGCAGAACGACCCCCTAATAAATGTTAATTTCTATGTAGTTCAGAAAGAACATTCCAATCCAGGCCCATCAGCAATGTACAGAGAGCGCTGTGTGGGAAGGCTGGGATAGAATACAGATGCAGGACTCGTAGGCAGTCCGTGCTGTGCTCTCTTCCTGATGAGAGCTTCTCAAAGGGCTGGCTCTTCCCACTTTTAGTGAACCAAGACTTGTGTCCAGTTGTATAATTCACTTATCAGCTAGCTTAAGCCATTCTTCTTTTTCTTTTTTCTTTTAATTTTTATTTTCTATATTCTATGTTTACATTCCAAAGGCTTTCCCCTTTCCCAGTTCCCCCCCACCATACGTCCCATAATTCCTCTCCCCCCAACTATTCCCCAATCATTCCCGCTCCCCCCACGGTTTCTCTGTTCTGGGTCTACAAAACTGAATCCAATCTTTACAGGCCCAGGGTCCTCTCCTTTCTTCTTCTTGGGAATCGTTTGACTTGCTAGTTGTACCTTGAGTATTTAGGGCTTCTGGGCTCATTAATATCCACTTATCAGTGCTTGCATTTCATGTGTATTCTTTTGTGATTGGGTTAACTCACTCAGGATGATATTTTCCAGGTCTAACCATTTACCTACAAATTGCATGAATTCATTGTTTTTAATTGCTGAGTAGTATTCCATTGTATAAATATACCACATTTTCTGTATCCATTCCTCCTTTGAGGGATATTTGGGCTCCTTCCAATTTCTGGCTATTATAAACAAGGCTGCTATAAACATAGTGGAGCATGTATCTTTATTGTATGCAGGGGAATCCTCTGAGTATATGCCCAGGAGTGGTATGCCAGGGTCCTCTGGAAGTGGCGTGCCCAATTTTCTGAGGAACCGCCAAACTGATTTCCAGAGCGGTTTTACCATTTTGCAATCCCACCAACAGTGGAAGAGTGTTCCTCTTTTTCCACATCCTCGCCAGCACTTGTTGTCTCTTGAGTTTTTAATCTTAGCCATTCTGACTGGTGTGAGGTGGAATCTCAGGGTTGTTTTGATTTGCATTTCCCTGATGACTAATGATGTTGAACATCTCTTAAGGTGTTTCTCGGCCATCCGAATTTCTTCTGGTGAAAATTCTTTGCTTAGCTCTGTACCCCATTTTTTGATAGGGTTATTTGGTTCTTTGGGGTCTAACTTCTTGAGTTCTTTGTATATTTTGGATATTAGCCCTCTGTCGGATGTGGGGTTGGTGAAGATCTTTTCCCACTTTGTTGGTTGCCATTTTGTCCTTCTGACAGTGTCCTTTGCCTTGCAGAAACTTTGCAATTTTATGAGGTCCCATTTGTCAATTCTTAATCTTAGTGCGTAAGCTATTGGTGTTCTGTTCAGGAACTTTCCCCCTGTGCCCATGTCCTCCAGGGTCTTCCCCAGTTTCTTTTCTAATAGTTTCAGTGTGTCTGGTTTTCTGTGGAGGTCCTTGATCCACTTGGAGTTGATCTTAGTGCAAGGAGATAAGAGTGGGTCAATTCTCATTCTTCTGCATGTTGACCTCCAGTTGAACCAGCACCATCAGTAGCCTTCTTGTACTCAAAGGACAAGCAGGCTGAGAAAGAAGTTAGGGAAATAACACCCTTCACAATAGCCACAAACAACATAAAGTACCTTGGCGTAACTCTAACCAAACAAGCGAAAGATTTGTATGACAGGAACTTCAAGTCCTTGAAGAAAGAAATCGAAGAAGACCTCAGAAGATGGAAAAATATTTCTTGCTCCTGGATTGGCAGGATCAATGTAGTAAAAATGGTCATCTTGCCAAAAGCAATCTACAGATTCAATGCGATCCCCATCAAAATCCCAACTCAATTCTTCATAGATCTAGAAAGTGCAATTCTCAAATTCATCTGGAGCAACAAAAAACCCAGGATAGCTAAAACTATTCTCAACAATAAAAGGACTTCTGGGGTAATCAATATCCCTGACCTTAAGTAGTACTACAGAGCAATTGTGTTAAAAACTGCATGGTATTGGTACAGCAACAGGCAAGTGGATCAATGGAATAGGATTGAACACCCAGAAATTAACCCACACACTTATGGTCATTTGATCTTTGATAAAGGAGCCACAACCATCCAGTGGAATAAAGATAGCCTTTTTAAGCCATTCTTCTTAAATTTTGAAGGCTCTAAAAGCAGAGCTTTCAACTCTGTTTATATTTGCTTTTCTTTTTCTTTTCTTTCTTTTTTTCTTTTTTTTTAACCCCCACCAAAATTTCATCAGATTCCCAAACTTAGTGTGAGACTTGGCATGGCAGAGCCGGATTGCAGCCTCCCCTGCTTGGGAGACCAAGCCAGGAACATTGCTAATGCAGGGTCTGCCTAAACTTAGCAAGTCCCTATCTCAAATATGTGACAGAGTAAGGGATGGTCTGGGAAATGGTTTAGTTGCAAGGCACTTGCCTAGCATGTATGGGACACTGGATTCCATCCCAGCACCATGAGAAACAGACTGACGTATGCAAATGCCCAGGACCCCTGGCTATGGCCTTTGATGAGATGATTATCTTACAGTGACCAGATGTTACACAATAGCAAAGTGGCTGTTAGATGTGTAATAAATGAGATTCGGATTAATATTCTGCTGAGTTAAAAAAAAAGTCTCGTTTCTTTCTTCCTGATAATTATTTAGCTTTTATTCTTTTTTGTTTTGTTTTCTTTTTTGGTTGAACCTGAGTGGAGGAAAAAAAAAAACAATAATGATGCAAAGAATAAAATTAACTCTCAACTATGAAGCATTTTCATTTTTGAGACCCAGTAATAGCCAATTTTTATAATAATGTCCTTGACTATCATAATTGCTCTTAAGTACAAGGGAATGTAATAAAAATCTGCTCTTTGCTTTACTAAATTGACATTAGAATTCATATCACTATTTCTCTTGTGAATATTCTATGGGAACCTTGTTATTAGAACTAGGACTTTCCCAGGAGAATGTCTAACTTTCCAGCATATTCGATCTCCAGGAAGGTCCTGTTCTGACTTGGAGATTAAGGTTTTTCTAGGGAGTTTGGGAACTGAAAGTATCTTGGAAAGGTTGAGCTGATGTCCTACCAAATGTCAAGTGTTGCCCTTTTTAGAGGATCTTCCCAAAAAATGCTAAGTGAGGCACATTAAATACTTCTATCTCCTGGCTTCAGATAAGAAAAACCAGGCCAGTAAGAAGGTTCAGTCTAGAAACACTTGTTGCACAAATCTGAGCACATGAACTAGAACCCCAGATCCTATAATGGAAAGAAAGAATCAACTATACATTGTCCTCCAACCCCTACATGTACACACACACACACACACACACACACACAGGCACACATGAGCATGCATTATAGGCAAGGATCTCCATATAAGGGAGACCATGTAGTTCTGTGTTTCTTATTCGTTTGTTTTTAATCTTTGTTTTTGTTTTCTCAGCTTGGGTGACCCTAATTTTACACATTGTATTCATTTTCCTGCCAGTTGTGTTATTTTGTTTTTCTTTAGAGCTGTGTAGCTTTCCAATTTATATATGTACTAGATGTTCATTTGTTGTTGGACAGCTGGGTTGATTTTACATCTTTGCTCCTAGTAAAGCACTAATAAATATGGGAGTGCAACTATGTCTATACTAGAATAGAGAACTCTGGGCATGTTTCCAGGAGAGGAATAGCTGGGTCAAATGGTAGTTTTATATTTATTTTTAGGGGGAGTCTCCACACTGAGTTCCACAGTTTATTTTAATTTACGCCCCACCAATAGTGACTAAGGGTTCCTCTTTCTCAGTATCCTCTCAAACATTTGTTGTCAGGTTTGTGGTGATAGCATTTTCTTGGTGGATAGGAATGCCGAAGACTTTCTTCTAACATAATTACTGGCCATTTTTTCGAGACAGGGTTTCTCTGTGTAGCCCTGGCTGTCCTGGAACTCACTCTGTAGACCAGGCTGGCCTCGAACTCAGAAATCCGCCTGCCTCTGCCTCCCAAGTGCTGGGATTACAGGCATGTGCCACCACCGCCCGGCTCAGCAATTAAAAATAATGAATTCATGCAATTTGTAGGTAAATGGTTAGATCTGGAAAATATCATCCTAAGTGAGTTAACCCAATCACAAAAGAATACACATGAAATGCAATCACTGATAAGTGGATATTAATGAGCCCAGAAGCCCTAAATACTCAAGGCACAATTAGCAAGTCAAATGATTCCCAAGAAGAAGAAAGGATTGGATCCTGGGCCTGAAAAGATTGGATCCACTTTTGTAGACCCAGAACAGAGAAATCGTGGGGGGGTGTGATGATTGGGGAATAGTTGGGGGAGAGAGGAATTATGGGACGGATGGTGGGGGGAACTGGGAAAGGGGAAAGCCTTTGGAATGTAAACAAAGAATATAGAAAATAAAAATTAAAAAAAATTACTGGCCATTTGGGTTTCTTTAATTTTCTCTTTTCTTTTCTTCTTTTCTTTTCTTTTCTTTTCTTTTCTTTTCTTTTCTTTTCTTTTTCTTTTCTTTTCTTTTCTTTTCTCTCTTCTTTCCTTTCCTTTTTTCTTCTTTTCTTTTCTCTTTTCTTCTTTCCTTTCCTATCATTTCCATCTCTTTCTTCCTTCCTTCCTTCCTTCCTTCCTTCCTTCCTTTCTTTCTTTCTTTCTTTCTTTCTTTCTTTCTTTCTGTTTTCTATTCAATTCATTAACCCATTTGTTGACTGGGAGCTTTATTTATTTGGTGTCTGCTTTCTGCAATTCTTTGTAAACTCTAGGTATTGTCTGCAGTTTAGCTATGAAGATTTCCCCCCATTCCATGGGCTGTCTGTGCTCTGCTGGTAGTTTCCTTTGCTATTCAGAAACTTTTAATTTCACATAGCCCCATCCATTGACACACAAGGGCATTTCAGGTGCTATTTGAACTTCCAGTAGCAATAATTTAGACTGTGTGGGCTTGTTGGAAGGACAGACCACTGTAGACTTCCTACATTATTGTATTAGGAGAACGCATGCTGAAGTGTGATTCTTGTATTAGTTGCTTGTTTGATTGCTGCAATAAAATACCAGACAAAAGCATCCAAGGGAGGAAGACTGGAGTGTGCAGCTGGTCACATCCTATCTGCATCCAGGGAGCTGGCGATGAAAGCAGGTGCTCAGCTGACCTTCTTCCCTTGTTCTGCTATCTACTTGTAGAATGTGTTTCCTCTCCTCTTCTAACCCAATCTAGAAACTTCATAGCAGCCATACCCAGAGATCTGAGGGATCTGAGCAGAGGATTCTGAATCCTGTCAAATGGACCCTCAAGCTTCATCCCTATCTAAAGGCTCTTTTCACCTTGGTTTATTCTAACTTTTGTCTTTTCCTCCTTGGTGTCTGCATGTGGCATTTTCATGCAAATAATGTTAAGGATCAAAGTCCGGGCGGGCTCTCACAGATGCTAGATAAAGACCAGCACTGAGCTCCACCCCCAGCCTGAAATAGACTGTAAAATAATCTCATCAGTAGCTATAGAAATCTTGATGAGTTTTTATTGGACTTGCCTTGAGCCTGTGAATCACTGTAGGGAGGATCGGCCATTTCTCCCAGTGAATGTTTGCTCTGTGAGAACAGGAGACCTCTCTGCTCCTCAGATGGTGTTTCAGCTCCTTCAGCTCCAACACATCCTTTTCACCACACTGGCCCTGTTCGTACTTTGTTCCATTTTTTTTTTTAATCTATAAAACAGTATTTGGTTTCTTTGTACCTATGTACTTAAAGAAAATGATTCTAAGTGGCGTTACAGTTTTAGTTTCAGGGCTCAAACTTCCTTCTGCAATATAAAGTTCAGTGGGGTCAGCAAGATGGGTGAAGGCATTTGCCACCAAGAAAGAGAGGTCTGACTCCTCCAAGTTGTCCTCTGACCTGTGGACATACACTGTGGCATGTACACACACAAACTACCTATATATTTTATTACATGTAATTTATATGTAGTGCTATTATATATGTATATGTGTATGTATACACACACACACACACATCATCATCATCATCTTGAAAGCTCAATGGAGTTTGGTATTGTTTTGTTTTGAAACAAGGTCTCCTGTAACCTAGTTCCAGGCTGGAAATTCAAGGTGGAGCCAAGGATGCCCTTAAAATTCTGGCCCCTGCCTCCTCCTAAATGCTGGTATTATGGTTATATCCTACCATGCCCAGGTTAAACTGTTCTGGGGATTAAATCCAAGGCTCGTGCATTCAAACCAAGCACTCTCTCACTAGAACCCCTTCCTCCTCTATTTCTTGGGATTTACATGTGGACCCTCCTCTCCGTCACATGCCAGACTTGGTTTGCTGTTCTAGGTTTTTGCACGTTCCTTTGGATTTACCATTAGACCATGTCATTTGGAAACAAGATGTGTGTGTGTGTGTGTGTGTGTGTGTGTGTGTGTGTGTGTTCCTTTCCTACATGCGTGCTCTTTATTTCCTTGGCCAGGCTGGTGTAATTGTCAAGAACTTGAGCCCTGTGTGGAATGATGATGGAGAGTCCTGGGTGCGGAGGTCACTGCTTACCAAGGAGAAGCATTCGTTTGTTTTCTCCACTCTATGTGAAGGAAGCTGGGGGGATTGGAGAAACATGTTCATGAAGCATAGGAAGTCCTACTGTAGTATTTTCTTCCTGATGGGGATGAATTTGCCAATTTTTCTCATTGTTTGATAGAGTCAAATGACTTTCTTTAGTCCAGGCCACTTTCTTGTGAGGAGCCCACTCAATCACCATACATTAGTATGATTGCTGAATTTTGTTTACTAATACACTGATGAGGATTCTGCTTCTATGTTCATGACAAATATTGGCTTCTACCTTTCTTATCTCTCTTCTTCATCCCTCTCTCCCTCCCCTCCAACCTTTCTGTGTGTGTCTGTGGATGTGTACCTATGTGTGTGTGTATGAATGTTGTGTGTGTGTATGTATGTGTTTATATGTGTGTCTGTATGTGTGTGTGTCTGTGTGTGGGTATATATGTGTGTGTGTGTTTCTGTGTGTATGTGTGTGTGTCTATGTATGGGTGTGTTTGTGTATGTGTGTGTGTGTGTGTGTGTGTGTGTGTATGTGTGTATGGTATGGGTATGTGTGCGTGTGCACAGCTTTGGCATTGTCTCCATATGATTTGGATGCCCTTTCTGGATTCTTTTCAATATATATTCAGGTGTCATTTATGCAAACAGAAGTCTAGTTCAAATATGAAGAAAGGTAAATTCTATATGACATTAAAATGAGTCTAAAATACTACTTTACAGAATAAAGTCTTTGCTTATTTTTACGATTTTGTTTTGGTATGATCATGCATATGGCTGGGGGGACAGTTTGCTGCTCCCATAACATGGTGTAATGATCAGATCAGGGAGGTGACCATTGTCATCTTAACAAACTCTCATTCAAATCCTGCCTCTGCTTTAAGGTGCACATTGCTGCTAGATGAGGTCACAGCCCCATGCTGCAAAGATAAGGTTCTGGCCTTCCTTCCTGGTCTTGACTTTGACCTCTCTGTAACCTCTCCCCATGTCCCACACAGCCCCGCCCCAGCCTCTGGTACCTACTGTTTGACTCACTGCTGAGAGATGTCTGACTGGGCGTCTGGTTTCTGTCACTGGCCATGATGTCTTTCTACCTCATCCACACTACCCTAACAGATAGAATCCCATTCTTTACACTGCTGAATAGTACTACTGGTTTGTATCTATATGCCACATTTTCTTTACAAATATATCCATTTTTGAGCACCTAGGCTGATTCTACATCAAAACTATTGTAAAAAGTGTTACAGTAAACACATGGGTTTTCGTGGAAATTTTTGGTGTGTACCTCTTTAGCAAATCATTTTTTTCTCTTTAAAAACACCAAAAGACAATGCTGAGAGATGACTCAGTGACTAAGAGAATATTGTTCTTGCAGAGGGCACAAGTTCAACTCCCAACATGCACATTGGGTGGCTAAGAGTGCAGGAATCTAAGGCCCCTGACTTCTGTGGGCACCCATACACACATGTAAATAACAACAAAGAGGTACAGAATTGGAATATAAGGCTGATAATAAGCCATCAAGTTTATGTCCGAGTCTGGTTTCCTTTGGAGTTGTACCTGTGCTGGCCTGCTGGGCATGGTGATTCTGAATGTTTCAGGAGCCTCTGCTGTGTTTTCCTCAAAGTCTCACAACCATACATCCTCCCAGTAAGGGGACCTTTCCCCACATCCTTGCCTGGGCTCCTCCATTGCTTTTAGATAAACAATTCAATTCATAAATCTGTGATGAAAATACTTCCCCATCAAAAATTTTCAAAATTTAACTGAGAATTATTTTTCATTTGAGCATAAATTGTATCAATATAATTTGAAGGGATCTGTGTACTAAGTCATTTAATAAAATCTTTAAATCAGTAAAATTATCATTTAAGGTCTGTTTTTAGCATTTATGCAGGCAAGTTTTTAATTTCAGAACTTAATTTTGTGGATGACTTTTCTATCCTTGACCCCAGGATTTCATTCTGTATGGAAAACCTTATATGAAATCCAGTGCGTCTAATCTCAGATTTCCCTGCCATTGATGCAATAGGATGTGTGCGCTCATTCCTTAGTTTCACAGAGCTTCATATCTGTATGGGTTTTCTTTGAATAATATGTATTCATTACACATATACAGATGATAGATGGTTAGGTAATTTATATGTAACTTTTTAAAATTTATTTATTTATATTTATATGAGTATGCTGTAGCTATCTTCAGAGACACACCAGAAGAGTATATCAGATCTCATTACAGCTGATTGAGAGCCACCATGTGGTTGCTGGAAATTGAACTCATGACCTCTGGAAAAGCCGTTAGTGTTCTTAACTTCTGAGCCATCTCTCCAGTCCATTTATGTAACTTTTTAAAATCTCTATTTGACTTAAGATATCAGAAGCCATGCCCTAGTAGACTATGAGTATGTTAAGTATCTAAGAGCAGTTTGCGACCACACTAAATTAATAAAACAACAGGAGATTCCCTTGTCACACCTATGACTTTCCTAGCCACAGGCTTTTGATAAGGTTTATAATAACAGGCAATGATTTTTACCCATGGGGCAGACCTCCAATTGAATCAAAAAAGCAGTTGGCTGTATGTATGTTTGTGTGTCTATTCACATATGTTCACATACATACAAAATGCCTGAGGTCAACATGCCTTACTTTATCACTCTCCAGCTTATTTTTTGATACATGGTCTTCCACTGAAACTGCAGCTCACTGGTTTGCTAGACGGGCTGGCCAGTGAGCCCCAGAAATCATCCTGTCTCTTCTGAGGTGGGATCACAGGTGCCTGCTACCATGTTGGAGCTGTTACTGGGATCAGACTCAAGTCCTCAGCAGCAAGCTATTTCCTGAGCTGTCTCTGAGGTACTGTGTCTTCATTTTTTTTTTTAATGTCAACTAATCAGTGTGAGTTCACTTTATCACTGAGTCATATGGACACGAACAAGATGATTCTGTTGCCTAGTGTTTACAGCATTACGTGGGAATCTAAAATGTGTACAAATTATCACTCATGATACGCCTCCCCCATAACTGCAGGAACCAGAGTGCGTCTCACAGCAGAGCCTGAAATTTCCTGTATTCGGTTCATAAAAAAGGAATTGTTTCTCCTGCTTTAGCTCCGGCACTCTTCTCCTTTTATAGGATTCAAGCCAAAACTCGAGAATTTAGGGAGCGCCAAGCCCGAGAACGTGACTATGCCGAAATCCAAGATTTCCATCGGACATTTGGCTGTGATGACGAGTTGCTGTATGGAGGCATGTCATCCTATGAAGGCTGCTTGGCTCTCAATGCCAGACCTCAGAGCCCAAGAGAAGGGCACCTGATGGACACTTTGTATGCACAAGTAAAGAAACCTCGGAGCTCCAAACCTGGAGACAGGTAGGTGCTGGCAGTCATGGCTTTGCCTCTGCGTCAGCTCTCTGCTGATTCTGGACAAGGGAGAAGATTGTGAGCACCCACTGTGAAATGCTGGTTATTAACAGCCTTCAAAATGCTGTTATAGCCAAAGCTATCAACTTGACACAGATCAATGGCTAATAGAGCAGCAAGAAGTTTTGAGTGCTTTCCTAACAGTTCTAGGTTAGCTCACCCTGCTCTTCATGACCTTTTGACTTGAGGACCTGTCTGTTGGTTATACAGCTCAGATCAGAGTCAAGCTCAAATGTTAGCTGCGTGTTCTTTTCTTGCTAGAGGGGCTTCTGGATGAGAGAATTAAATGCAGCGACATTCATTTGGATTATGACTTAGAAGGCCCACTTTGAGGTGGCATAATTTTATACTATGAAAGAATTAGTAAATATAAAGTATAGTGCATCTCTTCTACAAGAGGCTTGTTAGCCTTCAGAACAGCACACAGAATGCTGATTGTATTGCAGTGGTTCTCTAGTTATTTAAACATTTAACTGGATCTGTGAGTCTGTAAGCATACTTATTAAGGCTCTATGTACTGCTGGTGTATTTATTTCAAATGGCTATATACATATTTCAGATTTTAGCTGAAACAATCTTAGATGGATCTTTTCCCACCCCTCCCTTTATATACTCAAACACCATATGGAGTTTAGCTTTGAAGAGAATAATTCTCATTTCCTTTCATATCAAACATGTGCACACTATTGTCATAAACAATACGCCAATCGTGTTATGAAAGTCGCTTATCGCTCACTGTGGCAGCTGGGCTCCGTAAATTATAAATGGTTTTACTTAAAAGCAGTGTTTCTGAGGCATTTATGTGCATTAGGCTCGCCCAAGAGGCTTCTGAAACACTGACTATTTTGATGCCTTAGACTGAGGGTGGAGTCTAACTTCAGTTTCAAGAAACCCCTGACTGATGCTGGTCCGGCAGGTCTTGGCTTCTGTTGTCTCTGCAGGAAACACAGTTGGCGACTCTGGTGGTGATTCCTTGCCACAGGATTCTCAACAGTCCGTGCTTTACTAACTGGCACATAGCGAGTAAAGATCTTGCAAATGCAGAAAGTAACTTCTGGCAATTACAGAAAGAAACATTGTTTTTAAAAGTAGCAGACGGGAACAACAGCTCCTGAGTGAGCGCACCCTAGGGAGATTGTTCTGACCATGCACCTCTGCTATAGTTTACATTTTTCTTGATTGTCTCAGAAAATCTATTTAACATTGACTATAAGGAGTGATTCCTCTAACACGAACACATGGGGTCACTCCTGCCTCTTCCCTGTGTCCCCCAGAAGGCTCATGCGTGTTTTAACAGATACACTCAGGAATGTCAGAACCCAAGAATGAAGTTGTCATCAATGGCAGTGACATTTTCTTTAAAAGCTTTTTGTCTCATCTCTGCCATGATTGTGGAAGCTGTCTGTAGAAGGTTAAGTGCCATCTAACAGCATCCCTCTGAAGCTGCTTTCTTCAGAGAAAGACCAGCAAAACACTAGCACTGCTTGGTAGTGACTCCTGGGGGGCAGGGGGAGGGGAGACTAGAAAAAGATGACCAAGGAATTACTGATGGTAGATAAACTATCTGCCTATTGCTCACACCAACTTGAGAATCAGAAAAATAGGCAAAGGGCCTTCAGCAGTTACAGTCAGAGAGGATCTTCCTGTTTGTCATTGCCACAAACACCTGCCTTAAACCCCAGGGCTCCAAGAGCTGAAATCTAACCTGAGGCCTTCTGCCAGACCTTAATGGGATTATCCTGCTCAGAGTGCTCCCCACTCCTGTTTACAGTATCTAGACCTGTAGTCTCCATGCCCCATTCTGCTAATCCCAGTCTGAAACAGGCCCCTGGCTCATGCCCACCCACAGTCCACTTTACAGAGAGGAGTCATGCCAAGCAGTACATATTTCTGAATCACACTTTTGACACTGCTTTCCTCAAAGCCCCTCGGCTTTACCAGGAGGGCCATGATTTATTTTTGCACAGAAAACAAAAGATCACAGACACTTGCTAATCTTTTAATGCTACATTCACAGAGAATAAGATATCCATTAATGACTAATGGTGTTGCTACTTTTAGAACTAGCCTTTCTTCGCGCCTTTCTCACCCACCTGTTAGTGAATATGGACTTGCTTGGGAGCATGGCATCTCCCCATTGTCTTTCTCCTTGGAGAGAAAGTTATATAGAAAAGCCATTCATTCTTGGATAGTGTAGAAGCCATTTTCTGAGGAAAGGTGATGATCTCTTGTTACTGCCACACTGCTGTAAATCATTGTGGTTATATTACTTAAATACATATAAAGATAAAGTGGGGCTGAAGTCCTGTGTAGGACCACCATACATCGAATAAAACCTCAATCTTTACAATGTTAGATACAATAAAAATGATAAGTCCGCTGCATTCCAGGAAACTGTGTTAACATGGCCAATAATATAATGTTTTACTTTATTAGTGCATTGTGACCCAAAACAATAGACACACTGGGTATGATGGTGCACACCTGCTACTGCTAAGTTGAAGAAGTGCTGATTCATTTCATCCATCCCTTTCTCCCGATTCCTTCAGTGCTCTTGTGAATTTGTGGCCTGGGATCTCTGGCTGAAATATCATATTGATAAATCATTTACGACATCACCTGGTTTTCACTATCATTAATTTGAGATGTTTCCTGGTGTCTTTCCGTTTGTAAAGTTAAATTCAGACAGTGACTTTTTTTTTTAACGTGCCTGCAAGTTGATCTAGAGTATGCCCACATGAACTTAAAGAAGTAATCATTCTGATGGAAATATGAACCTTAAAACGACCTAGACAGAAATTCCCTCCAGTGAATAATGTACAGATGCTTGTCAACTAACTAAATGTCATCAAAGTTTGCAATGGTTTTCTGCTGAACTTTGCTATGCTAATCTCTGTATTCCAGGGGAATGTAGGCATTGCTGATAATCTGAAATGTCTTCTCAGATTTTCCTTGTTCCGTTGAAAAAGGCCATCCACAGGATTCATTGCTCAAACAGTTTGATGGATCTAATAGCCAGAAGTGTGGAAGCAACATATGTAGAAGCCACATGGGAAATAAATAAGTGTCACAATGGGAACACTTTCCCATCTCTACAGATTGTATGCACAGTGGCTTCCTAGTATGTATAGTTGTGACTCAAAATGGACTTGTGCCCCTTTAAGTGGGTTCACAGGTGAACTCATGCGTGTGTGCCTGCCTTAGTCACCTCCCCCTTGTTGCTGTTTAGTTTTGTGCATGTTCATTCTGCCAGTGTTTTCCTGCATGCCTGGCTGTTATCTGCACATGTGCTGGTTCCCGGGTACATGCTATAATCGTGGTACTGCCTTCTAGTCTTGTTGTGTCCTTGGTAACACTTTTACTTTTTACATTAGATACAGGCTAAGTAGGCAATCTGTCTTCTATATGAATAATTTGGCCTAATTTACCATAATGTTAATATGCTTCTTACTTAATCTAGGGACTTTGAAGATTTAGGCATGGCCAGTGGTTCATTAATCCTGTATTTCCCAGGCTAAGGTGGGAATTTCTTTTGTTGGCTGGTGTGTCTTGGTTGGCCAAGAACCCTGCTGCAGCATATATGACATATTTCCATCCTTCTCTGTGCTCTGGAAGACATTGCCAATTGCCAATTTCCTACCTACCTAATACCCACTCTCTTCTTTCTATTATGGAGTAAATCCTTGTTTTACTCAGATAGGTAAGTGATGGGCTCAACATTCCACTTTCTTAGATTCCTTGTGACTCATGTGACAGTTAAAACTACTAAACATTAGCAGCATCTGGACAGATGGGACTTCCTGTGGAGCTAGTGTTTTTCCTGATTTGTGAGTGGGGAGGAAGGAGAATCCTGTGATGGAGAATCTTTCTAGCACATATGAATTATAAGGGTGCTTCGGTTTGCTCTTTAGTGGTTGTTTTTTTTTTTTTTTCCCCTGCCAGGATCTTGGCTAGGTTGGGCTTTACTTGTAAAGCCTGAAGGGAAAGCCACGTGGAAGTGTTTCCAGTCATGACTTGCCCAGCCTGGTTCCTTGTTGACTTGGAAGAAGTCAATCTGTTGTTTAAGTTGCTACTTTGAGATGTCTTTTTTTCCAAGCAGCTGGACACTAGGTTGGATATAAGGAATTGTGTGCAGAAAAAGCTCGGAGAGAAGCCCTGCCTTCTTCCTCACCTCCTCTTCCTCATTCCCTCTCTCTTCCCCTTTGCCTGTCCTCCTCTGCCCTGGTCCTCCTTCTCCTTTTTAAAGATACAATCCTATGTTTCCCGGCTCAGCTCAAGCTCACTCTATAGCCAAGGCTGACCCTGAGCTTCTCATCCTCTTGCCTGTACTTCCTCAGTGCTAAGACTACCTGATTCGCCATACATGTTACCAATTGAATGTTGGCCAGCAGAAATACCCTTCAGCCGTTGAAGGCACTCTTAGATCCCAGTAACTCCCACATTCATTCTCCTCTAAGATCAGAGGCAGCTGAGATCACGAACTTGAACTATGGCACCAGGCTCTCCTGAGTTTGTTTCTGTGTTCTTTCCCCTGTGTACTCTGGTTCCTTCCCTTCACCTGTGAAATGGGCTAACACTGGCATTTGCTCATAAGGCCTGGGAAAGATTAGCTCTGTGAAGAGCAAACGAAACCCTGTGCCCGGTGCACCATAAGCCCTGTTTCAGAATTTGTATTACAATTGTTATTTGCAAAATGGGCTTTTCCTCTCAAGGGACCACAGTGTCCCCACTTAGACACAGAAAATAGTGAATGAGTTGAGTAAATAGAACTGAGGGGTGACAGCTGGTAATGTGTTTCCTTCAAAAGTGTAAACTTAAAGGATGGGTACCCCTGACTCATCTGTGAGTTGGACATGGGTGACAAGTTTCAGTCAGGGTCTCTGAGTCAGTTCCAATTTCTTTTTGAGAGTTGGAAGGTCTTCATTTTATAATTTTCAACGGAATCTATCTCTGTAGTCTTCATGGTCTCTTTCCATGGAATGCCTATTAATCCCTAACCCCTGACCTTCAAAGAACTGTTCAGGCTCCACTTAGACTCTTGACATTTCTGTCTATATTAGGTAAGCCCCCAGGGGAGCTAGCAGCAGACCCATGATTGTAACTGTCAGAGATTGTAACCACAGAGACTAGCCCTGTAGTCTAGGGCTGAAACAACTTCTTTCAGCTTATATAGTAAAGGCTTGATTCCCAATCTACGTCCGTGGCTGGGAGTGAATCCTTGAGAGGAGTTTAGGACCCTGGGTATTTACTCTCTTTGCTTCCTGTCTTCCAGGTAGTGAATTGCTGTTCACCTATACGATGTAGGGCATGGTGTGAGGCTGCGACAAGGTCTCATGTATTCCAGGCTGACCTCAAACTAAGTGGGCAGCTAGTGATGATTTTGAACATGTCAGCTACCTGCCTTTACCTTCCAAATGTTGGGCATGTGCTGCCAGGCCCAGCTTATGCAAGTGCTGGGAACTGAACCCAAGGTTTTCACATGCTGGGCAAGAACTCTACCAAAGGAGCTATGCCGGTAGCTTTCTGAACAGCGTCACCTTTGTACAGAGCAAACCTCTTTACAAGCCGATATCTGAGGAATTTGTTTCACTACTGCACGCTGCCACATAGGCTATGTTGTAGAACAATTGTCAAATTTTAGGGTGTGCACAAAGAACCCAAAGTATCCCTCCCATCTCACCATGAACAGTATAAAAGGTTTATTTTTCTAAGTGGGGACTGACTAGGGAAGGAGGGCTATAACCCTCAGCAAATGAACCCACAGCAACGACCTCTCCCAGGTATGCTGATCTCATAGGAATTTTGATCTTATAGGACTGCCTAATCACCGTTTAACCTGGTTGTACCAGGTATACAGGTGAACCTTGTGGCTTTTTTTTTTTTTTTTTTTGTGTGTGTGTGTGTGTGTTACAAGTTCTGCAACTGTTATATCTTGTTGAAGAAGAGTGTCTTAGTGTTTCTACTGGTGTGATAAAACACCATGACTGAAAGAAACTTGGGGAGGAATGGGATTTTATTTGACTTATACTTCTAGGTAACAGTTCATCACTGAGGGAAGTCAAGCTAGGAACCTGGAGGCAGGAGCTGATGCAGAGGCCATGGAAGAGTGCTGCTTTCTGGATTACGCCTCATAGCTTGCTCAGCTTGCTTTGTTATGGAACCCAGGACCACCAGAGGTATAGCTCTGCCCACAGTGAGCAGGGCTCCCCCACATCAGAACACTCCCTAGTTGGTTTCTGTGTAACTAACTTATCCAAATTGGGAACACAAAGTATTTGGGCTGTAGAAAAGGAAAACATGGGTCTCTAGCATGAACTAGTCACTAGCATCTGTTAATTGTAAGCTGCGAGGGAGTTATTATCATCACCAGACACAGCTCATTCCATTTGGTGTTCACCTTGATTAAATCGTTTTCTTAAGCCACAGTCTTGTATTCGTGAACGACTTCATACATTGTTTCTTGACAACACAAGGTTCCTTTTCATACAAGTTACACAGTCCCATGTAGGAAGTTTAGAAGGCTCTGATTTGTAACAGAGGTCTGCTGTTCAGTAAGCTATGGTCAGTAATGTTCTTTATTTACTTGGGGACACCATGCAATCTGCATTTGTATTCAGACACTAGACTGTGAGGTAGCTCCATCGGACATTTGCTTACTGTCATCATGAAATCATTTGCCACCAAAAAATTCATTGTCCTCCAATATAATTGAAATAAAGCAGGAACTATGCTGTTACACATCTAAATGCAGGAAAATAGTAGGCTAGACTCCCTGAGCTTGCCTAGGACGCCTTAATGGAAGCATAAATACCATAATCATGTGCTTTTTGCATGCATTTTACCATGAAGGGAAAATGCCAGTTTTAAAAGAAAAGACCTTTGTGAACTTATTCCCCCCCTTCCCACTAAAACTGGAATCCTGTTGAGTCAAAAAGAAGTCTGGCAGACACAGAACAAAACTTAATTTTCTGAGATACAGGCGGTTATTAAACGTGTGCCCTTTGGAAAATGTTGGGTCATATAACAAAATCGCATTTGCTATTCAAAAAGTCAAATACTACTTCACCTCCGCTCACTATTATTTATCTCTGCTTTTCCTGAAATATGAGAAGGTAGTCCCAGAAGGGAGTGAAAACCGCCAGTGAGTCTGTATGGGCCATCACCGTCCTGTGTGCCATCAGACCTGGGCCTGTGCCTACAGAGGGTCTGTGCCTATCCTGTGGCCACCTGCTTACTTTTGACTCTGGCTGCTCATTTAGTTCTGTCCCATGCCTATGCTCTTAACTGTACCATTCTCTCAAGCTCCTCCTCAGCTCTGGGGTGAGAACCTATCCATACCTGCACCTGACTTGTTCCTGCTGCTTGGTTGCTGAAAGTTAGCAGCCCTCGTTCCCAGTCAGAATTAGCTGGGAAACTAATGCCTTATACTGTTAACAGCATCTTCTTCTTCTGGGGACAGAACCTTTCAGCTGTAGCACATGACCTGCCCGTTTGCCAAGCTAAGGAATTGAGTCTCTTTCCCTTCTGTAGCACTGATTCAGTGGCCATTAGGAGTCTTTCAGCATTTTCCTTGTGCTCTATATCTCCTGACAAGTCCCTACTTCAACCACTACCTGGGGTTTGAACCTAAAATAAAATCTGACTATGCCTTGCCTTTATTTGAGGTTATTCTATAGTTTGTATCCAATAGATGTAGCCTATTGTCCTTAGCATGTGGCATCGGCTTCCCTAGCTTCTGAGTTTAGGCCCCTCTCCTGTTATATCATATTGGTTCACATCTCTTTGCTAACTTATTATCTCTACCTGGCCTCTTTGGTTTCAGAATAATGACTCCGAGACTTAATTGTCTATGAATTAATGCATAGTCCACAACCTTTGGCGTGTTCACCAACTAGCTCATAACGTATATAACCTGTTCATTCTAGTCTATGTCTGCCACTTGGTTGGTTACCTCTCCTCAACGTCAGGAGTCCGACTTCCTCAGAGTTCAGGGCAAATCTCCCACTCTTTTGACTCTTTCCCAGAATCTTCTTTCTATCTGCCAGATATCCCACCTTTTATCTCCTACCTCAGCTAATAGGCCTTCAGCTTTTTATTGAAAAGTGATGCTTCTGTACAATACCTAAGATATTCTTTCTACAATTAAAAGTGTAAAAGCATAAACCTAATAGCACCAGTTACATAGGCTAGATATGTGGCATTTTAGTGTTGCATGTTCGGCAGTAGTTATATTTTGGTGACAAAGAGTATCCTAGTTAGGGTTTCTGTTGGTATGATAAAACACCGTGACTGAAAGAAACTTGGGGAGGAAAGGAATTACTTGGCTTATAGTTCCAGGTAACAGTACATTGCTAGGGAAGTCAAGCCAAGAACCTGGAAGCAGGAGCTGATGCAGAGATTATGGAAGAGTGCAGCTTACAGGTTTACTCCCTGTAGCTTGCTCAGCCTGCTTCTTACAGAACTCAGCACCATTATCCCAGGGGTGGCACTGCCCACAGTGAGATGGACACTCCCACAATCACCAGTCAAGAAATGACCACCAGTTTGCCATTGGCTAGTGTGGTGGAGAAATTATCTCCATTGTGGTTCCCTCTTCTAAAATGACTCGCCTGTGTCAAGCTGACCTGAAACTCACAAAGTGAGCAGCTCCCATTCACCGGGCTGTCTATTACAGTTAGAGATCCTGCAATTAAAACAAAGGCTGAGGTAACACAAACAGCCCAACAGATGAAACTGTGAAAGTAATGAAGCCATAAATAAGGTCATGGCTAATCTTAAAGACATTTTGTTTAATTCTTTTTGTTGATTAACGTTGCCTGAAACCACAATTTGTTTGTAGAAGTAATCTGGGATGGGGGTTGTTTATTTATATATTTATTTCTGCCCTAGGGAACACTTACATATTCTACAGAAATGTGGGGCTAAATGAAAAAACTATTTTAGACTTTGGTAATCATCAGTAAATTGCCCCCAGCAGAGTGTACTCATTCAGTCTTAATGTCTTTCTTGTCACAGGGCCCTGAACTTGTGGGCCTTTGATGATGAGCTATCTTTGCTGCTGTGGCCAAAATCTACTCCATCTGTGTGGCACAGTGTGTTATTTTAGTGTCTTGTACATCTTAGTACCCCGCTTTCCATGCACTGTGGTACAATAAGCCATCTTTCTCTTTCTGGCTACCCCATTTCCCCATCTATTCTACAATCCAAACTCGAGGCTTTAAGTGCCAATCTTATTGGTATTTAGTGATCTTGGGCTGCTGTCATTTCCTCTTTAGCTCCTGCATAAGGATGGAATATCAGTCTACTATTAATATAAATTCATGAGGATTTATGTGGAGCCCTGTGGTGAGATGCATTTTCAGCTTCTTAGGAGACTTTATCGAGCCCTGAATCCACAATCCATTTTTAAATTAACTCCCCAGATGTTCCAGGGCCCTTCCTTGGGCTCTGAAGTCCTCCGAAGGATGTTTGATTACCCTGTGTTTTCTTCTTCATTCTTTCCTTTTCCATGTTCTCTGGAACATAGAACTGGAAGATTCCATGTATCTGAAATATTAGCACTAATTGGTTTATAAAAAGGCTTTTCTTTTCTAATCAAAGAAATAGCTGAATTATCCATAGCTCCATTCACCCAGTTGTATACATGAAGATGTGGAAAGAAAAGAATTTCCTACATTGTTACAGAACAGATAAATAGAATGGACTTCCTAGATTGCTACAGGACAGATAAATAGAGGGTACCTAAAGATACATCGTGATACATTATATAAAACAGACTCAAATGTTAAAAGAGTGAGTGTATTTTAGTGTACAGAAATGTTCTTATTCTTTTTTGATACAGGGTCTTATGTAGTCAGTCCCAGCTGACCTTATGTAGTCCCAGCTGACCTTATATAGTCCCAGCTTACCTATGTAGCCAAGGATGACCTTGAACTCCTGAACCTCCTGCTTCTACCTCCCAATTGCTAGGAATACATTAACTACTTTGTCTAGTTTATGGGGGAGGGGATTAAACCCAGGCCTTTGTACATGCTATGAAGACCCTGTTCTAACTGGGTTATATCTCTAACCCCAGAAATATATGTTTACACAGACACTATTTTTAAACAAAATTTTATGTATGGCTTTGCCTTTCATAATCATTTTTATCCCTCAATCTTTAAATAAATTGTTACTGAGTCCTCTGGGACATAGCGGTGTTCCTCTACTGTGATGGTTTATTGGTTGTCAACTCAGCAGTATCTAGAATCACTCCCCAGACGAATCTTTGAGCATGTCCGTGAGAGATTATCTAGATTAGGTTAAATGGGAAGGGAAGACCCAAGGTAAATGTAGTTGATACCATAGCCTGGGCTTCAGAAGCAGGTGTTAAAAGAAAAATCAAATAGATCCCTCTTTGCTTCCTGACTGTAGATACAATGTAATTATGTCTAACTAATGTTGCCATTAGATCCACACATGACTGCCTTCTTTAACCGTGAGCCTAAATAAACCCCTCCTTCTTTAAAGGAGGGATTTTCTTTTTTTCTTTTTTCACTCACAGCAAAGTATACTAAAGTAACTAATACCTGAGATCATAGAATTGTCTCCAGGGGTTTACACACAAGTTCTCATTTCTCTATCACTTTTTAAAAATATTTATTTATTTATTTATTTATTTATTTATTTATTATATGTAAGTATACTTTAGTTGTCTTCAGACACCCCAAAAGAGGGCGTCAGATCTCATTACAGGTAGTTGTAATCCACCATGTGGTTCCTGGGACTTGAACTCAGGACCTTCAGAGCAGCAATCAGTGCTCTTAACCACTAAGCCATCTCTCCAGCCCTTCTCCATCACTTTTACTGGCATTCCTGATGACCTCGCCAGAGAAACCTGCTGGTCTTATCCAGCTTAGGGACAGGGAACCTCACTAGGACATGGATCCTCTCTGAGTTTGGACCAAACCCAAAGTAAAACACAACCACTTGTGACTTCAAAACAAAACTGCAAAACATTACAAATGATACAAAAGTACTAGGTTTCTGACAGGGTAAGTTTACCTGAGCCAGTCCTCAGACTGTTGAAGTTGGGAGGTCACAGGTGGTAACATAAATTTAAACAACGACTTTGTAACAGAAACTGAAGTTGACCAGGGATAGATTTGTTTCTAAGGATCCTTTTGTCTCCTTCTTTCCTTTATCCTGTACATTTAAACTCTGGGATTATTTAAAGGCTTCAATGCCTTGAACAGGCCCTAAGTCTAGGGCTTATCTGAGAATTCCTTAAGATCCAGTCAGCTCCTAAAATGCTATTCTGCCCTGGCCTCATGCCAATAATTACGGATGGTGATGTGGGCAGATATGAATAAGAACTGATAATAACTACATAATTCATGTATGTTGTGGATAATAGAGGGATTTTTGAGGATGCATTTGAAATGACATGAGATGGACTTGGGTGTAAGGAGGAGTAGATTTGTATCCTTGCACAGAGATACACATTTTCAACTGAACCTTCAGTATTTGGTTTTTGCTTTTCTTCTACCTCCATCCCCCACCCAACAATACACCCCTCCAATTCCTTAGTGTATCCAGAGTGCCTTCTAAGTTCTCTCTTGGTGTCAAGTTGGACCACAGGGTTCAGTGTGAAGATATAAGATGTGATACTAAGCAGGTTGACCCAGTGGCAGAAGCTTGGCTTCCTACGAGGATAGGATGCCTGGGCTGCATTCTCAGTGGAGGAGAGCTGTTCTGTATATGGGAATGGTGCCCTAGTTTTGTCTGGAAGGTATCTAATTAAAGTGCAAAATTCACTTCTTCCTGGTGTGAGAAGAGGTTGATTTGGCTCTCCATTTTTGAAGTTTCAGTAACTGGGGCAGGGCCGGGGGACCTACTGCTTTTAGGCCTCTGTGAGAGACCCCATATCAGGAGGGCTAGGATAACCATACTACTCATCTCATAGCTGGGTGTGGAAAAATAGGAAGGGGCTAAAGGTTGTCTTGGTGTCACCTTCTAAGACAAATTCCTGGTGAGCAGGAGCAGACCGTCCTCTGAGAGATTCCAGTATTTCCCAGCAGCACCAAGGGCTGAAGACAACGCCTTTTAAGATGTTACCATTGGGTGACACTCACCCAAACTGCTCCCAAACTTATCTACTAGACTGACTGCTTAGTAAGGTCCAGGGATCCTCCTGTCCCCACCTTCTCAGTCCAGGCATGTAGTTCCCTCCACCGTACCCACGTTTTATGTGGGTGCTGCAGATTGGAACTCAGGTCTGAGACAAGCACCTTACCAACTGAATCCAGAGTTGAAAAAAGTAAAACAAAACTATCTTTCATCTTTTACTGTCCCTCTCTTCTTCCTCCTCCTCTTCCCTCTCCTCTTCCTCCTCCTCTTCTTTGTTCTCATTCTTCCTCCTCTTCCTCCTCCTCCCATCCCTCCTCCACTGTCACAACTATCACTACCTTCTCCTCCTCTTCTTCTTCCTCCTTCATCTTTCCAGCTTTTATTTTAGAGAACAGCAGCTTGACTCTCACAGTAGTATTAACCTTGTTGACGGACAGGTTTGACATCCAACACCCTGCCCTGTTTGTAACTGATCGGGATGTGAGCTAATTTTTTAAAAGGGGAAATGGCTCTCTGGTTATTTACCGAGACTTCCTTTACAGCTAGCATCTCTTCCTGACTTGGACTTCCAGTGCTATACATGCATATGCCTGAGGGTTGCAAGACGCTATGCTCCCAAAGAGCAGAAATTATGATTAAATTAATGTTGCCACTTTCTGCAGACACTGCTAATGAGCCCCACTGCCATGGGAGGATCCAGGGCTGACACACATAGAAGCCATCCCTGTCTTCTCCACAGCACTGTAGAGAAAGGCTCCATGGCTCACAGTGGGCAGAGGGGCAGCTGGTGAAGTTGCCAGGGAGACAAGGCTGGTGGGCCTTCAAATTCTGGGGTCACAAGAATTCATCCCTTGAGAGAGACAAAGCCCAAGTGTTTTGACAGAAAACGCAACTTTCTCTAGAGCACTCACCTGGAACATGATTGGCTGTCTGTGAGGGGCCATCTCTGTGGCCACAGCAGCATTGGGGGTGGGCAAGCAGAGCCAGAAGGCTTTGTCTCAGGAAATGCAAATGATTTCCAACTGTGCATTTGCCTACTCCTTGTCTACCTTCCCTACACTGCATTTCCTGCTAATATTTTCGCATCACACCATGCACGTGACATACTTCCATGGATTATCATGTCCAATTTGAATTAAGTTGCATTTAAAGCAGGGGGTTTTAAATATCTGCTTTGTCCATTGTTATATTCCAATATCTATGTGGTATTCACACAAGTTAAGAAATGAAGATCAGCAAGCTGGCTTTGGAGATTAAAAACACTTGCTGATAAGACTGATGACCTGAGTTCAGTCTCCAGGACCCACAGATAGAAGGAAAGAACTGATTTCTGTGCATTGTCCCTGACCTCAGCATGTCCACCATGGCACACACACACACACACACACACACACACACACACACACACACACTGAAGCAGATCTCTTCTTAGGACAGTTTCTGTAGTCTACAAAGGGCCTGTTTTAGAAACATAAACATTTTAACTGTTAAAAGTCACTTTTTATATGTGCCTGCCTGCCATCTTAGCTACTTATGAGGCTGAGACAGGAGGGTCTCTAAAGCCCATGAGTTGGAAATCAGTCTGGAAAACATAGGAAAACCGTTTTGCTTATTAGGAGTTAAATCCGTAACTGTTGTAGGCTTTGTGGAGCTTATCTCATTGGCAGGAGACAGGATGGATGTGATGCTCAATCTAGTGATATGATGTTGTATGCTGTGGGTACTGAGTCTACATCCTTGAATAGCCTGGAGGAACTGCAGCTTTTCTCTAGACTGTCTCCTACAGGCCATGTGTGACAGGGTGTATTCAATGGCCTGTGGTGACATTGGGAACTGACCGGGGTTTGCTAGATTTGGGGCATACTCTTCCTCTCTCTTCTTCCAGTATTCCACAAGCTAATCCGTCCTCCTCTGCTCTGTGCTCTTGCTATGATGTGCATACAAGCCCAAAGGACGGGGCCAAGGTTTCATACTGTGCACTGAGATGAACCTTATACCTCATAAGTGGGTTTTCTCAGACTTTGAGTCACAGTGATGGCCAAGCTGTCTCTTAAGGTTATTGGACAGCTGCTACCATCATCACCAGCAGCACAGTGTCTTCATTCTTGAGTTCTAAGGACATTTAGAAGTAAAATCATTAGCTCGGTTGATTGCTTTTGACTGTGTTATATATGATAGCTCTTTGCGTATTTTTAGCATCTTTCTTGTGTAAATGCTTGTTTTAGAGTTCTCCGCTTTGAGTTTTGCTGAGACAATTGATGCCTGCTACTCTGTACCAGTGTTGAAATACTCGTTGCTGTGGACAGTTGATTGATCTCTGTAATTAGGAAGCAACATAATCTGCAGTAATTAGGTATAGTCTTGAAGTTGAATAGCCTACAATTAATATCCAAAGCAGGAGGCTCAGGTGCACAGGATTTGGTGTTAGAGGATGCCAGTAAAGGCTGCAAGATGGGCTGGGCAGTTTCTCCTGAACCTTGTAATGCTTCCTGCATACAAGGCTTGCTTGAATCTCTACATCAGATCCCTCTTGGAAGTGTGGAGTGGAGTGTTAGCTCTACAGTCTAGCTAAATAATATGTGTTGTAACTGCTTTGTGCTCATATATGAGTTACTTCAAATAATATTGAGTGTTAATAACTAGGTAATAACCCATTATAGATACTTTTTTTCTGAAAAACAGGAAGGGTTCTGGCTTAGACACAACACATGAAATATGAGAAGGCCACACTTTATTCTCAGAACTATGTCTTTATTGCCACACTGGGTTCGCTTGTATGGGTGGGTTCAGCTGCCTTCATGCCTTTAAATTAGCCCCAGAACAAGCTAAACACCCGTCAAGGACTAAATTAATAGATTTGGGTTGTTTTAATTAGCTAGGTGTGATTTAAAGGTTGCTGAAATCAAAAAGGCTTATTCATTTTTCATCAATAATCATTTGCCTTAATATTTCATTAGAACCTGCTGGCTTGCTGGTTTCCTTCTGGGCTTTGATTCATTGTGGCTGCAGATAGCATTTGCTCCCTTTTTCCTCGTTCTGTACTGTATACTTTCATCTCTAAGACACTGTCAAGATGTTTCCAACATTCACAGGCCACTAATTGAGCATATAAAAAAAAATCTGTACTGATGCTAGGAATTCTAGGCTCTCTCTCTCACTCACTATCGTGTGTGTGTGTGTGTGTGTGTGTGTGTGTGTGTGTGTACATGTCGGCAGTTCCTTCTCATCATTTGAATGGCTAATAATGTGTAAATTTTCCATTTCACATGTCTTGAGAGTCAAGGCCAAGTCTTTTGTCATAAATGTCAGTAGGGACTCGTGTTTGGACCCCACCATCACTGGAAAAGAACAAAGCATCCTGTGTGTGACACTTTGGCTGAGACCTCACCCTGCACATGTGCCTGGCCTCAAAAGCAGCTAGCTTTCCCATGACGACTTGGGTTGGAGCAGCTGTGTTGCCATCTACAGAGGACCAGGGCAACAAAGGGAAGCTGAGAGGTGGGTCTCAGAGTACAGGTGTCTACACAGAGCAGAACTTTCTTCTAGAGTCAGGCGATCCTGTGAACGGTGCACTCAGAAACAGGGGCAGGACATCTGGGCTAGGGGAAATCTAGCAGAGATAGCTTAAAGCGCCAGACTTCAAGTACTTTTTACAAATCTCATGGATAGTAATGTCTCATGTTTGCTGAAAGCAACTAACCTAAAATGTAGTAAATTGCAGGGTAAACTGAAGTTTTGGGTAACGCTAACAATAAGAACAAGAAAATAAATACATGAACACTTTCCATTTCCTCCAGATTGACTGTGAAACACCCCATGTCTTTATAGCTATGCTGACCAGTTTGTGCGAAGATTATTAACTGCTCACTGTACCAGTCAATGGTACTAATAAGAATTACAAACTGCCCAGAAATAAAGATTTTTCTTTTAATTTTTGATAAGTGCATTCAAAAGCAAATATATTTACTAATCTGTACCCTTTTTAAATTTTTTATTTAATTCCCAGAAAATTGAATATTGGTCTCCCTGTGTTAAGAATTTTGTTCCAAAGGTGTGTCTTTAAAAAAATCACCTTTAATCCTAGCACTCAGGAGGCAAAAGCAGATAGATCTCTATGAGTTCCAGGCCAGCCATGTCGACATAGTGTCTAAAATAAAAAAGGAACCTGGCTGAGAAGAGATAGCTGGTGAATTTGCTTGCCTTGCAAATAAGGATTTGAGTTTCATCTCTAGCACCCACACAAAAGCTAGGTGTGTTGTGTATGCCCTTGTAATCCCATGACTGGGGAGATGGAGACAGAGGATCTCTGTGGTTCCCTTGCTGGTCAGCCTGGTCTCCACCAGTGCCAGACAAGTGAGAGATCTAATCTAAATAAAAAAAAATAAATAAATAAAAAATAAAATAAAATAAAATAAAATAAAATAAAATAAAATAAAAAACCAAGGTGAAGAGTATCTCAGGTTGACTTCTGGGCTCCATGGGAATGACCACTAGTGCATGTGCACCTGGACACACATGTGCACACAACACAAAATTAAGAAGAACCACCAGCATGTGTACACTAGCTACTTAGACTGATGTTTCTTTTAGTGGCTGTACTTTCTGTAAAACAAAAAGTGCTTTGTTCTTTGTATTAGAGTCGTATGACCTGCTTTGGATGACTAGGTATGTTGTAATCATTTTATTCTCCTGATACTGTTTGGGGTTCCTGGAAGAAGCTGTAAGGCAGCCTATAAAGTGTCCTTTAATGTGCCTGGCCTTTATCCTTGTGACCCCCTCTGCCTGCCTTTCCCACTTTCAGAACAGCGAGGCGTGAGCTCTACCAAGGGTGGCTTTAGATTTGGATCCAGTTCTGCCCCCTCCCCACACCCCCTTTTTTTTTTGGTTGTTTGGCAGGTTCTTGACCTCTCTGGGCCCTGTTATAATCATCCCTCTCCTCTCCCATCCCATTGTTGGAGCATGTGTCAGCTGTGTCCTGCTTTTTATATTTAGAAAATCTGGTCTTTCTAAGCATGCATTGTGACCATGCTGGAAGCTAGCAGACTGAAAGAAGTACAGACAGTGATTCTGATGGTAGCAGTCTTCCAGTCTTCTGGGAGAACAACAGACGGACTTAAATAACACAACCAGTTTTATTGACCATGCTGTTTATTTTAATAGCTGGGCCAGAATGGTTTGATTGACTTTTTAAAAATCTGGTATGTGTTTTGCCATATGGACAAAGCCGTATCTGAAGTGCCAAGCTAATAAGCCTTCTCTTCCCTGCCAGTGAGCCATGAAAGTTGTTAGCAAAATGTTTTATCTTGAATGGATCCATTTTCCAAGATCTTGGTAATAGAAGCACCCATCTTAAGGGATAAAGTGCAGCTTATCTTCCATCAGTCATGGAGAATTTGTTGCATGGAAGAACCATACACAAGCCCTATGTGCAGTGGTTGGGGTTTGCCTACTGTTCCCCAAAGCTGCTCATGCCTGAACTTGCAATGTTCTCTTACTCATTCCCCGGTTAGTTGTTAAGGACTAAAGCGGGCTCATGAGGATTTCTGTAGGGCTCTCCTAATAAGGTGCCTCCAATTAGTTCATCTGCAGTCACATGACCACCCTCACATTCCCGGGCTTAGAGTATGGCCCCCATCACTGTGGTATTATTCCCACTCTTACTGCAGAGTGGGAGAGACCACAAGATTGGAACTTTCAGCAATGGCCAGGTGTACCTCATGCTTCAGTTCTTAGGGGAAATAGTCTTCTGGGAGTCTAAGTTGTGAAAAATGGTTGGTTCCCGTGCTTTCTTTGGTTTTCTAGCTTTCTACACTGGCAAGTTAATTCTGGACTGCTTCATCCTCTCCTTGCCAGACATGGTAATGCCTTCAAATGTTTTCAGTTGTTCTTCTGCCAAAAATCTTCTGTCATCTGTTTACTTCATTCTTATTCATATTTCCTCCTTGCAAATGGTTCCAATCCCTAACTTTTAAGACATTTGTTAAATCTGTGTCAGTAGGTCATCTTTTCTTCCTCAACACTCACCCTTCAGTACCCCCTTCCCTTTTGCTGTGCTATGATCTCCCTGGCCTTTATTGCTGACTCACTTTTTGGAGGTTTATTTGCCTCCTTCATACCCACAGCTCTAAAGTGCTAACTCTTGTCTCTTCTTCTCCCTGTCACTTAAACACAGCAGAAATTCCCTGTAGTAGTTGATCCATTGCAGATCTGACTTTCAGTGTAGCTTTCCAAACATATCCCCAAATCAAAAAGAAGTTATCTCTTTATTGTTGTGACCATTGCAGCTCCTGTGTCCCTTCTCCCATGGTTCTTAACAGAATCCCTCATTCCTCTTCCTCCTTCCTTCACCCCCTGCCTAGTGATGAAGTTTCACGGAATCTGTCTCTGCCATTTCTCTGTGAGTTTTGCCTCCATTGGCTTTCCCTTATTTGGTGTAATATATAGTATAGCATAGTATAGTATAGTTGTATATATGGTATATATTTGGTGTACTATATAGTATAGTATATATATACCAATATATAGTATAGTATGTTAGTGCCCACTATTGGTCACCTATCAGCCTGCTCAAACAGGCCAATCAGCACTACCTTCCTGAGTCTAGCTAGGTAGATATCCAACACAAAGGTGGTAGAAGCAAATCCATTTTCTCCAGCTTGGTATTCTTACCTCACGGCTTTAGGTCTCATCCAGTTTTCCCCAGTCCAGGCTGTTTTCTACCTCAGGCTATGTTGAGAGTTTCCCTGCCCCTTGCTAGTACAGAGTGCTCTGCTGTAGGGTTGTCTTCCCTCTTAGTTAAATTTCATCCTCTAATGTTCATGCCTACATATTGAGAATCCACTTCATCATCTAAGGATCCAGAGCAGTTGGTCTTTCTTCTGAATGTCCTTAGTATCTGCACTGAATGATTTAATAGTCTTTATCCCCTCTCTTATATGACTTAAATTTCCCCTGATTTTTTTCCTTAGTGGTGTTGGGAAATTCTCAGACATTTCCTAAGGTCTGGATTTACTTCTAGAATGCAGTCTTGGGCCTAAGGAACAGTATAAATAGTGAGTTTCCTTAAGGAAAGGATAGCTCATCTGAACGTGACGAGGATGCAGGCTCCATCAGAGCCTTTTGAGTATTTTGAATAGTTTAAAGGTGGGTGTATAAAGGTGAATGGAAAAAATAATTCTTTACTGACATGTCAGTAAAGATCCTTTTGTAATGAAATGTGACCTCAGTAAATAGAGATGATCTCCTTTCAAGACTGTGATGTGTGGCATGGATCAGAATAGATCACTTGACAAACCATTGTTATACTAAGATGTTTGCTATGACTTTTCCTTAAAAAAAAAAAAAGCCAAATATGGAAATGTAGCTCAGGAGGTTGAATGTTTGCCTAGCATGCATGTAGCCTGGGTTTAAGTCCCTAGGACCACATAATAAAACCCAGCACGGCAGCACACATATATAATCCTAGCTGGTAGAGCATGGAGAAGCAATGGTTCTAGGCCATCCTGGGCAATATCAGACCTTGTCTTAAACAAATAAGCAAAAAATGCATTATAATGATGTGCACTGTGGTGATTTGAATATGCTTGGCACAGGGAGTGGCATTATTTGGAGGTATGGCCTTGTTGGAGTAGGTGTGGCCTGTTGGAGGAAGTGTGTCACTATGGGCATTGGTTTTAAGACCTTTGTCCTAGCTGCATGGAAGCCAGTCTTCTCCTAGTGGCCTTCAGATGTAGATGAAAACTCTCAGCTTCTTCTGCACCATGCCTGCCTGGACATTGCCATGATCCTGATAATGAACTGACTCTTTGAACCTGTAAGCCAGCTCCAATTAAAGGTTGTTCTTATAAGAGTTGCCTTGGTCATGGTGTCTGTTCGCAGCAGTAAAACCCTAACTAAGACAGGCATACCTGTATTAAAGGAGAGGGTCTGACATGTCTTCCTCTTGACACTATTGGTTTCAAGTCCAGATATCAAAAGGAAACAGTGCAGGGTATTTGAGGACCCTGGTAGGTTCATGACCCCACTCCTCTCTCTACCTCTGCTGATGATCAGGCTCTGCCAGGCACTGTGTTTAATGAAACACAACATTTTGCTTGATTTCCTTGAAATGTTTCGTAAGTAAGAAGCACATTATCCCTTAATCAGCTTCTTTTGAGCTATCTGTTTATACTAAACAAAGTCTTATTCCAATTAGTTTCCGATTCTAAGTAGAAGTATGGGTAATTAAACATTGTGTGAAGGAGTACCCTGTCACAGGGCTCTAATATCAAGTTCAGGTGCAGGAGAAACAAATATTAAGGTTTATTAGTGTGATTTTCAATTGATTGTCTTTAATTGATTAGCCTTGCACATACTGTGCCCCAGGAGTTCCATATTATTTAGACTTCGGCATGCTGTGAACTTGGGATACTGTGTTAGAGATTCTTCTTGGCCTAAAAAAAAGACCAGACAAGAGCAACTTAGGAAGCGTTTTCATTGGCTCACATTTTTGAGGGTGTGGTTTGTCAGAATGGGAAAGCCTGGGTGCAAGCATCCTCCAGGCAGCTGGGGGTGGGGGGAGGTGCACTTTCTGCAGCCAGGAAGCAGAGAGCCATGACCACAATACACAGCTCACTCCTGCTTCTTCAGTCTGGACCAAGCCAGTAAGGATGATGCCACCCACATTTATAGTGGATCAACTCACTTCAGTTAACCCAATTTAGATAATCCCTCACAGACATACATGCCCAGAGATTTGTTTCTATGGTGATTCTAAATCCCGTCAAGTTGCCAATAAAGATTTAACTATCATCCGGCACCAAGTGTGTCTTCTCTCTGTAAAACGAGATAACAATATACAAATGGGCAGGATAGAGATTTTGTAGGATAAAAGGGATATTGTAAGTAAAATGTGGAGTGGGGACTGCTTAGGGAGTCGTAATTGCCTCTAATTGTGGTGCAGGGCAGGCCCTTATGACAGAATCTGCTTCTGCATAGTTTTTGGAATCTTTGGAATATGCTCGCTTCTGAGTGACTCCTGAAAGAGCCCTGTTAGGGGTAGAGACATTATGATTAAAATCAAAGTCCTACAATAATGAGATCAGAATGTGTGTAGGATAGTTACTTAGATAAACATTCTAAGTTTTTTTTTTTAACTGTGAGAAAATTTAGACAAACTCTTGGAGATTATTTGGAATGTAACTTAATCTAAATATACTGCTGGCTGAGGTAGACAAGAAAATGAAGTAATCTCCAACCCTGGCCCATAGACAGTGCAATTGGTACATGCTGCACATGTCTGGTGGTAATTGATGCTTTCTGAGTCTTATATGGATGTTCTCAGCTACTGAGAACATTTTAAATGTGGGCAGCCAGTCCAGGAGCTACTGTTAATATTAATTGGTGAAAGAACTTATTTCATAATGTTCTTGATCTGTTGCAGTAATAAAATATTTTTAGATTCCCAATATAAAATTGTTTTCTCACTAGAAAATTATAATTGGCTCTGTGTGTGTAGCACAAATTTTAAATATTTGATGTTATTAGTAACACCAATGTAACGGGAATTAACAAGATAGAAATGCAAATGTATTCTGTCTCTTTCAGTGTGGCTGCAGAGGGAGAATTGTTTCTGCAGATTCCTTTGAATGTGTGTGCCTTTTTAAAATGCCACTTTAGGAGTTTGATGGGCATCCCATTGCTTTTGTATTGATGAATTATTGGATTTTGTTAAATTTGATGTTCCTAAAATATCCAGAATCACAGATTTCACTTCTTAAAGTCACAGGGGTAGGGCAGGGCTGGGAGATATAAAGATGGCTGTTATTGATATGATGGTCTGTGTGGCCTGACATTGCTTTCCGACATGAAAGCCAGTATCCCTCTACCTGCAGCCTTGAATAAAGTCCCCAATTATCATTAATAACCTCCTTTACAAATTTCTAAGGAGAAATACATATTCCTCTGTTAGAAAAGGAAGATACACTGATCGACTTACATGTCAAAAGGATGCTTCAACTCCCCTCTCCCCTGGGCCAGATGAGGTCCCTCCAATGGCCACCCATGTTAGATGGTTAAACTGTCTTTTTTTTTTTTCCAGGACCTCTGCAATGCATGACATGAATTCATTTCAGTGTTTGTGACATGCCAACTTTGTGCCTGTGTCCCTGGGTTTAGGTAGTGTCTTATTTTGTTTTCTGAGACAGGGTTTCATCTATTCCAGCTGTCCTCAAATTTGACATGTAGCCGAGGACCTTAACCTTCTTTGACCCAGTGCTGGGATTACAGGTGTACCCACTATGTTAGGCTCGTTCCACCCTGGGAATTAAAGAAGGTTTCATGTGTGCTAGGCAAGCTCTCTACCAACAGAGTTTGATCTCCAGCCCTAGGTTTAGGTTTTGGTTATAAATTATACCCAGTTAAGGGTCTTTCTTGGACTTTAAAAAGAATGTTTCAAAGACACTTAAGGGTACCACACTTAGCTATGTCTGAAGAGATATATCTGAAAGTTCCACAGACGTGACTGTCTGTATGTGATGAGCTTGTGTGATTTGAATGCTTAACTGTTACTTTTGTGTTTTGCTTAAAGCAGTAAGTAATTATTGAAAAACCATAAATTTATGAGGACCCAGAGATGATCTGAACTATACATATAGTGTTAGTGCTTGGAGGTGTCAGTTATGATGAAGAGTGTATTGGGTATTTAGTGAGGCTGGCTTTCCTTGGCACCACATTTCTTCATATGGCTGTATGTACCATTGCTTCTTCTGCGAACCCAGTGAAGACATTCTGGCTGTGACATCTAGGTATAAAGCAATTTCTCCTTATGTCAGGACCATGTTCTCCTCCCTCTTGAACCCCCTATCCTCTTTATCTTGCTGCCCCTGGCCAGCTAATGTCCCAGTCTGCATCTGTGGTACATCCCGGTGATACACAGTAGATATAGATATGCAGAAGTGAACTATCTGCTCCTCTGCCTGTCCTGTGTGGTCTGGCTCCCGCCCCTGTACCCTACATGGTATTGTTGCATGATTACTTACTGACCCTCAGAGAATTCTGCTGTGGGCCTGGGGTTAGCAAATACTCCTGAGTTTGCCACTGAGGTAGATTCTGTCATCTTAAAATAAGCCTCTTGTGGAGAGGATTCTGCTTTTTGTTTTTGAAGCACCCTTTCTTTATAGGCAGCACTATTTAAAAGCTACATGAGGCCAGAGAGAGGGTCTAGTGGGTTAAGAAGCAGGGTGGTCAGCAAGATGGATCAGTGGGTAATGGTACTTGCTGCCAAGTCTAAAAACTTGAGTTTGTTCCCAGAATCCATGTGGTAGAAGTAATAAACTGACACTCTCAAGTTGCCATCTAACCTTCATAAACATGCCTGTGCATGTGCGTGCATGCACACACACACACACACACACACACACACACACACACACACGCATGCACAATAATAAAAATTTACAAAGACTGCCAGCATGAGATTTGCTACTGATTCTTTCTGAATGCCTTCTAGAACCTTCTCTTTTGATAACATGTATCAAGTTTCTGGAAACCATGATTACTGAATTAGCATGTGTGTGTATGTATGTGTGTACATGTGGGAGTGAGTGCAAATGGAAACCGGAGATCAGCCTCAGCAATGACAGGTCCTCAGAAACTGTTCCTATCTTTTGAGATAGGATCTCTCTCTCCCAACCTAGAGCCATTTGGGCTATTCTGGCCAGTGAGCCTCAGAGATTCTCCTGTTCCTCCGTCCCGTGCCGAAATTACAGACATGCCACTATGCCCAGCTACTGACGCGGGCGCTATGGGTTCAACTGAGGCTCCTATGCTTGTGCAGCAAGTGTGTGTTCACTTTGCCATCTCCACAGCTCCAGCATGTATTAATAAAATTCTTTTGACTAAATATTAAAAATGGTCTTGGTAGTGAAATAATTCTCCCCCCCCCCGCTACAAAATAGAAAAGGAGTAAATCACCCAACCCCAAAACAATAACAATATTCTATTCTTGGTGATGACAGTGTGCACCTGTAGTCCTAGACTGGGGAAGATGAGCCAGGAGGACGCCTGCATCTTACTGTCTAGTCAACTGAGCCTAATCTCAAAGCCCCAGATTCAGTGAGAGACCCTGTGGAGACTAAATAAAGAAGACACCCATGACCACTGGTATATGTGCTTGTGTGTATGTAATAAACAAGCAAAATGCATAATAATAAGTAAACAAACAAAAGCGCATTTAAAGTGACCATTTCTTCCCTTACCACTGTTTCTCAGATGAAAAAAATTGAAAGCTGTCAGTACTGCATTTTTTAAAGCTGCTTTCTTGTGTTTAAGCTTTTTTTTTTTAATGTATTTTTCTTTATAATCCATCTTTTCTTCCTGTTTTTTTTTTCCCTCCTGTGTCTTCTGTCTGCTGTAGTCAGAAAACATCACTGGGTTCCAGCTTCTTTGTCCTGGGCCCCATTAAGAGTTGTCGACTGGGCTATGGGAGTTATTCAGCCCTCCTGACCTTTGCATTGTCTGCAGGAACTGGCTGTTTAAAAAGACGACAGAAAAGCCAGGCCATCCTTCATTAGCTAGGGAAGATCTTGAACAAATGGAAACCCAAGAGAGCCTTGTTGAGCTTGAATGTGTTGGGCTATGAGACGCACCCCGATTTCTGAGAGGGAACACACATATAGCTTTAATGACTCATTTGGGATTTTACACTCTGTTGCCAGAGCAAGTTATCAACAGCTTTGATTAGAAATTGGGAAAGCCGGTTGCTGAAAGGCAGAGCGAAGAGAATTGTATTGGATTAGAGAGGCATTGTTTTGAACTGAAAGGGAAGGGAGGCATCTTGGGAAGCATCTGAATATGCATTTATTGTAATAACCGTGGTCGAGGTGGAGTGCAGTGAAGTGGCTTCGTTATTAAATTAAGTGTCTTTGTTCGTTCGTCTGGATTCTCCTGTTGGCAGCAGCCCCCTTTCCTCCTCATTTAGTTCCATTTTGATGCAGTGTTACATCCTGATTTGTGGGTTGAAATATGTCAGTATTCATAAACCAAATTCATGAACCATCCTTCAAATTATTTGGGCTGATGAGACATCATTTACTGGTATGAAGCCAACCCAGGAGAGGCCTGTAAAATAATGCATTCAAATGCTACCTCTAAAAACTAGCAGTCTTTATTCCCAGTCCTGCATGTAGGGAGAAGCACTACTTTAAACCTTATTATTTTAACAATGTGACGTGGGATTATAATGTACACCAGAGCAGCATGCTCCGTGCTTGAGTACTTACAAATCTCGAAGCTAAATGTGGTTTCTGTGTTCTGAGTTTTTAGTGTTAAACTATGTCAAGAAGATATGCTTCGTGCCTTGGGAAAACCATGAGATATTGTGTGAAAATTTGCACGTGGCCACATCTTCCTATCTGTAGCTGAGTTTGTTAGTAGGAAGTATTTCTATAAAATATCCCTCTCTCACGCACAGAGTGTCCGTGGTATAGTCTGTATTTATAGTCTTACATTTATGCCAGTGTACTAAGAAAATCATCAAACACTGTCTCCGTGGGCTCTGGCTTCCAAGCTGAAGCTGAGAATTTCCTCCCAGTTATTTAACTGTAAGCAGGATGAAGCTTAAACAAAACAAAGATAACATTCTGTACCTACACAATAGATCAGAACAGCTCCTTTCATCTCCACTTTGGACCATCTGTCTGAAAAGAAAGTAAAAGCCCTCAGGAAGCAAGTCCGCAGTCTGTGGTTAAGTTTCAAGGCACAGGCTCTTTCCCACAGCCCAGCAATGTGCCTAAGCACCGTAATGGGTTTGTGTTGTCTGGGAGGGGCTGCGTGGCTTGACCTCAGCATCTGTCGGTTAGAGCTGTTGGGTTCTCACTAGGAATTTTTAAATTGTGGCTGAAGAGGATTAAAGTCTGCTATTTAAATATCAAGTTTAATAACTATTGGGAATACTCTTTTTCCAGCAGCTAAATTATTCTTAGTTTTCAAATGTTCCTATGAACCATAATTCTTTCTGTCCTTACAGAAGTGTGTGTGTATATGTGTGTGTGTGTGTGTGTGTGTGTGTGTGTGTGTGTGTGTGTGAATATGTGCATGTAGAGGCCAGAGCACAGCCTCAACTGTTGTTCATCTGGATGTTATCAAGTTTAGGGGTCACAGCCTGTGTCTTAAATCATGCCCATCCACTATCCTCAATAAACGGATTAAAAGAGCCAAGTTAAAGTGGAAAGGAAGAAAAGGGGATGCATTCAACATGACCACATTGGGAAGAAGGACAACAGCATCCAGTGAATCCCCTAAGTCCTTTTGGGGTCTTGAATCAAGATTAAAGTTTAAATAGAGGCACAAGGATATGAATGTCTAAGCAGCCCCAGTCAAGATGATCCTGCCCATACTGACCCATCACTGTCTGGGCTTCATTATAAAGTAGTCTGACAAGTTGTTAGAAGCCTGTGAAATTGCTTTCAGAAGACAAGTTCCCCTTTGGCCACTGCTTTTTCCTTCTCCCATTGTGAGATTCCTAGGAGAAGGCCCATTTCTTTGGGGTCTATTGTTTCAACAGTCTGATAGATTGAGAGACACAAGTGTCTCTTTAGAATATCCTCATTTCTGCCAGGATAGTTACATGCACAGCTGTCTGCCTTAATGGTAATTTTTGTTCCGTTTGTTTGGTTTGGGTTTTGATTATACTTGTATATGTGCCTGAGTATGTGTGTTCATGCCTGAGTTCATGTATGTGTGTTTGCATGTATGTATGTGCACTTGTTTACACACATGTGTGTAATTATTTGCATGTGTGTATGTGCTTGTGTATATTCATGTGTGTATGCATGCATGTGTGTACATGTGTATGTGTGTGTGCACACACATGCACATGTGTTTATACATGCATGTGCATTTTATAAGAAAAGTGAGAAAGAAGTCCTGAATTGGGAAGGTTGCTGAGGCAGAAATCTAAAGTGGCTTCTGGGAATGGGACTCATTGTAACTGACCTCTCTCCCAGCCCATTGACACCTCCTATTATAAAACAGGAAAGAGACAGACGGTAGCATCTGTCATCCTAGAAGCCATTTGGACCAACTGGAGAAAGGGTCTGATAAAGTAAGGCAGTGGTGAACTATTTCAGCCCCAGGTCATTTCTTGGGCCACCTAACACTAGAGTGTTGGCGTTGGCTTGAGCAACTTGAGCATCTGTTAGTTCAGTGCCCTACATCCTGGTTTATCACTCCTGTGAACAAGTGCTGTGAGACACTTGATATCAGTCTTTGTACAACACCAGACAGAAAAACAACCCAACCACAAAGTGTCTCCGGTTTTCCAAAAGGAAGAGAATGTTCTTCATAATGAAATTAAATGTTTCTGGCTACCCATTATGTTTTCATTGCTTATATTCCCATAGGGTATTACCTGTTCTTCAAAATCCCTGTTAGCACCCTGTACTGACAATAATATCAATGATCAGGCAGCTGTGGAACATGTAGAGGGATGCAGGTGTGCCGTAAATGTAAATTTTAGTGTGTGGGAGCTAAAACAGTGTGTAAGATAGTTTTCCATTATTGTTAGTTACTAACGAAAAATCAACTTATAAAGTGAGAAGACGGGTTTGCTTCCATTGCTTTCAGGTCTGTGGCAGGATGGCTTGTCATGGCAAAATGCACAGCCCTGTGGGAAGTGTACGGCAGAGCAGAGTTGCTTCACACATGGTAAAGGCTCAATGGGCAGAAAGTTATTTGCTGCAGAGCCCTATTTGCCTTTACGGCTTTATGCCCAATGACCTAAGATTCCTCTGCTACCACCTTCAAGTGAACAGGCTTCCATCCACACTGAACTTAGGGTAAGCTTTTAACATGTGAGCCTTTCACATTTTCCAGCCTAGATGAGAGGAGCTTCCAGCTTTAGTTGGTTGCCGTTGTGTAGCTGAAGGATGAGAGCCTGGATTGCAGAGGTTAGGCATCAGCCTTTCTAGTAACTACTATCCTTGATCTCTTGGGCCCTGTACCATAGATTACTCATATTAGAGCCACCACAAACTCTAAAACTGGCTTTAGATTAAGAGATGGTGGATCTTGTATGTTCTCCAGGAACTGGCTATTTCTTCTTCCAGTGCAGCTGTTCACAGATGTAGCCAGTGCCTTTCCACTGGGCAGTCTTCTTCATAGATTGTCTCCATTGATACCAGTAAGAGCGTATGAATGCTCTTATGCATAGGTTCAGTCTGTCTGTCTGTATATGTGTGTTTCTGTCTATCTTTTCTCTGACTCTGTTTCTGTCTCTGTCTCTGTCTCTCTGTGTCTCTCTGTCTCTGTCTCTGTGTGTGGGGGGGTGTGGGGGTGTGATGTATGTATATGTATCTGTCTGTCTGTCTTGTCTGTCTCTGTCTTGTATATTTTTTTCTTTCTTTCTGGAAGGATACTTGGATCAAACCCAAGGCCTCACATCCTAACAATATATTCAACTACTGTACTATACACCCTCAACCCTATAGGTACATAGGATATGTATAGAGGGGATAGTGTGTACAGAAATGTTTTAGGTACCCCCAACAAAAATATTTTTTTACTACTATATAGTCAGATTCTTCATTTTTTTTCCAGAACAACTCAAGATCACTTGCCCCTATGTAAAGCATAAACAATGTGTAGAGGCAATTATTAGAATCTTCACTCCCGTGAATACTCACTGTTGACTCTGTTCAGACCTGTAAGGCCATTAGTCGGAGCTCCCGGGGACCTGATTTCATGCCAGTCACATCACACAGACACATGCTTGTTTATGTTAGTCATTAAATCTCAATAAGTAAACAGCAGCAATAGTTAACGTGGCTCTTTATAAATGCACAGTCAATTGGGAAAAAAGGAAAAGCAAGTTAACCATGAATACTGATCAATTTTATGTATTACTACAGCACCCCCAAAATATCTACTAACAAGGGAAAGCCTTAGGGAGGCAAATCCTTCGAAGGAGGCTGTTCTGAAAGATTTTTGAACCATGGCCAGCCTCAGTCCCTGCCCCACAGCTCTCAGTGACCTACCCACAGGCCATGGACCTTGATGCCAGTCCTGCTCTCCGCTCATGGCACCAAGCTGTTCAATGCAGCAGCATTGCTGGACTGACCTCAAGTCTCTCCTTCTCCCTCCTTTTCTCAAACCTGCTTTGAATCCCAACCTTGGAACTGATTAAAAGAATGTTTACAGTTGTGCAGCCTAGCCATCGTGTCTTTTAAAAGAAAGGAAAAAAAGATAGCAAAACCTCAGGAATCCACAGTGAGTGGGAGAAACACCCACCGGGTTAGTGTTCCAAGTTGTAGAATCTTCAAAAGAATAACAGTAATTTAATCATTCTCAGACTCCTCAAGTCCTTGGAGAAATTATTTAGTTTAATTGAAAAGGAAAATTTACAAACAGCACAAAAGTTGTTGAGAAAAACAGTGTTTTTCAGAAGGGCTGCCTTGGACTGGTATTTTGAAGTAGCTTTGTCTCTGGAGGCTGGTTATAATACCAATTTGCCTATAATATCTTTCATTACAGCAAATAAAAAGATGCATGATGTTTTCCCAAATGATCTATGGTGTATAAAAACCACCCGTTAACTTGAGGACCAGAGTTGGCTCCGTGGCAGAACACTTGGCTGTATACCTGAGACTCTGGGGTCCGTCCCCAGAAGCCATCTAAAGAGCTGTGTGTGGAGCAGCATTGAGGAGGCAGAGACAGGGGGATCTCTAGGACTATGTAGTGAGAGACTCAGTTTGAAAAGCAAAACAAAACATAAAGGTAAATAATAGTGTCTAGGGGACACTCAAGGTTGACCTCTGAGACACACACACACACACACACACACACACACACACACAAATTATAAATGAAAGAAACCATTTTCCCCTTTCAGTATATTGTTTTTGTCACAGTAATGGAAAACTGTTTCATACACTACCTTAAAGTAAGAACTCCACTCATCCTTCCAAATCACCTTCCCTACCCACTGGTCATTTAGGTCACATAGTATCTGGCACTTGGTGGTGGTCACATTCCTTTTTGGTCAGTGATGTTTCTCAATAAATGAAGAAAAATCAGTCAATGTATCTAAGAGTATTCTTGTCTGAAACTCTCAGGTTTGCAGCTCTATTTTTTTTTTCCCAGCTCTAATTTGCAGTTCACTATTGTAGGAGCTAAAGTGGGACTCACATGGTGTTATCTTAGCACATTTCCTAAACTCTGTGCCTCTGCTTGGTGATACAAATGGATCTGAAGAGACTCTGGATTATTTTCCAGCTTTCCTGTTCTCCTGACACGTCTAGGCCAGTCACCTGGGCTGAATAAGGCGGGGCGGTAAAATACCCAGTGGTTGGAAATGCTGGGAGCTGTCTTGGCCCTGGATAGCAAGTGTAGAGGAAGACAGTAAAGATGTCTCCACTGAGCTCCCATCTTTCCTGTGGTGTTGTCAGCTCTGCCTCAGCAAACCCTGATTCTGGTGTCTGGCTAGGATGGGAAAGGGCCTAGTTACTAAGAGTTGGTTTACTATTTGGACTTTCATAGATTTCTCCACAGTGCCTGATAGTCACTGAGAATTTGAGCTATTATGTTTTAGCATATGTGTTATCTTTGGGGTCACTTTGTAACCACTAGAGGAGAGATAAGAACAGAAAACCTATTTCTTGGCCAAAGTGCTGTTTCCTGGCGGGGCCAAAATGTATTGTTTTACTCCACTTATCAACAGACTACAGAACTGTTCGCTAAAGTTGTGTTTAAAATGTGTTCTCTTGACTGGAATGTCAAATGTGTTCATAATAAGTTCAATAACTCTCACATCTTGTTTAGATTACTCAAAAAAATGGTTCTCTTTGGAGAATTCAAATGGAAGTATTAATGGAAAACTCCACATTTCATATCACCTGTCATCTGGACCCAGATGCCAAGATCAGAGTACTGAAGCAAGAGAGCTTTGGGAGGAAAAGGAACAAAACAGAGACTTAAAGTGTATCCATACGTTAGCCGAGGGCCGCTGCTCAGGACAAGGGCAGACTTTCATCAGAAGACATTGCCCTGAGCCAAACTTGTGTGAATGTCTGCCATGCAGAGCCTATAAATCAGATGCAAGCCCCAGAGGTGATCCCCTTTGAGCCACAGCTGCCACTTACTAAATGTGTCAACTAAAAGAAGAAAATCATGTATTTACACCCATACATATCTTTTCCGAAATTGTTGGGTATAGAATTTATTTCAAGGAATGCATTTGGGCATATGTATATGCCAGTGTCTAAATCCAATTTGAAAAGCTTGGGTAGATAGTCATCACTAGGATGAGCTTCTACATTTTTTTAAACGATTTATTTATTTATTTGATGTATGTGAGTACACTGTAGCTGTCTTCAGACCCAACAGAAGAGGGCATCAGATCCCATTACAGACAGTTGTGAGCCACCATGTGGTTGTTGGGAATTGAACTCAGGACCTCTGGAAGAACAGTCAGTGTTCTTAACTGCTGGACTCATCTCTATAGTCTGAGCCTCTGCTTTTAGATATAGTTTGGGCTTATTGTTTCAGAGGGATAAGAGTCCACAAGGGAAGAGTGGCGAAATCACAGCTGGAGCTGGACACACACATGTTCTGAACAGCAAGCATGAAGCAGACAGGGAAAACTGCCAGTGGTCGATAGCTTTTCAACCTCTAAGCCTGACCACATTAACATACTTTCTTTGGCAAGCCCACACCCTCTGAAACAGTGCCACCAAATGGGGGCCAAACATTCAAAAGTCATGGGGGGGCCTATAAAGGACATTGTCATTTAAGCCACCACAGTTTCTCATTGGCCTGGACCTCTCTAAGTAGGCTAAGCTAGCTAGCTGGCTAGTGATCCCTGGGAATCTGCCTGTCTCCACTTCCCCAACCAGGATTCCAAGTGCACTCTATCACACCCTCATCATCATCAAAAAATGTGACCGTTCACTTTGGAATTTTCTGTGACTGACTAGAGTAGGATCTGAAATGTTTGGCGATAGATTTAATACGGACTAGAACAGCTGCTCCAGGGCCAACACAATAGCATGCATAGAAAGTCTGAGAAGCACATTCACCCAGCATGCATGGAGCCTAGTGTTCCATCCTCAGCACCACATAGACATGGTATGGTGTGGTGGTACATGTCTGTAATCCCACCACTCAGGTGGCAGAGGCAGAGGGATCAGAAAGTCAAGATTGCCCCCAGCTATCTAACACCGTTTCTCAAGGAAAAAAAATCTAGACTACATAGAGCCCCTCTGGACAGTTCCATCTCTCATTGACTACTAGCAATCCAAGGACTTATCATCCCTTACTTTCTCTCTCCCTTCCAATACATGTCCAGTGGGTCACCTGCACCTCTGTTCCCTGCACCCTATAGAGCACATTTTCACCCTCTCCATCTCTACCTGCCCTTATTCCCAGGGGGGAGTTTCCATATGTTTCAGACATTGATGAAAGAATAAGAAACATTGCCCAATTCCCTCATGTATGTCTGCCAGTTCTTGTGAGATTTCCCCAAATTCAGCAGAAAGATAATCTTCCACCAACAGAGTCAAGATTTGCTGAGTAACTTGTCTGGATGCTAATCTTATGAAATTGGTCTTATGAAAAGCTCTGGAGTCCAGATCCTCTCATGCACAGTGTTAAAAGTGTGAGAGTCACAGCAAACACTGGATTTGGTTTGGTCTCTAGCAACAAAACTGGCCTTCCCGAGGCTGATGTGCTTGAATATGTGAACCACATCAAACTGAGGTAGTCAACTCCAAGCTGCAGGCTTAAGAGCGAGCTGCCGATGTTCACTTTCCCCATGTCCCCCACTGAGTTTAAAACATACGCTTTATGGAAATGGTTCCACTGGTATTTAGAGCCACAGAAACCTGGGTTGGACCTGCCGGGCCACCACTTACTGGGTATGTGTCTCCATGCACATTATATGATATCTCTGAACACTATCTTTCTATTTATAGAAATTATCTTCCATGTCTATCTCACAGGTTATAAAGGAATGAGTATTTAGTGAATGAGTATTTGCTTAGCATGTGTGAGACCCAGTGTTTGATTCCCAGCATAAATAAATTCATTCATACAAAATACATACATACATACACACACACACACACACACACACACACACACACATCCATGTTAAGACCCTAAGTAGCAAAGAGTAAGCAAAGAACTTACTTTTGTTTGAGAGAAAGTCTCCTTTAGCTGAGGCTAGTCTTGAACTTATTACTGTATAGTCTGAGGACGGTCTTAACCTTCCAGTCCTCTTAAATGCAAAACCTCTTATTTGTTGAGATTACAAGCTTGTACCACCACACTCAGTGTATCAGTGTATGTGGTGCTGCGGATGGGATCTAGGGCTTCTTGCATGGTAGGGAAGCACTGTACTGTCTAAGCCACATCGTAGGCTCACAGTTCTAAGTGAGTAGCTTGCTTGACTATGATTGGTTTGTCTGTATTTCTTTATTGCTATTTATGTGCTTCTATTTATCTAATTGCTTAGACCATATAATATCCGTGTAACATCCACACTTGTAGTGTTCCTGTCTTAGGTTGTTTTTACACTTTGGCTTTCTTGTTAAAGAAAATACACTGGGACTAACTGATTTCGCCTCCCGTTCCATTTGCTGCCTTCCTTAAAGAACTCTGTGTACGTGTAAAGCTGGCTTGTGTCCTACAAGTCACTTAAATCTCTCTCCCAACAGCAAGGGACAGCATGAACTCAATAGCACTCCACTCAAAATCCAGAGTCAGGTTTGTTCACCTAATGGATGAAGTTTGGTTTGTCTCAGGATCTAACATAATTTATATACTGAGTTTGGCTGATTTGCCAGTCTGTCCCCTGCCCTGATCTGGAATATTCTTTCTCCACTTGTGTTAGTTACTTCTCCTGCTTCTGCTTTTGTTATGTCTGACAGAAGCAACTTAAAGAAGTTAGGATTGGTTTTGGCTCGGAGTTTGAGGGTCCGGTTCATCTTGGCAGCAGAAGTGCTAGGCAGCGGGCATGGTTGCATCTGCAGTCAGGAAGGCAGAGACAGACAAATGCTGGTGCTCAGCCTACTTTCGCCTTTTTTCTTCAATCAGAAGCCCCAACACCTGGGACAGTGCCACCCACATTCAGAGTAGATCTCCCCACCTCTATTAACACTGTCTAGAAACCTCCTGATGGACATGCCCAGAGGTTTGTTTCTATGGTGACTATAAATCCTATCAAGCTGACAATCTAGCTCAACCATCGAACCGCCATCTCCTCTTGTGGTCTGATATTATTACCATCTGTTTGATACAGCCCAGGCCTTCTTCCCAAGAACCTCTAAGTTCAAGGTTCCTTGGTTGTTGCTTCCCAGAAAGAAACATTGTTCAAGAATGGGTGAGTGTGACCCACAGGCTCAGTCACCCATTTCTGCCACCCCTGCAGTCTATTTTCTGTGCAGCCCTCCAGTTCCCATCATTCACTTCTATGCAGCATGTAGCATACATTTTGAGTATTGTACTATCTCCTGTTAGACTGTACAGTCTCCTGTTAGACAAATCCCAGCAAACTCAAGGCATGAGAGACCTAGGTGCCACAGATGGAAAGTTGAGAGTAGAAAGGGTGTGAGACCCCAGGACAGATGTATAAAGGATGGCCAGGTTCTCCAGGACTGTGTTGGCTCTTCTTGTCTTGGGCTTATCGTGCCAGAATTTAGAGTATATCAATGTAATTGTAAAGACTAGATCCAGGCTGCCAAGGCTGAGGCACTCCCTGGAAAGCCAGGAGTAAGACTAAGTATTGGGCTAGCCCTTGGGGTCCTTTCTGGATAGCCTTTAGGTATCTGAGAGCTGCACTGCCCTCTACCCATCACAAAGTGGATCCCTGGGCCCCCTCTCTGCCTTGTGAGCCCTGTAAGGCCAGTGGATGACTGCTGGGACCCTTCGTTCATCTATTGTAGCAGGAACAATGGGTTTCATGGATGCAAGGTCCCCGGATCTTGAAGGAATCTTCTATTTGGGGCTAACGCCTTCAGTCTTTATTCCAAGGGCTGAACAATACAGAGAAAGGAGTCTTGATCCATTCTGGGGAAGCCTCAGCGTCCCTTTGTCATCTGGGCAACTGGTACACACATACACAGTGGGACCTTTTTTTCCATAAGAAGTGCCAAGCCTTTGTTCAGAGCCCAGAAAAGGGAGCAGCAGTGTGTGAAGGGAGGGAGCTTGTTCCTCTCTTCCGTGGTCTCCTTGCTAAGGTGTAATAATGCCATTTTTAATTATATTGAATCCTGTGCTACATAAAGAAAGCATGAGATTTTTAAATTACCAGATCGAATTTTTACCATTGTGTGTGTGTGTGTGTGTGTGTGTGTGTGTGTGTGCTTGCCAAGCTCATTTGCTTATGAGGTTTTTGTGTTTGTGTGGTAAAACATAACAAAATTTACAATCATAAACATCCATCCATGAACCATTCAGTAGCTTTAAGTATGCTGACTTGGAAGAATCTGTGCCAGTGCCATTTTTTAAAAGCAACAATAAGGACTGTGTAGATGGCTCAGTTGGGAAAGCACCTGAATGTCATCCTCAGAATCTGTGTAAAGAGCTGGCTGTGGTGACACACACCTGTATTTCCAGCACACGGGGAGGGGGACGTGTGCATGGAACAGAGACAGGAAGATCCTTGAGTCTTGCAGCTCAGCTACTCTAGCTCACTCTGTGAGCCCCAGGTTCAGTGGGAGACCCTGTCTCAAAAAGCAAGGGGCAGGGATGGAGAGATTTAGTAGATGAGAGAGCACTGACTGCTCCTCTAGAGGACCCAGGTTCAATTTACAGCACCCATATAGTGTCCAGCATCCACCCATAACTCCAGTTTCAGGGGTCCGATGTCATCTTCAGACTTCTGTGAACACCAGGCATGCACACCATATACATACGTGTGCGCCGTCAAGACACTTCTGCACATAAAATGAAAAATCAAAGTTAAAATAGGTGAGAAAGTTTGCAACCCCATAGGAAGAACAACATCAACCAATCAGACCCCACCAGAGCTTCCAGGGACTAAGCCACCAACCAAGGAGCATACATGGCTCCAGCTGCATATGTAACAGAGGACGGCCTTGTCAGACATCAATGGGAGGAGAAGGCTTTGGACCTATGAAGGTATGATAGATGCCCCAGTACAGGGGAATTTAGGGTGGGGAGGTGGGAGTGAGTGGGTGGGTGGAGGAACACCCTCATAGAAACAGGAGGAGGCAGGATGGGATAGGGGTTTTCCAGGAGTGGGGGAAACTGGGTAAGGGGATAACACTTGAAATGTAAATAAATAAATAAATAAATAAATACCAAAATTTAAAAAATAAAATATACAAATAGGTGAGAGACACCAACATGTCTGGCCTCAGCACAAAAGCGGACACACTAACTGGAACGTGGTGTCCTTTTGGGATCGTGGCGTTTGCTCTCCTAGCTTCTGTTACCCCCACATGTGTGTTGCCATCAGAGCTGCACAGAAGTAACTCAGCCGTTCCCATCTCTGTTCCCGTCCCACACTCTGCTGTTAGCCTAGATGAGTGAGGACGATTGAAAAGGAGAGTAGCTGCTGCTGGTTCATCTGTCTGGGCTTTTGTCTTTAGCATAGTAGTTGGTTAATTCAGCTTCATGGTGAATTGTTAGGAAAGGATGCTCCAGGGGTCCCTGACTATCACACTTCCCAGACATCTGCAGCTCCCTCTCTCTGCACTCCATGGCTTCAATGAAAGAAGAGTGGCTATCATTGGCTCTCACCAAGAAGAAATAGCATATATGAAGTAGTATTGATCTGGTTGCCCTGCAGTGTAGACACCTATACGAATTTTTGCCATCAGTCATAAATACATATTTTACTTGTCAAGTGAAAAACAAAGCAAGTTCTGGTTCTCGGGAAAAGGAGACTGAGGGACTTCTCCGTGCATGCTTCCTGGACCCACTGGATTCGTGGACTCTCCGTTTTCAAGGGTGGTGGGCATCACATCAATAAAGCGACAGAGATGCAGGGCAGATGTGCTCACTTCCATCATTTCTTTGGCTTGTGCGCTTACACTTCATAGACACTAACATAACCCAAGTTCAGAGATAGGTTACGAGCCAGTCTATAATGACCAGGAACTGGGGAGACTGGAACTTCTCTGCTTTGGGTAGTCCTTCAGTCAGATCTCTTGGGTTGGTCTAGGGTAGCTCCCAAAGGTAGCCTATTTCCATCCCTGTGCCCCACCCCACCCCCAGCCTTTGGTGGCTTCCTCTCAGGTGTACTCATTTAAAGGGGCAGGACAGGGGGCAGGAATACCTGGCTTGGGGCAGGCATTCTCACTAGACATTCATTTCACCCAGTCAGAGAGCCACCTTCATATAAAAGGCACAAGACACAGGAGCCTGGGAACAAAGCCCAAGTCCTATTTGCACCTCTGGTTACCTGAGGAGTCCTCCTTGGGGAAGGTTTCTTGACAGTTCCCCTCTTCTGGTGTAGAGCTTTGTGGACTAAAATAAAATTCTACTCCCTGCTAAGTCAGTTGCCAGCCCCCCTGAAACAGTTTAGGTTTGCACAAAGCCCTCCCAGTAAGATGCATTCTAGGTTGGAGGATGCCACCTGTGCCTGAGCGGAAAGCCATGCTCATTATTTTGAATATTGCAAGGAGATTTCATAGATGGAATTGATCCTCTGGGCTACTTCTAGAGGTGAAAGCTCACAATTTTAACAACATATTGTTTCAAAGGCTTTCACAAGCTTCATATTTTAAAAAGTAACACACACACACACACACACACACACACACACACACACACACACGAAAGCAAGCAGGCTGCCACTCCTGTTGTCTCTGTTGGTCCCCTGCGGCAGAACATTTTAATCAGCTGGCCTTGTGCTGTAAAGATCTCCTTTGATTTACAAGTTGTAGGAGTGGGGCTGCTGTCAGTAATCTCTGGGATGCCAGAGAGGACAAACGGAAGGTGAAGTATGTTAATAATTTACTCTCAATAACCTTAAAAGGGTTAGTGTTCACTTTTAACCTTATATCCCCAAAAGCAGGCTGCCACACCGAGCCATGAAAATGTTTCTTTTAATTTGCAAGTCATTTATCTGACTGTGCTTCCAGCCTTGGAGGCTTCTGTTCCCTGGTGGCCACAGGAGGTCTCCTTGCCTCTGGTTGGGAAGATCTTAGGGTAGAAATGGGAGTGTTTTGCTTTCAAATTGTATAACTCATTACAGTGCCAAAGTCTTAATTTAAGCACATTATAACTACTATTGAGCAAAGCAAGAGGCTCACAGAGGCAGGAAGCAATTCACCGTGACCTTTGATGGAGACAAAATGATTGACTTAGAGGTGATATTTAAGCCTAATGTCAAAGCTAGGGGACAGCTGGAGACAGGCTCAGTGAGAAATTTCAGATTGCAGTCTATGGAGTGCTGAGATCTCCAGAGACCTGCTATGAACAGGGGTTGTCTTCAGCTAGTTCCCATTACCAGCCCAATTAAGACAGTCCCTGTTGAGCTTTCTACCTGCCAAGGGGCCTTTGTTTTGTAATGAGGGGTGTGGCAGCTTAGTCCTTCAGTGTAGGAGACAGCAGCAATGATAGATTTCTACCAAGTCTTCTTAGTTATCATTTAAATATGTACCGTAATGCATGTAGCCACTGCCCCTAGAATTTTATTTCTGCTAATGGAGTTAGCTCCCACTTTGTTCCTCTCCAACAATGGCTCTCAACCTTCTTAATGCTGTGACCCTTTAGCATAGTTCCTCATGCTGTGATGACTCCCAACATTCTTTTGTTGCTAATTCATAATGAATTTTGCTAATGTTATGAATAGTAATATAAATATCTGATATGCAAGATAGCTGATATATGATCCCCAAAGGGATCAAGACCCATAGGTGGAGAAACACTGCTCTAGAAGTACTTAGTAGGACTTTTCTGCTATACCCTTGCCACGGTTGGGCTGTGGGCCCCCTCACCTTCTATGACTAACCTTGAAGAACAGGAAAAGCTGAGCTTACGTGGAAATCCAGAGAGAAAGGTAACTAGCTGCACTATCATGTTTTTTTGTTTTACATGGATAGACCCATCTGGGGAAAAAAAAAAAGGAAACTAAAAATGTATAAATCTGTAATGGATTTGCACTTTTGTTTATGTCATATTATTCCTTTTTTGAGAAAGTATCTTATGTAGCTCAGGCTATCCCTAAATTCACAATGTAGCCAAGCATGATACCTATGGTGCTGGGGAATAAAACATAGGGTTTTGTGAATACTGGGTGACCACTCTACCCACCAAACCAGTACCCCAGGCACTGAATTTTTATTTTTAACAGAAGCATTTAAGATAGACTCTCTAGGATGGGTGACTCACACCTGTAAGCCTAGCACTTGGGAGGCTTGAGACTTAGAAGTAACCTGGGCAATAGAAAGAGAAAGGAGACAGTATCTCCAAACAAACCTAATAATAGTGATTGTGTGGGCTCTTGGGAATGCTATGGCTACCTTTAACCCATTCCCCAAATCCTCTGGTAACTCGAAGCATACTCACTGTTGGCTGGTGGACTGGGCAGATCCGAGGCACAGTGACACTTAGACAATCCATATGAGCTGTGCCCCAGCACGCACAGTTTTGTGCCCAACTCTTTTGGATTCTACACACCTGTCATCAGCTCCACCAATAGGCAACAGGGCATTCTTTTTGTACCAGTTTGAGAAGGCACCTGTTTTCACAAATGTCATTCCCCCTTCATGGGGCATCTTCTTAAGACCCAGAGTTATTATTTGCTACAGAATTGTCACTGTGATTACAGATTGACACTGTGATCCAGACAGCTTGGACAGTGGTATGAAGAGATCCTTAAGGAACCAGAATGAATTTCCAGTTATATGACTCTCTACCTAGTCTGGCATCCTGAAAACACTATGAGTCTAATGCTTACCTGGCACCAGGTGAATCAGGTCCAAGTGCCTCCCACAATGAGTGGCCTGTGTTCCTAATCTCCCTGTTAACCAGGGCCTGTTTGTGCTCTGCATGTTCACCTCATGAATGGAGAATTTTGATGCTTCATGAAGTTTCCATTTACTTTAAGGGATGAAACAGAACCACTTCAGGTTGTGATGAACCCTTCTGAACATGACTGTCTCTTTTCTGTGTTTTGCTGCTTATATTGCTAAGGTCTTACTTATGGATGCTTATGATAAGGGAAAAAATTGTCACAGTTGATTCTATCTTGCCACCATATTGTTTTTATAGGTAAGAAGTAAAATTGAATATGAGATTCTGATAAATTCTATTCATCAATACGAAGTTTGGTTTCCCAGTCAAACAAGACTATAGAGTCAGAGTTCCATTGTTAAGTGAGTTATTCCATCAATCTTGGGATGGCTGGGATTCCCCTTGAAGACCAGGATCCAGGATGTGGATAGGACTGTTTCACAGATTGAGAGCAGCTGTCTCTTCTGCACTGTGACTTCCCCCAGAGTCCTACTGCCTCAGTGAACCTCAGTGTTTCTACTGAATCTCATGGGTGCCCTTTGTTGCTAACTCTAGGTTTCCTTAGTAATGGACATGACTATCAACCTTGTGATAATAGTGGGGGTGAGGGGGTAGGGGTGCATGTGCACATAAATACTGCAGATAAGCAAGTAGTTTCCTCTAGACACTGACCTCAGCTCTTCATCCTCCACTACTCTGCATTCTACAGAGGAAACAGAAGTAGGCAGCTTTAGAACCCTCCTTACCCCAGCTATCCCCAGCCCCACCTGCTTTGTACATAACCAAACACCTGAACACATCCCAGAGTTCAGAGTGTTGGTGGACAGCTGCGTGCAGAGGCAGAGTGAGGCTGGCTATCAGTCTTCACCATCAGCAGTGTGGTCCTCCTATCCTCTCTCTTCCTGAGGGTTGGTTAATATGAATTCCTCATGAGGATTATTGTTTTCCCTTCTGTTTCTCTCTTTATCCATCTAACAATAAGAACATGGTACTATAGGCCAACACTTCTACAAAGAGTAACAGCTCAAGTAAGTTCTGTTCCATAGAACTTTCCAGAATAGTATAGTGAGTGGGAAGTTAATTATACATGGTGTCTTTCCTACTCTTTGTTCTCCATGTGAAACTTCAGGCAACATGGGGAAGCAATGTCCAGGTTTTATATATGAAATTGCTACAAACCTGGTCCTGAGGTCACTTCTTCAATCCCCAACTAGCCCTCTCAGTGCTACATTCTATCCTTAAAGCTCTCAGCAAGGTGTGAAGCCATATTATTGATTTCTTGATGGCTCTTCACCTGTCTCTTTGCAGCTGTGGATGCCATGAGGCAGTATAAAGTTTACCTTGACTGTCACAGTTGATCTGGTGCCTGAAATAAAGCCTGACCTCAGACAGAAATTCATTGAATGTCTCACATCCAAACGCAAACATGTCTGCCCCTATGACCACACTAATGTGGGACTAACCATAAACCTGCCTCTCCCCCTCAAGGCTTGTGGTCTCTAGGACTCACCAGTGTAAATTTTTCTTCTGTGCCATTTTGTCTGTGCATCTACCAGCTCACCACCGCCATGCCGGTCTTCCCTAACCTTAACACAGACTTATGGCATGGCCTTAGTGTTCCCCTTCCCACAGTGCTTTGCACACAGTGAGGTCACATAGCCAGAAACACCTGCTGGAATCCTGTGAAGGCAGCAGTGTTAAGGACTCAGCCCTTTCAGAGACTAGTAGAAGTCCTGAGGCTTGCACAACTGGGTGTGTTGACAAGTGTTCGAAGTGAGGTCACACACCCTCCATTTGCCAACAAGAGAAGCAAAGCTTGCCCCAGTGCTGCTCACAGTAGCACACAGGTGACAGAGACAACACGTACCCATCCTCCAGGTGCTAATAAGCAGTTCAGGACAAGAGAGACACTGACAGAAACAGGTTTGCTCTGGCCCATGACTGATAGTTTCTTGGGCAAAGCCAGACTCAATGGACGTCAGTTGTAGTCTTCTGAGCCAGCTCACCCTTTCTTACCCAACACTAGTCTGAGAATGCATGACTGAACTTCATACTTCATGATCTGAGACTTCCTGACTAGGAAAGGCATTTGTCCGGTGCAGTGAAAGAAGAGAGAAAAACTCATTTTAAATGAAGTGTCCTTCCTTTTCAGAAAGATGCCATGGGATGGGAAGGGAAAGAGTTTTAAAACTCAATTAATTCTGAACCCCGGAATGCACATAGGCAATTTCCCATGAAGTGTCCAAAGTCAGGAAGGAGGCAAAGGGAGGTGATTAAGTTCAAAATGCATTATGTGAAATTCTCAAAGAATCAAAAAACTGTTCACACACACACACACACACACACACACACACACACACACACACAATTTATCTATTTATCTATTCATTTATTTATATGGGCAGGGGAGTCACAGGTTTAGTTTTACACAGTGAAAGTCAAACATGCCCAGTTTATATCACTGCCATTTAAAAGACATTTGAGATCTCAGTTCTCTGAGTAAACATCTAAGAGCCTAGAGGATAAACTTCTGAAGACTAAACCTTCCAAACCATTTCCTGCCAGAAGGCACTAAGAGCAGACTACAGACTCTGGGCCCCAAGATGAGATAGGCTGAATTAGATTAGGCAGCTTACTGTTGACATGTCTATTGATCTGGGCTCCACACAGTTTCCTGTCTCTACCAGTGGTGGGGATGGCTGTAGACAATATAACGCAGCGGCCTAGTTTATGTGAAGCCGGTGACTCCAAGCATTAGTCACTCCAGGAAGGCAGTGGCATTGGGAGATAAGGATAAGCTGCTTGCAGTGTTTAAGAGCACTAATATCCCAGCTGTGTGCTTACTTCTGAAAAGTTCCTTGTAAATTTCATAGTGTCCTACTGGTAGAGTTTTCAGTGGTCTCATCCAGTGTTGCTCTACAGGAAGGTGTGTTGTTAGGGTGGAAAGACCCACTTACTCAGTTTTCTCTGTGCATTTTAGATATTTATATACAAGTGTGAAATAAGATGTTGGACCTAAGAATGAGGAGGAACCTTCCGGATGTCAGTGTTGATGACAGAAACAAGGCTCAAGACTCTTGACTTAGATACTTTGTAATCTTTTCTTTTCTCAGACCACCAGGTAGATGTTTTGCCAATGGATTGTGCCTTTAACATCCATTTACTGGTGATTGTAATACTATTATAAAATGTTACTTTAAAAAGTATGCTGAATGCAGAAATATAAATAGAAATTATAATTATTTTGTGGCTTTTGATGCAAATATATTTTAGAGCTTTTTTAACAATGGAGGAAGGTGGTGACTTATTTCATGTATATTTTACTGCATCAATAATTTAATACAGATTTTGCATCTAAGAGGTTTTTATTAGCACATATAACAATATATAATAATGGATTTCATTAAGACTTTTTCTACAGGCATATAATATGCTTTTCATTTATTTTTTAGATTTATTTTATTCTATGTTTATGAGTGTTTGTCTGCATGTGAATGTGTACCATATGCCTGCCTGGTGCTTGTGGAGGTCAGGGGAAGGCCCCAGATCCTCTGGAACTGGAGTTACAGACAGTTGTGAGGCACCATGTGGGTATGGGAATAGCACTAGGCACTGACCATCTTTCCAGCCCCATATATTTTAATCATATTCACTTCCAGGTATCCTCTCTTGCCCCTTTTTAACTCTCAGCTGTTCCCCCTTCTACTTCTATGTATGTTTGGTTTGATTTGTGGTTGAATTGCTTACTGGAGTACAGGTGGAGGGGTATTTTAAAAGCATGGGTGCCTTACCAGTAAGATGTGAGTGCTTTGGGGTTTTTTTGTTTGTTTGTTTGTTTGTGTTTGTTTTTGTTTTTGTTTTTAACTTTTGTTTTGAGATAGGGTCTCACTTTATAGCTCTACCTAGCACGAAAGTATATGTAGACTAGGATAGCCTAGAACTCACAATGATCCAGTGCCTTTGCTTCCTGAGTGCTGGGATTAAAGGTAAGCACCATGCCCAGCTAGATGATGTTTTTAGATTCAGCCCCTCTGCACCTACTCACATACTTCATTACTACAAACTCCCTTGACAATAATGAGGGCTCGTTTTCATGGCTTTGGTTAGCTTTCCGGAAACGTACCCTTCCTTAGAGCTATCTTTCCTTCAAGCACTTAGGAAAGAACAGAGGTTGGGTGTGTTTGTGTGTTCCTGCAGCAGTGACAAGTGCACAGAGTTCAACTTGTCAGCTGTGGTCCTTTTGTGTTTTGGACACCTTATCCGTATGTGTCCCCTAGACTGATCTGAAACTGTAATGTAGTAATGTAGTAATGCTCTAGCGTGTGTTTCTCCAGTGCTGGGATTATGGACAAGCATCATCATGCCCTGCTAGCTGAAGTCAAAATGGGTGAGCACTTTACAAGCGGGTACACGTGAGCGTCCAGTTAAAGAGGCAGCCTCATATTCCAAACTCCTGGATTCCTTGCGAAACGTCCATGAAGTCAGGTGAAGACTTCTGACTGACATTTCAGCTCACTGTGTTTCCAATACACATTTATCTCAGAAGCCTGTGAATGGCACTGTATGTGTTTCCAATACACATTTATCTCAGAAGCACTTTTCTTGTTGCAGTAGAAATTGAAGAAACCCCTGAACTGCAGTTCTGTAGGGCAGCAGGACTACCAACTTGAGCCTGGGATGTTAGTGACTTAGCTGCATTTTCCAGGCTGGCCTCCTGAGGGCGGAACCCCCTCCCCCAGGAGACTCCACAACCATTCAAGAAACATTCTTTCCTTTTTATACCTTTAGAATGGGGTGCGAAGTGAACACTGTTAAAGCCTGTTTAGCATTTATTGACATAGTTTTAGGTTTTATCTTTTAATGAGAATTTTAATTGGTTTATTGTAGGATTCATGCAAGTGCCTAGAATGCGGATATATGAGGGGACCTGATAAACAGAATGAGCTGTTAGTGGCAGACACCTCTCAGACAGCTGGGCAGCCCACTTCCTGCTGGTCTAACACACGACGGCTGCTCACTTTAAATTGCCTTCTTTTAAATTTAAGCCAGGGTCTCCTATAGTTCAGAATGTTCTCTAGTTCCCTATTGAGGATGACCTTGAATTTCTGATCCTTCTGTCCAACCTCCTGAGGTCTGCACTGGGTTGAACCCCCAGGCTTTGTGCATGACAGACACGTATTATGCCAGCCCAGCCTAGGGGCAGTCACAGGGTCTTCAGAAGCACTGGATGACAGGACCTACCTTACCTACCTTACATTCAGACTGGATGCTATTACTGATTTTTAAAAAATATAAATAAGGGGCTGGCAAGATGGATCAATGGGTAAAAGCACTTGCCATCTAACCGTAGAACCTGAGTTTCATCCCTGGCACTCACACGTTGGAAGGAAAGATTTTACTATTCCAAGTTGTTCTCTGACCTCCATGTACATATTTTAGCACATGTAAACAATAGGCATGCACACATAATGACATATATTATAAAAAACAATTGAGATGTGATGAGGGAGAAAATCTGGGAAGATGGCTCTGGAGGTAAAGTGATTGCTTGGCCTGACCTGAGTTCAGTTCTCAGAACCCACATAAAAAAACCAAATATGGTGGTATCTACCTATAACTCTATCAGGGGACACAGGCTCAATTTCTGGGGCTCTCTAGCAGCTAGCTAGTCTAATCAGCGAGATCTAGGCCAGTGAGAGATAATGCCTCAAAAAACAAGATGGTTGGTGCATGAAGAATAATAGCAAAGGCTAAATACATGTGCACACGCATACATACACACATACACATACACACACACACCATACCACACACCACACCACACCACACATACCACACCACACACATGCCACACACCACATACACACACACACACACACACACACACACCACATAGACACACCATACACACACCACACACACACACACACCACACCACATACCACACCACACACACACCACACCACACACATACATACCACACACATCACACACACCACACCACATATATACACACCATACACCACACACTATACACACAACACACACAACACACACAACACATACCACACATACAACACACACAACACTCACACCATACACACCCCTCACATACACACACCATATGCACACACATACCACACACACATACCACAGAGATGTAGGTTTTGAAACATATGAAAATGAAGTTGTAGGAGCAAGAAGACTCATAATTGTGTTTGATTTTGCCAAAGCAACTTTTCTATATCTCCATAAATTAAGTTAGGGTAATAGCGATTTCTGCACATTTCAATTAGTAGACGTGGGAATGGGCGGAATAGAAATTTAAAAGAACAAAAGAACGACAACAACAAAACCCTCTATATTTTGGAGTGGACAGAGATGGGTACTGAAAAGAGAGGTGTGTGTCTGTGGATGGTTGTGTAGCTGAGAAGGGTTGTCTGTCTACAGATGGGGTATGCCTACTAAGGATGTGCATCTGGGCAGGGTATGTGGTTGGAAAGGGACATCTGTGGAGGTAGCATGCCCAGCTCATCCCAGGCCACACCCAGCAGTAATCATGTGGTGAGAGTCTCAGAACACAGCTGAGTCACTGCTGTCTCACCCTTTGAACATCTTCACAGGTAGTGAGGTAAGCTGTGTCACAAACAAACAAACGTCTGTGGTGTCACACAGGAAAGTCCTGCCCTGGTGGCTGTCCCTTCCCTCCTTAAGTGTAGAAAAGAAACAGGAATATTTTTGCTCTGTAGGAGCCCAGCTGCCATGGGGGAGTATGTCCTCCAGGAACAACTTCTGGTCCACTGTTCCAGTCAGTGTGCCCTGTAACACGTAAGCTTTGTGGAGTTATCCGTGCAGGGTAGTTATTATAATTTCTGCTAATGCATCACCAAGGAAGGACACGGGGGCCTTACTGACCAGAGCTGAAATACCTTCCATGCTCCCCCAGTTTCCTGCTGTCTGGGTCTGATTGGGAATCCCTTGTCTGTTTATGATGGTGACGGCAGAGGAGTCGCAGTACATACTTTTGCGTGTGTGAATTGAGACCTTTAGTCCTGGCCTTGCACTGAAGAAACACTACAGAAGCACCACAGTATGCCTCTGTTCACATTTGATGTGCATTCTGGAAAATCTTCCCATACTTAAGATATATTTATGGATTTTATGGATAACATTACAGAAAGAACTGTTGGAAAGTCAAAGAATCTAATCTCCACAGGGTGTTTTTTGTTTTTTTTTTTTTTTTTTTTTTTTTTTTTTTTTTTTTAGTAACTGAAGATGGGGTTTCCATGTGAATGATATTCAGAAACCTATTTTGGGTTTCTACCGTAAATATCTTATTCTGTCACAGTTTTTAAACCACCACAACGTTGTGATAAAAATAATGGTGTTAATTATGACTAATAATAGCTAACATTTATTAAATGCTTTCTCTTGCAAGAATCTGCATGCATTTTTCTCGTTTAGTCCTCACAGTATGCCTGGAGGTGGGTCCTCCTTCTGATAGAGATTTCAGCTTCAGAATTCACAAAGACGTCTACCGCCGGCCAGGATCCCACAGCTAATGTGTATCAGAACTAGAAACACCAAAACAGAGAACACTTTGCCGTCTTCTGTGTGAAGCTGAGTCTATTCTCTCCACAACACATCTACAGTTACCATAGATTTTACTAACTACCTAACCAGACGGCAGAGTCAGCGACACGAAGCGTCTCCCAGCACTTCTCCACCATAGCCCAGTGTTGCCCCTAGGGATGTCTCCATGCCAACCCCACCCTTTCCTTTTAGAAGATTTAAATAGCATGATATTAAAAGATGCTAAATGATATGGAATCCTTTGGGCGCCCCATAATCAGATGATCCCTCCACTGCACATCCCGTTAGGCTTTTGATGGGAAAATGTTTCCTGTGAAATGAGGTTTATTTCTCATCAGAATAACTAGTGTTCTCATAAGTGCCTCATCTCTAAACCCAAGGAATGGATTTTTAAGGAATAAGAGATTCTTGAGTTATTAAAGTAGAAAATCTAAAGTCATTTTCCTTGGTTTGACTAATGTAAAAACAGCAAGATCAAATTGTACATTATCTTTATTTTTTATTGATTAAAATATCCTATATAAAAATTCAGTTTGTGTTCAAAAACCATTCTCAAATATTCCTTTCCCCTTTAGCTACCTTGTATGTGTGTGTGTGTGTGTGTGTGTGTGTGTGTGTAAAACATACAAGTATATTTGTAAAAGTTTAAAGAGCTTAAGATATTTAAATTATTGAGGAAGTTCTAATATGTGTGTTTATAAAGAATTTAGACATCTAGTATTCAATGAAGTTGTGGGAGAACTACCTTCATTCAGTATTATTGTTAGTGTGTGAGAGGGTGTGTGTCCATGTGTAACATACATATGCACATAGAGATGAGAAGACAGTCTTAAGAAATATACTATATCTTGATTATGTGTGTTAGGGGGATTTTTGTGAAAGAAACTCACAGCTTTATCCATAATGTTCTTAACCAGTGTGACCTCTGACTGTCCATCTGGGGAAGGACTGTTGTTTGACCTGACCCCAGCAAATGCTTTGACTTGCATTCTCTGTTCAGCTTGGATTGACTTGCAGGTGTCAGGTCAGCTTCGGGAATCAACATCCATGCTGTTTATAGAAAAGAAATTAGGGCACACGGGGGCATACCCACAGTGCCAATAATCTGAAGACTGAGGCAGGGGGATCACCAGTATGAGACAAATCGGAACTGTAGTGTCAAGACCTGCTCAGAAAATAAAGAAAAAGAGCGTGATGCTGTGCTGTTCTTTAACATTGTGTTCCTATCCTTGGCCATTGGTATGAGGCAAATGATGTGAATGGGGGGAGATTAGAAGCCCAACTTCCACGTAATAGTGAGCCCCTGAGGGAGAAAGGAAGAGAACATACCTGATGGAGGAGTTGCTGATGAGAGTTCATAACGCTCCTCCCTTGTGAAGAAGAGAGGGACGGAACTGGGGATGTGCTCAATTGGCAGATTATTTGCCTAGCATGAAGGTTGGAGCCCCAGCAGCACATGTACCACAAGTGGTGGTACACACTGGTAACCTCAGGATTGGGAAACAGAGGCTAGAGGATGAAGACCTCAAATAAATCCTCAGCTACATAGTGAGTTTGTGATCAACTATGTGAGAGGCTGTCCCTTTTTTAAAAATAGAAAGAAAAGGAAGGAGGAGGAAGAAAAGGAAGGAAAGAAGGAAGGAAGGAAACGAGAGGAAAGGAAGGTAGGGATAAAGGAAGGAGAGGAACAGACTTCAATCTGGCCTGCCTGCTCAAGTTCAGGTAGCACCTGCCTCAGCAGACAAGGTTCAATCCAGCAGGCACAGGGCGCCTGAGTGCTGGGTGCTGGTCTTCAGATGGAGTCACAGTTGAGTCCAATATAGATGCTCCAATACTGGAGTGCTGATTCTTGTTACTGATGGTGGGAAGAAAGCAAGGTTAAGGAGTATGAAAGATCCTAAGCAGAACCAGATAGGCAGGCAAAATGTCACCTTATTCCTTTTGACTAGGTTCAGCTTCCATAAGCATTGATGCCCCAGACCTCCAATCTGATTTCAAACCCCTACTGCAGAGCGGTGGGTTACAAGGTACTATGCAGTCCACAAGTGCATTCAGCAGTGCAGCTGGAGGAGTCTTCACAAAGCATGTGAAGAAGCTTGGGGAGTATTTCCTTCTTAAATATCCTTTGGTTTGGGTTTGGGTTTTGCGAGAGGGTCTAATGTGCTCTAACCTGGCTTTAAGTCTATTATGTAGCTGAGGATGGTCTTGAAATCCTCTTTTCTTCTGCTTCCGTATCTCAAGTGCCTGAAGCCTAGCGTAAGCCTAGCCTACAAACCCTGCTTATGCAGCATTGGGGCTTTGCACATGACGTACAAATTCTCTGCTACCCAAGTGACATTCCAGCTCTTAAATATTATTTTTTAAACTTCTATAGAGACATATGAGTACTTTACAGATTCTTTTCAATTGGATTAGAATGTTTTCTCCTACTCCAGGTGGCACACTGGGACAATCTTGGTCACCGAAGGGATGGTTTTTCCTGAATCCAGATCATCAATATAAGATACTAAATATAAAGAGATCATCAGATAGGTTCATCACGCAAGTGTGAAAGAGCTCAGGCTCTGTGAATTCACACCTGACAGTTCTGATGACTTCAGTATCAGATGTGTTAGTTGAGAAAAAACAAAATCAAGTCTTCCTCACACTGTGAGCATATCACCCACACAGCTGGTTTCCCAGATCCTCAGGCTTCCCGTCCCAAAATGTGCTTGTGATACAAAGGTTGGCCTTGTGGTCTTGCAGTTGTTTTGAAGATGATCATCAGCAGAATCAAGGCACACCTTCCAGTTGCTGTGATGATGCATATATAATCAGTTTGCTTGATTGTGGCTGTCTAAAACCACCTTCCCTTGAGTCATTAGAAATTTTATTGGAGTTCTTTAGTGTGATTATAAAAATTAATGAGCTTGTAATTAGGTATAAGAGCAACAAATACAAAGTTTGCCAAATTAACATTTGTTCTAGTTCTGAAGTCACACATATCTACGTGGGAGGCTGTAAGATAAACGGCAGGACTCCCGGATCTGAGCTTGGCTGGTGTCTGCATCAAGAAAGACTTAAGTTGGGCAGTGGTGACACAGGCCTTTAATCCTAGCACTTGGAGGATGAGGTGCTTGGATTTCCGCACTCAAGCCTAGCCTGGTCTGTGGAGCAAGTTCCAGGACAGGGTTACATAGAGAAATTGTGTTAAAAAAAAAACCAAACCAAACAACAACAAAGGACTATTTGAAAACAAATTGAGATTGTAAAACTTATTTAAGAGTGATTTTGGTCATTGTTAAAAATTAATCCATAGATATATTTAGCTTTTCATTTCATTTAAAATGTTTCATTACATTTATGTATTTGTGTGGGAGTGCATGTAATGTCACAGACTGCATGTTGAGCTCAGATGACAATTAGAGACAACTGAGAGAAATCAGTTCTTTTCTTCTATGGTGAAAGTCCCAAGGATGGCTAGAACTCAGCTGATCAGGCTTGGCACTGGCAACAAGCATCTTTCCTGGCTAAGCCATCTCACGGTCTTCCATTTTCTAAAATTGATATTTTAGATAGTCCAGAAGTTTACTCTTTAGAGCCCTCTCTTAACCATGTGTCAGGATTCTGGGTTGCGGGTATTCTAAGTACAACTTAGCTGCTTTTGGCTTTTAATCACCAGATGCATCTTCCAGGCAGTGAGACTCTCTCCCTTGAAAGGAAGAGTTCAGATATCTTCCCAGCTTTGCATGCTTGTGCAAAAAGTTTCCTCACACCATCTGTTTCCTAACTTGGGTGTAATTTCTACCATCTCAGGCTCCTTACTAGAGCCTCAGTGTGTGGGTTCCTGGCTGTCCTTTTGTCTGACTGAGTTTGTAGAAACTTTTGCACACTGCAGAGAATGAATAGTTGGTGGGAGCTTCCCAACCCTAATGCAAACATTCAGTTGGTCTCAGCTGATGGCGACCGATCCATTTCACCTTTATTCTTCCATTTTTCTGCCTATAAATTTATTTTTTCCCAATGTATTTGCAGAAGCAACTAGATATAGCTCGTTCTTCTGGTGTTCCTGTATTCCAAAATGCCGGCAACCCACCTCCAGCCTTTAAGCACCATGTTTTCTTGACATAGGCAGAAGAGAAAGGGAAGAAAATACACCTTAGCTGTTCTGGGTTTGAGTGGCAGGGAGAGCAGAACTAGGCAGGCAGGGGTTCCCTTGGCTACCCTGAAGCTCAGACCTCAGTGGATTCCCACCCTGGGCCCTCCTGCTATCACCAGAACTAGTGTTTTCATCTCAGACACACTTGGCTCAGGATGACACTCCACCGGTGGGTGATTAGTTTTCTCGCCCTTTATGTTGCACACGTGCCATAGGAGGCTATAAAGGTGTGTGGAGTCTGCCTCAAAGGCTGCCTGGAAAGTAACACACAGAACATACTTAGACTCCCGTTTCTAAGCTGGTGATAACTCATGAAGAATGGATTCCACAGTGTATCTTGCTTGTGCTGAGGCTCATAAGTATTTAATGAGGTGTTTTCAGAGGTGACAGAGACTTTAGATAACTCACCTTGTACAACATGGTGAGCCTCAGCTCTGGAACTCTTTGCTCTGTGTAAAACACAAGATGTGTGGACAAGAAGTAATGTTTCCATCTTCCCATGAGTGGCATTTAATTTATTTCTGTTCTTTTAAATTTGAATACTTAATATGTCCGTGAGTGAGTTTGTACACACGTGAGTGCAAGTGCCCCAGGACTCAGAAAGTGGGTAGGATCCCCAGGAGCTGTACCTACAGATGGTTGTTAGCCACTCAATGTGGATGTTAGGAACTGAACTTAAGTACTTTGCAAAAGGAGTATGTGCTCTTAACTGCTGAGTCACCTCTCCAGCCACTAACATTTGTTGGTTTGTTTGTTTGTTTGTTTTTTAAACAGGCATTCTCACTTCTCTGGAGCTCACCAGCTAAACCAGATTGGTGACCAGTATGCTCCATATTCACCTATCTCTGCCTCCCTAGCTCTGAACTTTTAATTTATTTGAGTTCTGAGATTCTTATGCTTGTATGGCTCCTTAATGAGCTAGCATTCCAATCCCACTGCATTTCCTGGTATATAACACAGTTGCCTCTTTTGGCCAATGGCTTTGTAGGTTTATCACGCTAAACTATGCCTCTAAAGTCAATTTAGTTACATGTTCACTAAAACCCAAATTGTGTCTCTGTAAATGTGTTACTAGTTCCTGAAGGTAACACTCTTGCTACAAAGTATACTTGGCCTCTTTCAGAGACAGATTTCCATTTGTTTCTGATTTATGTGTTATTTCCCCTTGGGTTTTTTTTCTCTTTTTTCTTTTCTTTTCTTTTCTTTTCTTTTCTTTTCTTTTCTTTTCTTTTCTTTTCTCTTCTCTTCTCTTCTCTTCTCTTCTCTTCTCTTCTCTTCTCTTCTCTTCTCTTCTCTTCTCTTCTCTTCCTTCTCCTCCTCCTCCTCCTCCTCCTCCTCCTCCTCCTCCTCCTTCTTCTTCTTTGCATGTACCTTGTATATGTTTTGCTGTTATTGTTATCCAATACTGTTGGTGAATTTTCTTTTTCCTGAGATAGTGCCACATGTAGCCCAGGCTGGTCTTGAACTCAGTGTACAGTGGAGGCAGTCCTTGAATTCCTGATTTAGCTTCTACCTCATTAAAGTTTAGATTACAGGAGAGTACAACATAGTGCCTGTCTCACGGTCAAAATGTTGTGCAGGTGTGTATGTATGTGTGAGGTATGTATGTAGGTGTAGGTATGTTTGTATGTGATTTGTGTGTGTGTGTGTGTGTGTGTGTGTGTGTAAATGTGGTAGCCAGAAGTCAAAGTCAACCTTGGATGTTGTTCATCAGCAGCTATCTGCCTTGATTTCTGAGACAGGGTCTCACTGGACTGCTGTTTACCGTGTCAGTAAGCCCAGGGATCTCTCTGACCATGCTAGACAGCATTGTGTTCACCCAATGACCTAACCTCTCATGCCGCTATCTCATGGTACAATTCTCAGGATTACTTGAACATTCATGAACAGTTCTCATTGTGGTTATGATTTGTAACTGAGATCCACGGTACCATAGCTCTCTGAGTCCACTCATGAAATTCTATCTACTTTGGTCATCATGTCCACTTAACAGTCTCATTTTTGGCTGCATAGATGCTTTCCTCTGCTCTGTCAAATTTAAGGTATTAGCTCAAGATCCTGAATCATGATACCATTTTCCATGAGCTTGGTATTCTACCTTTTGTTAGACAGGACTGTTGCTACTCACATTTGAGTCTTTGCTGTCACGACTTAGAAGAAAACAAAACAGAAATGGGTATCCCTAAACCTAGAGGTAAAGAGGACTTACTTAGCATACACAAAGCCTGGGTTCCACTTCCTGCTCTATAGGAGAATGGAGGCAGGGGAATTACTCTGATCTAAACCTGTCTCTAAGAAAAGGAGTAAAGAAAGAGAGTTGGAGAGAAAAAGAAAAGAGGGAGGGAATTTTTTTCAAATTAGAGGCTTGCTGCTCTTTCTTATGGATGAGTTCCTTCTGTCCTTTGATTTGCAGAAGGCAACACCAGAAAGCAAGGAGGGGCTGTGAGTAGTCGGTAGGATGTGTCTGCCTAGCATTCTGATCTCTTTATATGTGCTACCTTGGTGAGGCAGGATGGTCCTCAGTACAGTACCTGTCCTTCAGACAGGTAGCTGAAATTGGGGGTGGGAGACCACAGGGTAGAGCATATCTGTGTAAAACCTGGCTTTGCCATGTTGATCTTAGGCTGTCTGTGCTGACTAGCCAGTGAGAGTCTCAGCTCAGATCTGGTACCATACACAGTGACTGGAGTCTCAACTCAGAACCAGGCTCTTCTATCTCTGGGCAGGGCCCGTTCAGATGCTATGTAGAGCATCTGTGGCTTCTCCAGGCTCAGGACATCTTGACTGTAAGCCTTCCATCTACAAGGAAACAAGCACCTGCTCCCTAACATTCAGCCAAGTCTGCTAGCAAATCCAACTGCTGGGCTGCCCTTCTACATTTACTTTCAGAAGGAATTACTATCTTTAACAAATTTGTAATCCTATAAAGAGGGAGCAAAGGGTATTTATGGTTCTAATGGTCCCTTGAAAATAAAATAACAGCCCATGAAAATATTTAGCCAAAATGGAGGCATTTTAACTTTGAAATGATAAGAGCAGTATTCATTATGGAAAATTTAAAATACAGAAAAGTATATAGAGAAACAGAAAAATTGCACCATCTCTACTGACAGCTGGGGCCTGGCCTTCAGGTGATTCTGTCCCATAATATACATGTTAGCAATTCTAAGCACATTCTTCTGGACTTTAATTAGTTTGTGCTGAGGTTGATACCCAGATGGAGCTTCTGGAATACTAAAAACCTATCATTTACAGAGTTATATACTGTATGTTGACAATTAACAAACAAATAGGCAGAAACATGGAAGTCCTAATCAAGACACTTGTACGTGACTTTCATTTCCTTACCTTTCTGGTTTTGTTTTATCTTATGTAGCGAAAAGTGGCCTTGAACTTGCTGCATGGCTGTGGATGACCCAGAACTTCTGACCCTCCTGTTCTCCTCCACCTCGCAAGTGCTGGGATTACAGATGCACACTACTAAATCCAGTTTATTCAGTGTTGGGGATGCGACCCTGGGCTTCACATGTGCATGTCAGACTCTCTGCCAGCCAAGCCACATCCCAGCCATGTGCTCTTAGCCTCTTAAGTTATTATCTGAGTATAATACGGTTCCTTAATACTTGGGAAGTAACATGCTGTTGAATTTGACTAAAAAAATCATGCATTTGGTTGGCATGCAGACTTATCTCACAATCTTTAATCTAGACACCAACTTCTAGAAGACTGTCCCGGTCATTATGCTAGCTCACCCAGGTCTACAGCTCAGTTTATGTTTTTCATTAATATACAATCAACTCATATCCTATAGTAAGAATGAAGGTTTTCCACAGAAATAGCAGAGGATTCAAGTCAATATATGTTTAAAAAAATAATTTAAGTTTTCCTAGAGACCTGAACTTGCTAATTCATTGAGTATATTAGGTTTCTCTAAAGGAAAAGAACTGATAGAAACTGATCGAATAAACAAACACATACACACAGACACATGCACACACAGGCAGACACACACACACACACACACACACACACACACACACACACACTGGAATTCATTAGATTGGTCTATAGATGTGGCCCAACTTGTTCAACAATGGTCATCTCACACTGGAGAGGCTGAGAATCCAGTAGTTGTTGTTCAGGCCACTTCCTGTATCTCTGAGCAGTCCCAGTCTAGCACTAGAGGAGGCCTTGAGGAACCCTGGAGAGCTGCTGATCTTCAGTCTACCTTGGAATCCCAAAGATGTTGATTCTAATATCAGTCAGTAAAGGAATGCCACAGTAACAAGATAGATGAACTTGTCAGCCAGAGTGAGGGCAAGCAGGAGGCAAAAAGCAGCTTCCTTTTTTTTCCTGTTCTTTCATCTGGGCTTCCACCACAAGGTGGCAAAGAAATATGCTGTCCACATTTAGGGTGGGCCTTTGTACTTCAAATAATCTGATCAAGAAAATCCCACACAAGCATTCCCAGCAGCTTGTGTTGATTCCAGATTCAGTCACATTGACAACTAAGATTAGCTGTCAAGGCCTGGGAAAGGCTAGGCTCACAATGAAAACATCAAGATTAGCCATCACATTAAGTGTACATCTGGTATGAGCAAGAACGAAGGGCAAAAGCCATGGCTGTCTCTAGAAGTAATTAATTACAAACCTATGGACCTTATACTGTGGGAGGCTTGATGTGTGGGAAATTCATACTCAGATGCTGGAACTTGCATTGGGAGGTTTGGTTGGTTGGTTGGAGTGGGCAGGCAGTCTGTTTGGGATCTAAGAGAGAAAGACTATCTAGTTGTTCTAGTCTAATCAGAAATGAGAACTAATGAGACAGAAACCAGGAAGCTGGAGGTTTAATTCCAAGTCTGGTCCAATCAGTCCATCAGAACAAATCATTAAAGCATTAAGACCATCTGGAGAACTCAGGAGCCAACTGAATGTCAAAAACCAAGTAGGATATTTCCTAAGAGTGGATGACATTTGGTCTCTTTCGAGAACTGTTGCAGATTCTAAGTTCTTGGGGAGAGAGATGAGTCTAGAAAGCTTGCCAGAGTACAGGGACCTGAGTGAATGGCACACACTTGTAATTCCAGAGCTGGGGAGGCAGATGCATGGAGATCCCTGGGGCTCACTGGCTAGTCAGTCAGTGTAGCTTAATGGATGAGTTCCAGGTCAATGAGTGATGTGACCCAAAACAAGGTAGAGCCTGAGGAACAATAATACCCAAGACTGTGCTTTCACTTCTATGTGCACACGCATGTGCCACATGAATCTATATTCACATATAGCTCTCATACATGAATACACCACACACATACATATGCTGAGAAAAAGCATGAAGGACCGGCTGGAGAGGTGGCTCAGTGGTTAAGAGTGCTGACTGCTCTTCCAGAGGTCCTGAGTTCAATTCCCAGCAATCACATGGTGGCTCACAACCATCTGTAATGAGATCCAATGACCTTCTGGTGTGTCTGAGGACAGCAACAGTGTAATCACATACATGAAATAAAAATTAATCTTAAAAAAAAGCACAAAGGACATTAAGCATGTGTCTGTGTGATACTTTATGAAACACTATTCATTTTAATGGGAAACTGTTGGATGCTTGGATGGATTTTTGTTGTATTGTTTTTAAATCTGGTTAAAAATATATATGTCCAGAAGCCTTTATCATTCTTTTATGTTTAAAACTTTGAAAGTTGTCCAGCCTTTTGGGATGCAGAATGCATTGCTGTTGCTTACAGTGTCCTATAGGACTGAAACCTCTTGTTTATACTGAACTGTGGCTCAGTACCACCAATCCACCTTTCTCCTCCCTGTCTCCTTCTCCCTGTTTCCTGGGATCTCGTAACCCCCATTTCAACTTCTATGAAATTAGACTTTGAGTGCTCTATATGTGAGCCTGCCCACATGTCCCTGGCTTGTTTTAATTAGCGGCAGACTAGATCTGTCCATGCCGTTTCAATTGATAAGATCTTCTTTGTTAACTGAACGGTATTCCACAGTGCATATGTGCCATATTTCCTTTATTCTCTTGTCAGTAGATGAGCACAGGCTGTTTCCATTTCTGACCTCGTACATGCTTTAAACTCAGCCCAGCACATGGGGGAAGGGGGCGAGGGAGATGGTAAAAATATCCTTCCCGTTCCTATCACTTCACTTCTCGTTATATGGCAGCTCCTTTACCAAATGAAATGGGAAAGTCAGGTGCCCACTAGCATCCAGGTACACCCAGCTCTTCCTCTAAGTGAATAAAAGAAGTGTATAGTGTCTAATATCCCCATACCCAGAGGCTTAGTGTCAGTGGCTCCCCATGATGTGTCAAGAGATGTGAGATGAAGGTTTCAGGTCTGGTCTTCCTATTAACTGCATTAGTCATCAGAGCAGAAAGGATACAAAATATCATACACAGGTACTGTGGAGGTCAAAAGTAATTGATAAGAAATACATGTATCATTTTTTTAAAATATCCATATCCAGAAAGGATTCTAAGCCCAAGGGGAATACAGATATTTCAGTTATTTTCTGTTTAAGATGGGAGGTCGTGCCAGCACTGTGTTATATTAGAAATTACCACTAAACAAGAAACAGAACGCAGTAGTTTCACCTGTAATCCTAGCATTTGGGAGCCTGAAGCAAAAGGACCCTGGGTTCAAGGTCAGCCTGAGCCACATAAGGAGTTGAAAGCCTTTTTTTTTTTCACTCTAAGAATAGGAAAAAAAATTGTTTTGTTTTGTTGGTCTTCTTTTAAGTGATTCTCAAATGATACTCTTTAACCAATGTTATATAATATTAAAACATCCTGATTTGAGGTACTCTGATTAAAGGTATCATGTCACAGAACTGGGAAGAACTCTTGGTGTGCTGCATAACCCTGCAGTCTTTATTAGAACTAGCTGACTAAGTATGACTGAGGTCTCCCACACCTGTTAGAGCTAATATTTCTGGCATGCACATTTCACACCCCAGGCCACTTTCTGTGGTGGATGCCACCTCACACTGCACCTCAGGAACATTCTGTAGTTTCTCTTGTTAGTCCAGTTGGCACATCTGGAAATGACAATGGTTTACAGTCATAGCATGCTTGTCTTTCCATAGCTCAGGTGGCAAGCACTGGTAGTTTGAGGAATGTCTATCTTGTGTGCATGACAGTAACCTTTCCTATTCTGTTTGGTCATGTTATGTACCATCCTATGTCAAGTACTGAAGACATTTTATGTAGGTTATGGGGGAGGAGGTATCCACATAGGTAGGTGTGTGGTGTGTGTGTGTGTGTGTGACCATGTGAAAGCCACAGATCATTCCACCGTCACATCAAAAAGTCAGGCATGGTGGCACATCCTTCTAGTCCCAGGCTTGCCTACTTAGTAAGTTCCAGGCCAGCTAGAAGGCTGATGTTGATCACAGGTATCCACACACACTCACACATCTATACACACACATTAAGATACACACAGAGTTTAGGACTAGATAGTATAAAAGTTCAAGAATAGTGTAAACATTGGATTAATTGTATGGAACCCTTTGACAGATTATTCATTAATTATAAATTGTGCTTTCTTACAGGAAACATTGTTTAGCATATTTATTTGTGAAACGAGGCAGTCCGTTGCTCATGTTGATTTCACACTGAGAAACTGTGTTGGTTTATGTTAAGATAGTTAAAGACCGTTCTAATAATACAATGCCAGGAGTGAGGGCATTCACAAAATTATCTGTAACACAGGGTGACATTCTAACCAGTACTGGTTCATCTGACTTGACTTCCTCTGAGGCAGGGAATCACATTCGCTGGATAAAGTCTATTTCCAGTAACCCATAAACAAAAGCATTCAGAAGCAATATGCAAACGTAGTAAGTTAGAAGTGATCAGTAGTGAGTATTCTCAAACATTTATTTGTTTTCAGTGTGTTGTGTATGCTAGGCAAGTGCTCTGTCAGACTACCACACCTACGTTTAAGCAGGCAAATAGAAGTGGTGGTGGTGGTGGTGGTGGTGTGTGTTAACCACAAACTCATTAATCTTCTTTGGGGCTGTCAGTGGTCATTTGAGAGGAGTTCCTTCTTTTCTCCAGAGTCCCTGTCTCTGTCATCTACTCATCAGTGCCTTGAATATGTAAGAAAAAGGGTTTATTACAAAAGTTAAAATGTTAAAACCCTGAGGCACATGAGGGGATGTTGTTGAAGAATTTCAGAAACCTCAGTCCTCAGTGTGTGGGACTGGATTCTCCGTGCTCCCCATTCTGCTTACTGTACTGAGACCACATCCAGGGTAGCATCTGATTCTGTCCTTTCTAGAAGCCTCATTTTTCCATCAAGAAGATGGAGGACCAAGGAAGCCATGTGACTGGTATAGACCCCACAAGGCAGCCCCTGGGACCTGCCATGCAGGAACTGCAGCAGCAGAGGTGTCCGAGCCTCTGTTCCCCTTCGCTGCTCAGCGCGGGCAGCTGCCAAGTCTGGCTCCTCATCTCCTTTTCAAGAACAAACTCCATCTGCCAGAAAACATGACTGTTCAGCTAGAAGCATGTCAAAACTCACATTTTGCTGAGTGTGTCTTATTTTGGACAAGCAGCTTGCCTCAGAGACGGAATTGAAAATTGCTTTCAATATGTAAAGGAGAGAGCATTCTGGAAGCAGGGAGGTTATTTATGAAGCTCGGAAGGGGAGAGGGATGGGGAGGGGGAGGGGGAGGGCCTTGCACCATGTTCGGTGAAATGGGAAAGATAAAATTTTAATGTTGAAGGCACTTATATTTTAAGTGTATTCTGCCATCCAGTTCCCTCCGTGGTCCTCACACATACACACAGCTATCTCCAGGGCAGTCTCCGAGCCCAAGAATAATAATAGTGATGTCAGTTCAAATGTGAAGCATTGAAACCCTGGGAAGTACAGACTGCCTGCCTGCATCTGCGATGAGAGGCCAGACCGCAGCACCACTCCGGGAAGCTCCTGTAAGGATGGCCAGGAGTTCTGTGAATATAAATCCAAGCTCAAGAGGATAGGCGGATATAGAGAAAATCCAATTAACACGACTGAAAGTCTCAGGAATGAACTGCCCATCACTAAAGAAATGAGTCTGACAGGGAATGCATCCTCAGAGCAGAACTGATCAAATGCACCCTCATTGTGGAGGGAGATGCACTTTTCAGATAATGTATTTTGGGAGGTATCATCTGCTTGAGCTCGTTTCTTCTTACAGCAGTTGGAAGTTTGGAGCCTTTTCATGGCTGTTAACTGGCAGGGGAATCTTCCTATCCTGGCATTCCTTAAATAGATCTCTTTATGTATATATGTATTAAAAATCGCCTTGAAAATACCAAAGTGGGCGGGGGAGGGGGGACTACTGTTTGTTTCCTCATAGAACTGACATTTTTATTTGAAGAAAAATCCATAAATTTACTATCTCCTTCTTTCTAGGTTTTTCAACATTTCTTGCAAATTGTATGTAAATGAATGCAAATAAGCAGTCCTCACTAGTGCTGCATAGAAGCGTAAAATGCATAAAATTAAGATGCTGAGAGGAACTTGCATCTAATTAAGGTAGCATGTAAAGAAATGTTTAAATTCAAATTAGATGCTTCGGTGGGAAGAATTACTTGTTTAACTCAAAATGATGTTTTGTGTGATCTAGGGGAGGCTTGCCCCACCACTCAAAACTCAAGACTAGGTACTGAATTCAACTAACTTAGACTTCAAAGCTGGGTTTAGCCTTAGACTTCAGTCAATCTCAAGACAGACAAATGGCATACATTTTCTCTTATTTGTGGTTTGGATTTGATATTGAAACATACAATTATATATATAATATGTATTATATATAACATATATATATATATAAGTTATTTATATAAACAGTCTGGGAGGAGAAAGAGGACTAAGTGAAGATGAGAGGGTACAAGAGGGGAGTGTAGGGAGATGCTTAACTCAATATATAAACATGGCCAAAACTTAAAGCATCAATAAGCAAAACGTTTAAAAATTAAAAAAAAAAAATCATTCCGGAAGGATGATGTCATGCATGCCTATAATCCAAGCACTTGGGAGAGTAAAGCAGAAGACGGATTAAAAGTTAGACCACCAGGCTGGAGAGATGGCTCAGCATTTAAGAGCACTGGCTGCTCTTCCAGAGGTCAGGAGTTCAAATCCCAGCAACCACATGGTGGCTCACAACCATCCATAATGAAACCTGATGCCCTCTTCTGGAGTGTCTGAAGACAGCTACAGTGTACTTACATATAATAAATACATCTTAAAACAAAAAAAGACCACTAGAGACTCTATCTCCAATAACAAGAAAAATCAAGAGCAACAATAACAAAACCCAGGGTCTGCAACTGGCACTTTTAACCCAAAGCAGACTGGAAAGATGGGTGACCTCAGCTGAATTAGGAAGACTGCCTGTCTATGCTCTACACAGTATCATCTCATTGTCCAGCTTGAGTTTACCTCACCGAGGAGCAATCATGTCCTCATCTAACAGGTCAGTCAGTGACAGAAGAGAAGAATCTGACCTTTTCCTAAAGCTTTTACTTCAAAGAGACAGAAGTGGCTGGGGAGATGCCCCAACCCATAGAGCACTTGCCTTGAGAGTGTAAGAAGCTGACTTCAGTCCCCAGAACCCATGTTCAAAAGCCAGGCATGACAGTGTGTGCACATGCAATCCCAGCTCTGGAGAGGTAGAAACAAGTAGATTCCTTTGGCTCAGTGGCCACCAGGCATAGCCTAATGGTGGATTCCATATGCTGGTGAGAAGCCCTGTTTCAAAAATCAAAGTGAACAGTGTTGTAGTTTGTAAAAAAAAAAAAAAGAAAGAGAAACTAGGAATATGTTTGGTGGAGGTGCAGTAAGGTGTGGGAGAAGGGGGTGCCTCTGCAGGCCCATGCTGAGGCATCCCTTCCCCCTAAGGTACCAGCCATACAATGGCATAGTATAGAAATAAGAGTTTATTTAGGGCATGGGGAGGGGAGTTGAGGGGGTAGTGGAGACAGAGAAAGGTGGGGGTGGGGTGGGGGAGACTTGTTCGTGTAAAGGAGTAGAGGCCAGCCATGAACATGTGAAGAGCAAGAAGGGGAGGAAAATGTGGAGAGAAGGGACACAGAGGCAAGAGGGTAAGAGAGGAAGAGAGAAAGAGTAAGAGCAAGAGAATAGGAGAAGAGAAGAGAGTGAGGAGGGGACCAACAGCCCCTTTTATAGTAAGTCAGGCACACCTGGCTGTTGCCAGGTAACTGTGGGGCAGAGCCTAGAAGAAATGACAACAAACAGCACCTGAGGAATAACCTCTGATCTCCACACGCATATTCACACATGTGTTGTGCAAACATTCCTACACACACATGCTGGCTTACACACACAGGCATACTCAAAAGGGATGGAAGAACTTTCTGCATAGTCTCTTAGTTAGCTATAGATGTCAGTTTGACACAGCCTATAGTCTACCCAAGAAACAAGTCTCAGTTGACGGACCGCCAATATCAACTGGCCAATAGTAGACCTGTGGAGAATTGTCTTGATTCCTAATTGATGCAAGAGGGTCCAGCCCACTGTGGGCAGCACCATTCCCTGAATAGGTGGCCTTGGGCTGTGTAAGATAGCAAGCTACAGCATCATTCCTCCATGAGCAAGTTCCTGCCTGAGTTCCTCCCCTGACTCCCCTCAGTGAGGGACCTATAAGCCCACCAAAGCCTTTCATTAAGTGTTTCTGGTTACACTGTTTATTGTAGCAATGGAATGAAACTAAAACACACAGCGGAGAACAATTGGAACCCTGTTAAACACATTTTTTGCGCTGAGAAGATTTCAGCTACTTTATTAAATCTGTTTTGTTTCTCTCTAAGACACAGCAGCCTACAGGTAGATGGACATAAGAAGGTAGACTATGCTAGTTCTCAAAGTAACTAAAGACGCTTGCCACCAACCCCAAAGGCATGAGTTCAATCCCTGGAACTGTCATGGTGGAGGGAAAGAGCCAACTCCTGTACCTTGTCTTTTGACCCCTGCAGGCATGCTACCACACACAAACACACTCTCACACACACATAAAATGCTGTTTTGTTTTGTTTTTTAATAATGGGAAGGGACTGATATTGTAGTATGTAATTTTTTTTTTTTTTTTTTTGGTTTTTCAAGACAGGGTTTCTCTGTGTGGTCCTGGCTGTCCTGGAACTCACCCTGTAGACCAGGCTGGCCTCGAACTCAGAAATCCGCCTGCCTCTGCCTCCCAAGTGCTGGGATTACAGGTGTGAGCCACCACGCCCGGCGTAGTATGTAATTTTTAAGTTTAAAAAAGTTTATTTTTTTTTAAAATTTCACACATGAAATATGACCATATCTACTCCTCACCCCCCCCCACTCTCTTCATAGTCTCTCCAGCACACATCCCTTCCCAATTTTATGTCTTTTTGGGGGGAGATCAGCCACTGAATTCAGTTAGCACTTGCCACACGTGCATGGATATGGGAGCAACCTGCTAGTGGCCACATCCTCAAAAGATAATGGTTCCCCTTCCCCCACCGCTCACTCTGTTCTCTTCTTAAAGCAGGATCTCACTCTTGGTTCTCGGCTGGCCTGAAAGTCAGAGATCCTCTTGCCTCTCCCTTTTGTCTGATGCAATTAAAGGCATGTACCATCATGGTTTGATTGAATACAGGTTTTATGCAGGTAACTATGGCGACTGTGAGTTCACAGTGCCACAGCCAATTTGTTGTTATTACTTAGCTAGTAGCTCTTGTCGTAGAAGCTGGTGGGTCAACCAGTGGGATAGTGACAAATGCAGAGGGGTACTCAAGCCTCCTTTCTGTGCTTGCAAAAGCATGTTCTGTCTAACTGTGCAGGTGCTTATGTACTACAGTGTGTGTTTGGAGGTCAGAGAACAACCTCAGCTCTCAGTCTTCAGCATCTACCTTGTTTGAGGCAGGTTCTCTTGGTTGCCACTCTATACACTGGGAAGCCCTAACAGCCCCCAGGGATTTTCTTTTCTTTACCTCGTCACAGATATATACTCTGCATGGATTCTAGGGACAACTCAGGTTATCACACTCAAGCTAAGCCCTTTACCCAGTGATCAGTTTCTCTAGTCCTTTCTCCCTATTTTACACTCATAGTAGTTAAAAAAAGAAAAAAGAAAAAAGAAAAAAACTACCTACCTCACTAACCAGGGTCGGAAGACAAGGAGGACACATGGAATCTTTTTGAGGGAGCACACCCCTGATTACCGCATTGCTCCCAGCTAGGCCAAATCTAAAGGCTCTGTCTTAGTTTGGATTTTACTGCTGTGGACACCATGACCAACCCTTATAAGGACAACATTTAATTGGGGCTGGCTTACAGTTTCAGAGGTTCAGTCCATTATCATCAGGGCAGGAGCATGGCAGCATCCAGGCAAACTTGGGGCTGGAGGAACTGAGAATTCTACATCTTTATCTGAAGGCTGCTAGGAAAAGACTGGCTTCCAGGCAGCTAGGAGAAGGGTCTTAAAGCTTACACCCACAGTGATACATTTCCTCCAACAATGCCACATCTCCAAATAGTGCCACTCCCTGGGCCAAGTGTATCCAAACTACCACAGGCTCCATCATTCATACAAGTTTCCACACAGAAACCAAACCTTTAGTGTATAGAACCTTAGGGGCTACTTACCTGAGCCAAGGCTGAGAATGTTTTATACATATGACCCCTTCCTTTTGAGCATAGACTTATATATGATAGTATGCAAATCAAATGTGTAGGTAGTAGTCATGAAGAGATTTATTTTAAACTGACTCTTTGGTATACATACAACTTTACCAGTTATTAAAGATGAAAACAATTTTCACTCTAAGGACAGGTATATGCTTGTTGATTTTACACAAAGAGATAAAATCTTAACTGATTATTTGCAAATGCAACATGTGGAATGCCTTTAACACTTTTCAGAGCCGATATTTATAATTATCAATGCCGGGAATGCCATTCTGCATAAGCCCATAGTATAGAATGCCAGAAATATATTTATTTCAGAAATACCAAGCCAGAATTTAATTGTTTATGAAATTCATTCATGGCAGGAATGCATGCAGCTGCACTTAAAATCAGACTTTCTAAGACAATAGAACTGAGACAGACATATGCTAGACCCTTGCCTTCTTGCTGAAGAGTGATATGAGGGCAGTAGTAAATGATTCTGTTTCATACAATTAAATGATTGTGTTTCCACAAGAGCAGGAAGCTTTGCATAGACAGCAAAAATGCTGTAGTTCAAGTTATTTCAGGCAGTGTTTGCCCGTGCTCCTGATGAGACAGCATGCACAGTGTACAGCATGCACATGCGTGAGGCTTCATTAAAGCAATGTGATACAGCATGGGTGACCCCACATCCAGCTCTGACCCCATATAGGATTATGAACCACTGTTGAAGAAACTTAAGTCTCAACCATAGCAGTACAGTCAGTGAGACCACACTGAGCTTGGGTTCTCTGTGACTGATTCACGCATCAGTCACTGGGAAGAAACTGGCCCACTGGGTTACATGAGTTGTCCAGGCAGTGTTGTGTTCTGTTATGTAAGAAAACAAAGCAGAAATTTTTCTGTCATCTCACAGTGGTAGATACAAGTTTTCTAATTTTCACTCGAACATTCAAATGTCATCACCGATACTGATAGCCATTTTTAAATAGTTCTAGTATGTCTAAAAGATGGGCTTTGCTTGTTTTAAATCAGTTGTTTTTGCTATAAAAAATGATAACCCGGGGGAAAGTGGCTTATTGACCTTGCAGCTCAATGCTCTCCCTGGAGGCCAGCATTGCATTCTGTGTGACAGAAACATGCTTTTCCTTTCTAGGACAGAATTAAAGAAATGTTTACTTGGGGTCAAGATGCACAGAAATTAGTGCTGTTTGATCTGGGGCTAAGAGAAACTTGCTTGCAAGAGAAAATGTAACAGTTGCCACTGCTGACTATATCACACACTGCACTGATATACAACAAGTGTCTACTGTGTTGCTGGTCTCTTAGTGGGACCTTTACTGTGGAGCAGGTTATCCTAGTATTGTAAAAATGTTTTGGATCTCACAAGGCATCCCAGAAACCCCAGGTATGCCCAGGTCAGAGTTTGAGCATCGTCACTGTCTTAGTTTGAGTTTCATTGCTATACAGATACCGTGACCAAGACAACTCATATAAGGACGACATTTAATTGGGGCTGGCTTACAGTCTCAGAGGTTCAATCTGTTGTCATCATGGTGGGAGAACATGGCAGCATGCAAGCAGATATGCTGGATGAAGGAGCTGAGAGTTTTACATCTTGATCTGAAGGCAGGCAGAAGGAAACTGGCTTCTACTGATAGCCAGGAGGAGGGTCTGATTCCACAATGGGTGGAGCCTGAGCATAGAGACCTCAAAGCCAGCCCATCCAACAAGGTTACACCTCCTCCAATAATGCCAACCTCCTAATAGTGTCATTTCCCATGGGCGAAGCATTCAAGCCACCACAGTCATGTAAAGGCCTTTTAGGCCAGCTTGCAGAGGTTGGCCCAGGAATGAGGTGTGGAATGAGGGGTAGACTCAGGCATAGTGAGTAAAGTGACAGGAGGGCAGAGTGTCTTCTGGGGCATCAGAAAGTGTGAACCAGATCTGGGAGCACTGGTTAGTGTGAAACAGATCTGGACACATCAGAAAGTATGAATCGGATCTTGGGAAATTGGAAAGTGTGAACTGGATCTTGGGGGTATTGGAAAGTGTGAACTGGATATCGCTGCTGAAAATGTAAATAATCCCTCGTGTTCATTCCCAGCAATGGATAAATCAGGCATGATGGCATATATCTGTTATCTGACCACATGGAATGTGGGAGTTAGGAAGATCAGAAGTTTAGGGTCATAGCTGTGCATGGTGGCACAAATCTTTAATACCAGCCCTCCAAAGGCAGAGACAGGTGATCTCTGTGAGTCTGAGGGAAATTTGATCTACATAGATAAGTTCTGGGATAGCCAGAGATACATAGTAAGGACCTTTCTTACAAGAGGAGGAAGAAGAAGAGGAGGAAAAGGAGGAGGAAGTTGTTTCAGGTTCATCATCAGCCTTTGTTGTATAAAAACTTGTCTTAAAAATATTCATATTATGTTTTACTGTTGCCACTACATAAATGGGTACAATTAAACTCCAAATTCCTAAGCACTTTGGGGAGGTGGTGATTTTATTCAAAATCACATTCAATTGCAAAATAATCTGAACAGCAGCATTTCATGGGTGTGCTTCTATCCTGTGATTTGAGTTCAGGACATATACACAACACTCACACAGACACACACAGTTGAAATGTGCATGTGCCTCTGGCTCTGGGCCTGAAGACCTTCCTGACCCTCCTTGTGTTCCCTCATTTGTAATGCACTTCTTAGACAGCACATGCTGTTGTGTGCCACAGCACATTTGTTTACCATAGAGAGCCACCCCACAGACGCATGGAAGACTCATTACTCTGTTCAGGGGTCTAGGTCAATGCAATGTTCTGAAGTCATTGCAGAGCCTTCTGTCTAGGGCAATGGTACACACCTGGGACTCCATCAGTAGTCTGCCTCTTTGTTGGACATACCAAGCAAAAGATCCAGCTGATCCCATTGTGATTGATCCATGCCAATTTTTTAAAGTAATTGATGATATTGCCTTAGTTGAGTCTGTTAGTGCAAATAATTATTAATCAATATGCACTCAGCCCTTCCTTCAGAAGATAATGCTCACACATGATTATTCTGAGCATTTCAGTTGAGCTACTGAAATCAATTATCAGGCACTCTAAAGCACTTGAATTGCATGCAGCTCCAATTCCTTTCTCTACTGTGTTTATCCAGGCAACTTTTCCCATTCTGGCAAGGGCGACAGGAAGTATTTCATTCCCATGGTAGAGACCAAACACATTGTGCACCTTGGATTGACTGAGTTGGTCTAAAGTGATTTAGCTAAATGCCTGCCAAAGAAAGCATTGTGGGCTTCCTTTGGAGAATATAATTAACCCTGTGTTGGAAGAAGGAACATGGTACCAGTTTCAGCTGTGTGGGAAACGGCTAGCTATTGCAGGCAGAAAAGGTTCATCAGATCATCCCAATTGGGCAGACTAACCAGAGTCAGGTAAAGGAGATTGAGAGGAGAAGCAGTTTAAGAGCTGTGTGTGGTTCTCCCCAGATGTCACGTGTTTGGAAAATGCCTTGCATCTTCTGCATATCTAAGCTTTCCATTCCGGGAGACTGTTATTTGCCCTGTTAGGCAATATCTTGATGAATGCTCTGGTTTGGATTTGTTTTTCTCCCCCCTGAAAGAAGAGACGCAGAGAAAAATAATCCCTGCTAGAAGTGAGCCTGCCTTTGTTAGTGGCGCGCCAAGCATCTGGTTTAGTTGTTCTTGTTCTGGGGCACAGGAATGCGTGGGCCTTGGCCTAAGATATTAGACATGAGCATAGCAGATGGGAACTTTCAGTGATGATCTCCTGAACTGTCCCCATGGAAGCCACTCCCCCATCCTGTTCCCCCCAGCACACCACACACACACACACACACACACACACACACCACATACCACACACACACACACACACCACATACCACACACACACTCACATACACACACACACACACACACACACACACACACACACACACACGACCTCTCTGTGTCGGCACAATGTGGTACATGGCTTCCCACACCGTTCTTCCTGCTGCCCTTGTAGTGAAGCTGGATGGTGCTACTAAGGAGCTCAACAATCTAACTGGCTGATTGCTGGGGCTGTTTGAAATGGGTCTGGGGTCTGGCAAGAATAGCCACACCATCTAAAGTATTTTAGCGGAGTAAAATGTTTTCCGGAGTCTCTGGGTTTTTAAGTTTTAGCTCTGGGTGGTCAGCATCAAACATTCCTGTGTGACTGGCTTGTTTAAAATGATAAAGTTGATAAGCACTGTGTGTAATCCTGACAACATATTTTGATTTCAAGAAGTATTGATTCTGGAGGGATCTGAATTTCTCCTGAATGACTATTTTATCTTTTTTTTTTTAAAAACAACAACAACAACAACAAAGTGTCACCTTATTGAATCCTTTGATAGAAAAAATAGTATGTTTTTTTTGTATTTCCCACACACATGCTCCTCAGCCACTGAAGGCTTAGGCCTACAACATCAAAGAATATCATACTACAATTCTCTCTACCTTAGGGTTTACAGATGGTATAGAGTTAGGTCTCCAAATCAGTGTTGTTAGTATACTGTCAGGCAGACAGTGGGTGGGAGAGAATGAACTAGAAAGCATTTCTAGAATATCTATGTAGAGATAGAGATAGAGATAGAGATAGAGATAGAGATAGATAGAGATAGAGATAGAGATAGAGATAGAGATAGAGATAGAGATAGAGACTGAGACAGAGATAGAGAGAGAGAGAGAGAGATATCTGAGCTAGATCTAGTTTGGAACTGGTCCCACAGTGACAATTGAGCATCCTGAAGATTTGGGTGCAAAGATAAGGCGCAGTCCCTAAGAACCCAGGAGAGAAGCCTCACTTGGAAAGTAGTGAGGCAGTGTGCTAGATGCTTGGACCTGGGTGTCCCTGGAAGGTCACAGGCCCAGATGGGAGCCTCTGCAGTTGCCGCTGTGTGTGCTCGACTGCTCTGTTCCATTTGTCATCCTTGAGGAACAGTGACTCACTCTGGGCTCATCAGAGAAGCTGGGAAAGTATAGGGTGGGACTAGCCATGGTTCTCGGGAATGGCTTCTTCAATGGAGGAGGCAAAGGGCTCCAGGGGAGCTTATCACAGAGGAGCAACTGCTTATGAAAAGAACTGGAGACACAGCACAGTGTGCGGCCCTTTCTTACTGGGTCCTTTTAGGGATGACTGAGCTTTGATGAAGTGTACCACTGTGGATACTCTTCCATAGCGTCTGTATTTCTTTTCTTACTTGGCCACACTCTGCTCATCCTCAACTTGTAGAGAGAAAGGGCTGCCTCTAAGTCCTGGGTCTGAGTTCAGGCTCTGTTTGTTGCCTTGCTAGATGCTTTGAAAGTTTTTCCTGTTATATGAGCCTGATATACAATTCCTCCAGGATGACATTTCAGTGAGATGAAGTTAAAGCACTTTATAGGCTACATCATGTGTAACATGGATGTGCACATGTGTGTAACATGTATGTGTGCACAGGTGTATAACATGAATGTGCACATGTATGTATAATCTGAGCCAAAGAATATTGTCTCTCATTTTTATGATTCCTCCTGGCTGCTGACTCTGGGGCCTGCAGTGCGGGCCCAAATCTTCCAGTTGAGACTTCAGCCCTGGGTGGAAGTTTTAACCACAGCCCACCCTGCCCTCTTTCTGTCCTTTGAACATGAATGTAAGAAGTAAACTATCTGAAACACTAACACATATGATTCAATAAACATCTAAGTAAAAACATACCTCCCTATCTTTTCCCTATCTTTTTCTTCTGTGATTTTTACTTTGAGTTGGTTTTATTTTGTGGAGAGAGGTGCCTGAGGGGTGTGTAAGTGTGAGAGCAGGTACATTTATGCACAACATACATGTGGAAGTCAGAAGACAATTTGAGATGCCAGTTAATCCTCAAGTTCTATCCACATTCTGTTTAAGACAGTGTTCCAATGGCCTAGAACTTTGCCATGTAGGCCAGGCTAGCTGACCCTAAGCTTCCAAGAGTCCACGTATCTCTCTCTCAAATCTTGCTGTCATGGGGTTTAGAGTGGAGGGTCATCACTCCTGCCCTTTTATGTTTATCAGGGCTTCATGTTTTCCAGGCAAGCACTTTATCATCTGAGCTATCGCTTGGCTTTTCCTGTATTTTAATATAACTGAAGACTAATTTGAGAAGATCTACACACAGGCAGTGAGACAACTGGGGACAGAGCAGTGGTGTGCTATGAAAGGCAGCTTGTTTTTTTTTTTTTTTTTTTTTTTTTTTTTTTTTTTAACACAGAAACACGATGTTCTCCAAGGTCAGATATCAGGAACACTATGTGCCTGTCAGGGCCCAGGCTGATATTTATGTGACTTCTCAGCTGTTTCCCCAGGCTTAAAGTGTATGAACATATCAAGGCCAAAATGACCTGTTAGCACAGCCCATGACAAGCTTATCCAGGTCATGTACAGAACAGGCCAGGGGTCTAGGCTCCAACAAGATGCTGGTGTTCATAGTCCAGCCACTATTTCCAAGTATGAAGCCTAGCATCTGTCTAAGCAGAACTGGGGAAGACCACAGAACCCCCAAGCACTCGAAGCAGCTTGAGACCTCAAAGTGAGCAGAGTGTAGTACTCTCTGATTTTATTGGGCCTTCAAGTCTCACCAAGGCACATAGAGAACTTTCTAGAAAGTTTAGTCCTTTGTCCCATCTACCCCCAAATATAGGAAGTGAGATGCAAGGCTTCCTGATTGTATGTCTTGATATCATTTGTATAAGTTGAGTTGAGCTTCACTTTAACTAGAACACAAACTCTTTGGGGAGGCAGGATCCTAAGGCCTGAAATAACGATGTATAGGTATGGGTAACCTGGCATGGTAAAGCAGTTGTCCCTCCAAGATGTAGACCTAGTTAAAAAGACTAAATGAATAAGTGTCCTGGGCAGACAGACCCATTTCAAGATGGAGGGTGCTAGCAATCTGTACCCCCATAGTTCTCTTGGCTCCTGGACATACAAGCACTCTGGAGCTCCTTATGAACCGAGGGAGCTACTGGTCACTACTCTCTGAGAGCCAGTGGTCTAGTCATATGTCTGACTGTTCCTGGGAGCATATGTATACCAACCCAAACACTGTACCAACCAACTACAGGTCAAAGAGACAGTTCTACCCAAGATGAGTGGGATTCTCATATAGAGAGTTCAGGCACTGAGGCATGCCAGGAAATAATGTTGATTTGTGCTGGCACTGGCTTAGCAGATCCTCATTCAAAAGTTGAGCCCTGAGTAAGGCAGGGTATGTATGTATGTATGTATGTGTGTGTGTGTGTGTGTATATATATATATATATATATATATATATATATAATTTTTTTAGTTCCCTTTTGGATTTAGGCCCTTTTGTCTCCCCCATTTGGTAACATACAATGACTGTATGTTCTGTACCATAGGGTCGTGGCAGAGTCACACATGCACACACACACACACATGCACATACGCATGCTTATTATGTCCTGTGACCTTCTCTTTGTTCTAGGAAGGCCCATCCTAGACCATAGTGAACCGGGATGTTTAACTTGCAAAATGAACATTGTACTGATAAGCAATTTTGAATGCAACATACAACAACTTTTATTAATTGGATCAAAATTCCCAGTACATTGATAGGGTCAGAGCTTCTACCCTGCCTTGCTTATGGGTGGTTTCTTGTTGATAATGGTCTGAGCATTTGAGCTTCAAGGACTTCAAGTGAAGGTCTGAATTAAAAATAAAAAGCACTCAAAAGATACTGGTATAAATCAGGAATATTTTTATTTTATTACTATTTTTTAGTATTACCTATGTGTACATGTAAACATGTAAACACATGTAGATGGCAGAGTTCAGCCTCATATCATCTTCAGAAAAAGTCAACCTTGTTTTCTGTGACAGTCACTGAACTTGGAAGGCCAGGCTAGCTGGTTGCTGGGCCCCAGGGGTCATCCTGTCTTCCCCTCCCTGTGGCTGAGTTACAGGTTCATGGCCCCACTCCTGGCTTTTAAATGAGTACTGGGGGTTCAAACTCAGCTCCTCATGCTGCACAGCAAGACTTTTACTAATTCACTATTTCTCCAGCATCTTATCTGCTTGTCTTAATAAATGCAGAACAGGCTTTGTACTGTCCCATCTTCTTCTGAGCATCGTGTTAGCTGACTTGGTAAAAATCTCTGTGGCTAATTAGCTTATTTTAGGTTATGCCATCTTTCAAGCCTGTCTCAGGACCGGGCTAAATAGCTCACAGGAATTGGGGTGGTTGAGGGTCTGAGCCCTTGGCATGAAAGTGATCGTGGCAGATTCTATGCAGAGTCCAAGAAAGCAAGGACCCCCATGTTCTGGGGTTGCAATGGCAATGGGGGGTGTGGATACCTCAAATAGGCATCACTCTTTAAAGCCCCTTGTGATGTTCCCTGAGCCCAGGCTTCCTGCCCTTTCAAGGGGATGCCTTGATCTTACTTCGGAAAGTGGATCTCTTGCTCTAATTGCCCAGTGGGTGGAGGTCTATGGACAATGCATGGATATCAAAGAGAGGTCAGGTGTGAAAGGAAGCAACCCGGTGGGAAAATCAGGTAGGGAGGGATGGAGGGCAACTGTTAGCTTTTTAAAATAATGTGGACTAAGGCAGACTGTCTTTCTTAAACATTTTAAATCTAGTTGATGCAGTGTCAGAGTGGCTCTCAGGGCAGGGGAGGGGGGACTGTCTACAGTCTCTCATCTTATTCCATTGGGTTATGAATGAAAATCCCAGCTCTGAAAGACAGACTAACTGTGCTCAAAGACTAATGATCCAGGAAGCACATCAGTACCTCCGTGCCATTACTCCCTGCTACATTCAGTGGCTACCAGTCAGCAGCACCGTCTGAACTAGCTGCTCATATTTAAAATACTGCAAGTGGTACTCCTTCTTTACCTTTGGTGTGATCATATCCACTAGCCAGTTTGGATGCATCTGTGCGATGTTACAGATAGAAGTCAGGGCCTAGCACAAGCCGCATTACTTTCTGAGTTGCAGTCCATGCCCTTACATTAAATATTCACAACAAATCCAAAACCATTGGCATACAGGCTGCCAGTGAAAGGGCATAGCATTCATCCCGTCCAAACCAAAACACGTTACATACATGCACATGCACACATAGATACACATGCACATATGCAGACGCGCAAACTCCACTCTTCCTAAGGAAAGATTTCAAACATGGAAAACAACCGCCATTGTGTCCCCAGCTTCCCGTGGGTAGTACCCCAGCCCCACAGCCAGGGAAAGCCCTATGGATTCAGTTGCTTTGTTTTGAGCGTCTACGATTGGCTGACCCTTCTCCTCTGTGGCACTTCCCTCCCACAAGCTTCTATCTTCTCTTCCTGTAACTGAAGTCATTTTCTGGTCTGATTGCAGCAGCCGCTGCTGCCACTCCCAGAGTCCCTTCTCTAGAAGTGGAGGCTACTTCCCAAGCTGCAGCTCTGTAGGCACAACTGGCACTGGGCTTGGAGGCGGTGGCAGCTAGAACAGTCTGCAGGAGCCCCAGAGACACTGCAGCACCACTGGGGCCACTATTTTGGTTAGAAATACGTAAGAAAACCTTTCCCCAAACCGGGAACAATAAACAAATTATCCACATCCACCAATAACTAATTGCGGCTGTTTCTCAATAAACATGTGATTCCCTTCCTCTTAACAAAGCCCTGAACTAATTCCCAAGCTCCCCCCTCCCCATCTTAGTTATCAATGCCCCAGTTTCTTCTGTCTATTATGATGCCACAGGCCCCTATTTTTGCATCCTCTTAGCTTAGAGGACCATGACTGTTATTTGGTTACAGGATAGATTTGTTTTTTTTTTTTAAATTAGAATTAAAATTAAATTGATTCAACTGTTTATGTTGTGGGCTTTTATCAATGAAGAAAGAGGGGGCAACGGCCACAATGCACGTGCACTCAGGGCCTCACGATCTCAGCGTCTTCTGAGTGGCTCCCTTTAAAATGACACTGCATTTTAAGATCCTATCAACAGAGAATAATGACTCTTAGCTAAAAAAAAAAAAAAAATTGAAATGAGGTTTTAGAGGAATACTTCCTGTAAACATCTGAACTCCTCTAATTTGATGCATTTGTGTATCATCTTCATTTGCTCCAATGTGCAAAGAATCCTGGGTAACCAAAGGCACCATGTGAAACTGTCTTAATGGGCTAGGAGGAAGAGGGAACCCAGCATGTAGCACACTGCGGCCTGTGAGTTCCAGGCTTGGAATAAATTGACATGCAGGCATTTAATAGTAAAATTGTTGATATAATCTTACTTTAAAATTCTCCATCATGCCATAAAATTATTTTATGCCTCTCCTTCTATGGCTCATGTATTCTCCACTGTATAGTAGTGCCTCCTGATAGAAGGGCAAATCGTCCTTTTTATCAGGCTTCTTAGAAATTAGAGCACTCATTTGTTCTAAATTGATCCTTGAATGTCTAAAACAATATCCTTTTGCTTGCCCAGGGAGTATTTTTCCCCAGGTGAAAATATGTTTTATGTGATTGTGGTAATGAAATTGCTTAATATACCTTTTGAATGAAGCATTCATGTAGACAATTTAAATGTGAACATTTGCAATCAAGTCTCTGGGCCCCTGCATTGGTGTGTGGAAGATTATTTAAGTTTATTTTTAATCCCTTTTGAAGCTGGCAGGCTTTCCCCCCCCCCCCAGTACACCGAGAGCATAGGTATACACATGCACATATTAGGAGAAAGTATAACCTGGGCTTTCCCAAATTATTGAGGCCATTTTATGAATGAGCTGCAAAACAGAAATGAATGTTTGTCTTTGGAGTTCTCCTCAGCCCATCCTGCACTGCCCAGCTCTCGAGAAAGCTGATAAAGGTTTTTTTTATAGTTGTGTGTGTGTGTGTGTGTGTGTGTGTGTGTGTGTGTGTGTGTAGGCTCAATTAGGAGTGGGAGGAGCTAAGCGGCTCTTCTTTACCATGCACAGTTAAATCCATAATGCTTCGTGGTCCAATTTAATTAGGTCTCATCATATAAGGAGATGCAGCCAGATTGATCTAGTTAATTACAGCGATGCCAGTGATAATCTCCCATGACACAGACAGGGGACTCCAAGTGTCAAATAAAACATTTGTATTGTTTTACAAACACAATGAACTGTTAGTTATGAACTGAGTTTTTATTATAAAAAAATACTTTAATCGGATTCCTGTGTAACTGAAAAAGCAGCTTCTAGGCATCATTTATAGAAACTTACCATGTTAAATTTTCATCCTTTGGCTAAGATCAAGTGAAATTTAATAGACAAAACTGATGAAAGAATTTTATTTGACCAGTGTAGATGTATTTTAAGATCACATGAAGCCTCACACATCCCAAATTGGCCTTAAGTGTGTAGCCAAAAATAACCTTGACCTTTGTACCTTTTCCACCTAGAGCTGGGATCACAGGAGTGATCCACCTTGTCTGCTCTGTCAGATTTGTTCCGTATCAACCTTTGGGACACAGAGACAGCTTTGTGGAACTTGAAATCCTAAACAGCACTGTTTACACATCTGTTTACTGGGCAGCACTCAAACTTGATTTGCTAGTTGCCTCAAGTACCTACAACCCAAATGTTTACCTGAAGTCTCCTTGATACCGGTCAGACAGGTTGGCTCACTATAGTCTAAACACCAGGGCTTTGTGAGCACACTCTCCAGATCTGAAAGTTGTTACCCTCCTTATCCTTTGTACATTTGTGTGTGTGTGTATGTGTGTGTGTGTGTGTCAGGGGGAGGGGTGTCTGACCTTCGGCATATAACTCAAACATTCCTCTCTTGCATTTAATGCCACTTTACAACATATCTTGCATTAATATACTTGGATCTGCAAACTATTAACTGCCCTTATACAGAACATCTTCCCATCTAGACTGTAAATTTCTTTGGTAAAAGGAAATAGGGGAAAATTGCAGCCCACTTAAACAGCCCAGCCTGGAACTAATGCATATAATTGCTGATTCTTACCCACCGAAATAGGCAAGTGAAAATTGTTCTGTGCAGCCCTGTAGAACAGGGGGTCCACATGGGGTCATCTCCAGCTGGGCACAGTTCTGTCAGAAGCACTGTTAGTCATGGTGACATATCGAATGAAGTCCCACCCAGTCCCTTCACTGTCCTCACCAGCCCTGAGCCTGCTGATTGGAGAAAGTGGTTCCCAACCTTGCCTGAGGGGTGCAGCAGAGTCCAGGGACAGCCCCTTGGTGACCAGTGGTATTCGCATGAACTGTTTAAAACTGTCAACCCAGACACAATTCCTGTGAACCTTCCTTCTGTTTTGGCCCTCAGCTTGCTGAGGTACTCTCACATCAAGGGCAATGACAGGGAACCCCTTCAGTGGCAGACTATGCAAATTGGTAACCCTAAAGCTTGGACTGCCAGATCCTAGAGAAACAATCAGACATGTCAGAAAAATGGGGATGATAATTTGTAAGTTGGAGGCTTAGTAATCATGTCCGTATTTCACAGCCCTAGAGTGCACGTGGGATAAACATAGAAGTTTTTCTATGTATCTGTTTATTCAGAAGGACAATAATAGTGGTAATCCTAGGACCAAGGTCCCATTAAGTTTTGGGTACAGCAATGGGAGTGTTGCTAATAAATTTAGAGTATTTCTTTAGAACACTGGATATTTTCTTCCCACCTCATATTAGAATCTGCTGCCTCCACTGAAATAAATGTAGAGCACCATGAATCCTAACACTACAGGGGGCTTTCCTCTTTCCGTGGCCTCTATATAGATAAAAGCTGGGATATACCCCGTAGGGTTCTGCAAGGTGCATGTGCAGTGTAATTCACTGTGTGTTGAGGGACTCCTGGAGTATTCTGGAACAAGAGTGCTTGGTCTGTTCTTCACAGAAATTGAGATCTGCTTGTAAAAACCACCGGGCGTGCGTGTGCAGATTTAATGCACGCAATAGGATTAGCCAGTTCCTGACTAATTAGTCATGTGGTAAACAAAGAAGAAATTGAATTCAAAACAGGCAATAACCCGATGTCTGAAGTGATTTGTACGATTTCCTGAAAGGATTCCCAGTTGGAGTGAAACATAAAGAGGTGGCAGAGCCAGCAGCGCTGGATATTTACTGTTTCTTATTTGTTTTCTAGTTGTTCCCTATGTAATAATGAATACATTACTCATTACTTCCAATTACTGAATATTGTTATGTAAATTCCACAGCAATTATCTATACCTTTTAGTAGGAAATTTTGATTCCCAGTCATGTGATTTAGGTTTTTTTTTTCTTGGCAGGGAGTCCAACAAACAAATCAGAATTTTAGGAAGCAGGGAGTGTGTATCATAGAACAAAATGACCCTGTGTGGCGAGTTGTGGCATCCAGCACAGGATCACCCAAATCTTTGCTACTCGGAGTGTGGCTCATGAATGATTAAGTCAGCCCCAATCCAGCCCTGCGGGATGGAAGTCCTAATAATGCACAAGCGTGCTTGGTGGTAGGAGTAGGCTGTCTCGCTCATGTGCAGGGAGTAATAAATGTTATCTTTTCTCACATTTCTGTTGGACTCTGCAGAATGGTGAAGGTGTGCGTTTGATCTCTGTACAGGCAGTTTCCTCTGCTCGTGACACAGGATTTCACTGGATGACGTTTTGTCACGTTATACATGAGTGATTGCGGTCATAGTTAAAGGTTAACTGAATACCTAAGTCATTTTCCCAGCACTTGGTTTTTTTTTTTTTTTTTTTTTTTTTAAAAAAAAAAAAAAAAAAACTCAAGCCATGTTTGGGAAAACACAGTTTTCTACTTTGTATCAAAGCCCATATGAATTCAATTTGGGGGGAAATTTAAGCCACATGTTTCCGATTCATTTACACTTAACCCTTGAGAAGGTTGTGTTCCCGACAGTAATTGCCCGTCCAAAAAATCTCATTCTTTTAGCAAATCCTTCTATAAAGACAGAGATGTTGGAGAGACCTTAGGGAGCACAGTTGGGTCAGGACTCCTTGTCTGCTGGCAACCTGTGCAGGCTCTGTGTGCACTGTCCTGCTTCTTTCTCAAACACGGCTTTGGTGAGAGAGATCGGTGATGATAGGATAATATCTTCCGTGTTGAAAATCAAGGCACCGCACCTTTCATCCCAGCACTTGGGAGACAGAGGCAGGCAGATCTCTTAAGTTCAAACATAATCTGTGCTACATAGTGACTTTCAGGCTACCTGAGGCTACATAGTAAAAATCTGTGCTACATAGTGACTTTCAGGCTATCCAAGGCTGCATAGTAAGATCCTTTCTCCAAACACACAAAAAGTGAATGAAAGGTAGGAGATCAAACTTGAGCACCTATCTGCCTTAGTGGCTCGCCACCTTATTTTTTGAGACAGTCTCTCACTGAACGTGAACTTTGAACTGATTTGGTTATCGTGGCTAATCACAGGATCTACTTGCCACCGTGTCTCCAACTCTGGGATTATAGTTACACACCATCATTCTTCACACCAGTTGCAGGCATCTTAAGTTTGGTTCTTAGGCATCTCCAGTAAGAATCTTTCCCATCCAGCCATCTCCCTAACCCAAAATTAAGACAATTTTTAAATTTTTGGTAAGGTTTGGATTCTTGTTTGTCAAATCATACATTCAGTGAAATACTTTTTTTATTCAAATTATTTGCTAGTATGGTCTGATAATTATTTTTATTTTATTAGATATTTGCTTTATTTACATTTCAAATGGTATCCCTTTCCTCTAAAAGGGATACCTTTCTGAAAACCCGCTATCCCATTCCCCCTCCCCCTGTTTACCAGCCCCCCCCCACTTCCCTGACCTGGCATTCCCCCACACTGGGGCATCAAGCCTTCACAGGACTGATGGCCTCTCCTCTCATTGATGTCCATCGTCTGCTGCATATGCAGCTGGAGTCATGGATCCCTCCATATGTACTTTTGGTTGGTAGTTTAGTCCCTGGGAGCTCTGGGGATACTGGTTGGTACATATTATTGTTCCTCCTATGGGGCTGCAAACCTCTTCAGCTTCTTAGGTCCTTTCTCTAGCTCCTCCATTGGGGACCCTATGCTCAGTCTATTGGTTGACTGTGAGCCATGGGTATATTGATTCCCCCTTCTAAGAAGGATCAACGTATCCACACTTTGGTCTTCCTTCTTCTTGAGCTCAGTGAAACACTTTTTAAGTTGATGTATCATAAATATGAGAATATATATCACCAATAGTGTTTAGGGTGAGAGAGAACAGTGGTCAAGTCCTGATTTCTATTCAAGACTTTCCTCTACAGTTAGTTTCTTTAAGATTCATAGGCTAGACAAAGCTCTCAGTAGCCTCTGGCAAATGAAAGTGCATTTGAATTCTGTGTCCAAAGTACCATTCCAGGGAGCAGCAAGGACAAAACTCCCTTAAGAGAAGTGTCAAGCAAAGCTCTAGGTATGACAAATAGTTTTGCAAACCTGTGTGAGCATTAGAAGGTGGGTACAGCATCCCCTTTCTGGCTTTCCCATGACCCTCTAGGTCAGGAAATGAAGTGCCTCCCATGCTTGTCTGAGAGAACAGCTTTTCTCCCTTATCTGTTCGCTCTAACCTTCCAGGATCTTCTAGGTGTGGTATGGAGAAGAAGCCATCCATGCATGTGTGCTGCAACTGTGTATCATCTCCATGTGCTGTCCATGTGCCTCCTGTGTGCACTATCTGTGCCTCAGCATTTTCAAGCTCACCCCCCATCCTAACATGTTACTCTCAGGCAGTCAGCTCTTCATGACTGTTTTCCCAAGGACTATACCTGTTCATCTTACAGAACTTTGTCCCTACTGCCAAGGTCAGTTTAGGTTTTAGGTTAAATTCCTGAGTGAATAAATCTGTGACTTAAATCAACTGAGCCACCTCATTGGTCAAGTTGGTTGTATTTGTTTTGTGACGGGGTCTCAATATAGCCCAGACTGACTTTAAACTCTCTGCCTAACAAAGATGATCCAGAATGTCTGACTGTCCTGCCTCCAATCCAATGCTGGGATTATAGGTATATACCACCCCTGCCCCAGGTATATGCAGTGCTGAGGATTGACATATAGGCCTGCACTTCACCAACTGAGCTACATTCTCCACCAAGTAAAATTGTTGAATGAATGAAACTCATGGCAAGCTTTGAAAAGCGAACTGTATCTCAAGACATCAAATGTGTTGTGGATGAGACTGAGGATTTTAATAAATTAATCTTTAATCTTTATGTACATGATTCCCAGCCACCGTCTGGGCTCCTCTTTGCCAGCTGCCTCCCCGGCCATGCTGTAGGGCAGGGCAGGCTGTGTGAAAGACTGGCTTAGATAACCATGGCTTTTGATACTGGACAAAGATTTTAAACAACAGTGTGCAGAGACCCTGGGCTGTTACCATAGCCTAGTGCTGCATGGGATCAACCTGTTCCACCCCTCACTCTATTCTTTAAGTTACTAAAAGCCTTTCGTTTTTATGTATCTGTTTTCACAGATAACAGTTACATAGCTGCCTTCTGTAACCTAACCCACTATAGTTTACTGCATCTCCCAGTCAAATGTGTCCCTTCTCTTTATCTGAATTCTCTAGCTCACAGTTTTCTCCATTAAGTCCCCAGTGCAGCGGAGCCACAGCTGGCCACCTCCAAGGTAGCTTCTCTCTTCACCCTGTGGTTGAACTTTCACCTCAAGTTTTATCACCAGAATCTCACCTTCCTTCACAAAGCCTGTCTTTCTCTTCCTCCCTAAACCCCTCTTCCCTTTCCTCCCCACTAAACCCCATTCTCTGGTTCCACTTGTCACCACCACAGGAAACTAAAACACTTTTTTCTGTCATGACTGGTGGTTCTCTGCACCTGCAGTTTCTGGATCACCTGGCTCTTCTTGTGTTCCCTGCAGTGCATAGCACACAGAATGGCGTTTTCTAGAGGCTTCGCTTCACATGCCTCATTCCAGTCTGAATTGATTGAGAAATGTAGTCAGTAAGCCTATTTAATCAATCATTCCCATTCAAACGGAAACTCTGTGTGTGCACAGAAGATTTGTAGAAGACAGAAAGCCACATCAAAAATTTAACTTAAAGAGCCCAGCCTTACCCTTAAGTTTTTGCTGGATGTAGTCTTTCACACCTGCAATCCCAGTATTTGGGAGCCTGGGGCAGGTGGATCACCACAAATTCCAGATTAGCTCAGACAACAAAGTGAGTTCTGCATCATTCTAAGCTACAGAGTGAGATCCCATCTCAGAACAAATAGAGCTTCTACAAGTCCAGAAGACAGAACTGATCCTGGTGGCTTTGGGTGTTCCACTATGGTGCAGTTCAACACAGGAAGTAGATACGTTGGTAGTAAGGATACTTAGATAAGGCCGGGTGTGGTGGCGCACGCCTGTAGTCCTAGCACTTGGGAGGCAGAGGCAGGCGGATTTCTGAGTTAGAGGCCAGCCTGGTCTACAGAGTGAGTTCTAGGACAGCCAGGACTACACAGAGGAAACCCTGTCTCAAAAAAAAAAAAAAAAAAAAAAAAAAACTTAGATAAGGTAGCTACAATAGGCTTTTATATTGCACAATTAATCCCCTCAAACTATTCAGAAATTCTTGGATAAAAGAAAATAAGAACTCGGGTAGTGAACAGACGAAAGCAAAATGTTTCTACAGTCTGTTACCAGACACCCTGTTTTGTGAGCACAGATCGGCAAAGCATCAGGACACAGCTGTTGATAATAGAAACTCTTCAGTAACTACCTCAGGCCGGCAGGCCCTGTGTAGGGAGAGCCTGTCAGAGCAGATCAGAGTGAAGCACGTCCCCCTCACGATGATTTACCAGCAGTGTGTCTATCCTGGAGGCTCCTCACAGCATCTCAGGAAGAGTGCGGCTAACTGGAACCACACAGCGATGTGTGGACTTGAATATATTTAACATCAAAGCCAAGCTCTGGCAACATGTTTTGGCATTCTCATGAGCACGTGCTTGGTGCATTAAAGGAAAAAGATAAATCAGACAGTCACTTCAAAATTAGTGTTTACTGTGGCATGTTTTATGTTAATATAATTTTCAGGGGATGAAACGCCATTTTAAGTCAAAGTACGCAGCAAGGAAACGATTCTAAGCTTCACATCAAATACAGAACTATCACTGAATAACTTTGAAGCCTAGCGTTGAGTTTATCATATTTTAAATTAATAACATTTATGTTAGAGGAGACATCTTTTCATAAAATATTTAACTATGTGTCTTATAACTCTCTCTTCACCTATTGACCCCCAAAATTGCAAACAAAGATAGCTCATCTGTTATAACTCCATCAAACACACAACCATTTCATTAAGGAAAGAGGGAGAAGAAAGGCCACTCAAGCCATTGTGACCCATCTGTGCTTCCTGGTAATCCTCTGCACCCCCAGGAATTGTCAGGATCAAAAGGCAGTCCTTTCTAGTAACAGGGGTATGTGATTGGTGATGCAGGGTCAGTACCAGGAGTCCATCTTTGCACTAGAGGACATGATTAAATAGCTAAAAATTTAATTAAAATAGAAATTAATGTCTTATAAAACTTACTTCCATGGCCAGAGTGGAGACATGCTCAAATGTAAGCAGGGTGTTCTACATGAAGGAGGCAAAGCAAGCTTAGGATGTATAAAGGAAGAATTGTTCTGAAGGGAGCTGCTATCTGACACCCTCCATGTTTCCAAGCCCCCCCCCCCCATTTAGGTCATTGAATATTATTGCTTTTGCCATTTTCGCCTCATCTGCTGAGGTGAAGGAGTCATTTCTTCTCCTGAATGTTTTTCAATGTTTTATATTTCTTTTGCGTATGTGCATGTGGATGCACATGTGTTTACACATGTGTTGTTTTATAAAAAGATAAGGAGAGAGGGAATATGTTTGGTGGATGCGTAGTCAGGTGTGGGGGAAAGGAGTACTTCTGCAGGCCCAAGCTTAAGCATCCTTTCCCCGTGAGGGACCAGCCACACAATGGTGTATTCAGGGCATGGGAGGGGAGTTGAGAGGGTAGTAGAGGGAGAGTAAAGAAGTAGAGGCTGACTATGAACACATGAAGAGAGAGGGGAGAGAGTAGTGGGGAGAGAGGGGAAAGGGATGAGAAGACAGAGCAGGAACAAGAAGGCAAGAGCGCAAGAGAGAGCGCCCCTTTTATAGTGAGTCAGGCACACCTGACTATTGCCAGGTAACTGTGGGGCGGAGCTTAGACAAAATGCTAACAACCTGCATGTGTGTGGAGGCTAGACATTGATGTTTTATGTGGCAGGGTCTCTCACTGGCCAGGACCTTACCAAATGTCTAGATTGGCGGTCCATGAAGCTCCAAGCACTGTCCTCAGCCTCCCAGACACCAGGCTTATAAACGTGTACCCCATGCCCATCTTTCAAAGGTATAAATCATGTATATGTTTTTGTCTTTGTGGATGTGAGTGTAGGTACCCATAGATGACACATGATTCCTGCAGCGGGAGTTACAGTCAGTTGTCAGTCACTTGATGTGGGTTCTGGGAACTGGACTCAGGTCCTCTGGAAGAGCAAGCAGCATGAATGTTTAACTGCTGAGCCATCTTTCCAGCCTCACACCCTGATTTTTTATGAGGCTTCTGGGGATCAACTCAGGTCCTCATGTTTGCACCTTCAGTGCTTTACAGACTGGAAGCCGCCACTTTTCCTCATATTAACTTGTGATGAAGGGTGTTCCTAGGCCCAGTTGTGCCTGGTATAGCATATGTCCAGACCTGTCATTTACTGCGCACACATGAGCTCATTTAGCAGACCCAACCCCATGACACTTGCTGTTCACAATGACCTGAAGTCATAAAGATAGTTTTGTAAAGTCAGACTTTGAGGTGGTTCATTCTAGATGAGTTGTCTTTGTGGGCAGCATGACTGACTGCCCACTGTGAATAGCCAGAACACTGTTGATGAGATCCAGGCAGAACACAGATAGACCCCTAAGCAGTAGAGTTAAAAGGAGCCTGGGTGTGAGCCCTCAGAGGTCTATGTGACAGTCCAGTCATGATATTTGTTTTCAATGATCCCTTCATCAGCACAGTAGCTTTGTTTTTATAGATTATTACTCCAACAGAGAATGTTTTCAAAAGGAAAGAGAGAATGCTGATATAGAAATCGCTAACTACCTGTCTTTTATCTAAAGTATAGGTGAAGGAGCATAGCTTTCAAAGAATTTGAAGGTCGACTTTTTTTTTTTCTTGAGACATGATGTCATGTATCCCAGGCTAGCATCAAATAAGAATAACCTTGAATGTTTAAGCACTGAAATTGCTTAAACTGCCAGATCTAATCTATGCAATGCTGAAGGTTAAACCCAAAAGCTTTGAGCATGCTAGACAAGCACACTACCATGGAGCGACATTCCAGGCTGTAAGTTGCCTCTTCATCAAGGAAGACCCTGTCTCCAAACAAGGGATGGAGAGATGGCTTAGTGGTTAAGAGCACTGACTGCTCTTTCAGAGGTCCTGAGTTCAATTCCCAACAACCACATGGTGACTCACAACCATCTAAAATGGGATCTGATGCCCTCTTCTGGTGTGTCTGAAGACAGCTCCAGTGTACTCACATATATCAAATAAATCTTTAAAGAAAAAAATCAAAGCAACACACAAATTAAAAAAAATTAAAGGTGACTCTCAGTTTGTTTTTTCAGAAAAAGAAATAGTTAAGGAAGTCCTATGGGATTTTGAACATTTTGGGGTGCCCTCTAGAAGTTTCTGACAGGACTTCTTCCTAAAGGAGCACAGGGCTGTTTCAGCATGGCTTGGAGTCCCTGAGTTCTTTCTAATGCAAGTGAGATATTCAGTGGCAAGTGGGAGTTTTGTCTGGAGAGTCAGGGAAAAAACTAACAGCCCAAGCTCTGCCACTCAAGAAGCACTAGGGCTGAATTTCATTTTGTTTTCCAATGAATTTTCTCCAGTGGACAACTTTCTGAAAGCTTCATATGCTATCCGCCATAAAGTGAAATCCCTTATTCCTACTTCATATCTCTGAGTACAGCTCATTGAATTTGAGTGAGGGATTAGAGAAAGGAATTAAGAAGGGGCCGCTTGTAAAGATAGAGTGACGGTAGTAGCATCAGCTGTTGCAGAGATAATGGAAGTTGTGGGAGGCCTTGAGAGCAAGACACTTCATTTCTATGTGTGTTGTTCGTATGTGCAGGGCTAAGGCAGCGTTCTGCTTTCTCTTGCTCTGGGGATTTTATTTCTATCTCCGTGTCTCTGTGTACATGTCACATTAGTTCAGATACTCATGAGAGTGTCACATCCCCCATCATTATAGAATTAGAGAGTTGGGAGCCAATATAAACCACTTGATACAGATGCTGGGAATCAAACTCACACCTTCTGGAAGAACATCAAGTCTGTTTAACGACTGAGCCACCTCTACAGCCAGAGACATGGTTTTTATAGGAGAAATGTATTCGTTTAATGTACTGGACAAGAAGCAACTTAAGAAAAGGTTGCCTCTGGTTACAGCTCGAGGCAATATAGTCCGAACATAGACTGCTGCAGCAGTGCAAATCACCCACAGTGCCAGTGCTCTGCATTTGGGGAAACTTTTGATCCATGAATGGACTTAGCTTTTAAAATTTCCACAATTAGGAGAGAAACTAAAAGCAGCACTTGGAGGAAACAGTTGCAAACAGAACAAGTTTGCACACGATTCTTGTTTGGGTTTTTAATTTCATAGTAAGGCTACAGGCTACTTCCTGCTATAGGTGGCAGAAATAATGCCTACAGAGTGATTGGCTGTAACTTTGCTTGTGGCTGACTCTGATGTCTTGGGTTCTTATGTTCTGTTGAGAATAACTGAAGGGTTGCTATTTATCCAAGACTTTACACTCTCCCTTTCTGGGCTGTTTAGATTATAGATTTGCAGCACATGTACTTTTGAGGCATTCAATGTCTTGAAGCTACCCATTCTCAGCTTCATTCCCAGACCTCTATCAGCATCTATGATGTTTGCTTTAGGCAGAGGCTATATCAGTTATTTACTGTTCGCTGTCAACCTCAAATAGATTGGTGTGGCATTTTAATTAACCATTATTTTGTCTGTGTTTACACTGGATGAACTAAGAAAATAGTAATTGTTCAGGTTAACAAGCAGACTGTGAACCCTGGTTGGTTCTTTCATTCTTGCTGTCCCCTTTCCTTGGGTGCTGATTGCCAGGGATTGATTCTGTTGCTGTGGATAACAGAAACTTAGGATCTCATAGTCCTGGTGCCTCACATTTGAGCAAACCTATCTGAGGTCCTCCCGTGTGAAGCTCTGCAAGTCACAGCTGGATGCCACGCTCTGCCTGCAGCTTTTTTTCCACTGAGGCAGACAGGTGTGGGTAGCTACAGAAGACAATTAGCCTTTAAGACTAAATGGATAGAGATGGCATTTCACCATGAATGTCTTGCTAATGTGAAAGATATTGCCACATGCCTCATTTTCTTCCTTGTTTGGCATCCTGATTCCCAGCCCAGATGGCATCCTTGCTGGATCTGATTATACCTGTTCTGTGGTGTCTTCTCAGCCCATCCCTCATCTTCATCTTTTTTGTTCTACCCAAAATGCATGGCTCCCCACCAATGAAGTATACCCTGGTGGGGTACTTGTCATTAGTATATATAGCCATTCTACCTGAGTTTTCCAATCCTGGTCTGTGAAGAAGACTGAGAGTCCAGGCAGCTGCCCAACCCAAACTTGCCCTTTAAGAGAAGACTTGACCCCTCCAATGCTGGTCTTACAAACACTTAGATGACAATCCACATATGTTTGCTCTTATTTGTGATTTTATTAATTTAGTGGCTTTTGTTCTATAGGATATAACAGGAGCTGTCATGGTCTACATAAAAAAATACTGTGGTGTTTGGTAAGACAGGAGCATGGAAACATAGCTTCACAAGAAATGTAATTTTATTAGTGTGATGATTTGAATAAGGATTCCTGCCCCTCCCCCATGGGCTCATGTATTTGAATGCTTAGTCTTCAGGGAGAGTGGCTTTACTTGAGAAGGATTAAGAGGTATGGGCTTGTTGGAAGAAGTATATCACTGGGGTAAGTTTAAGATTTCAAAAGCCCAAGTATTTGTCTGTCTGTCTTTGTCTCGCTATGTAGCTACCTGCCTATCTACCTACCTACAGATCAGGATGTAGCTTTCTGCTTCTGCTCTGGCATCTGCCTGTATGCCACCATGCTCCCTGCCATGATGATAATGGACTAAACTTCTGAAACTATAAGCAAGTCTTCATTTAAGTGCTTTCTTTTATAAGAGCTGCCTTGGTTATGGTGTCTCTTCACAACTATAGAAGAGTGACTAAGAAAATTGATTTCTACCCATGTATGATAGCTTTCTTTTCGATAGGATTAATGCTGAAGAGACTTCCTTATCGTACTGACTTGGGGGCGGGGTGGACTCTCCTATTTGCAGGACAGACTGTCCATGTTGGTAGCTATCTGCTACTGTGAAGTAAAGAAGTTTCATTTAGAATGAGGAACTCCATTTTTATTTGATCTGATCGATTGGGTTAACAGGAGCTCAATACAGAATGATGAAGGCCTGTAATTCCTGTTTAACAAACCCAAATCCCTATCATCTAACATGTGACAACTCATTTATTTCTGAGGCTAATCATCTGGTAAATACTAAAGCATTTAGATTAATACAGAGGGTGCAAAGCATGTCCTTTATCTGTATCAGGAGAAGCAGACCTGCTGCTATACCAGTGCATGCACAATAGGTTCCTATCTATGTGTGTGAGCCTTCTCTCAGAGCTGACCTGCCATTGGAAGAAGTGTCACTAGCTCTGAACTGAGGAGTTTAAGTTCCAGTGTGGCAGTGTCCACTTAGACTCCGAGGAACAGCTCCTGTCAACCTCTAAGGCATAGCCAGGTATCATAATACCCTATCTAAGGAAGTGTACTTCCAGCCCATTGGGCTGACTTCCAAAGTTCTTCCCTTTTTAGTCTCTGCACCTTGTTGAAATGGGTCAGATTTGGAGTGAGGGGTGAGTGTTATGGCTGAATTCAATAAAACTGCACCCTTTTCTTCTTCCAAAGAGCACAGTTCTATGTTATTGTTAATGGCATCATTGCTCCCAAGTCACCACTTTATGCCTAGCACTGGCATACAATAACAGGTACACATGAACCCATGTGTTCCCCACTCCATGGACAATGCTTCCTTCATCTTTTTACTCTCCTTAGACATAGCAGGCATCCTTGCTCTCATTCCACATGTGGATACATGTAACAGCCTTCTCAGCATTCAATTTCAGTCACACATCTCCTACTTAAAATGGCCTAAAAAACTCTCTGTGACATGGTCTCTCGCAGTTGTCCTCATTCCTGAGTATGGATGAAAAGAAGGCCACAAAGGCAGGTACACTCCGCTCCTTCACAGATACCTGTAACCAGAAGTTGATGGCTGTCAAATGCTTTGGGCCAGCTGTCAATAGCTGCTTCTGTGAAAGGTCAAAGTTCACAAATTCTCAAGTAGTCTGGTATTGTTCTCTTGCTTGCTTCTCCCTTGGAGGGCAATTGCTTTGAATGCCAAAAAAGAAAAGATTACAGAAGATTATACCTCTTACAGGCAATCTCTGCATCTTGTTCAGCATTGAGAAAAGTCTGTAAGAAGGAGTGTGACTTGCTCAGCAGTTACTCACCTTGTTAGATCTAATTTCAGAACACTGCAATTGCCTATTATTTTAACACTTTTTTTTTACATGTACCCAACAGCAATGCTGGAGCTGCAGTATGTTGCTGCCTACTGTTACTACCAAGCTCTGTGCTTAGAAGACACCATGATCAACCCCCCTCATTTGTTTCATGAAAGTCTCTTTAGTTCTATGTAACTAAGTGAAACATTCAATATGGTGAATTACCCAGATAATCAAAGCTTACTGCTATTATGAACAAAGCTGTTTTTAAGTTAGAGTTAATGACCCATGCCCTCTTTAGTAGTATATTCAAACAATAGTTGAACCACATTTTGGAGTCTTTGGCCACTCATATGTATTAGCTGTTTCTTTGGGTTACTAAGAGCTGATTGCTGTGTTAACTTGAAAGTGTTAAAATATTGAGATCTGTTTTTATAAGGTCTTATATACTTCCTTTGTAGTCATATGATTTTCTGTGACACTTGGTGCTATGAAGTATCAAATTTTAAAAACAACTCCATGGTTGGAAATGCTAAGATAACTATCCCATTCAGAATCCATTTCTTGTACAAAGGCAGTATTGTGCAGTGCTTAAAACTTGCTGTTGATCTTGGACAAGCCACTTACACTCCCATCTGGGAAGATGGCACGCATAATTTATCTTTTACAGTTGTGAGATGTGGGTGCACAGAAAGAGCCTAGTGCCACAGGAAGAGTGGAACTGCTGTGTTGACTCTTTTCATCATGGGTTTACAGCTGTTGTAAGGATTTTGTAGGTTGTATTCTAGGTAGGGCATTTACTGGTTGCCAGAGTTTGAGACATTGAGGAATTTGCTTTTTTATCTCCCACAGTTTTTGTGATTCTTCTCTGTTCCTGCGAATTATGCAGGTGTAAAGTGAATCAAGTTAGCCTCTGCCTACCCTTGTGATTTAATTGGTAGTTATTCTGAGCTACAATGAGAGAGTTGTTGTCACATCTGCCTCCAGGTACCCTTCTTTTGCTTGATGTCCATCACTATCTCTTCTAGTCCTAAAAGAATGTGTGTAGCTTTTTGTATAAAACTTTTGCCCAAAGGTCTAGTTAGAAAAGAGTGCTTCTTGGCAAAAAAAAAAAAAAAAAAAAAAAAAAAAAAAAAAAAAAAAATTTCTCAGTTGAAATTCTGTGATTATTTTGATCTATGAACTCTTGTTTCACTTTCTGGATTTGAGAGTTTCAGTCCTTGCCCATGAGAGCCTGGGATTGAATGACAGCTGAGATCAGGGTCTTCATGGTTCTATCTGCCCCACAACTTCTCATCTGCTCCTTCCCACATAGGCTTGATAAGTTCTAGGCTGTGTTGCTTAGTATGGAAGCCAGCAACCACATTTGCCTCTTTAGCTTTCCTTAATAATAAATAAAAGTCTCAGTCCTTCCCTGAAATAGCCACAGGTGAAAGATAACTCCAGGGAACAATTGCAGTGAACATTGTGATTCATGCTAGAAACATTGTGATTCATGTCCATTCACAAATGTTATTGGACAAGACACCCCGTCAGTAGTTGGCATATGGTCTCTATTACTAGCCAAGGCTGGAGGCCTTGGTGTGTGGTACAGAGCTCATGGTCTTGGGTTTCTCCCTTTCAAGGTGAAGGCCAAGGTCAGTCTTCCTGTTCTGATGTCCACCCTGCTTCTTGTTTGGCTTTCACCTTGTCTAAACCACATGGGCAACAAGAAGTAGAAGAGGCAAACAGACAGGGCATCCCAGAAAACCATGGGAGTAGAGATTTGGGAGTGGGGGGGGGGAGAGGGAGAGGGAGAAGGAGAGGGAGAGAGAGAGGAGGGAGAATTTCCAAAGATTCTAACTTCCATGGAAGTTGGTTCATACTTAGTCTTAATGACTTTAGCATTTAAATGATATCAGCACTTTTTCCCCCTGAAATTAAGTGGTATATAGGTATCTTCTAGGTGACTACAGTTTTAAAATCTTGACTTTTCCCCCAGGGGTTAGGTTATAAAATTTTCTCAGGTTGGCATCAACAATTTATTTTCTTTTATTTTTGAGATTAGAATATAATAAACATTATTTTTTCCTTCCCTTTCCTCTCTCCAAATTCTCCCATGTACTCCTCCTTACTCGTTTTCAAGTTCACGACATCTTTTTTTTTTTTTTAGTAATTGCTGTTATATGCATATGTATGTACACACACATATATTTCCAAATATAACCTGCACAGTCAATCAATGTAATGCTACTCAAACCTGTGTTTCAGCATTAACCATTTGGGTATTTTGTAACCAATAGTGTGCTCTTCACTAGAGATGACCATTTCTCCCACTCTCAGCATTCCTTAGTAGGTTGCAGCTTTTGTGTAAACTTGAGGCCTTGTGAGTTTCTCTCACCTACTTTGGCATGTCTATTGGTGTCAGCCTTTTTCATTTCATATTTATTCAGTCATGTTCTGTTGTCCAGTCTTTATGGGTGTCGCTTCTCACATTACTAGGAAGCAGAGTCTTACAGAAAACTCCTCTATCCTCTGTCTCCTACAGTCTTCCCACCTCATCTTTTGCAATGTTTCCTGAGCCTTAGGCATGAAAGTGCTTGAAGGAGAATCCACTGGGACTGTGCTTCCCAGCTCTGGATTCTGATGGGTTGTGGTTTTCTGTCATGGTTTCTGTCTGCTTTAAAGAGAAGTTTGCCTGATGAGTAAGGACTACACTCATAGGTACATATAAGGACAAATATTTAGAATGCAGTTGGAGTTTATGCTGGTTTAATAAAAGTGGTGGTTGTAGGTTCTCCTCCAAGATCCATGACCTCCTTATCCCTGAGTAGATGGCTATGATTCCAGTACTGGGCATGGTTGCCTTCTTGATAAGCTAGGAGAACAGAATTTTTTAAGAAGAGAATCAACCCTACATCTGACAGAGGGCTAATAGCCAGTGTATACAAAGAACTCAAGAAGTTAGACCCCAGAAAAACAAATAACCCTATCCAAAAATGGGGTACAGAGCTAAACAAAGACTTTTCACCTGAAGAAATTCGGATAGCTGAGAAGCACCTTAAAAAATGTTCAACATCATTAGTCATTAGAGAAATGCAAATTAAAACAACCACCTCACACCATTCAGAATGGCTAAGATTAAAAACTCAGGAGACAACAGGTGTTGGCGAGGATGTGGAGAAAGAGGAACAGTCCTCCACTGCTGGTGGGATTACAAGCTGGTACAACCACTCTGGAAATCAGTCTGGAGGTTCCTCAGAAAACTGGACCATGATACTTCCGGAGGACCCAGCCATACCACTCCTGGGCATATACCCAGAAAATTCCCCAGCATGCAATAAGGATACATGCTCCCCTATGTTCATAGCAGCCTTATTTATAATATCCAGAAGCTGGAAAGAACTGAGATGTCCCTCAACAGAAGAATGGATACAAAAAAATGTGGTATATATACACAATGGAGTACTATTCAGCCATTAGAAACAATGAATTCATGAAATTCTTAGAGAAATGGATGGAGCTGGAGAACATCATACTAAGTGAGGTAACCCAGTCTCAAAAGAATACCCATGGTATGCACTAACTGATAAGTGGATATTAGCCTAGAATCTTGGGACACCAAAGACACAATCCACATACCAAATGATGTCCGACAAGAAGGAAGGAGTGGACCCTGGTTCTGAATAGGCTCAAAGCATCAGTGTAGGGGAATATCAGAACAGGGAAGTGGAAAGGGGTGGATGGGGGAACAGGAGGAGGGAAAAAGGCATGTGGGACCTTTGCGGGGCAGGGAACCAGAAAAAGGGAAATGAAATGTAAATATAGAATAAATCCAATAAAAAATAAAATAAAATAAAAAGAAGAGAATTGGGGAGTTGAGAAGTAGCTTGGTGACCTTGGTTGGAGCGTGGTCATCACATGCTCAACGTGTTCAAGGTCCTGGGGTTGACTCCAGCCCTCCTGCTCCACTCCCCAACACAGAAGAAATGTTATAGCCTAAAAATACCAGAAATAGAGCAGGAAATATCAGATTGCATTGGGAATGCTTCTATTTGATAATCTGTTTCAACTTTATACTTACGCACATTTGTGCTGATAAATACATTAAATATTCTTTTTATTGTGAGTTGTGGTTAAAACATGAAAAATACTCGGTTAGAATTAAAGCCAACATGACAAATAGAAGTGTTTCTCTGGTTTCATAGTGTGTTTCCATGGCACTAACTCGCTTTGTCATATGGTATGTCATGCTTTTATAGTGTGTTACTAATAAATGTTAGTTGGATGACTAGGAAGTTATACCTCTGAACATGAGAGGTAGGAATGGGAAACTCTCTGTGTAGAGCAGGTGATAGTCTCAGACTTTAAGTATGTGTCGAAATTTTCATCTTTAGGAATAGGAAATTCATTCAACTTTGGGGAAAGTAGTATGCACAACATGTTATTCTATGTTGGAACGTGCAGACCCAAAGCATAAATTCTCATGTCATGGTTAATTTTGGTTGCCAACTTGACTGGATTTATAATCAGCCAAGAGACACACTTATGGGCATATCTTTGAAGGCATTTTCAAAGAGGTGGCACAAAAGACCTGCTTTGAATGTGGACCACACCATCACCCAGGCTGATGTGACTGAGCAGACCAAACTGCTCTCATCCTTCCACAACAGACTGTATTCCTCTGAAGGGTCATCTAAAATGCACCTTTCTTCTCTTATATCAATCATTAAACCACAGTGGCAAGAAACATAACAGCCAGTAAAAGAAGGCGGGAGCAAATAGGAAAAGCGTATGACCGGGCAGCACCGACCAAGGTTCTCACTCCACAAGTTCATGGCTGTGCACCTGTCTGCAGCCAGCCGCCTTCCCTCAGCAAGCTCACTTCTTGTTTCCAGAGGGTGTCAGGTTCAGCTCCTCGTTCAGACTAGGAACTCTGCCCCGTGGCTGTGGCCTTCCTCCAGCTGTGAAGTTCTTGGCATGCTCCGTGAGTTTCCTGAGGCTACACATGATTCTGCCCAGGATTAGTTCTTCACTGTGACATACAATTTGAGAATTCAGTTTAAACCTTTTCATAGAACGAGTGCATTCCGAATCCAGCGCAGGCCTTTCTATGCTGTGTTCACACTCAAGGGCTGATGCTTTGTTCTTCCCTGTTTCCAGTGAAAGATTGCCAACAGAAATAAATGGGGTGGGATATTCTTCTGTTATCACCTCTCTGCTTTAACTTAGGCATTTATAGAAGATTAAATATGCAGAAGCTATTCTTTCTATTGATGTGAAGCAGAGATACAGGGCTTTAATAAGCTCTGGGGTGGCCATGTGGTCTAATGAGAAGAACGTGTAAGTAGCCAGAGTCTAGTTGAGTGAGTCTACTACCCTGGGAGGCTGCTGCTCCCTGCAAAGTCTCTAGGACCATCAGCCATGTTCAGCCATACTCTGTGCCAAGAATGAGCTAGTGGCTGGAGTGGGGACTCTCCAGACAAAGCTTCGTCTGAGCTCATCCATCACCTCTGAGCTTGCTCACGGGAGCACCCGCGACATTTAACTCTCCTTGCTCCATGTAGACTCTGCTGTTCCAACTTCAAACTTGAAGTGACTCATCTGGTCTGACTAGGAACCATCTGTCCAAGAGCAGAGGCTACGTGATGTTGGCTGTTGTTTTCCAAATCCAGGGCATGTGCTGTTTTATTCATGCATGTGTACTTTAATGGCCTCTCCATCACATCCCTGTCCGAGTCTGGTGCTAGTCAGCTGAAAGAATTACCCTGAAGTTACCAGAGGGAGGAACAGTTTCCATCCTGCTGTGAACCTGGAGATGGTCTGCACTGCTGTGATCCTCTCATTGTTTTAAGTGTTGTGAAGGGGAGGCATGTGATATCTGCATCTCTGAGTATGATGTCCTAGCATCAGACACTCGGGTTACAGAGTCTCTCTGCCTGTTAACCATTGGTCCCTGCCTTTCCTGACAGCTGTTCTCACTGGTTCTATTGTTATTCCCATCAGTGTGTGTGTGTGTGTGTGTGTGTGTGTGTGTGTGTGTGTGTACATTCATGTACAGGTGAATGTGTGCTCCTGCAAGTGGAAGTCAGAGACCTAGCTTAGGGGTCACTCTTCAAGTACCATCCATCCACCTTGTTTTTTGAGGTAGATCTTTAAATAGCATAGAATTTGCCACATGGGCCTGACTGGAAATTCCAAGGATACTCCTGGCTCTACCTTCCCAGAACTGAGATTACAAGCATGTGCCACCATACCCAGAGTTTAAATGGGTTCTGGGGATCAAACTCAGTTCCTCATGGATATGTGGCAAGCATTTTACAAGCTGAGGCATATCCCCAAACCATTTCCTCCTTATTCTAGACTTGTCTTCACAGCCACTGATCTGTGTGCCTCTGATTCCTCTCCCCCTCTCACCCTGTGTTAGACTCAGGAATCTGAGGAAATAAAACTGGCCCAGTGCCCACCATTCCCTCTATCAGTGGCCACTCTCGCTGCTTTTGTAGCAGTTGCTGCATCTGGTTGTATGCTAACTGCCTACAGAACACACAAACCATTTCTGAGCTATGTAGATTTGCATAGCGCAAACAAGTTTTATATAAGTGCCTGGCATTTAATAGCATAATAAATAATTGGGTAACTCTTGCTGCAAATGACAGAAATATGTTAGAGCAGTTTTAAGTCTCAGCCTTCCTGAAATAACTAGAGAAAAAAAAAAAAACATTCTTAGCCCCGAGTCTTGGGGAGGTTACTACAATAAGCATGTCATACTTAGGCAGGGGGGTGGACTGGATGGAAGAAAATGAAAGTCCTTTCTTGTTGTCAGCACAGAAGAGAGGCACTGTCTAGGGTGGAAGGAAGAACTTGGGTGGCTTTCATTGCCCACAAGGAATAGTAGCCCTAGCATTGGGCAGCTGCAGGCACTCCTCCTGCTATAGTCAGCGATTGTCTATGGCTGTCTACATCATCCAAGCACACTCAGCTCTAGACAAGCCCAGGCAAGGCTAGGGAAGCCACTGGGAGGTTTCTCAATAACTACAGAACTCGAAGCTTTCCTTTCCCTTCCCACTTCTGTTGGGTTTCCTGGACTATCCTCTCCACAGCCCCACCATCCTTTCAGGGCAAGTCTGTTTGTCAGAAAACCCTAATTGCTTTATGTGTGAGCACATTAAACTGCAATAAATTTATGAATACAGCTGCTCCATTACCAGAGAACAAATTTTATCTCCTAATAAATTGATGTTTCTTTTTCATGTCAACTAAAACCAAAATTTACACCCGAGGAAGTGAACCTTAACACTAAATAATTACTTCAGTATCACTAGTGGTAAGAAAGGGTACCCACCATCCAGTCCTAAAAAGGCCAGAGCAGGAAAAATGGCTTTCCCCATTAATTGTTTCTTGCGAGAATCATTTAGAGATGGTTATAATTGGAACAGGAGCTGCACATGCTAGACTCTGGAGCAGATACAAAAAAGAAAAAAATCTAGCTGTGCACTAGATAATGGAATAGCAGCTTAAAAGTCTTCAGACAAATATATATTAAATCCATCTTTCTCATTGGACAATAAGATTACATAAATTTTAGAGAATCTGAATTAAAGTATTGTTGCTTGGCCATGACTGACAAGATACTTGATAGGAGCCACTTAATGAAGGAAGAATTTATCTGGGCTCGTGGCTCCACAGGGCACACAGCTTATCAGGTCTAAGAAGGAATGGCTGTCAGGAATTAAGTCACACGTTGTTACATCTTGGCGAGCCAGGAAGCAAAACCCGAAGTTCAGATCTGCCAGCAGTGACCCACTTCCTCCAGCCAGATTCCACGGTGTTAAAGGTCCTGGAGCAGGTCAGCAGTTGGATTTTTGTTTTATTATACACATATATGATATATATACATATATGTGTATATATATATATATATATATATATATATATATATATATGAAACAGGGAGAGGGAGACAGAGAGGAGAGAGAGAGAGAGAGAGAGAGAGAGAGAGAGAGAGAGAGAGAGAGAGAGAGCACTCTTCTGATTCTCCCCTCATTCATGTCTGGCATAGACTAGAAAATTTCTCCCCAGTTTCTGTACACGAGGGAGCAGGTCAGCAGAGAATACCAGCACGAGTCAAGCTGGAACCTACACATCTGCATGACCCAACCTCTGACTTCACAGTATATAAGCCTGAATTGTCACTTGTCCCTGGGCCTCCGTTTTCCAGCAATCACAGCAAAGTCATGTTCTCTACTTGTAAGGCACTTGTGACTCTGAAGCGCAAGCTCCATTCTGGTATTTTGCTAGAGTCCCTGGCCTCGCCTTCCATGCCACATAATTCACATCACATTACATTCTTTTCCATGTGTAACTGACTGCTCTGCACAGTCCGCGGCCAGGTTCTGAGAACATGGGAGAGCACTCAGCACTAGTGTGGCCCAGTGACTCCATGCCTCCTTGTTTAAAAGCCAGGCTTCTTTAAATGGCATTTTAATGATGGTGAGTTGATCAGCATAGCCCTCACACTTCATTGAACAATCTGTGAGCTCTTGCCTCTGGCATCTTGGAACAGTTCTGATACAGATGGAATGACTTTTATAAAGTCTTACTAGCTACTGGGGGAAAAATTCCAAATTAAAAGGAGGATCCTGTGGAAAAAAATCACATGAAAATACACTGGGTCTCTGAGGGAAATTTATCTGGGTTTAATGAGAAAGCATATCTCTGAGAAATGTGGACTTGATGCAGTGGAAAGATACTTTAGATCTGAGAAAAGCAAACCTTTTACAATACTGAATTATTAGCATGTTCATTTCCTGGCAAGTTAATAAGAATTTCCTTACTTATATACTGGGGTGTAGTTTCTATGTAATCTAAAACTATGAATTCTCTCATTTACATAATAGACGATATATAAAGCCCTTCTACAGTACTTGAAATCTCTTGCTATTGAAGTTACCATGAAGAGTTGGTACTGCTGTGTTATTGCTGATACAGTCCACTGTTGCTGTGCTATGGGGCCAGCTCCTTGTTGAGAAACACGGCCCCAGGACTCCCCCAGCCCCAAGCCTCCCATTATAACCATACTCTATGGGAAAATCCGATATTTACTTTATACTGTGATTTCTAGAAAGACATTGTGGTGAAAGGTTGAAAAATGCCATATTTTCTAAATTTAAGCTCACATCCCTTATAACCTTGGTTATGACTTGGCAGGGTGGGAACAGTGTGTTTGATGTCGAAGGCCATTTAGGTCATAATTTGAGTGTGGTCTCAGGTATACAATGCGAATGAAGAAATGACTCCATCAACTCTGAGTGTTGTTAAGTTTTAAAAGGTTTTGTTGTTTTTTTTTAAAGTGTACAATTTTAAAATTTCTGTCTCCACTTTAGATCATGCCAAGGAGTTTCTTCTTTGAAAAATGGACTAAACTTGATAAAAACCATAAGCCTTTCTCTTAAAAAAAAAAAAAAAAAAAACCAAGGCTGCTGTGTGCTTATTGTAGTTGGGGGTTATATGCTGATTTACCCATACAATTTTATAGTTACTACTAAGACTTAAAGAAAGTCAAAGTCATTCAGTTCGAAGGACTTGTTTGGAAATCATTTAACTAATTTGAAGATATCCAGTCAATTTTTAAAAACAAAATCTCTTTAGGGCTGGTTCCATAGCCCATTTGGTGAAGTATTTACCTAGCACACATAAAGCCATATATTCAATCCCCAGCAGCCTATAAACTGGGTATGGTGGTACATGTCTATAATTCCCAGTAATCTGAATGTGGAGAGAGGAGGATGAGGAGTTTAAGGTTATCTTATATTATATAGTAGATTCAAGGGCATCTTGGTATACATGAGACCTTGTCTCATCAATAGAAACTCAGAATAATATTCATTGTCCTTAGGAAATACAAGATTTGTTCATTAGTAGATGGACACTGAATCATAAGGACCCATAGCCTGAGGCCCAGAGTGAAGTCAGCCCACACTCTGTTGTTTCTTGTGAGAGAAGAGCCAGCCCATAGAACACATGATGAGTGTTTTTAACAGGTCTTTTTCTGCCATAGTGAGTCTTGAAAACCTACACATGAGATGGGTAACAGTTTCAATGGCAATACAGCAAGCTGATAGATATCACTGATAGACCAATGCCTCGTGGGTATGAGGCCCTGGGATCAACCTTCATCACTGAAAAGTATGATATGTAGATGGTAGGTAGAGATAGATAGATAGATAGATAGATAGATAGATAGATAGATAGATAGATAGGTTAGGTAGATAAATAGATAAATAGACAGATAGATGCATGCATGAATATACACATACATACATACATACATTTTAAAATATAATGTTAGAAGAAGCATAGGGATGTTCTATTGGATGACCATTTGCTTTTTGTCAGTATTGGAAAAGCACCATTATATTGTAAAAATATGTCTCTGTGAATTTGAAGAAATGCAGTTTAGGGAGTATACAGTGTTAGGAATCAGGATTCCTAGTCTTATTACAAATCATAACATATTGATGGACAAATTAGTAGACACTATAGGGATAGAAGAGGGAGAACTGTCCTTTTAATCCTCTGAGGACACTGAGCTTAAAATTATATTCATAAAATGATTTGTGTTAAAATGCATAAAATATCAGAAATTATTTATTAATTCTTTTCTAGTAATATCAATGTTATCAAATAACAGGCTTGACACCATTTTTCTCAGTCATAAGATTCACATTTTTTCAAATAATTTGACATCTCTGCTTTTGAGATACATCTTATAGGCAATGTTAAAGTGCTGTCATTTTCTTTCTTTTCAAGAGATACTTAGAATATTCCATAGCCAATAGCTTAAACTCAACAATGATAGAAAGGTACTGTAGTTTGCTTTATAAATTTCTTTTATTAAAAGTTTTCATCACAAAACTGAAACCATGTTCATTTTTAAGATAACTTAATTCATTTGTCTATAGACTGAAGGGATGGGTCGGTGGTTAAATAAAACTTAATTCTAGCCACCAGACCAAAGATTAATTCTCTAAGATTTATGACATGTTAAAGGGATTGTTGTGTTTCTGTTAATGGTGACTGTAGAGAAATAACATCATAACTGTACCCACCCTGTCACGAGCCCTGGGGCTCCATGGACACAATTTTGTGAACCTTTCATTGTGCACATATCATGTACATTCATACTTACCAGAAGGGCCTCAGAGTTTATTAAACATTCCCCACTACGCCACTTCAGCCATCTGTTCCATGGGCCACACACCTTATCTCAGCATTCTCTAGACAATATGAGCCAAGACCATGGAGATGGTTTTTAATGTTAATACAAAAATAATATAGAAACCCTGTTGCACTGACAAAATGAAATGTCAGAGGAGGTCTGTTGTAATGTAATATCAGAACAAAATGCCAGCCAAAATCCAAGAAGGCACCATTAGGATGTGAAGATGAAGCAATCTCTTCACCAGCCTCAGGGACATGACACTATGAGAGAAGAGGAAACAAGATGGTGTCTATGGAGGCTGCGACTTCACGGCTCTACACAGCTTCTGTTCGTTTGCTGTCTTAAGATGGAAAAGAATAGAACTAAATTGTGTTTTTCCAACTCATCCTTTTGCCACTCAGGATACCTCTAAAACCATTCTATTGACTAATGCTGGCTTCAGATGTTGCTGGCGTTCAACCTGGAGCTATTGTTGTATCTGTATGCCATTGACAGTGTCATGTGACTCATAATCACCGTGGCTTTCAGTGCTGCTAACCACATATTTCACCCTCGTGGGCTCTGGTGTAGCCTCCTTCATACTAGTCCTTGGGCATCAGCAGATGGTGTGAAATACGGAAAGGCAGGTGACTCTCTGCTGGTGAAGGCTCACACTGGCTCTGACAGATGCTTGCCTCCCTTATTCTCCTCCTTGTCAAGCAGAGCCTGCCACTGCTCTGCCTCCCTGACTTTCCATACTAGGCTGGCTTTAGAATACATGTCTCTTTTTTTAAATTTTATTTTCTATATTCTGTGTTTACATTCCAAAGGCGTCCCCCCCTCACCATACGTCCCATAAGTCCTCTTCCCCCCCCCCATTCCCTAATCACCCCACCACCAACATTTCTCTGTTCTGGTACTCTCCTACAAAACTGGATCTAGCCTTTTCCGGACCAGGGTCCTCTCCTTCCTTTTTCTTGGGAATCTTTTGATTTGCTAATTGTGCCTTGAGTATTCAGAGCTTCTGGGCTCAATAATATCCACTTATCAGTGATTGCAATTCATGTGTATTCTTTTGTGTTTGGGTTAAGTCACTTAGGATGATATTTTCCAGATCCAACCATTTGCTTACACATTGCATGAATTCATTATTTTTAATTGCTGAGTAGTATTCCATTGTATAAATATACCACATTTTCTGTATCCATCCCTCCTTTGAGGGACATCTGGGCTCCTTCCAGCTTCTGGCTATTATAAATAAGGCTGCTATGAACATAGTGGAGCATGTGTCTTTATTGCATGCAGGGGAATCCTCTGGGTATATGCCCAGGAGTGGTATGACAGGGTTCTCTGGAAGTGTCATGCACAATTTTCTGAGGAACCGCCAAACTGATTTCCAGAGCAGTTGTACCGTCTTGCAATCCCTCCAACAGTGGAGGGAGAAGTGTTCCTCTTTCTCCACATCCTTGCCAGCACCTGTTGTCTCTTGAGTTTTTAATCTTAACCATTCTGACTGGTGTGAGGTAGAATCTCAGGGTTGTTTTGATTTCTTATATAGTCGAGAACCAGCTGTCCAGGGAATGATAATGCCCCTCCTACATCAATTAACAGTCAAGATACTCACTACCCCCAATAAACCCACATGTCAGTCCTATCTGAACAATCTCTTAATTGAGACCCCTTATCAGATATCTGACTTTAGACTGTGTCAAGCTAACAGTTAAAAGCCACTGATACAAAATCTTTCAACATTTTAGACATAAAGAAGTGAAGGTTTTTACTATGTAAGACAATTTATAAAGGATAAAATCATTCATTTTTCTTTCATTTTAATCATCTACAGTTTTGTAGTTTTAGAATCTGGTGCTGGGGATATACTCAGTAGGTGGTGCTGGGTAGCACAGCAGAGTACTGGGCCCCAGTCCTGGCATGGCATACAGCAGGCATGGAAGCATACATCTCAACCCTAACTCTTCTAGGGCAGAGGTGGGAGAATCACAAGTACATAGTTATCTTTGACTACTATTGAGTTTAAGGCCTGAGTTAAATGAAATCTTGTCTCAAACAAACAGAAAACATGCATTCAGCAGCAATTGAATGAAGTGGCATTTAACTAGAAATAAAGCAAAAGCAGAATTGTCCAATGTCTGCAAACTAAACTTTACAGAGTTCCCTATCTGTAAAAGTGCTGCTGCTGACATTCAGTAAGAAGGCTGAGATGCAAAGGCCTTGGAGAGTGTGCCCTGTTCTTCAGGGTAAAACCGAGATCAGTTTTCAGATGTCTCTTCTGTTTCATACCATCCAGACATGAAAACTAGTGGTTCCAAAGAACCCCAAAGTCTTTTTCAAGAGCTAGAGAAGTAATACTGATGATCTCATTCTAGAGTGCAAGAGACATTGGTTCTAGAAGACTATCTCAGTTGAAGGATTGACACAAAGAACATGTGGCAGACTTCCAGATAATCAGATTATCCATTGCTTGTTCTATGACTCTGGTCATTTAAGATTCTGTACCAAATTGAGTTGGCTCATATCCATTCACATGTGATCAGTCATAAAAGCCCAGTACTTTCTGAAACTGCAGGATATACCAGGGCCTAGAACTATGACTTTGGGGCTCTATCATTGGGGCAGGGGTGGGGTGGGGCAAGCTGTGAGGAAAAGCATCACCCATGTCTTACACCAACATCAAGGAAGCAACATGAAGAGGTCTTTGGTAGGAGAAAGAGTAAAGGCAGCATGTGTTGAAATTGGGTGATGTGAGTGTAGGAATCACCATGGTGTAATGTAGTAATCATCATGGTGATCAACGGACATAACTGTGTGTTATAGCTAAAGAGACATCAAAGAAAGGATGGTTACTTTAAGCATGGGGCTCTATAGGTAACACATTTGCTGTTGTGTCTTTACTTTTAAAGCTGGCAGGGTGATGTGTACATGTAATCTCAGCACTCAGAAGACTGAGAGGACCGTCTCAAGTTCAAAACCAACCAGGGGTATATAGCCAGATCCTGTCTCAAAGAATCTGACCTTTAAGTAAATTACATACATTTCTTTTTAAAGGAATACATGTCATGGCCCATCTACTATGGCTACTCTCACAGACTATCATTATTTTTAGCTTGTAACCACCTATTCTATCTAAGTTTTATTGTAAGCACCCATGTACCTGGGTACTTCTTTATTGTTATACTGAATTGTTATTTTTTCTTGGGATTTTTTTATTATCTAGAATTTCATTATGCATATTATACATTTTATGCAAATCCAGCCCTTATCATAGTCCTCCAGTTCTCCCTCTATTCCCACTTCCTGTTTCCAACTCCATGCGCTGTGTTTTATTTATTTTTAACTCACTGAGTCCATCTGTATGAACATGAATGTAGGACCATCTCTGAGAATGTGGGTAGCTTCAGAGATACTAATTCCCTTAAGTAAAAGGACTCTCTCTTCCTAGCCCCCATCAATTGCCAATACCATGTCAGATAGGGATTGGGCTTTATGAGCCTCTTCCCCATCCATGCTGGGATTTTGGATGACTTGATCTTATCCAAGTTGTGTATGAGCAATCACAGCAGCTGTATGAAATGCCATTGTAACCTTTTCTACACTGATTTCCATAGCCATTTATTTCAGCTCATGCAATAGGATCAGGCATGAGTTCCATCTTGCACAGCAGGCTCTAATCTAACCAGGAAGTGGCTGGATACTTTCCAGGCCACTATTACATCCGTGGGTCTTATCTCATCAGACCTGTCATTATTTCAGCTCACAGGGTTTACAGCTGAAAAAGACTGTTGATCATATCTCTCCCCGGTCGGTCTCTTATATAGAACCTTCCAGTGCTTCCAAGTTCCTTATTGAAGTGACATTTGAAAATAGTTGAGAATTAAAAATGACATAAGTCAGAAACTCCAATGATAACCAAAGAGAGTAGAAGGTGTGTGTTGTAGGGGGGGAGAGTATAAGGGAGAGATGGGGGAAGGAGGATGGGTCTCCTTATGACCTTATACATGAGGGCAGAATGATTGAAAGCCAAAGGTTGCTGGGTGCTCCTGGGTAGAGATTGAAATGACCCCAGAGAAGGAACTTCCCATGTGGTAGACCAGGCCTAATGGTTGATCTGCTTTTCAGAGCACCATCTTCAATAAGAATATGAAGTCAGAGAAAGTAAAGAACATTGCAGAAGAAAGGTGGTTTAGTCAAAGCTCCCTGTTTGAATGGGCAGTGAGAAATATAAATATAAGCTGAAAGAAAAAATATTATTGTATACACTCTGCTGTTACTGAAGGGAAGGAGGGAGGGGTAGGAATTGGGATTGATATGTAAGAGGGCTGTGCTTATCTACCTTAACAGGATGTTGACAAATATACTCGAGTATAGCAGGGAGAGCAGTTATAGTATATATATATATATATATATATATATATATATATATATACTCATATAGATGGAGGATCATTATAGAATCTCAAGTTCTTGTTTCATGTAAAGAGTGCATATATATGCATATGTATATATGAACATATTTGTGTGTATGTGTATGTATATATGTGATTATAATATGTATTATATATATGTATAATTGCATGCTTAACTATATTGAGTTATACCGAGGATTTTCAGTGATTCTATTGATGATGAGTTGGTGTTTTTTTCACCAACCAAAAGGTGGAAGGTGAACCATGACAGAGTCATTTTGATGAGAGAGTAGCAAACCAGAAATCAAGATTGATCCATCTTGACACTCCTGTTTTGAAGAGTTTCATGGGACTGGGTGGTCAGAGCAGCATCTGCCATGGGTCAGGACTGCTGGGAGCCAGTTTTTTCAGGTAGCATTTAGGATGTAGACAGTGTAAATAGGGTTTTCTAGAGTCACAGAACTTATGGGTAGTCTCTTTATAGTAAGGGAATTTTGTTGATGACTTACAGTCTGTAGTCCAACTCCCTAACAATGGTCAGCAGTAGCTGTAATGGAAGTCCGAGGATCTAGTAGTTGTTCAGCCCCACAAAGCAAGTGGGGGAAAAAGAGAGGATCTTCCTTCTTCCAGTGTCCTTATGTAGGTCTCCAGCAGAAGGTGTGGTCCAGATTAAAGGTGTGTGACACCATGCCTGGATCTGGGACTTGTTTTGTCCCAGGTGTCCTTGAACTCAGAGACCTTCTTGCCTTAGTCTCCTGGGATTCACAGCCACTATGCCTGAAGATCTCCATGCCAAGATCCAGGTCAGAAACTTGTATCTCCTAGCCTCAAAATCAGGATCACAGGCGAGCCTTCCAATTCTGGATTGTAGTTCATTCCAGATATAGTCAAGTTGACAACCAGGAATAGGCACTACAGACATTATACATGTGTCTTAATTAGGATTTTACTGCTGTGAACAGACACCATGATCACAGCAACTCTTATAAGGACAACATTTAATTGAGGCTGGCTTACAGGTTCAGAGGTTCATTCAGTCCATTATCATCAACGTGGGAACATGGCAGCATCCAGGCTGGCATGATACAGAAGGAGCTGAGAGTTCTACATCTTCATCTGAAGGCTGCTAGCAGAATACTGGCTTCCAGGAAGCTAGGACAAGGGTATTAAAGCCCACATCCTGGGCAGTGGTGGTGCATGCCTTTAATCCCAGCACTTGGGAGGCAGAGACAATTCTGAGTTCAAGGTCAGCCTGGTCTACAGAGTGAGCTCCAGGACAGCCAGGGCTATACAGAGAAACTCTGTCTTGAAAATTAAACAAACACACACACACACACACACACACACACACACACACACACACGCAAACAAAGCCCACACCCACAATGACACACCTACTCCAACAAGGTCACACCTCCCAACAGTGCTACTCCCCGGGCCAAGCATATACAAACCATCACAACATGTAAAGGACTTTGAAAACACACAAGCCACTCTAGCTTCAACTATATCACAATCATAATTAATACACAAGTAACACAATCACTGATTGTATTATCCTTATGTAGGAACAAAGCTTGAGGCAAGCGGTTGAGTTGAGTGACATCTGGACTTAAGTTATAACATGAACAGATCATAAATAGAAACCAGAAACTATTAGTTATAAAATTAATATAAAGGCATGAAATAAGTAAAGGTAAAAGCAAAGGAAAAATTGTAAAGTTCTTTAAGATATCGAGAAATGGTGGCACTGTGGAGGTTTGAAGAAGAAATTCCCCCTCCAGTCCTGCTTAGGCTCATGCATTTGAACACCAAGTCCCTGGTTGGTGCTGCTGTTTACGAAGATTTCGGAACCCTCAGAAGGTGGAGGCTTGATGGAGGAAGTATGTCACTGGGGGCAGGCCTTGAAGGTAGATAGCCTTGCCTCCTTTCTAGCTTTTCTTGTGCTTCGAGTTTGTGGATGCAGCTGTGATCGCTCAGTTCCCTGCTCCAGCCTCTTGCTTCCATAGTTCCTCTGCCCTTGTGGACCCTTCCTCTGGAACTTTAAGTAAACATAACATGGCCCAGCTATGAGCTGCTTTTTCACACGGTACTTTATCATAACAGAAAGTAAGTAATACAGACGTACAGAAAGTTTTCTTTTGTGTTTGGGTATATCCAACCTTCTTCCATTTTTTTGCTGCTCCCTCCCTCCCTCTCCCCCACCCCTTGGCAAAGAAGTATTTTCCCACTCTTAAGTTCCCAAAGTGATGTCCATTACGAACTGTGTAGGCAGAGTGTGTGTGTGTGTGTGTGTGTGTGTGTGTGTGTGTTATTGTTTCCCATTCATTTCAGGAAACCATATAGAAATTTGCTATTATTTTGAATTAAAATACAACATAGAATCAAACCCTGCATTGCACTGGGATTTCATCTTTAAACAGATATCTTTCTTTTCTTTTCTATAGCATTTTGCAATTATGCTATCATTAAAGACAGGAGAATGCAAAAACAAAGAAAATGTTAGTCCTGAATTCTGTGTAATCATGTCATGATTAAAGAATTAAAATAATGGTTCGATAATTAGTTTCTATGCTTGCATGATTAAAAAAATTCCTCTAATATGAAAAAGAACATGATAATCATTTTATTTTGTCACTGAAATCTATCAGCTTTTGTAATTTAATTTCCATTGCTTTTTTTATTCCAAAGTTCATAACTCTGTTTTCTTCTTCCTCTTTCTCTGCTCTCTCTCTCTTTTTTTTAACATGAGCTTTGAATTCCTTCTGCTCTTTACTCTTGAATGTCTATCTCAGTTTGAGACACAGACCTTAACTCAGGGTCACAGCTGGCTAACCTTTGCATCCCTGATGGCTTTATTGAATGAATAATACAACCTTAAACTTGCACCACCTCTCTCCCTGAAAGAAATGCCTCACCTGCTTGTGATAGGAAAGTTGGAGAGAGGCAACTTGTAGGAGGAGTATACTTTGAGGGTTATTAACCAGGTTATAATGACTTCTTCGTGAGTTGTATGGAGGGAAAAAATATATCACCTGTGATTTCTTATAGGTGTAACACTTCACAGGTGCTTTCCAAACTGCATTTAGATTTGTAGGTGTGCCCGAGCTTATTTTTTCCCCATCACCTGCTTTTATGGTTTGCTGGGAAGCTGACTAGGGATCAGACCCAGCTCTGACTGTTGCCTGCCCTTTGCCTATTCCCTTCAGTAAGGTGTGTGGGGTGCCACAAGGTCACTCAGACTCCCTCTCTCTACTGTCTCTGGGGTTTTCAGCCCTACATGGTTCTCTCATCTAACGCCATCTGTTGAAAACATTCTATCGAAATACATATTTTCCCATAAAAACTTTGATAGCTAGTTTTACATTGATATATTTTTAAAATTTTGTTTGGGTTTGTTGCTTTTGATTATTTTTATTAACTTATTTTTCACGTACACATGAATATGGGTGTGTACCACTGTGTGCATGTGGAAATCGGGGTATGACTTAGAAGTTCTCTGTTTCCACCATATGGATCCCAGGGATAGAACCTAGGTGTCAAAGTGCCTCTACCCACTGAGCCATCTCACCATGATATTGTTGATGATTATAAAAATTAATAATAATAATAACAATAATAATAATAATACTTTTGTGACTTAGGCAAATGTTTCCTCTGAGGTGTTACTACCCCACAAGCAATAGTCCTTCCGAGTAGAAGCTAGCTTTGAATTGTGTCTGACTCCCATCAGTGAAAGTGGGTGAGCGCTCTAATGGCCTTTTCTCTGTGTGCTTACTGTTGGGTCCTGAAGCTGTGTGTGCCTGTGTACATGTGAGTTCTGCATTCAGAGGTTGTTGCCCTCAAGAAGTAAAGCTAAATTCCCCTCACTCCTGTGTGAGACCACTGACAGGCAAATAAGGAAGAGCGATGATGGTGATCAAGAGAACTGCTTATAAAACGATGGGGTTGTTACCAGGGGCCACAGAGGACAGGCAAGCTTCCCACTAGTAATGCAACCTCCCTGTGATCCACAGAGCATCGGGGGACCCAGAACTGCCTTTATCAGAACAGGCTTGGGATTAACAGTCTTGACGACTAGCTTTTTAACCCAGAGAGTATAGCTCTATGGTTTTAATTTGTTATGATTTATTATACTGGAATTGGTGTGAAATGGCCAACAAATCACGGGTGTCACAATCTGGAGATGAATTTTATCAGCTGAGCAGAGGGAGTGCCTGTGGGATTTGCACAAGCTTCTCATAATTCTTTTCATATTACAGATGATGAGGAAAACTGTAAAAAGAAACTGGAGGTGACGTGGTATTCCCTAAGTGGCTTATTTCACATGTGCACATAGACACATATAAATAGAGCTACTTGGTCTCTGTTTAGATGCCACTGTTCAATTTAAAATGATTGATTTGTACACAGGCAGAGATCTATTTAGGGTGATTTGTACACAGGCAGAGATCTTTTTGCCTGAAATCCATTAACCCAATAAGACCATGGCTCTCTGTCTTATATATTTGGGTTATCTATGGAAAATGAAAACATTACAAGATATTTACCAGTTATAATTTATTTCATGTTTATATTTGACTGAATTTAGACCCACCCACCAACATAGAAGTGCTAATTTGGGAGTAAGAGCCATCCCAAAATACCGAACACTATAAATACCCTCCTGCCTCACAAAAAGTCTGCCCCTGTTCAAAGCTAACTTCTCATGCATAATTAATTGGAACATCACATTCTTGCTTCACAGCCCAAAGAGAAATTGAATTCAGGTGTTTGTGAACCATATGGGGGTGTACTGTGAATTTATGGCCTGTGGCCTGAGTGTAAAACCCCAAGATATTTGCTGCTAAAACTTAATGAAGCCTGTGTGGAGGAGCTATTTTTATTTGTAATTTGGTAGCCAATGCATCTCTTGGTTTAGCCTCCCCACTCCTCCCATTCCTCATCAATCTCAGAGCCGACAGGATGGTGGAAATCCTGTATCCATGACCAGCCTGCTTTAGCCTTAGCAGCTTGCCCCACATCATTTTGGTCTGCCCCAACTTTAACTCAGCAACTTCAGCCTTGTCATTTGGACAGGAGACTGGAAGCAGAGCAATGCCTAGAAACATTCCTTTCCACCAAAGAGAAGCAAAAGTTTTCAATGGATGACAACAATTGACCTTTTCTGAAGAAAGCAAAGATGTTGGGCAGGAGAGAGAGAGATGCTTGTTACTGTGCCAACATGAGTGCCTGAGTACACCCTCAGCACTCACACAGAAATCCAGGCACAGTGGTCTATACCTGTGACTTCAGTGCTGGGGAGGCAGGGGCAGGAGGATTCCTCAACTTATAGCATAATTAGGTTCCGTGAGACCCTGAATTGAGAAAGACACTAGGTGTCAACCTCTGCTCTGCACCCTCCGGTATATACTTCCCACAGATCATACATACACACACACATACACACACACACACACACACACACACACACACACACAGAGAGAGAGAGAGAGAGAGAGAGAGAGAGAGAGAGAGAGAGAGAGAGAGAGAGAGAGAAGGGCCCTCAATTCTATTGTCATCTCCCTAAGAATAACCACCATGTTTTAGAGGACAGATCTCCACTACACCCACCTCTGCATTGCTGCTTGTACCTCAGATTGAGCAGAATGCTCCAGTCTTGAATGCCAGGAGGAAAACCAAAAGAGAGTGTTCCCTTCTAACAGATGGATGAAACGAGTTTAATGAGGAATCTGTATTCACTTACTAATTTACAACAACTAAGAACTTACTTCTAATGTGTACAGATGAAAACTATTTTTCTGGCAATGGAAGATCGGGATTATTCCATGGGATAGCTAGCCAGCACAGAACAAATCCAGTGTCAGGAGATGGTTTCCTCAGCTTTTAGCAGGTGCCACTGAGTACAGTGATACCCCCTCCGTGATTTGCTGTCTCTGTTTAAGAGCTTATCTGCCTCTGCTCTATCATGCTGACGGTCCTGAAAGGCTTACAACCCCTCACATCCATAGTTGACATAACAGTGAGACGTTGCTCAGTGATGTGAGGTATTGCTGGTTTTGGCTGCCTGTTTCCAAGACTGCTTGACAAATATGCCCCACATCGGTTGCTCCCATTGTCAATCTCTTTCTGTTCCAGTCTCCCTGTTGCTTTAAGTGACATCTATGAAATATCTGCACTTTAGACTTGGTGTTGGGTCAAAATAGGGATGCACTGTTGGACACTAGGAGAAGGCAGTTTTACAAGAAAGAGATGAACTTGTTTGTCTCAGTCAACATGCTTTGAAAATTAATGGTTTTGAGGCGTGCAGAGATGTGCAAGCAAGAAAACCCCTGTTTGATCCCCAGAACCCATGTATAAAAAGATGTGTGGGTGGCACACGCTCTGTAATCCTAGTCCTGGGGAGTCAGAGTCATGAGGATCCTAGGGCTTGCTGACCTGTTCAGCACAGCAAAACAGATGAGCATGAGCCCAGGTTCAGCAAAGGACTCTATCTCTATTAATAAAGTGGAGAGTGATCAAGGAAGAAAGAAACTAACATCATCTTCTGGTACACACATGTAAATGAATAGGATACCTGTCAAAGTGATGGAAACTTCTCAGTAGGAAAAACTTTGATTTGAGTACAGATTGCATTATTTCCAGGATCTGAAATATCTGGAAATTAACTTCTTGTATTTTAATTAGGATGAGAATAATGGCCCCTTTGCATCTCCAGTAATTGGGTGCCAAGCACAGGTGTGAAATTCACTAGCATTTGAAATAGAATTTTGAGCTCAGGCCAGAAAGTAAATTGGTAGGGCTGAGGACCAGGCAAAAGTGAAGTGGCTGGGAGTGGAGCCTGGCGTGGCTAAAGAACATTTGCTGATCAGCTATCCTGTTGAAATTGATGATTGGAAGTCTACCTGATAAGCCCAAGACCCTAAATGAATATCTCCTTGAAGGTGACATGTGAACAAACTCCATCAGCTTCTGGGTCTCTGTCGTAGTTAGGGTTTTACTGCCGTGAACAGATACCATGGCCGAGGCAACATTTAATTGGGGCTGGCTTATACATTCAGAGGTTCAGTTCATTATCATCAAGGAGGGAGCATGACAGTATCCAGGCAGGCATGATGCTGGAGAAGCTGAGAGTTCTATATCTTCCTCTGAAAGCTGCTAGCAGAATACTGGCTTCCAGGCAGCTAGGATGAAGGTCTTAAAGCCCACACCCACAGTGACACATCTACTCCAACAGGGCCACACCTCCTAATAGTCTAACTCCCTTGGCCAAGCCTATTCAAACCACCACAATCTCCTTCAGACATAGACACTAGAACATAAGGCTTACCAGACTGTGGGGAGACACCCAAATTTTATTGAGTACCAATTTTTCAGAACAGAGTGTGGTAGGTGGTTTTAATTGCAATCTTCTTGCCCCCAAAAGAAACAAGTCACCTTGAGCATTTGGGATGATATCTATGGAACATGGTTTTATTTGTTAGGGTACTTAGTGGACATTGATTTTCCAGTTGTATCTTCTATACCAGTGTTTACTTGGTGGACTTTCTTTCGGGCCAGAACTTTGCAGGGACCATCTTTATAAATGATAGTGTCAGAATTCTCCTGAGCAACCAGCATCCATTTTCTCTGCCCTTTTGAGGAGCCTGTTTTTGCACCAGTCCATGTTTATTTGGTTCCAGTATAAGGACAGAGTTGTGTGTATTTTTAGGTCACTTTAGCAAGGGAGAGCCATCCCATGCCACTTTCTAACATGAGTGAGGCGGGACTGGAGCGTAAGCACCTGAGGGTTTGAGGGCGGGAGATCTAGAGAGCAAACTGCTGTGCAGGTGGGTCATGGCAAAAGACCTAGTAAGGACTGGTCAGGTTCTGCTCTGTTCTAAGCTGAGTTCCCTCAGCCTTGATGCTTAATATAGACTCAGTTTAGTTCTGTGTTCCCCCACCTCTCTCACTCTTTGTGTGTGTGTCTACAGGTATATTACACATGTGTGTGCATGAGCATGAATATATGACTAGTCAACCAGGTGTCTTCCTTAGTCTCTGTCCACCATGTTTTTTTTTTTTTTTGAGATAGGGATCCTTGCCGCTCTGACTAGGTTGACTGACAAGCCAACAGGCATCTGCTTGTTTCCACCTCACAGATTTTGCTGGTTAGTTTCTATGTCAGTTTGACATGAACTGGAGTCCTTTGGAAAGAGCAACCCTCGCTTGAGAAAACAGATTCATCTGTGGATAGACCTGTGATGTATTTTAATTAGGGATTGACGTGGGAGGGCTCAACTCACTGTAGACCACATCACCCCTTGCCTGGTGGTCCTGGGTGCAATAAGAAAGCAGATAGAGCAAGCCGTGAATACAGGCCAGTAAGCAGGACTCCTCCAGGCTCCCTGCCCTGTTTGAATTCTTGCCCTGGCTTCCTTCAGCTATGGAAATGTGACCTGAGAGTTGTAAGCTGAAGGAAACGTTTCCTTCCCAAGTTGTTTGTAGTCATGGTATTTTATCTCAGCAGTTAGAAACCCTGAATAATACACAGATTATAAGTGTGTGCTACCATATCTGGGTTTTTCTACATGGCTTTTGGGAATCAAATCTGATGTCCCATGCTTACATGGAAATTACTGACTGAGATATCTCCCTGGTCTTGTTTATATTCTTATACTGTGGAAATGTTCTTGTCAAAAGAATGAAAGAGCATACCCATGACAATCACATTGCAAATCCCTGTTCTTGTCATTTCCATAGATGTTCTCTTGGACAGAGTAAGCCATCTGGCCGTAACCAATATCAGTGAGCTGTCCTCTCTGCCTAACAAATTAACACAAGTTCAGTTATTTTAAACAGCACACATCTGTATCCCATTTCTGTGGGTGTGGAGTCCAGACATGGCTCAGCTAGATCCTCTGCTCAGGGTCTCACAGTGGACAGTGATGAGGTCAGTGAGGCTGGCTATTCCATAGAAGTCCTGCTGTGGAAGTCCAAACCTCCATGCTCTTCTTTGCAACTGTGGAACTCAGGGCAGACAGCTCGATTCCAGAGGTGAGCAGCATGATTTCCCTATTCTTAGGTGGTTGTGTAAGTGTAATCTCACACACCCAACAATGGTGAATAGGAACACGTGTGGGTCCTGTCCACACTGGAGGGTGAGTTTCAGAAAGGCAGCACACGAGATGTGAGGGACCTGGGAGCCACTTTCAAGTGTAAGCTTCACAAATATTTGCTGAATAATGGGCTCTGCCACGAGCCACTGGTGATGATCGTGAATAGAACTGAGGAAAAGGTGCATGCATGCTTGTTCTGAGAAGCACTATAATGGTGTTTTCATTGGAGGACAGCTGGGGGAGAACTAAGCACAAAGCTGGCCTGGGAAGTTAGGAAACACTTCAGGGAGGTGGAATTTGATTTCCTAGTAGAATTTTGAAATCTGAAAAGAGAGAGGTGGGAGAGAAAGAGCTATTGGAACAAATGTATCCCATACCATTATTTAGCTACTTTCTTCTTCACTATCAGATATAACCATCACTGTCCCCTTCGGGGGCCAGGGAAGGCTGGCCACAATCCACTTCTACCTTCATAGTGGCATTCACATCTTCCTTCCCTGGGCATGGCCAGAGGCACCAAGGTAGCAATGCCTACGTAACAAATGTATGGCTGGCCCACCCTCTGTTTGAATTTGGGGTCTCAGTGTTCTACCCTTGCTTCTAGGTTTTCAGAGTTCTGTTGCATAATTAAAAATGCAAATGTCACGGTATTTTTAGTCCGTAAAGAATTCATCAGTTGCAGTAAGCATTCCTTTCCTTCTGCAAACTCTCTTTGCTCCTCTAAGAAGATGGGTCCAGAATTTAAACCCACAAGAGAGTGTGTCCAGGTTCAATTTATATTGGAAGGAGGAGGAGGAGTAGGAGGCTGTAAGGACGATACCCATTTTCAGATATTTGGTACACATTAGTAGCCAACAGCATTCCTTTTGGATACCAGAATCTGTGGATGCCCAAATTCCTTATATGATGTTAAAGAATATTTGCATATAAAATCTACGAACATATGCCCATATGAATGTATCAGTTATGCTTAATTATGTACAGAATAACAGCAGTTTAAAAGTTAGTAATGAGTTGGTGAAATGGCTCAGTTGATAAAGGTACTTGCTACCAAGTACCTGAGAAGTGGGAGAAAAAGGTCAGTGTCTCTAGCACCAAGAGGTTACAATCTCACAATTTTAATGAGTAGTTTGATAAAGTCCCAAACTTCTAAAAAGTTAAAGGGGCAGAGAGATTGCAAAGTGGTTAAGCACACTGGCTTTCCTTCTTGAGAACCTGGGTTCAATTCCCAGGACCCACGTGTTGTCTCAACCTTCTGTTAACTCCAGTCCTAGGAGATCTGATGCCCTCCTGTGGCCTCTGTGGGCACTGCATATACATAATGCAATTGTACGTCTGCCTGTTAAACACCCATACGTATAAAAACACATAGTTTTTTTTTTTTTTTTTTAAATTAAGTTGTCATCTTAACAGCTTCTACCCATGATGAGGATCCAATATTTTCTACCCATGGCCTGCTGAGCCCCAGGAAGAACCCTATCTCCAAACCAATTGCATCTGTTTCTCAGGACTGCCATTCAGAGACCACGAGGCTGCAGTTGACACGGTAGAAATAAATGACTCAGGAAACCAAACAGAAAACAGCAGTGCAGAATATAAAGTTGTGGTAGCTTCTGACGGCCAACTGCCCTCTCATGTTTGGCTTGTCTTGAATTAAAAAAAAATACATAAAGTCAATGGCTAAATTTAAGGTAAAAACCATATTTATAATGTGTTTGTTTTTTTTTTTTTTTTTTTTTAAAGGAAGCACCTGGGCTGTGGTGACATACATCTTTCTTTTCTTTTTTTTCTCAAAACCTTTTATAGATTTGTTGTGACTTTCCCATCATGCAGTGCAGTCCTGCTCCTCTCTCTGACCCTTCATATCCATCCTTCACCCTTGCAACTTCCTCCCCCAATAACACACATGCACACACACACACATACCACCACCACCACCAACATCAACAACAATGAAAACAAAACAGGTTTTAGTGTGTCACAGTATACCCCCACATTATGCCTCTCTGTCTGCACACCTTCACTTGAGAATGTTCATTGCAATGAGTCTTTGTTCCACTTGAGATATCTGGCTTCTCTGATACTATCAATATTGGATCCTCATCAGGACTCCTCCCCATTATCCTGTTGTTTCCCTGTGTGCTGGAGATCCTGTAGCTTTAGAACAGCAGGACTGACCTTTTCATGGGCCTAAACCATCTACAGATGATACTGATGTTGAGATGGGCCAATTCAGAGTCCTGGATCTGGGCTTGGGTGGTAGTTGAGCTGGTCAGCCCGCTGGCTCTACCTCATCCTTACCACCAGGGGGAGCTCTCCAGCACTGCTCCAACTAGGGGTGTCACACACCTTTAATCTCAGAACTCAGGAGGCAGAGGCAGGCAGATTTCAGAGTTCACGGTCAGCCTGGTCTACAGAGTGAGTTCCAGGACAGTTAGGCATACACAGTGAAACCCTGTCTGGAAAACCAAAATCAAACAAACAAAATGAAGGGAAGGAAGGAAGGAGAGGAGGAAGAAAGGAAGGAAGGAAGGAGCTAGGAAGGAAGGAGCTTGGATTGGATAATTCAGTTGGTAAGGTTCTTACTGTGCACACACATAGAGAACTAAGTTTCATCTCCAGCATCTATGTTAAAAAACAAAAAACAAAAAAACAACAACAAAAAAAACTGGGTGCGATAATCCTAACATAAAGAAATGGAGACAGGCAAATTCTGGGGCTTACTGGCCAGCCAGTCCAGACTAATCAGTGAGCCCCAGGTCCTAATAAGACTCTGTCATATAAATTAAGTGGCACCTAAGGAGCAACAACCAAGCTGACTTCTGCCTTCCACATACTTCTGCACATGTACATATAGAACATACACATACTCCCTCTCACACACACTGAAGGCAAATTGGAGGGCATTCTCTGGCCTGCTGGAACCTAGAGCCCCTCCCCCACCATCTTAGAGCCTACTTGTTAGATGTACTCCTGGGCCCTGCACTGACTGGCAGTCTCAGACTTCATAAACAGCACACACTTACCATATTCTCCTAGATGGTCATTCTCAGACCAGTGAGTGGGGACAGGATGGTTGTGCAACCTGTGCCCTCACCCTGTAATACCAAGAGTATCAAGTTAGCAGGCCTGCAGAAGCTCCACTTACACTTAGCACAAATAAATGTATCAGTTACCATAAGGGAAAAACACACAAGACCCACCAAGAGGCTCCAAGCTAGGTGTCCTGTTTCTATGGATCTCCAAGTCTCATTACACCATGCATGTATGATGGGTCAGAAGGCTCTGTAGGACAGGGCCCAGAATACAGCAGAACAAAAACCTACATCATTGGTGAACTAAAGCAAATCTTCAAATAGTGTACACACACACACACACACACACACACTCACGCACATGCACACACACACAAGCAGTCAAGCTACAGAAGCCAGTATTGCAAAAGAAGACTAAGTGCATTTGGATCAAAGGTGTCTTTTGTATATTCGTAGAGAGCATTCTAAACCCCCATCATCTCTGTACAGAGCCCCATGATATGGGATCTCTGGAAATGTAATTTCTAGACTCCCTGTTAAGACTTCTTTTGTCTCAGTCATCCTTTGAATCTACTTTGGTGGTGTTTTTATTTTATTCCCCACTGGGGTCGGGGAAGAAAAGAAAAAGACCAGCTTTAAATTGGCACTAGCCCTAATCTAGGTTGATTGGGATGTGTAGGGATTAGTCACTGTTGCTAATGAATATTTAAATCTCCTTTGGCTTTCTTGGCAAAAGAGCTCATCAGAGTTTTCAAAGCCCAGATTTGAATGATTGGCCCATCACAGCCTGGCCTGAGAAACCAGTAAGCTGGTACAATAGTTCCCTCTCTTGAAGCCAGGTCTCACCTCCACACTGCCAATGGGTATTCCCGAAGGATGCTTGATGGCCTTCCCATCCTCGGAAATCATCATAATCAATCACGAAAGTATCGCAGCCTGCCTTCAGTTAAAGCCAGAAAAGTGGTGTTGCTGGTTTAGAGCAAGCCAGTCTAATTCTATAAAACACTGGCTGAAAGAAACCAGAGGAAAGAATAGGAACTGACCAGATTTGGAAACCAAGGCCCAGGGGAGTTCCCAGAAGGCCACTGAGGTTACCAAAACTGAAATTAAGGACCTTGTCAGCCACCTTGTTGGGGAATGACTTTCACCTCATCACGGGTGGTGGAAGATTGGTTTTCATCACCTGCTTGGATTTCACGAGACCCATAAATGTACAGTTACTGCATGGAAACAGTTGAGCAGTGGTTCTGGTAAGGTCAGAGCACTTTCATAGTTAGTCTTGCCTCTGATCATCCTCTCATTGATGCATGCTGGGAGCAAAAATTCACAGTCAGTAAAGGGATAGTAATGTTAAAGGGACAGTAATGTTGGAAAATGCTCACGTTTCTGTCACTGTGCTGGCATCTAGCATAGTGTTTATGTATGTATGTATCTGTGAATGTATGGATGTTCGTGTGTGTGTGTGTGTGTGTGTGTGTGTGTGTAGTATATGTAGTATATGCATGTGCATACATGTGTGAATGTGTGCCATAGCATGCCTAGACAGTCAGTGACGGCATGGAAAAGAAGGAGCTGTAGACTGGTAGCTAGTGCTAATGTCCTAGAACAAAAGATAGCTATATCTCTGTTTTAAAAAGCCAGTAGGAATAGTGGCCTGCATGGTTCAGAAGCAGGAGGGAACTTTCAAGACTGCACCAGCAGCTACTTGATCTGAAACAGTACATTTTACAGACCTGTTAACTTTCATGTTCTCAGACCAATCCACCCAAAACATTTGCCAGTTGCCCCCTTAAAATGTCAGTTTCCACGTTTGGTGGGGTGAGGGAAAACTGCTTTCTCTACCAGTCTTTACAGCTGTTCGTATTACAAAAGGAAGCTTGGTGCTGTACAAAATGAAAGCATCGTTGTTTAAGCAAGTGGTTTGCTCAAAACACTACCTTAACTTGATTTTTCTACATTTCTACATATCTTGTGTGTGGCCTTGTTGACATGTGAACAGGAAGCTGACGAAATAGCAGTATGATGCAGTCTTGCGTATCAACCAGGACATGCACATAACACACACACACACACACAAACACAAAAGCAGGTGCACTTGAGAACAGCCATACATCCACATATACATACATGTATGCACAGAGATACCCACACAGGTGCATATGCATTTATTGTTTGCAGCTTTGCAGAGAGGAAAAAAAAAAAAACATGCTAGGCTGGCCTCATACCCCTGAGCCACATCTCAAGATTCATTTTAATTTTTGGTTTTGTTTTTAATTTGAGACAGAATCTTACTAAACTGCTCAGGCATGGCTAGAACTTTCAATCCCCCTGCCTTAGGTTCCCATACAGATGTCAGAACCAGGTGTATATGGTACACCTGGCTTGTGAGGCTGAGTATTGTTGCTGTTTCTTGGGGGAGGTTAGTGTCATGCCACTTGATTAGGATGATATTTATGGAAGATAATTATCTCTGCTTCATATGTAAAAGTCAAAGAAGAATGGTGTGCTCCGGACTAAGGAGTTGGAGGAACTGGTTTGGTCCCTAATTGTTCTGATGGCCAAAGCCACATCCTTCCAAACCTTTGTCACCAGCACCTAACCAGATTATAGAAAGGAAGTGAGACTTTGAAAGATCACTACAAAAGAGGTCGCTCTCTCCAAACACAGTTAACCTTCTCAGAGCTCTGCTGGAATAGCCACAGTGAGCCTAAGTCCTGAGAACAAATGGCCATTTCAAATGCCCAGCTTTTGTTGTAAAAATCCACTTCCTGTTTGAGCAACATTCCACAGCTAGCTGCCCTTCCTTCCCCCTCACAACTGTGATTTATGATTGCTTCTTCTTGAGGGTGCTCACGGCTGCTCCTTCTCTTTTAGCAATCGATCCACTCCTAGCAACCATGACCGGATACAGCGTCTACGGCAAGAGTTCCAGCAAGCCAAACAAGATGAGGATGTGGAAGACCGGCGCCGTACCTACAGCTTTGAGCAGTCTTGGGTGAGTGTTTGGTTCCTCAGCCCAGCAAATAAGCTAACAGCTGCCCTGCAAGAGAGGCCCGGGAGCTATGACCTCAGTCTTTTATGAAATAAGACAAGATGGAGCCAAATCCCTCTGACCTTTAGCATTCTGACCTTTCCCTCATTTCCATCTGGGTTCCATCATTGCTAATTTCATTTTGTATCTTGTTCTACCATCTGTCCACGGTGTAATAGGTTCAAAATAGCTGTATGACGAGACACTACCACAGAATGTCTGCTCTCCACTATTATTAAGTTTACTCAATGTCTTCTGTAGAGCAGAACCAATGAAAGTTCAGCTCATGATCCTTTGTATCTATGAGACAGAAATTGGTAATTCTCAGTTCTTTACCCCTCCCCCCTTAATACTTTTTGTTTTGTTCTGTTTTGTTTTATTGAGACAGGGCCTCATATAGCTCGGGCTGCCCCGCAATCACTATATAATTAAAAATAACCTTGAACTCCTGATCCCCCTGCCTCTGTCTCCCAAGGATAGCACACATGTGCATCTTCATGCCAGTTAGCTGTGGTGCTGGGCATCAAATCCAGGACTTCACATTTCCTGGGCAAGCACTACCCACTGAGCCACACTCCCAGCCCTGCCAAATAACTGTCAAACTCCTGTTTGTCTGGTTTAACCTCTCTTCTCGTCCATCCTGTGTGTGGCCACTTCAGTGATCTCCACAGAACAAAACTGTGGCTGCTACTCCTGTGTTCTGCATCTGTGAAACCTGGTGTCGCTTCTGGGTAGAAAGATGTTAACAGATTTGGGGTTGGAGACAGGGAAGGTTTGTTTGGAAGGCTTTCTGGGGAGGGTGGGAGTGATTAAGAGCTGCTTACAGAGGCAAACACCCCTCTGGGCATTAGAACTTCCAGTCCTGGTAGTAACTCAGACCCCATTGACAACCTGGATGACTAAGAAACTCTATGATTGAGATGGGACAGATCATGAGGATTCTGGGGTCTGGGCTGGTTAGTCTGAGTAGAGGGACCTGTGTAGCTAGAAGATGGATCACCCCAGTAGCTCAAGAGTATGTAAGAATAGCCAGACACCTAAGAACCATAGTGGAACAGCTGTGCTGTCCTTGCACCTGAGGCACAGAAATGGAGGAGACCCAGAGGTCGATGAGTTCCTTCAAAACAGTTCTTGAAATAAAACTCATTGAACCAGATTTCTGGATAGGGCGGAGGAAGAACGGGATTACCAAAGACTTGAGTCAGACACTTGGTCCTCCTTAACCAGAGGAAGGAGGGACCTCCCAGCTGAGGTGAATCCAACAGGTGGCTGGTTTGAGGGAAGAGTGAGCAAGGATAGAGATCTAGAAAGAGTGCTTGCCTTCCACACGTCTCCTTCTGGAATGTCAGGGTGACCTTCCCGCCCTTCTTGCTCCTAATACCCAATTCATCCAGTGTACTGGGCAAGAGACCTTCAAGGGTTTCTGATCAAGGACCTTAATGATCCTACGGAAGATTGATTTGGAAGGAAAACCCTGATAGCTGCATTTGAGAGATGAGTGAGGAAGACCAGCCTTAGAATGGCCAATGGCAGTGTGAGACCAGCATTTAGGTGTGAAAATGTCCCAAGTCCATCCTTGCCCAACCTTGGGTGTTATAAACCAACCCAATGTCTAAACAACTATGCAGTTGTCTTCTGGAGCTGTTCTGTTCTGTATGTGTTTTCATTATAAGGCATTTGATTCATTCTCTGGTAAACAGTCATCTCTGTAGCAACAGGATGGAATAGTGATAACGGACTGGTGTTGTCTGGTGTGATTGACTCATCTACCCCTAAGAGGTTTCCTAAAGCAAGGTTCTTATGTGATGCGTAGTAAATAGGTAGTTAGCTACATCTGAAGAGGGTACCAGGCACAGTGTGAAGCCAAAGGAGAATGCAGCCACCACAGATGGAAGCAGTTGTCACATACTCCACTCTAACCTGTAAGCCCCTGCACAACTTGACAGTCCCACAGTCTGCTGTGAGGCATACCATTGGTTATCCAGGAATGTGGCTTTCAGTTCAACATTTTCCCAGTACTTATTTTTCAGTTTTGACTTGATTTGTAAACTTCCTGAATGCTCATAATGTCCTGCCATCATGCAGTATGCAAAAACCAAGCCCTGATAGAGAGTTCTGTATTCCTAAAACCCTGCAGTGGAGCTGATGCAAAGAAAGCCACTCTCAATCTTCCTGCCTCCGCTTTCTGAGTACTGGGATTACAGGTCTGGCTACCACTCCTGGCTTCTGACTGGTGACATTGTATCCAAATGAAGGAACTTGAAGTTGGAGGCCGAGTGATTGTCTCTCAGTGTAGGATATTTTCTTTTTCTTTTTTTTATTGGATATATTCTATATTTACATTTCATTTCCCTTTTTTTGTTTCCCCACCCCACTAATGTCCCACATGCCCCTTTCCCTCCCCCTGCTCCCTCATCCACCCCTTCCCACTTCCCTGTTCTGGTATTCCCCTATACTGATGCTTTGATCCTTTCCAGCACTAGTGTCCATTCCTTTCTTCTTGTCAGACATCATTTGGTATGTGAATTGTGTCTTTGGTGTCCCAAGATTCTAGGCTATGGAGCTGGAGAACATCATACTAAGTGAGGTAACCCAGTCTCAAAAGAATACCCATGGTATGCAGTCACTGATAAGTGGATATTAGCCTAGTGTAGGATATTTTCATTGAGAATTTGGAAGGATTTTATAGAGGTCTTAATGGGGAAGTGTCTGTGATTCGGGTGTTCCCTTACTATCTCTTTAATAGGAGCAGTCACTCTAGAGAAAAGATTGGAGAAAACCTTGCACTTTGGAAATTCAACTACCAAAGGTCAGATTACAGTGTGCCCAGTGCCATTGTAACTTTAGACAGGCAGTATAGTATAGCTTATGTGCCATTTCTTGTGCTGACAGAACAGGCAGTTACTTGGATGGCAAACTGGTCACCTTAGCTATGGAATAATTTCCTAAATTGTGGATCACAGATTGACCTTTTCCGTTTTCATTTGTTTATCACATAAATGACCTTACAATAGCCATCATTCTGCTCTGCTCAGTCATCTTAACATCAGCTCTCCTGTTCCCTCAGTGAGAGCTGCTAGTGTAACTTAGTAGAGTGTAAGCTCCTCTGGTTTTTATTGTCCCTTCAGTAGCTAGGAATCTTCTTTCTTCCCATGTGTTTGCTAACCTGGTGGCTCCCCTGTACTCTGAAGGTGTGAGGGTGTGGTCTCACATGTTGGAATAGTTGTATTGTTTTATTGTTAAAGAACATAAAGTTGTCTTCAACCTGTATGGGAAACATAGCATATATAAGATGAAGTACTCATTCACAGTGTAGCCAGATGTATCAAATAGTTTCCTAGTCAACAACTCCATCTACAATGTATCCACATAGTTTCCTAGTCAACAACTTCATCTACAATGTATCACATAGAGTTTCCTAGCCAATGACTCCATCTACAGAACTTCCTGCAGCAAAAATTACTGCAAGTAGCCCTAAAACCTCATCTGTTTTGGAAATGTTCAGTTAAAACTCAGCAGTGTGGAATGCACCTGCTCATGGGCCTTTGTTCAAAACAGTCTCTGGGTTGGAAAGAGCTGGTTTGTGGTACAAAAGGCCTTTAGAAGAGCACAGGCCCAGAAAATTTCTGAGCTCTGCCATTGCAAAGTATTCTCTCTCAGGTTGAGGAAGAGGAAAAGCAGGTTCTTCTCCACCCATGCAGGTGCAGCCTAAACAAAGCCTTAACTCTTCCCTAAGATAACTTAGGGCAAGTTACTGAGAAGTAGCTGGGGAGCTGGGGTGCTCATAATTATGGGGTCCCGGGTTTAGATGGAACCTACGGTTGCTCAAAAAGAATTGCAGGCTATACCCGCAAGAGCACAGAATGCCGGGGGCCCCACACAACGCACAGGTGATGTGCTGGCTGGAAGCAATTGAGAAGTGGGATAACAGAGACTTTAATAATATTGCTAACTCCTTTCCATTTCCAGTCCATAGCGACTGAAAGTATATTAATCCTTCAAGGAAAAAACACCCTGTGCAGTGTGAATGTCCTCATCCTTCCTGAGCTTGCTTTGCTCCTTGCAGTCTTTAAAGGCACAGAAAATCTGCCTTTTCTTTCATCTTACTGGGAGGTGTGGGGTTACAATGGTTCTATCTATCCTACCAGTGCTTTGCCTGGTCTCATCAGGAGCCCAGTACAAGGCACGGTTGATCTGCCTCCCTGCTTGCCTCCCCCGGGGATTTGAGAACTGCAGGTTTGGTTTTGTTGTCATTGCAACTTGCAAGGCATCTGCTGCTGCTGTTTCCTAGTTGTTCTCCATCCTTCATTCAGAAGACATCAGCCTCTCCCCATGACCCGACTGCAGTTTACACTGCATGGAGAGTTCTTTCCTTGGAAATGTCCCTAGAGAAAGCTGTTTTAGCAGCAGAGAGGTATCAATTCCTTAGGGAGAAAGCCCCTTGCTACAGCAAAGCAGATCCTTTGCATTAGGCTCCATAACCACCCCAGTAGGCAAACTTCTATGTGCCTGTGCGCCGTGCAGAGGAGGAGTGCTGGGTGCTATCAGCTGCTGATGCTAATGGCTTGCTCTGTAGCTCTATAGCTAGTTCACATGCTCCCAGGTGCTTCAGGTAGGAAAATCTCACAGACCTGAGCACTGATGGAGGAACTGCATAAATGCCAAAACGTGCCTTTATAAAAAATTTAGGGGAAAAGGTGTTCTGAGGACTTTTCAGCTTTTACACAAGTTCTTAATAACACTTAAGCTTCCTAGTATTCAGAGCCCACAGCAGAACAAGAGTTTGGCAGAGGACTGTGACCCCCCCAAAAGACAAAGAGTTGCCTCAGTTGTACCATCCTGAAGGGCTCCCAATCCCATTTGATCTGGGAGTTTAAACAAGGCCAAGCGTGGTTTGTATTGGATGGGAGATAGACATAAGGTAGCTTCACTGTGGTTAAAGTTGTAAATAAGGGAACTATAGGAGATAATGACCATCATTAGCAGTATCTGCAGTTAATCAGAGTGAATAATTTGTGTGACTTAATTGGATAAGACTTCTTTCTACCCACTATCAGACCCTTAAATTGTCATTTTAATCAGTATGGAATACATATGAGAGTTATGCATGTTTAGTTTGCTAAATAAGGGACCCACTATCTTAAAGTGATTTTGTTTTTTGTCATTATTTTTATCTAAAACACACACCCTTGTATTTTTTTCTATATGTGTCTTGGACACATGTAAAATTTGGAAAGTTTTACTGTACATATTCAGGTAGAAAATAGGAAACCTCCAAATGGTCATTTATAAGAATTATACATGGTCTGTGTATATATGAACACTTCACACTCTCTTCCTATCTATATGAAATTAAATGATCAATTGTGTTCCAAATTATGAAACTTGTATGTAGCTATCAATAAAGTAACAATTATTTATTGCTGCCTTTATAATAATCTGTAAAAAGTTACATATTGCCTAGTTCTAATTACTACTGAAACTTTACATTGTATCTACATAGTCTTCCTCATTTGTCTGTTAATTCTTTTAGCTAGTTTTCTTTGTGTTTTATTTTTGTAAATAACCAAAGAATAATTTTAATTAGCTGCAAGGAATGCTTACTTGATGCAAATTCAGTGGCACTCTGTGGAGGTCTTTCAAAGATTTTTCTTTCCCAAAACAAAGCCAGCATTTTTCAGCTTTCTCGGACCTGAAGTAGCTAGCATCTTTTTCTTTTTTTTTTTTTTTGTTTTTGTTTTTGTTTTTGTTTTTTGAGACAGGGTTTCTCTGTGTAGCTCCGGCTGTCCTGGAACTCACTCTGTAGACCAGGCTGGCCTCGAACTCAGAAATCCGCCTACCTCTGCCTCCCAAGTGCTGGGATTACAGGCGTGCGTCACCACACCTGGCGCTAGCATCTTTCTAATCATGATAAGGAGCAGTGTTTGCGGCTCACTTAAAAAAGCAATAGGTGTACTTTGTGGTTTTAAGGAAGAGATTCTATTGTGCTAACAACCCACCACTCACCTCTATCTTACAGTGTTTTTTTTTCTTATTTAGATTTGTCACTGGGGCTTTTTTTTTTTTTATTTAAAGGTCATTTCTTTTAACCAATTTTATTACAAACAAGATCTAGATGATTTTTTAATTTGTGGCTAAAGCAGCTTTGCTTCTTTGCCTGAATTTCATGGTTAGGATACTTTGCTGTCACCTGGATTTTCTGTACAACTGTTTCTTTTGTGTGTATTGTATTCAGGGGTGGTGGTGGTGGTGGTGGTGGTCGTGGTGGTGTGTGTGTGTGATGCAAGTGTGTGCCAGAGGTCACTGTAGCTGCTGCCTTCATTACTCTCCACCACATTTTGAGACAGGATCTTTCACTGAACCAGGAGCGGCAAATGCGCTGGCCTGGTGTCCTGCAGGCCCTGGAGAGCTGAACTCAAGCCATCATACATGTGCAACAAACACTCTACTCACCCCACCAAGCACACACTTTGTTGTTTCTGGTGGTCATATTTGAAAACATGGACTGCTGTGGGGTTACATGTTCTCTCTTCCTCGTGTCTTTTTTGTAACTTTTGATTCAGATAAATGGCTGTGCTTCTGTCATGGGGACTGAAGGGCAGGCTTTGAAGGTAGGATTGCTTCTCATCAACCGTTCTCATTATGCTTATGAAATGTACATCGAACCTTTGAGAGATTACTCTGTACGTGCACGTGCATGTGTGTATATGTGTGTATTATCATGTGTGTGCAGGTGCATCTGTGTGCATGTGGGGGCCAAAACAACCTTGGTTATTTCTTGAGTACCATTCATGTTCATTTTGTTGAGATATGGGTTCTTGCTGAACCTGGAACTCACTGCTTTGGCTGGCCAGTGAGACCTAGGGCCCCTTTTACCTTTGCCTCCCTCATTGCTTGGATTATAATTGAGTGTGCAAACCTGGCAGCTCCAGATCCTCCTCTTCCTCTTCTTCCTCCCCTCTTCCCTTCCCCTCCTCTTCCTCCTCCTCCTCCTCCTCCTCCTCCTCCTCCTCCTCCTCTTCCTCATTGGTTCTGGGTTATCTCCCAAGCTTCAAGTTACTTTTAATTTCTGAACAAGTGTAAAGGTTGCCAGAGTGATTTTATTGACTTGTTGCTATGCACTAGTCATGTATACAATCTTCCCTAAGACACGTGGTCTATTAGAGTTGCCTCTTAAAGATGAAGGCGACTGTCATGACTGGCATGCCCTTTTGCAGGTTTGGAAGAAGGGGGTATGAAACAAGGATGAGCCTGAAACTTCTGATTAGATGAGGCGTCAGTCTGTCAGCACCTCAGTCATTCGCTTGTGCATGCTGCAGCCCCCGTGTTGATCACTCCTGGAGCCTGCCAGAGCTTCAGTGTATACTTACAACTGACAAGGTTTGAACAGTGTCAGAAAGTGCACAGTTGAAGAAACAAAAGCCCTTCAACTTTTTCCCCCTCTGTCAGAATCAAATTTTCAGGCCGCTGGGAGAAACAACTTAAAAATATACCTGCGTTTCCATAAGATCTTCCATTTTCTTTTCACATCCCCGCAAGCAGTGTGTCAGAAAACAGCATGAGCTTAAATTGCTGCTTACTAAATCCTATCGCAGAATGCCAGCACCTCCCTAACATGTGTGGGTAGCTCACGATGACGAGGAGGAAGGAGACAGGGCATTTTGGGGCTGTGGTGTGAACCATGCAGCTTTCACTGTGCATTTTCCCTGTCTGGTGATGTTTCTGAAGCCTCAGTAGGTCCACCACCACCCAGTAATTTAGTGGCATCCTGCTTCATGGAAGGGACAAACGATGTCTGTCTTCATTAGTGTAGAGGATGCTGTGTGCATCAAAGCAGGAACTCACTGGGGAAAATCAATCTATCATCCATCCATCCATCTATCTATCTCTTTCTCTTTGTGTGTGTGTGTGTGTGTGTGTGTGTGTGTGTGTGAGTGATATCTCAGGTGTCATTCCTTATGAGCCACCTACCTACCTACCTACCTACCTACCTACCTTCCTTTCCTTAGATAAGGTTTCTTCCTGAAAGTAGAGTTCACCAATAAGCTGTCTAGGTTAGGGTAAGCCCCAAGGCTCCTGCCTCTGCCTTTGCCTCTGCCTCTGTTTCTCCGGGTCAATGATTACAAGTGCTGCCCACCACCACCACCACCACCACCACCACCACCACTACCACTACTACCACCATGCCCAGCTTTTAGGCAGGTTTTAGAGATCCCATGTTGGATCCTTATGCTTACACAGCATACACTGTACCCACTGAAACATTTTCCTCCCTCAGTGTTTTTCGTGCTGAAGATACATGATGCATTTGTTGTTGAACTGTGTTGGATATAGCCTCTGCCACACATCTGCCCCAGCTAGTCTGGTTGTGAATTTCCATCAACACAGACTGGGTACCATAAAGTCTAATTGCTTGCAACATTATTTTTATATTGGGATTTTTTTTAAAAAAAAAATATGCCAGCTGAGGATATCTGCTTTAGATGTATGTCCTGGGCATTGCCTTATTATTGCTTATGAGTCCATAAGGTGTTTCATCCTGACAGAAAGAGAGCAACTGATGCTGCTGAGTTTCTCTTTAGACAAAAGCCAACGGTGTGGGCGGGGGGTGGGGGGGGAGCTATTCTTCAGGGGGTAGGACTCATGTTACCTTAACACTCTCCTATGAATGCTAAGGCCATTACTTTACAAAGCCATTATTGTGTCATAGCCTGCCACTGGTTTTCAGTGATAAAAGAAAAAAATCAGTTAGAGCTTTTTACCTGATATTCTTCACATGGAAGATGTATACTATGCAGTGCCATAGAGGGGCACAAGATGGATGGGTAGCAAGATGGGTGTCTCGGGGTGCCAGCAGCAGGAGGCCATCTCTGGGTATTCTGTGAAGCTGCTGGTTATTTTGTTCTACACAGCATAATGTATACACTTGATAATCCACTGTAAATGAAAAACACATTCCACACATGACCTGCTGCCCAGAGTGTATGACCAGGTGGAGTAAAGATGTCTCTCTTAGGTCTCACATTGGCCAATTATCACTTCCCACTGACCAAGGGAGATGCGTTAAACTGGTACATTCATTATTCATTAACTTACAGGTCTATGCTAAGGTAGGGGTCTAAAGGTCCCTGGTCCTCTTCAGCTGACATCCGTGGAGACAAAGGCCTATATTTGGTAACAGTGCCTCCTTTAAGCTGGTCTTTAGTTTCAAAATTGAGCTTCATAATAGAAGTCGACCATGCATATTGTTTACCACTGCTAGGACAAAACAGACAACTACTAAGTGCTCACCAGCTCAGCATACCTTAAGTCACAGTCCCACAAACTCCTCCACCTATCAGTTATGGCAGTGCATTTTTATTTTGCTTTCATTGTGGAGGTTAGTTGGTTAGCTGGTTCACTGCTTGGTTTAAACACAGGGTCTCATGTAGCCCAGGCTGGTCTCAATCTCACTGTTTAGGTTGACCTTCACTTTCTGATCCTTTTGCCTCTATCTCCAAAGTGCTGGGATTATAGGTGTGTTCTACAGTGTCCAGTTTATTCAATACAGGAATAACACCAGGATGTCCAACATGCTCGGTGACCATTTTACAAACTGAGCTACATTACTAGCCCTCTGAATTTGGTAACAACAACTACTGCTACTACTACTACTACTACTACTACTACTACTACTACTACTACTTCCGTCCTCTTCTTCCTCCTCTTCCTCGTCCTCTCCCACCCCCCTATCCCCCACCCTCACCCCACCCCGTTTAGTTTTTTGCTTTTCAAGACAGGGTTTCTCTGTAGGCCTCTGGCTGTCCTAGAACTTGCTCTGGAGGACTTTGCTCAAACTCACAAAGATCTGCCTGCCTCTGCTTCCAGAGTACTGGAATTAAACGTATGCACCACTACCACCCAGCCCAGTTTTAACTTCTTAACTGAGCTTTGTGTTTGCTACATAAGGGATGTCAACGACCATCTATGTTGGTATTTACCAAGCCTCAGTCAGGAACACTAGCAAGTTGGCCGCTCTATTTTAAATGATGTACCCAAACTAGAGTCACAGGTTAAAGTGGAGTCAGTCAAAACTCAGCCAAGATATGATATGGTTCTTTTCTCAAAGGTGGTCAAGTGAGAGGTGTCTCAGCTGGTATAGTGGTTACCAACATACACGAAGCCCTGAGTTCCATACCCAGTGCCACATAAACCAGGAATCCTGATCCCAGTGTTCAGGAAGTGGAGACAAGGGGATAAGGAATTCAAAGTCACACGGTGAATCCAACAGTGGTCTGGGTTACATGACATCCTGTCTCAGAATAATAAAGTAAAATAACAAATATCCACTCAATGTGGATAAATAAGATCCTAGAGTCTGTAAAACATTTCAAAGTCATTTAGTTAAGAGTCAGCTCTGGAGTGTCATTCAGGCAGAGCACAGAGCATGGACAAGCATTGGGTCCCATCCCCAGCACCACAGAAGAACCAGAACTGAAGTGACATTGCTTTCGGCATGACAAGGCAGGTGTCATTCCCTTTCTGACAAGATGCATCTCTCTCCCACAGTCCAGCTCGCGGCCGGCATCACAGAGTGGTCGGCACTCGGTGTCAGTAGAGGTTCAAGTACAACGACAGCGCCAGGAGGAGCGAGAGAGCTTCCAGCAGGCCCAGCGCCAGTACAGCTCCCTGCCAAGGTGAGCCGCAGCCCTCAGCGCTGTAGAAACAGCCTTCCCAGCTTGGACCAGGGTCACCAAAGAGTGGGGGGCAGTATGGCCATGCTTGGCTTGGGAGGGGCACTTCTCAGCTCTTGGCAGCGCCACTAAGAGGATTGCAAGATGGCACAACTGCTCTGGAAATCAGTCTGGTGGTTCCTCAGAAAATTGGGCATGACACTTCCAGAGGACCCTGTCATACCACTCTTGGGCATATACCCAGAGGATTCCCCTGCATGCAATAAAGACACATGCTCCACTATGTTTATAATAGCCAGAAGTTGGAAGGAGCCCAGATATCCCTCAAAGGAGGAATGGATACAGAAAATGTGGTATATATATATATATATATATATATATATATATATATACACACATACATACAATGGAATACTACTCAGCAATTAAAAATAATGAATTCATGCAATTTGTAGGCAAATGGTTAGATCTGGAAAATATCATCCTAAGCGAGTTAACCCAATCACAAAAGAATGCACATGAAATGCAATCACTGATAAGTGGATATTAATGATCCCAGAAGCCCTAAATACTCAAGGCACAATTAACAAGTCAAATGATTCCCAAAAAGAAGAAAGGAGAGGACCCTGGGCCTGAAAAGATTGGATCCAGTTTTGTAGGAGAGTACCAGAACAGAGAAATGGTGTGGGGGGAGGGGGATTGGGGAATAGTTGGGGGGGGAGAGGACTTATGGGACATATGGGGGGGGGCCTGGGAAAGGGGAAAGCCTTTGGAATGTAAACAAAGAATATAGAATGAATAATAATAATAATAAAAAAGACCAACATGCCCATTCCAAAAGTAAAATTGCGCCCCCTATTGGTAAAAAGAGAATATAATGGCACTCTGGCTCTCTAGGGTTCTGGGGTGAATGCTCCTGTGTGCACCCAGGCTCTGTTAGTTACAACAGGAACAAACACTCATGTCTGTTGATGGGTGGCCACAAACCTCATTCCAATTGCCCTCTGTCTCTGCCGTCACTCTGTATAGAAATGTAGAGAGTCCCAGAGGTATTTGACTCATTAACTGGCAGTGGAGCAAGAGAAGCTTCTAAGAGGAGGGGCCTCTGCTCCAGGTGTCCTCTGTGAAAGGGCAGAACTCTGTCAGATGGCTAGCCACATGCATATACACACACTGAAATTGCTACTATGTTTCCATCTAAGTCTTCCTCCTAGGAACCTCATAGTGAAGAGTAAACATTGAAAACCCCACAGATTTTTTTCCAGACTCCTTCAAACCATTCACCTCTATGTGAAGGCCATTAGATGTTTGTTTTTCCATCTCAAAGAAAACTCGTGAATTTGAGCCAAAACAATTTGAAGAAGGTGGGTGCTTATCTGTACATCAGCCAATCCAGATAGAGATGGACTTGCTTCACTTTCTGATAAAGGCAAGTTCCTGTAAAGTTAAGTAATCTCCTTCATAACATCCTCAAGGAACTGGACACTCACAGTCGTTAGCCAAGAGGGAGATAGGGCAAGCTCTCCCAGTGCACTCACGGGTGTCGGCGTGCTAACCAGTTCACTCAGCTGTCTCTTTGCATTTGTGATTCTATATATCTTTGGGAACACTCACCTCGTCTTGTAGTTGTATAGGGATTAGCTGTTGGGCTCATTTAGCCTATGCTGGATAAGAAGCATTGAGGTTTACGGCTGCACAAGGTTCTTCGGAGGTTTCCCATCTTGCCAATAAACAATTCAGAAAAATGAAGGAAATGAATGGCTTTCTCGGAGTCCCAGTCAGTAAGTCCTTCCCACACACTTGAATCCCAGACATGCTGACATCCTCCGCCATTCATGACTGGAGCCCATAGCCACCCAGGGATTCCCTTCTGGAATTCAGAATGTTATCAAGTATGAGGCTCCCTCTGGTGCTCTGTGGTTTGGGACTTTGGAAAGGGTCCCTGTGTGAATTCGCCTCCCATTGGCCGTGTTGCTGGCGTTCTATCTCAAAGGCGAGCATGAGGATGGGATAGGCTTACACATTGGCTGTGGTCCCACCTCCAAGGCCACATCGGTGGGCCACAACACATCAGTCCTCTATGGCAGAGCTCTATGGACTGTGTCCTTGTTTATGTCGGGCAGGTTGTCGGTTCATTTGTTTCAAGTGGGTGTTACGAAATGAAGAATTTTAACAAAGTTCTCACCATGAGGGGGAAGACGGCTAAGTAAGAGAGTCAGAAGATCCAGGGGTGAAGAAAACATTGAAAGAAGAAAAGCTGGTACTTAGGAAGGTCCCCTGGGGTCTCCTGGCCATGTTAATTGGCACCTACTCATAGTACTTCTTGGCAGGCTTCAGTATGTCATCTCTGTATTGGGAAGAGTCACAGCACTCTCTTCGCTATTTTGAATGTTCAGTTGACCATTGCTGTCAGTTATCTAGTGTGATCATATTCATTCTTTACCCTTCCATTTCTTTCTCAACCTCCTTCTCCTCTCCTCTCTCCTCTCCTCTCCTCTCCTCTCCTCTCTCCTCCTCTCGGCTCTCCTCCCCTCTCTCCTCTCCCCCACCTTCTCACCCAGGAAGCACCTGCTAGACCAAAGCTCAAGCAGACTGACTTCTGCTCTTGGAAGCACTACAGCTGCTTGAATGTTGTTCCTACAATAGAAAAATGAACTTTCCCTCCTCGCTGATTGTGTCTTCCTAGTTTAAGTAATTTCACTCACTTGAGGTGTAAGAAAAGCAGAGTAAAGGGTTATGCAAGTTTCAGCAAGAGGAACCAGGAGCTCTCAGCCTCATACTCTTCTCTTGAGGGAATGGCTTCCACGCAAGCTTTGGTATATAGGGGAAAGGTTAGGCAGGAGAGCCTGCCATCTCTACAACTCACAGCTGGTTGCTGCAAGCAGTGGTATGGGTTGATTCTAGCAGATCAGAGAGGTACATGGGCCACCTTCATAAGCAACAGTCAACTCCAAGTTTGGGACATGTTTTGCTCTTGTCAGAGGCACTTGACCTCTGATGATTCGTGCAAACAAGTTGTGTGCATTGGACACCAGTGCAGTCTGGCATGTAAGCTCAATTGTGGAGTAACACATTAACTAAAACAAGTGACCAAGCCTGCATCAGCTGGAGTAGAGCAGGTGGTGAGAATTAGGGGTGCACATGAACCAGCCTAACGTGTAAACTCTGACATGCATGGGCAGAGTGGGAGTCACACTGACAAATCCGTGGGAAAGCAATAGCCACACTGAAGTGCCAGTTTGGGGGAAAGGGGACCCCGGCGAGCCCCTCACTTGGCTCTCAACCAGACCAGCATATTGTTTTGTTTTGTTTTTTAATTCCTAAATGAGCTCCTTTCTTTGGTATACTGACTAGTTTTATGTCAACTCAACACAGGTATAGTCATTTTTCTGAAGAGGAAGTTTCAATTGGGAAAAAAAAAATAAGTCCCTATGAGATTGGCCTGTGGGTAATCCTGTAGTATATTTTTCTCAATTGATGATTGATGTAGGAGGGTCCAGCCCACTGGAAAGTGCCACTCCTTGCCTGGTGGGTCTGGGTGATATAAGAAAGCAGGCTGAGCACGCCATGAAAGTAAGCCAATAAGTAGTGTTCCTTCACGGTCTCTCCATCAGCTCCTGCCTCCAGGTCCCTGCCCTGTTTGAATTCATGCCTTGACTTTCCTCAGCAGTGAAAATGTAACCTGAGAGCTGTAAGCTGAAAGAAACCTTTCCCCCAAGTTGTTTATGGTCATGGTGTTTTATCACAGCAGTAGAAGCCCTATCAAAAATATCTGGTATCTGAAGGAAGCTCTCCATCTGAACCTGTGCACTGGCACCACGTAACACCTGTAATATAGCTCTCCTCTCCTTCTCCAGCACTCTCTGTGTTCCCTCGTCCTCCTCCCCTGTGGTGACTGTGTCTATTGTATGACTGCTCTCCCATATATTTCTGCTTCCCACCAGCTGCTGCACCCTCACGTCCTCTCCCACCAGGACTATTGTGTCCAGATCTGTTTCAAAGCCTTTCTTTTTGTCTCTCTTCATTGCTTTCTGTCTCCCTCATCTTGGTGACTTTAGCTCAAATTCCTCACATGGGTGATGGAATTCATAGGAGGCAGTACCTAGCTGGGTGTACAGTAAGATGCCCAGAGGCATGCTGACCTAGGTATGACTGTGAGCAAATCCGTTGAGAGCACATAGACGGCTGCCATTGCTGTGGCCTTTTTGAATGACCACAAGCAGGATATACAATTGTTTGTGGAGTGACCGTCATTAGGTGCCAACTCTTGGATCCTAACCTACTTGTCTCTGCAAGGGAGGGATAATTAACAGTGCACCTCCTACTTCTTATCCTTGGTCCCAAAAGTGGCCATCATCCCTCTCTACCCTAAATCCAGAAGCTAATATTAGATACTGACTTGCTCTCCAGATTCCATAAGTCATTTGAAGAGAGCCAGTCTCTTTTCTGAGCAGTTTACATGTGGTGGTTCACTGATTTCTCCCCAGTATCTTATGCAGTCAGCAACTATAGCCCATCTGGCAGATGAAATAGTTTGGGCCTGGAGAGCACAACTCCTCCAGGCCACACTGTAACCAAGTGACAGTTCAGAATCTGAATCTCTGTGGTTCTAAGCTGTTCTCCCCTATGCCAGGTACTTGGATGTTCAACTTCTAATGTAGGGGTGTGTGTGTGTCTGTATATGTGTCTGTTTCTGTGTGTCTGTGTATGTGTGTCTGTATGCATATATGTGTTACATATATGTATGCGTTTTCTGTGTCTGTGTGTGCATCTGTGTGTGTCTATGTGTTATATCATTGATTATTCAGAACATTCAAATGCTGATTCATTCTCTATCTCTTTCTTTCTTCCTTCTCTTCCTCCCTCCCTCTCCCTCTCTCTGTCCTTTTCTCTCCCCCTTTCTTTTTCCTCTCTCCCCCCTTTACCCCCTGCCATGTGTACAAGCAGGAGCATGCTTATGTGTGTCCATGCCTGTGGAGGTCAAAGAACAATCTCAGCTAATATTGGCCAGGCACCATCAGTCTTACTTCCTGAGACAAATGTCTCTCACTGGACCTAGAGACCATTGGTTAGGCTAGGATGGCTGGCTAGTGAGCCCCAAAGATTCTCCTGTCTTTAAGCACTGGGATTACAAATATGAGCAGTCACGTGTGACTTTTTACATGGGTTCTGGGAGATTTAACCCTGGTCTTCATGCTTGCAGAGTGAGCACTTTGTCACTGAGCCATTTCCTCAGCCTTCTAAACAGGAAACACTGTCTGCCTCCTTTTCTTCCTTTCTTGTGCATAGGCTTATTGCTAATTCTTTCCTAAAAAGGAAGGTATGAACACCAATAGCTTCCTCGCCAAAGAAAGTAAGAGGTGTGTGTGTGTGTGTGTGTGTGTGTGTGTGTGTGTGCATATGTGTATGTATGAGAGAGTATATATGTGTATGAGAGTGAGTGTATGTGCATGTGTGTGCGAGTGTGTGTGTGTGTGTGTGTGTGTGTGTGTGAGAGAGAGAGAGAGAGAGAGAGAGAGAGAGAGAGAGAGAGAGAGAGAGAGAGCATGTTCCCCATACCCTATTTCCCTATTTCAAACCTCAGGAATTTCTTGCTTTATTTTGTACTCACGGACTCATTAATCTGAAGCAAACTTGATCTACAGAACAAGTTTCTCCTCCCACAGCATCTTCTCCTCCACCCCAACAAACATCAGTGAATTTTCACACATTTCAATGCAGAAAGAACCTGCATTCCCAGCATGGCCGAAGCTTACCTTTCTGTGCAGAGAACATGCAGGGTCAGGGAGGAAGGTTGTCCTCTAGTGTCAGGAGGTCATGGGTGAAGAGATGACATTTGTCAAATCCCAAACTTCACCCTAACGTTGTCTCTCTGTCACCATCTCTGGTAGGATTAGTTTATGATTTTTTTTTAAATGAACACAATCAGTGCTTTAAGCAAAGGAACTTACTTCGTCCCACCTGAGGATTCTGCTGTGGCTCCCATGGGGGGGAGCAAGATGGGAGCCACTGTTCTTCTCAGTGGATCACAGAGCCGGTGGTGACATTGACAATTTATATCCATCCACAGTCGTCTCCCTCAATTTCAGCCATGTGGAAAATGGGCAGGTTCTACTCTGGACCATATTGTCAGCATTCCAAGTCATTCCGATGCTCATCACTCTGTTCCTATGGGAAACATAGTGGCCTCCCATGGTCTCTTCATGAAGGTGCAGTGTTGTGTGTGCTAATGCAAGAGGCTGATGCAAGCAGGCTCTACCTACTGCCACCAGATGATTTTCATGTTGATAAATGGAGCAATAATACATTTTCTTCATGGCTGTCATCTCTCCTCCCTCTTCTGTTTTCAAGGAGGAAAAATAGGCCGTGCCTTCCTTCCTGGCACAAAGTTGTTATGCTTTATCAAAGGCCATCTTATTGCAAAATTCATAGAGGTATCTAGAGCCTTGATAGTAAATTAAAGATGTTTCAGAATCGTGTTTCCTGAAAACCGCAGCCAGCCCCCGAGGAAGTAGTAGGAGGTGAAGTTCCTGTGCAGCATGGGTTTGCCTCCCTATCCTGGGTGATAGGAACTGATTTATCTACGCTGAGATGTGGAAAAAATAGTGTTTCTAGACAGGAAGTTGTAAAACCCTGACCTGTGCCAGTTACTGATACACAGAACTCCAGCGAGCCAAGGTGAAGATTGTAGGGGGCTTCTTGCTGCATTACTTGTTTTGTTGATGATTTTTTGTTGTTTTGAGATAGTCTCTTGTCACCTAGGCTAGTCTTGAACTCACTATATAGTCAAGGATGACCTTGAACTTCTGATCCTCCTGCCTCTGCTTCACAAATTCTGGAATTTATGGGCATGCAATACAACCCCTGGTTTATGTGGTCCTGGGGATGGAGCCCAGGCCTCCTGTTTGCTAGGCCAGTGCTCCTGCAGCTGAGCTGGCCCATCTCTCTGCCTGCCATACTTTATTTTTTTGTCTGAACTCATACTGTAGTCTACCACACGATCTGCCTTATGACAGAGCGATGTCCCAGTCTCTGGAAAACTAAAACAAGCAACCTGCATTGTTTTCTAATGTCCTGGCAGCAGCTAGATACGCTGCTCATGTGGGTAGCTTAGACCTGAACAGTAGCACTCAAGTGAGCCGTGGCACTGCAAAGCTAGATGCTGCTACACACCTGATCTTAGTCAAAAGGCTGAGAAGCGATTAGATGATGCTTGTACACTTGTGCCTGTGCCCACACTACGGGGGACCTGGTTGCCCTGAGGAAAACAGAGGGCACCTCAAGCTAGGAGAAGCACCTGCTCCTGAATATCTGCTGAGTCTGCTTCTGTCTTTTGTTCTGCTAGCACTGGTCACTTAGCTGAAACTAGGGTCTGGCGGAGGACAATCAAGTAGGCTAGGCTAGCACGGCAGCATGCCCCATGGATCTTCTTGTCTCTCCTCCCCAGTGCTGGAATTTCAAATGTGTGCTATCTCACCCAGCTTTTTGCATGGGTGCAGTGGATTTAGATCATTATGCTTGAGAAACAACATGGTTTAGCAGCCCAGGTATTGGTATCTTCCCAAGCTCTGATAGTTGAGATCTCCAGCCCCCGACCATGTACCTGGTGGGTGATCAGGTCATGATGATATTTGCTAAAGCCTAGAGATTCCTTTCTCTCTCATCCCTGACTGACTTCTTTGCTTTATTGCTAGACAAAGCAGGAAGAATGCCAGCTCCATGTCACAGGATTCCTGGGAACAGAACTACGCCCCTGGTGAAGGCTTCCAGAGTGCCAAGGAGAACCCCAGGTATTCCAGTTACCAGGGCTCAAGGAACGGCTATCTAGGCGGGCATGGCTTCAACGCCAGGGTCATGCTGGAGACCCAGGAGCTTCTCCGACAGGAGCAGAGGCGGAAAGAGCAGCAGCTGAAGAAGCAGCCACCAGCTGATGGAGTCAGAGGGCCCTTCCGGCAAGATGTACCCCCTTCTCCGTCTCAGGTGGCCAGGCTGAACAGACTGCAGACACCCGAGAAAGGGCGGCCCTTCTACTCCTGAGCTCAAAGGAGGATGGCAGCATTTTGTGTCATGCAATAAAGGACGTTTCCCCGCGAAGACTTGCGCTCTTGGAGTTTAAAAAGACCTTCGGTGGTACTACAGAACACTTCTGTCGCTGGTATCAGTGCCTTTAAGCAGCATGAGCAAAGAAATGGAAGGCCTTAATGTCTTTGCCACTGCAACTATCTCGTGGAAGGGACCCCACTCTCATGCCACCCCACAACCCCAATCTCAAGTTCAAGGCATCAACTACCTGCTTCTCTGCAGTACCGGAAACTTCAGCTCCATGCCTAAGATGCCTGTGGTCGTCACAGCTTCATCTTAAGAGAGTGACCCCCCGAAGCTGCAGATGTTGCTGACGCCCATTCCCCCCGGACGTGACGTCTCAGCCTCTGGTAGACAGAAGTGATTGCGGCGCGCACCAGAAGGAGGGCTTTCCAGAACTTTGCAGCAGGGGTACCCCTGTTCTCCCACTCAATCTGGGGTTCCCTTTCTTTCCTCAAATCCTCGGAGCATGAAGGCTCTAAGGTGGTAGTGAAGAAGCTAAGCCATATGCCAGTGCTGTTTGTTTGTGGGGCGTGGGGGGTACTTTCCAACTGCCTTATAACTCCACTACGCGGATCACAACGGTTCTAGTCTGCGTTTATAAATACACGTGTTCAGTCACGTTCAGGACACTTGGGAACAAGGGACATGAGAGTTGCCCATGTGCATTGCACCCTGAGGAAGGAAATAGGAAATGAGGGAAGATTCTCTGGGTGAGCTTAGGCCAGTCTATTCTATCCTTATTTCACTTCATTTGTGTCACAGTAGGTTGGCGAGGAAGGCACCGACTGGGACAAGGAAGTCAGTCAGTCACTTTGGATTCTGAGAATCAATCTCGATACAGCTTTTGAGATTGGAGTCAGTATTTGTCTCCTATTCCCTTGTACTGTGTCCCTTCCTGACGAGGCCACATTACAAAGTCATTCTGCTGTTTATCATAAAGACAAATAAGAGAAGAGCCATCCCACTTGAGAACATTTTGATGTCCCTCGAGCACCAGGAGTTACATTTTCGTGCATGCCTGTGTCACGAGGCCCTCCTCATGTTCCCGCTGTTCATCTGTTGGTCTGAACATCCTGTATTGTAAACCAAGGCTGGGTTGCTAAAGTGCCTGTGAATCTCCATATGAAAAAAAAAAGACAAAACAAAAAAACAAACCTTGAGCAAAAGGCTCAGAGTACCATGTATTAACAAAAGAGAAAGAAAGAAAAAAAGACATGTATTGATATGCCTATTTTTTTTTTTTTTACTGGCACATTGTATTTTTTGTGTAGACTTGTTTTTAGAAGATAACGCGCAGTGTCCACAGGCGCCGTGTCTCCCTGCATCTGTGTGTAATGGCTTTATCTGTTAATGACTTCCAGTGGTGTTTAAGTGGTGTTTCCAGTGTAAGTAAGTGTGGTGACCTTGGACAGCAGTGGCTTTCTCGCAGCCTTCCTAAGCTGTGAGGGACAGCTGTCCCCTGTACATATAAGACTTCTAATAAAAGACATATTTCTTCCTGTTCTTTGCAGTGTCTCTTTTTTTCCTGGCAAACCCCCTCCTAGCTGTTTTTTCTTAAAGTATATTAACAGATGTCTTTTTTATACATATATAGTTAGTGAAAATGGAAAGTTTCTTCCTAGCAAACACAGGATTATGTGAGGGAGTGTTTGACCACCCAAGGAGAGGGGCAATGGGAAGGGCCGGAGTCCCATTTTTTCTTTTAAATTTTTATATTTTTTTATTTGATTCATATTAATTATATCATTTCTCCCTTCCTTCTTCCAGGCCCTCCCATGCCACCTACTCCCTTTGAAATACATGGCCTATTCGTCTTTATTATGGCTATATATATACATACATACATATATATGTATGTATATATATATATATGTATAATACACATACACAGTCATATAAATGGAGCCATTTATTAATAAGGATTGTGGAAGACCTGAAGAGCTCAAAGAAGCCCCTGGGAGGTATGGGGTAAAGGACTTAAATAAAGGGAAGAGATCATACAGAGTACCACATATATCTAGTGCTACCTTTGGTGATCTTGGCCAAAGATTCTTATTGAGACAAGAAAGGTGATTAACCACGACCCCATGGGCAGTAACCAACACCTCCTCTTGTGGGCTGTCCCCTTTATAGACAAAGTTCTTTTGTGTGGCCCCCTACACCCCCAGCCCTAGTCATCTGAACAGGAGGGTTTTGGGTGTGTGATGAAGGAGATGACACCACAGCCCTTACTGTGGCCCTCCAGAGAGCTTACAGGTGATGTCACAGCCCTAACTGTGGCCCTCCAGACAGGTGATGTCACAGCCCTAACTGTGGCCCTCCAGACAGCTGACAGCCAGGTAACAGCCAGGTGACATTGTGTCCCTCTAGCCAGCTTCCCCATGCCTGGAGTTTCACTTGAAAATGCACCTGCTGTCTACACTGTAGCAGGCACAATCACACAGTACAGAGCACCTGTGATTCAGTGTTTGTGCATTTGGTGTGCTTCCATATCATCCTGTGAGTCCTCAGAACTCAGGCAGGTGAGCGCGTGCGCACGCGCGTGTGTGCGCACACACACACAGTCAAAGGCCACCTGTAACCAAGCAGGTATGGCATTATTCCCACTTTTGTTTACAGTCACAGAAAAGCATGTCACTAAAGCCTTGAGGACTACCTGGGGAGACAGAAATCCCCTCCTTTGGAAAGCATGGTGCACCAGAAAAAAAAATTAAATACTGTAGAATGCTGTCTTTCTATTTTATTTTCTCCCTTTCTCTTTTGAAAAAAAGGTTTTTCCAATGATGACACATAAAGAGATAATCTTCTTTTCTTACTTCAGAGACAGGATATCACTCTTAATAAGGCAGCTAGCAAGAGCATTCACAGGTCAGAGAGTGGGAATGTAGGAGGGGCGGCTTTAATGGAGAATCACCTTCAACTCTGAGTAATGACTAGATCAAAAGCATGCTGGATTAAAGTGACTTTAAAAACCATGTGAGGGTGAGGGTATAATTCTGAACATAAGCTTTCTTTCTCTTTTTAAAAGCAAGGGGCTAATAGTCACCCTCAAAGTTCCTGATAAAGGTAAGGCTGGCATTGCCTTCCATATAGAAGATACCATTTTCTCCATTAGATGGTTTCCTGTCTCTGCCTCTCTCCTCTCTCTCTCCCCCTGCCTCTCTGCCTCTCTTTTCCCCTCTCTGTCATACATATACACAGACCACACATAAGCATGCATATATATACATATATGTAGTACATACACACACCACACACATACTACATGCACAAACACACACATACACATACAAACCACACATATACTATATACACACCATACACAAACCACACACATGTATATATACACACACATAACCCACCCGCACACCCCACACATACACAGCACACACATACTACACACACATACACAACACATACCATATGTATACTCACACACCATGTGCACATGCAGGGGCAACTGACTGAAGAAGACAGTGCAGGAACAAAGCCAACTGCCCCCACAGAGAGCTCTGAAGAGTTCCTGTTCTTCCAGCTCCTCTTCTGCTCCTAGGATCAATTAAATGTGGGGAAAACATCCTTTCTCTGAATGGCTGATGGTTCATATCACACTATTGCTGGATTCCAAAAGCCTTTTAATGGTTTGGTCCCAGTGGAGCTGTGGGTGTCTCCTCAGTAGCCACTCTCCACAGCATCACTGGCCTCCTGATATGAGGCCTCTATAAAGGGTTTTATGAAGTAAATGTTTTAAGTACAACTTTGAAGGGTTTGCTGTTTGAGCAGTCTAGCTTAGGGCTCAGTGGATCACAAGTGGGAAAGGACTGTATATTGTAGTTTGCAAGAGACAAGAAGATAGACAACATGAATATCAGAACCAGCCTGATCTTGCCTAATGGACTGGTTTTAGGGTTCAGCTCATGTGGGGCTTGCTTTCATTCAGTATCCATTGGTAGTGGTGGTGGTGGTGGTGGTGGTGGTGGTGGTGGCAGCGGCGGTGGCGGAGCGGCAGGGACAGCAGCACACATCTCTTCATTGTTCAGTGAAAACCCTAACTTTGGTCCACCATTGTGGCACAAAGGTTTCATCCCGAGCTAGATCCCGAGCTAGTCTGGGGGGTAATTCCAGCTACTCCTAAGACTGGAGGATCATGGTTTGAAGGCCCACCTACACTACTGAGACTTTGTCTTCAGATAAAGATGACAACAAGTTAGGAATGCCGAGTAATGCATGTAGATTCTTGGATTCCATCCCTAGCACACAGAGGTAGGGAAAGGTTATGTTTGTGATAATTTTTATGTCCTTATTTAATGGTAACTGTGCTTTTCATTTAAACTAAACACAAAAGAAGGTATGAAGAGATATAAAGTCAGTAATGTCATTTTGGTAGGCAGGGAATACAGCTCTCACTCACTGATAAGTGGATATTAGCCTAGAATCTTGGGACACCAAAGACACAATCCACATACCAAATGATGTCCAACAAGAAGGAAAGAGTGGGCCCTGGTTCTGGAAAGGCTCAAAGCATCAGTGTAAGGGAATACCAGAACAGGGAAGTGGGAAAGGGTGGATAGGGGAACACAGGGAGGGAAAAGGGCATGTGGGACCTTTGGGGGGCAGGGAACCAGAAAAAGGGAAATGAAATGTAAATATAGAATATATCCAATAAAAAATGTAATAAAAAAAGGGAATACAGCTCTCTGATAGATACGATACCCACCTAGCTGTGCAAAGCCCTCCCTAGGTTCAACCCTCAGTACAATGAAAGTTTAATATATTACGTTGCTCCTAATACTATCCATGTAATTAAAGTTATATATGTGTATAATGTGTACAAATACACACACTGATATGTATGCACATGTAATGGCCTTTTCACAACATCTCATATTTAAAACATTTGCTTCTTACTAGAAAATTTGAAGTCACTATGAAGTCACAACGTATTAAGGAGAAATCGGACTCCTCACTTGCGGTTTTAGGTCTTGTTAATAAAATAACTGGGAGGAAAGCTCAATGACAATTTTATCTGAGTTTAAAAGAAAAACCCCAAAGCAGTGAACTGTGAACCTCAGCAGCTGCCTGAAGTAGAGGAAGAGAGAGAATCCATGTCATGTGAGTCAGGTCAGCATGAAGGTCAGTCTCGTGATAAAGAGGCATCCACTTGGCAAAACGGGAGGGAGGGGAGCTTCAGAGAAAGAGGAACAAGGCCAGAAGTGCCAGAGAAAGCATGCTGAGATACAGAAGGACAAAAGGGAAAAGTAGCATTTTTCTGAGTAATTCAGAAGCAGGCAGACTTACAAAGTTGTCTAAGGTCTTCTTATAAGCAACTACTCCTGAACATTCTACAATGTTCATTGACAATGGAGATTCTGGGAAGAAAAACATTTTAAAGGGATAATTTTCCCTCCTATCCACTTAGCGTGGCTTCAAGTGGTACTGCCTTCCTGAAGGGTGGTCCTTTAGACAGATGAATCAGCTGACCAACTACCAAGCCAGATCCTCTGGATCTGAAGGAAATAGCTTTACTTTAATGGGCCTTTACTGCCACCGAGATATCTTGACCTCAAGTGAGGTTCTGCTTCAGTCCCTTATTAGTGACTAGAGGTTCTCTACATGGCTCCAACATGCCAGCGTTCATGACTAATAGACCAGAAAGAATTACTTCCTCTTAAAAGGAATGGCTCTCATCACAAAGAGAATAAGAGACAGCTTATTCCAGAGGCAAATACTAATGACCATGGCTAGGAAACATAGATTAGATTACTTCAGATACCATTTGTCCCAATAAGGAAACAAAAACAATCATAAATCCAAAGTACTTTCCAAAAATAGCTTGGTGGAAACATCAGCTAGGTGGGGTATGGCAAAATGGTGGAAATCTCAGCTACAGGCCAGAGATGCTAGCTGCCATCATTCTTAGCTTTGAAGTTGATGGGAGCAAAGAACCTATTCAGGTGTGTGTGTGTGTGTGTGTGTGTGTGTGTGTGTGTGTATGTATGTATGTATTCCTTCTGAGGATGTTGGGTCTCACACAGGAGAGCAACAAATGGCTATTTACACGCTAAGATAACCCAAGACAACTTGACCCTGGACCTGCAACATACCAACCTTTCCATGGTCACTGAAGTTCTGATACATCAATGACCATTGTAGAAGGTTTAGTATAGGTATGATTTTTTTTTTGTTTTTGTTTTTGTTTGTTTTTGTTTTCTGGGAACTTCAGGGAACTTCCAAGTCAGGCTATTTAATGATGAGAAAATAAAGACTCGAAGGAAACTGGAAACATGTTTTTGGAAAGCAAGTGGGCCACAGCCTCAGGGAAGCTGAACATAGCCAAGCACAGGGCTGGCATAACAAAAGTTGGTCCCAGCAGATGTAGGAGAGGCCTGTAACCCATCTAGAATAAAAGAGGTGCTGGCAGATTGCAAAGCAATGTGATTTGTGCTATATCACTGGCACTTTCAGCACCAAGGGGTGAAGCCCACTAAGATGTGAGACATTTGCAGCTGGCTGTCAGCTGGACACACATTTAAAACATTCTCCAGCTTTTCTCATTGGGGAAAAATGTAAATTACTTTTAGAAAAATCTATTCTTTACCAATCCTTTTTTCCTTTGTATTGTATTTTACTTTGGGCAAAGAAATGACATAGCAACAGGCAAAGGGAAATGATCCATTAATAGTTGGATAGATAGAATTTATCTTCAAAGAGGTAGACTATTAATTATGCATGGAAGGAAACTTTTATCTCTGATACATTCCAAATGAAGCCAATGGCTTATTTCATTTAAGATCTCAATCAAACATATTCGTGAGATCTCAGAGAGGCTGAGGTGTGCCAAGAGCCTTCCAGAGCATGAGGAGAGATAGAGCAACTGACTGGGGCCCACCCTCCTCTGGGAAGTTCTTCAGGGCTCCTGTGTGGGGAACATTCATTGTCTATAAGGCAGGCCTTCTCCTGAAAATGGACCACAGGGCCAGGAAGCAGGAGGCAGGGTTAGATGCTGCAGCTGGTCTGCAACCTCACACCCCTAGAGAAGACACTAGACAGCCAGAGGCTCTCTGCATCTGGGAGAATGACTGGCCAAGGACGGAGTTTCCAGTATCTAATCGCTTGAATGAGGCGCTTCCTTTGGTTCTGGCTCTCCTTCCTGTAAGCCAGGAAATGTGCTCCCCTTTCATTAGGGGATGCTCATCAGGGACCTGGAATCCGGCTGGTTGCTGCAGACGCTGCGTTAGTGTCTTCAGCTGTGGATCTTAAGTCCTTTTAGGCATTCCCTATGGATTAATTGAAAATCACGGACATCCTGTTTGTGTGATTTGTTCAAGGTAACAGGAAGGCCATGAAGAAGCCAGTATTGATTTTCTAAAGAAGAAGCCATTTTATATGGCCTGAAAAGGACCCTAAACAAGGTTGGTCAGAGGATGCTGGAATTGGAGATGGCTCCTGCCTTGAATGGAGGAAACCCGGATAGGAATGATTCTGACAGTACAATGTGGGGTCGTTTTCCAAAAACTAATTATCTCATGTTTACTTTTCATTCATTCATTCATTCATTCATTCATAGCCCTGACTATATTGCTGCAGGTGCTGGGAATGAGTTAGAGAGACACACATCCAGAGTGGTACTTAGCATGCTGAAAATAGCAGGAGTCAGGAACAGGCGGGGAGATGAAGAAAGTACTATTTCTCCTGGAGTTAGCAGAGGGTTGAGTGGAGGACTGGAGGAAGTGAGCACACCACCAGGCATACGCAATGCCACATTGTGCTGTGCCACAGTATCAGCATGGCTGCTTCCTTTAAAGATGGAGAAGAGGGCTGGGGAGATAGTACAGTTGATAAAGTACCCGTGAGCAAGTGTGAGGACCTGAGCTCAGTTGCCAGAACGTGTCCCAGTGGCAGCCATGCATTTGTACCCAAGTGCTGGGGACTTGGGAGAGTGGCACAGCCAGGACAGTATAATTAGTGAGCTCCAGGCCAGTAAGAAAGCCTGTCCCCAAAGACAAGGCTCCCAAGAACCACACCTGAGGTTGTTCTCTTACTTCCACATGTATGTGTCCCCCCCCATTCACCTGCACACACACAAATACATAGAAACACAAACCATCTCCACCCCTCACCCACCAAAATGAGAAGGCCTGCCTTACAATTATTTTGCCAGGTAAGTTTGTCTGAGAGGAGAGAGTTTATTATAATTATCAGAAGGGGGGGGGGAAGGACTGAAGAATAAGGACTTGAAACAAGGTTGGTAAAGGGATGCTGGAAGTGGACATAGCTGCTGCCCATGAGCATGGCTATTAGGTAGAGTGGAGGAAATCTGGGTAGGAATGATTCCTACAGGAGCCACCTCAGGGCAAGCTTCCTGGAGCCAGGTAGTTCAGAAACACAGGTCAGTGTGTTTGAAGGATCGTTGAGTGTTGAAGCCAACATAAGACAAATGTGGCTTCAAGATGGTGACTCGGGTGTTCTGATCTTCACAGAATGAGCTAGCAAAGATTGTGCAGGAGGTAGAGAGGCACATCCTGGTTAACAAGCCACAGAGGAGGAGTGTGGATACATTCCAAGACAGGAAGAGAAATGGTACCTAAGAATGACACATATCTGATTTCCAAGCCCAAAATATGCATTGTGTGAGTGAAAGCAAGCCTCTATGGGTGGTATGGGTATCGACAGAAATAGAGAAAGGAGTGATCGATATTTGAAATCTCTGGAGACGTAAGTCCTCGTAATGAGGGTGGGGTCTGGAAGACTCAGGTTTCTAAAAGAAAACAGGCTTTGAGACTGGGGAAGTTTAGTCTCAGGGAGAGATGGAAGTCTGTGCTCACATCCATTGCTTGTTCTCTCAGAACTACTTGGGCCTTTACAAAAGGGTAGGATGCGGTAGCCCCAGTTCCAAAACTTGCCTTCTGCCACATGCATCCTTCCATCCATACATCCATACATCCATACATCCATACATCCATCCATCCATACATACATCCAGGGCCTTCTGTATGGGCAGTATGTTTACTTTATCCTTGGTATTCAGTGATGGGACTTAGGTGTTTCTATAAAAACAACAGTCTAAAGCATTGGTTCTTAACCTGTGTGTCACGACTCCTTTGACAAACCTCTATCTCCAAAAATAATTATATGATAACTCATAACAGTAGCGAATTAGTTATGAAGTAGAAACAAAATAAGTGTTGGGTTGGGTTCACCACACTATGAAGAAGGATATTAAAGGGTTGCAGCATTATGAAGGTTGAGAACCATTGGGCCCGACACAGAAGCATCATCTCCTGACACACATATACCAGCAGACCAAGGCCTTAAAGACACTGTGAGAGAGTAACAGGAAGAAACTGAACTCAGAGTGGGACACTGAAGGTGAGTAAGGAGTGGAGTGTAAGCTGTGTCTTTCAGAATGCTGAGAACCCAACAAGACTTTAGAAACGTATCAGGAGCCCAGAAACTTTAAACCTTATGAAAGTAGGGTTTCCTTTTTGTTGAAGTGAACCAATGAAACCAAAAAGAAGGGCCTGGCCTTAAGAGTAGTTTGTATACTCAGCCTATACTATGGGTATAATATACCATGCTCAGTGTATACTGTGGGTATACAATACCATACCCAGTCTATTCTACAGATATACCATACCTAATCCAGACTAAATTGGAAAAAAAGAATCTTTCTTTCTTTCCTTCCTTCCTTCCTTCCTTCCTCCCCCTCCCATCCTTCCTTCCTTTCTGTCCTTATATTTTTTTCTTTCTTTTTTTTTGGGGGGGTGGGGGGGGTTTGAGACAAGGTTTCTCTGTGTAGTCCTGGCTGTCCTGGAACTCACTCTGTAGACCAGGCTGGCCTCGAACTCAGAAATCTGCCTGCCTCTGCCTCCCAAGTGCTGGGATTACAGGTGTGCACCACCATGCCGGACTCTGTCCTTATATTTTTATTATTTATTCTTCTCATATATTGCATCCTGCCCACAGTTCCCCTCCTTCCTGTCTTCCCAATCCCTCCTTACCTCTTCTTTCCCCCTCCTCTGTTTCCCTCCAGGAAAGAACAGGCCTCCCAGCCTTGATATGAGGGTATGTGCCTAGTCTTACTGTAACTTGTTATACCATGTTTGATTGATTACCTGGGGAAAGCTATTTTTTTTTTAATCTGTGAGTGGTTATCAATTGAGATAGCTTTTGGGTTAGGGGTGGAGGCTTGTGTCCACTTCCAGTCTGAGTGCTGGGACTCCATTTGGCACAGGACCATGCAAGTCCCGTGTATGCCACCACAGTCTGTGTTCATATGTACACAGGTCCTGCTATATTTGGAAAACCTTGTATCTTTGGTGTTTTCTGGCTCTTACAATCATTCTGCAGGGTTCACTGATCCTCAAGGAGAAGGAATTGATGGAGACATTCAATTTAGGTGTGAGTGTTCCAAGGTTTCTCACCCTCTACACCTTGTCTAACTGTAGATCTCAGTAGTTTTTTCCATTTACTACAGAAAGAACCTTCTCTGATAATGGCTCTGACACTGGTCTCTGAGCATAGCTGAATGTCATTAGAATTCATTTTATTGCTACATTCCTTTTTTTATTAGATATTTTCTTTATTTACATTTCAAATGTTATCCCATTTCCTTGTTTCCCCACCGACAACCCCCTATACCACCCCCCTTGCCCCCACTCACCAACCCACTACCTGTCCTGGCATTCCCCTATAATGGGGCATCGAGTCTTCACAGGACCAAGGGCCTCTCCTCTCATTGATGTCCAACACGGCCATCCTCTGCTACATATGTAGCTGGAGTCATGGGCCCCTCCATGTTTACTCTTTGGTTGGTGGTTTAGTTCCTAGGATCTCTGGGGGTACTGGTTTGTTCATATTGTTGTTGCTCTTATGGGGCTGCAAACCCCTTCAGCTCCTTTGGTCCTTTCTCTAGCTCCTCCATTGGGGACCCTATGCTTAGTCCAATGGATGGCTGTGAGTATCCCCTTCTGTATTCATCAGGCACTGGCAGAGCCTCTCAGGAGACAGCAATATCAGGCTCCTGTCAGCAAGTACTTGTTGGCATGCACAATAGTGTCTGGGTTTTGTAAGATATAATTCAAAGACCACATGAAGCTCAAAAAGTAGGAAGACCAATGTGTGGATACTTTGGTCCTTCTTAGAAAGGGGATCAAAATACCCACAGGAGGAGCTACAGAGACAAAGTGTGGAACAGAAACTGAAGGAAAGGCCATCCAGAGACTGCCCCACCTGGAAATCTATCCCATATAGTTTCCAAACCCAGCTACATTCCTTTAGCAGAACAATATTTGGTTTTCCCTAGGTCTCTGACCTATCTAGTTTCAGGTTCCTGGTCATCCAAGCCATGTCAGTGATAGGTTCCCTTTCATGAAGTGGGCCTTAAATCAAATCAGATATTAGTTATTCCCACAAGTTTTTTTTTTTTGCCATTCTTAAACAACTTGCATGCAGGTTGCAACTGACGATCAAAATGCATTTGTAGCTGGCTTGGTGCCTACCTTTCTCCTTTGGTAGTGTGAAATACTTTCTAGTACCATGAACAGCAGTCTGCAGAGGAAAAGGCTCTCTGTAGGCACCAACTCTGCTTCTCCACGTTCAGTAAGTTGTGTAGGTGTTGTCTTCATAATAGGTCCTAAACATCAGTTTGAGTAGAGTAACCAATAGCCTTGGAAATAGCCTGGGTTATTTGACAGTTCCCATAGGGACCCTTTGGCCAAAGACTTGACTAGATGCAGCCCAGAACTTGAGGTTTCATTTGGTGAAGAGAGATGCCCAGTGAGGGCTTTGTCTCCCCCATTATTTGGCAATTACATTTTGATCATCTCCATATATTTATATATGTAAGAACTCCTCTACCATATTAGGTTTCCATATAACCCCTCAGATGGCCTTTAGGTTTAGCTACATTTTCCCATATTCCCTGCGTCACCTCCTGTTTTCTCTCCCTCCCTATTGGATCCTCCCATTCCAGTTGCTCTCCACCCACTATCCATCCATACCTATTCCATTTCACCTTCTTAGGGTGATTCACCACCACCTTGTACTGTATTATACCCAGCTCTGTGTTCATATGGAATCTAATCTGCTTACCAAAGATTTAACAGCTAATATCCACACATAAGTTAATATATCCTGTGTTTGTATTCCTGGGTCGGGATTACCTTATTCAGGGTCTTTTTTTTTTCGGTCCATCCATTTGAGTTATTTTGACAAGTTCATTTTTTAAACAGCTGAATAATATTTCATTGCGCAAATGTACCATCTGTTAATAGATACCCAGGTTGTTTCCAGTTTCTAGCTATTATGAATAGAGAAGCAACAAGCATGGTTGATTGAGTTTTTCTGGTAAGAGGAAGCATCCTTTGGGTATATGCTCAAGAGCAAAACAGCTGGATCTTGAGGTAGATCTATTCCCTGCTTCCTGAGGAACCACCACACTGATTTCCACATTGGCTGCCCAAGTTTTCACTCCTACCAGTCAGAGATGAGTGTTCATCTTTCCACATCCTCTCCAATATTAGTTGACATTTTTTTAAAAGGTTGATCTTGTTCATTCTAATGGGTATAATGAAATCTCAAAGTAGTTTTGATTCTCATTTTCCTCATAACTAAGAACACTAAACATTTCCTAAAATGTTTCTCAGCCATTTATTTTAAAAATATTCATCCTTTGAGAATTCTGTTTATAACTGTACCCAATTTTTAAATTAGTTTGTTTTCATGATGTCTAGTTTTTGAGTTCTTTATATATTTTATATATTAACCAGTTTTTGGATGTGCAGTCTATAGAAATGTTTTCCAATTCTGTAACCCGATACTTTGAATGACAGTGTCCTCTGCCACATGAAGCTTTCAGCTTCCTGAGGCCATGTCAATTGTTGATCTTAGTACCTGTGCTATCTGTGTTCTGTTCAAGAAGTTGTCTCCTGTGCCAATGTATTCAAGGCTACTCCCCTTAGATACAGTTGGCAAGTATTTTATTCAGAATTTTTGCATTTCTGTTCATAAAGTAAATTCTTCTGTAATTCTCTTTCTCACTGGGTCTTTAAGTCTTTGTGTAGTTTTGGTATCTGTGGCCTCTTAAAAAGAGTTAAACAATATCTCTTTTGTTTCTATTTTGTGGAACAATTTCCAGAGTACTGGCATTGATTCTTCTTTGAAAATATGGCAGAACTGTGTGCTAAAACCATCATGTCCTAGACTGATTCATTCTCTCTCTCCCTCCCTCTCTTTCTCTACTTTTCATGACTGTTTCTATTTCACTAGGTGTTATAGGTCTGTTTAATTTTTTTATCAGAGGTTCTTTCTTCTATCTCTTGTATTCTGTTGTTGATGTTTGCATCTATGACTCCTGAATTCTTTCCAAGGTTTTCTATCTTCAGAGATCTCTCACTTTGCGATTTTTTTTGCAATGCAAGTTTTATTATACGCATAAAAATCCATAAAATATCCCCAGCCAACGTTTCATGGGGTCACACCACCCTGTCTAAACAATAGTGGAAAACTAACAGGTTTCCAGAATAGTATTTATATAGCTAAAACCTTCATTTTTTTTTATTTTCTATATTCTTTGTTTACATTCCAAAGGCTTTCCCCTTTCCCAGTTCCCCCCTCACCATATTTTTATTTGGTGGGTGGTATATATTAAGCAAATTATCCATCTCTTTTAGATTTTCCCATTGATAGAGTATAGGTTTTTAAAGTATGTCTTTATAATTCTATGTTTTTCCTTGATGTTTGTTGCTATGCCCCCATTTTCATCTCTAATTTTCTTAATTTGGATATTCTCTTTCTACTTTTTAGTTAACTTGGATAAGGGTTTGTAACTATTATTGATTTTCTCAGAGAACCAACTCTGTTTCATTAGTTCTTTGTAGTTCTTTTTGGTTTGTTTCTATTTTATTGATTTCGTCCCCGAGTGTGATTTGTTTTCTTGCTTTCTGCTCGTTTGTATGATAGATCCTCTTGTTGTACTAGACCTTTCAGGTGTGCTGCCTTTTAGAGCCATCTTCAGTGAGTCCCATAAAGTTTGGGGTGTTTCCATTTTTGTACAATTCTTATTTTTTCTTTTTTTATTGAATATAATCTTCATTTACATTTTAAATGCTAAAACCTTTCCCAGTTTTTCCCCTCCCTCAAAATCCCCAACCTCTCCTCCCACCCTCTGCCTCCAAGTATATGCCCCTCCACCTGACCTACTCCCACCCCCCCTCAATTTCCCTTTGTAGGGCATCTATTGAGCCTTCACTGAACCAAGGACCACTCCTCCCACTGATGCCTGACAAGACATTCCTCTGCCACATTTTTGGGTGGAACCATGTGTACCCCTTGGTTGATGGTTTAGTCCCTGGGAGTCCTGGGGCATCTGGGTGGCTGACATCATTGTTCTTCCCACGGGGCTGTAAACCCCTTCAGCTCCTCTGCCCTCCAACTCCTCCATTGTGGACCCCTTGTCTAGTCCAATGGTTGGCAGCTAGCATCTGCCTCTGTATGTGTAAGGCTCTGGCAGGGCCCCTCTGGAGACAACCATGACATGCTCCTTTGGTATGCACTTCTTGCCATCCATAATAGTGTCAGGGTTTGGTGACTGTTTATAGGATGAATCCCCAGGTAGGGCAGTCTCTGGGCAGCCTTTCCTTCAGTCTCTGCTCCACACTTTGTCTCCTTTATTAAAGGTTTTCATTTTCTTAATTTCTGTATTAACTCATGTTTCACTCAGTAATGAGTTATTCAGCAGCCATTAGTTTGTAAGCTTTCTATTTTTTCTGTTGTTGTGGTTTCCAATATATTCTGTCAGATATTAAAATGGCTACACCAGCTTGTGTCTTGGGTCCTCGTTCTTGGAGTATTGTTTCCATGCTTTTACCTTGAGGTAATGTCTATCCTTGATGATAAGGTGTTTCTTGTATGCAACAGAAGGATGGATCCTGTATTTATACCAAATCTGCCAATATGTGATTAGTATTGGGAAGCTGAGACCACAGATGTTGAAAGTTATCAATGAGCAGTGTTTGTTAATTCCCTTTATTTTGTTGTTATTGGTATGGGCTTCTACCACCCCCATTTTGATTTGCTGGTCTGAGATCTCTATTCCTTGTTTTATTCTTGGCTGTAGTTAACCTCTTCAAGTTGGAGTTTTTCTTCTAGCACCTTCCGTAGAGGTGGGTATGTAGATAAATATTGCTTATATTTGGTTTCATTCCACATTGTCTTTCTCCATCTATTATGATTGGAAGTTCTGTTGGTTATAGTAGTCTAGGCTGACATCTGTGGTCTCTTAGAACAAGTAGAATACCTTTCTGGCAAAGTCAAGCGTTATTCTAATATGTCTGCCTTTATGTGTTACTCAGTCTTTTTCTCTTGCAGCTTTTAATATTCTTTGTTACATTGTGGGCAGATGGACTGAATAACACATACAGATAAAATGGACAGAGGGTTAGATAAAAGGAGTGATTGGAGTGGCAGCATTATTAACATCAGAAATTCTAAGAGATGAACCCGAACCTCTCAGAGTATAGGATGAAGTTTACTGAATTACTTATATGATACACTGGTGGCTGTGATAGCAGAATTGTCTCTTGATAATATGACATATGCTGGCCTGAGTTTTCTGAGAAGTAGGTGTGAGGATGAGATTAGATAAGCCAAAGACTTTTTCAGAGCTATGTATTACTTTTCTTTTGCTCTGATAAAATAACATGGCCAAAGGCAACTTAAGAAAGAGATCATTTATTTCGCCTTTTATTTCAGACAGATAAGAATCTGTCATGTCTAGATGGCATGGCAGCAAGCATGGTGGCAGGAGCAAAACGCTGAAATATCTTTTCTTTAACTACAAGCATGGAGGACAGAAGGGGAGTTGAAGTAGAGTCACTCCCCCTAAAGCTTCCCAAGCAGTGTTACCAACTTGAAAACAAGAGTTCAAATGCTTGAGACTACGGGGGACATTCTCATTCAATCAGAGTATTTCATTCAATCACAAAATCTCATTCATCACAAAGTGTGCGGGTACGGATACACAGGGAGAAGCCACAAGAACCCAGAGGAATCTTCAGAACACGAGGCAGTCATGACTGCTGTGGAAAGGAGATGGAAGGAAGACCATGGGCTGTGATGAAGACTGGAGAAACCTTGATGCGATTAATAGAAAATCTCTGAGCCAAAGCTACCTCAAGGAGGCACTCCAGCATGGACCTACCTCAGTGATCCTGGGTCCCTAGTCATTGGATGAGAGATGCTCATGAAAATTACAACCACATCATAAAGACAAGGGTGAGTTCAAAGATTAGCACAGGAATCCTGTGTCAACTACATCTTTGGAGGGAATCCTGAGGACTCCATGACAGACAGACAATGAACTGACTTATTATAATGATTCCCAAAGCTATCTGTGGCCATTTGTTGTTCATACACAAGTGTGGTGTTTTGAATGACAATGGACCCCTAAGGCTCGTAGGGAGTGGAATTATTTGAAAGAATTAGGATGTGTGGCTTTATTGGCGTAGGTGCAGCCTTACTGGAAGAAGTGTGTCACTCAGGGATTACTTTTGAGGGTTCAGAAGCTCAAGCCAGGTCCAGTGGCTTTCTCTCTTCCTGCTGCATGAAGAGCCAGATGTAGGACCTCTCCAACACTATGTCTGCCTACATGTTGCCTTGCTCTCTGCCATGATAATAGTGGGTTAACTTCTAAACTGTAAGCCAACCCCATTTAAATGTTTTCCTGTATAGGAGTTGCCATGGTCATGGTGTCTTTTCACAGCAATAAAACCATAACTAAGATAGCCAGTCACTTCCTCTTAGCTCAGAAGACTTCTGCCTGATTCAAATACCCTAGACATGCTTGGGGATATTTTGTGGCTTTGTAACTAGCAAACATTCTGTGCTCAGTGTATGTGGTTCAATGGGCACAAAAATATTGGGTCAAAATTATTTTGAGGGTTGAGAAGTTATCTCATCAGGAAAGTATTTACCTTGCAAGCATGAGGACCTGAGTTTGATCTCCAGGACCCATGATCTACACTTGATCTTAGCCAAAAGGCTGAGAAGCAATAGGACTCATGATCTAAAAAACTATATAGGTGTGGTGGGACTTATTTATGATCCCCACTTTGGGAAGGTAGACACAGATTCTAGAGCTTGCTAGTTAGCCTGCTAAGCCTACTTTCTGGTTCCAGGCCAGGGAGAAACCCTGACTCAATAAACAAGGTAGACAGTCTCCAACAGCCATAGCCAAGGATGACTTCTGACCTTCACATCCTCACCCATGTACATATACACAATTTCACCTCCACACATACAATCATGCATACAAATCCACACATGGGCATGAGTATATGCACACATACACACGCTTAAATAAATTTTAAAAAAGTATTTGACTGTCTAACAGATCTATTTTCTCAGTGGAAATTTGTCAGGACTGGCCAGTGATGTTTTTTACTTATTTTGAATTGATGCACACATACCACGCATACTGGCTATATGCTCAATTTATGAATGCGTCCACTCCAACCTGTGATGACTATCAGACCTTTGTAGCTAGTTCATCATATGACTGAGTATTTGCCTCTCTTGTTTGTCCCCTTTGTACCAACCCTTTGTCCACGGCAATCACCATTTTCTCTCTCTTAGATAACACTTGTGATCTGGTTAGTTTTGTTCTCAATTTGACACAAACTAGGGTCATTTGGAAACAGAGAATCTCAGCTAAAATGTCTCCATACAACTGGCCTATAAGCAAGGCTGTGGGGCATTTTCTTAATGATTTATGTGGAAGGGTCCAGCCCACTGTGATTGGTGCCACTCCTGAGCAGGTGGTCTGAGCAGGTTCTATAACTCATGTTGAGACAGCCACAGAGTCATAAGGAGCAACACATTACACAACATTTTCCTCTATTGCCTCTGCTTTAGTTCCTGCCCCTAGGTTACAGCCTTGAATTCCTGTGCTGACTTCTCTCAGTGCTGTATGGGGACCTGAGAATTTTAAGTTGAATAATCCTTTCCTTCCCAAGTTGCTTTTGGTCATGGTGTTTAATCAAAACAATAGAAACCCTAACTAAAACAATGTGTGAATATGACCACATAGTATTTGGTTTATTTAACTTTACACAATGTCCTTTAGGTTTTTCTGTGCAGAAGACATGTTTAGATCTTTGTGTGACAAGTATAACTCCATCCTCCCACGTACATGCATGCATGCAGAACACACATGTGCACTCAGGCACACACATATGCATGTATGTACATATGCAGGCATACACACACATGCACACATGCACATATATACCTATGCTCATTCACACACATCGTTCTGGTCTCTCTTCTATGCACTTCTTCTGTCCTAACAACTCTGACTTCAGTTCTTTCTAGTTTGAGGTGTGAAGTCAGGTTGCTTATTTGAGGAGCTTGGGTTTTGCTGACAGGAGCATTTGCTACTAAGACCTCCTTAGCGCTGCTTCCGCATTTCCTTTTCTTAATGAATTTGTAATGGGAAGTTTGTCCTCTTTTCTTTATCATTTGTGTACCTAATAAGTGCTTTTGTTTTCTGTGAAGATGTGTTGGGGGAGGGCTGCCTGGGGAGGTCAGAAGTCAGTGTGGGGTACAGTTTCTCGTTTGCTCTCTACCTGGAGCTCAGCAACTGGCTAGACTACCTGGCCAGCAATCCCTAGGGGTCTGCCTGTTTCCACTCCTCTATACGGTAATCACAGACACATGCATGCCTTTTACATGGGTGCTAGGGATGCAAACTCAAGTCCTCACGATCACGCAGCAAGCACTTTACTGATCGAGCATTTATTTCTTCTGCTTCTGGAAAGTCTTCCTTTATGATTACCATGGGTCTTATAAAAACATAATTTCCTAATTTAAGCTAGGGACAACTTAATTTGTGTATGAAAATTCCACACATTTACTTCTCTCACACATTTTATGTCATTAATGTTGCACTTCCCCTTTTAACATTTTTGTATCTTTAACAAATTACCAGAGCTGCAATTATTTTTAATACATTAATCTATTAACTTTTTACTTGAGTTAAAAGCACCATATGCTGGATGTTACATACTAAATGCCACAATTGCACACTAAAGCTTCTGAATCTGAAGCTTCTGAATGGCCTGTCTTCTTTAGCGCACCTGACGCTTTGATGTGCTTTCCCATGGCTCTTTTTGGCCTGGGAATTCTATCTATCTTTTGTTCTGAAGGACATATTTTGCTGGGTACAATATTTTTACTGGTGGTTTCTTTTTCTTCTTTCTCTTCATTTCTCCAAGTTATCATATAAAGCAATGGGCCTCGTTATAGTTTTTCAAAAATATAAGTCATACATTTTTCTTTTTTGTCCCATTCATATCCCCTTCCCATGTAATCCATCCATGTGCTCCCCCTACTTCTTTTTTTAAATATTTATTTATTTTATGTATACGAGTACACCATTGCTCTCTTCAGACACACCAGAAGAGGGCATCAGATCCCATTACAGATGGTTGTGAGCTACCATGTGGTTGCTGGGAATTGAACTCAGGACTTCTGGAAGAGCAGTCAGTGCTCTTAACCACTGAGCCATCTCTCCAGCCCTGCCTACTTCTTGTTGGTCCTCTCGCACTAAATAGTCCTGCGTCTGCATTCATGTCTCGAGGATTCCATATATACTCTCTTCTTTTTGTTCTCCTCTATGGTTTATTCCCTCCTACATTCTTCCCCTTTCTAATTTTAACACAGACACACACATACATGCATACACACATTTACACACTACACACACATTCATGCACAACACACACATTTACACACTACACACACATTTATACACCACACACATACACACATTCATGCACCACACACACACATTCTCAACACACACACAGACACACATTCAAGCACCATACACACACATATGCTCACACCCCTAATTTCAATTTGAATCAGTCTATTTAATATGCATATGAGAGAAAAATACACTGCATTGTTTTTCTGAATCTGACTCATTTGGTTTCCAGTCCACTTGGTTTCCTGCAAATGCCATAGTTACATTTATCTTTATAAGATGAATAAATTCCCACTCTGGGTATGTATCACATTTTTCTTATCCATTCATCTGTTGATGTGAGTATAGGTTGATTCCACTTCTCGGTTGTTGTGAATAAACTCGGATGTGCAAGTTTGCCTGTGGTTGCCTGTGGAATACTGATTTGGAGTTCTTGGAGTATATACCAGGGGTGGCAGAGCCGGGCCATGTGCTAAGTACACTTATAGTTTTCTGAATAACTGCCATTTAAGTTTCCATAGTGACTGCACTAGCTGTGAACTAGGGCTCATCTTTCATCTTTCCCTACATCCTCAGCAGCATTTGCTATTGTTCATATATATATATATTTGGCATAGCCATTCTGATTGGGATGAGATGGGATCTCAAAAGCAGTGCTATTTTGCACCTCCTTGTTGACCAAGCATTTTGAACACCTTTTCAAGTACTCGGTCATTTTTATTTCTTCTGAGAACTGTTTTTTCTGTTTGTTAATCCATTTACTAATCATTAATATTAAATTTATTGGTATTTATTTTGCAGTTCTTTACATATTTTAGATATTAATCCCCTGTCTAGTAGCTGACAAATACTCTCCTGCCCATTCTGTAGGCTGTCTCTTCACCCTGGTGATTGTTCTTTTATTGGGCAAAAAGCTTTTTAATTTCACACAGTCTCACCTGTCAGTCCTTGAGGTGGTATCATGTACTACTGGAATCCTGCTCAGAAATTCCTTGCCTGTGTCCTTATCTTGACATGTTTTAGCTGTGTTCTACTCCGGTGGTTTTACAGTTTCAATTCATACATGACAGTTTGTGATTTATTTAAATTGATTTTTGTGGTGGGGTGGAAATATATTGATCTAGTTTCACTCTTCTACCAGCAGATATTATCCAGGTTTCCCAAAACCTGGGAATTTATTAAAGAGCCTGTGTTGTTTTCCAAAAAATCTTTATACCTGTGTTGAAAATTAGGTGTTTGTAGCTGTGCATTGTTTATTTCTGAATCCTCTATTTTATTTTATTGGTCTTTATCTCTGTTTTGGTGCCAGTACCATGCTGGTTTTGTTACAATATCTCTATATTATAGTTTGTGATAAGGTATTGTGACCCCCTTTTCTGCCTAGAATTGCTTAAACTATTTGGGGTCTTTTGTATTTACTAATGAGTTTGTGTATTTGTGTGTTTTAGTTCTGCGAAGAATATAACGGACACTTTTGTCAAGGAATGTGGTAAATGCAGATTACTTTTGTTGACATAGTCATGACAATGTTGATTCTATCCCTCCAAGGGCATGTATGAGTTGTCTTTGTATCATCTGATGTCCCCTTTAATTTCTTTTAGTGTACTAATGTTTTGATTATAGAGGTCTCCCATCTCCTTGGTTATGTTTATTCTTGTTCATTCTTAGGATATATATATATATATATATATATATATAATTATATATAATTATATATATAATTATGTATAATTATATATATAATTATATATATAATTATATATTATATTAAATATATAAATAACTATATAGATAACTATATATAGTTATATAGTTATATATGTTAGGTAGGTATACTTTTTGTATATAATTTTTTTGTTTTGTTTTTGTTTTTTTGTTTTTTGTTTTTTGTTTTTTTGAGACAGGGTTTCTCTGTGTAGCCCTGGCTGTCCCGGAACTCACTCTGTAGACCAGGCTGGCCTCGAACTCAGAAATCTGCCTGCCTCTGCCTCCCAAGTGCTGGGATTACAGGCGTGCACCACCACCGCCCAGCTAGGTATACTTTTTATTCATCTCCAATAATATTATATCCTGACTGCAGACTTCCTCTCCTCCATGCCTCCCAGCCCCTCCCCCACAGAGATTCACTCCTCTTCTGTTTACCTTTAGAAAAGATCAGACTTTCCAGGAATATCAACTGAACATGGTGTGACTACTTGCAATAATACTAGGCACACACCTTCATATCAAGACTGGATGAGGCAATCCAGGAGGAGGAAAAGGGTCCCAAGAACAGGCAAAAGAGTCAGGGACAGTTCCCACTCTTACTATTATGAGTCCTACAAGAACACCAAGCTACAAAATCATAACAGATATACAGAGAACTGAGCTCAGACTCATACAATGCCTATGATTATTATTTCAAGCTTTGTGAGGCCCCATGAGCCCTGCTAAGTTGATTCTGGTGGTGTCCTTGATCCTTCTGGCTTCTACAATCTTTCCTTTCTCTCTTCTATGGGGTTCACTGAGCTCAACCCAATGTTTGGTTGTGGGTCTCTGCATCAGCTGCTGGATGAAGTCTCTCTGGTGATGATTGGGCTGAGCACTAGTCTACTAGGATAGCAGAAACAATTTTTATCTTCCCTCCCCCCCTTTGACAGCCAAAATGTGTTTTGTTCTATTCTAGGTCTCTGAGCTAACCTCTGGTTTATGATCATCCAGGGAGTGTCCAGTATGGGTTCCCTCTTTTAGAATGGGCCTCAAGTTAGACCAGTCATTGGTTGGCCTCTCTCACAAGCTCTGAGCCACCATTACCCCAGCACATCTTGCAGACAAGACAAAATGTAAGTAGGATTTTGAGGCAGGGTTGGTGTCCCAGTCACACCACTGTTATAGAAGATGGTTTAGATTCCATATTCCTCATTACTAGGAATCTTCACTAGGGTCACCAGGGAACTTCCACTGTACTAGGGTTATACTTTGAGCCCCAAATACCCCCCAATTCCTGTTGTCTCTCCCAGTACCCTCTCCCCCAACCCACCATCTGTTTGCCTGATCCATCCTGATCCCATCCCTGCTTATTTTTAAAGCTGATTTGTTTTTTGTATTTGATATATTGCTTTTTATGTGTTTATACACCCTGCCACTTTGGTGAAGGCATTATTCAGATCTAAGTGGTTCCTGGGGAAAGTCATAAGTGTCTTTGAATTATAGAACATGATCTACAAAAAGAGGTAATTTGTTTTGTTTCTTATTTATATGCCTTTAATTTCTTTCTTGTATTCTTGCTGTAGTTAAGATTTGGAAATATGTTGGATATGAGTGGTGAGGGTGGCTATTCTGTCTTGGTCCTGATTTTAAAATAAGTGCTTTTGTTTTTTTCCCCTATTTATTGTTACAGTGGCTATGGGTTTGTCACGTGTAACATTTGTATGTTCAGATATTCATTTATTTCTTTAATTTTTTTAAATCAGGAAGGTATGTTGAAAGATATTTTCTATATCTATCGATATATTATTTTTGTCCTTAAGTATATTTATATAATACTACATTTATTACATTTTATATGTTGATATCTGCTGATACTAACTCATTGTTGAATGTGAAAATGGCTGTTGTTTCTCTGTGGTTCCTCAAGAGATTCCTTCTGTTGGGCTACTAGGGTGATTCCTGAATAGGCACACTGATCTTGGACCATGGCTGAGACTGAGCCATGGGTCTTCTTTGAGGTCTACAGCGGAGGTCTGTAGAAATATCTATGAGGTCTTGGGTAGGTTTGCCTTCTCTGGGAAGGCAAGTTGGCCCTGAGTGAAGCTACAGATGGTCCAAAAGGCTGTGTGAAGACCCACAGTCGGGCTGAGATCTGCAGACTTTCCTGAGGCATTGGCAGATATGTGTGGCTCTGCTGTGGGAACCAGCCTGTCTGTTTTCTGGTCACATATGAGGATGTATGGAAGAGAGTTTCAGGTTTCGCTGGAACAGAACTCAGCCAGTCCATTCTGAGGGTACAAGGTGAAGTAAGAGGTCTGAGGTTTGAAAGAACTCTAGTTTTTATTTTATTTTATTCGTATTTTAAAAGAAACTCAGGGACAGGCAAGATGACACGTTGGGTAAAAGCCCTTGTTGAGCAAGCCCAGCAGCCTGAATTTCAATCTGCAGATGCCATAAGGTGAGAGAAGAGAGTCAAGTACTGGAAGCTGTTCTCTGGCTACCATATGTATGTCACAGCTTCTCTCTCTCTCTCTCTCTCTCTCTCTCTCTCTCTCTCTCTCTCTCTCACACACACACACACACACACACACACACACACACACACAGCACTCAGAAGATGAATTAGAAAGATAAGAAGTTCATCGGCTACACAGGGAAGTTGAGGCTAGACTGGGCTATCCAAAACCCTGTCTCAATAAAAGAAAAACAAAAACAAGAGAAAGAAAAAAGTTATCTTCTGAGATTTAGTCTTGTGCTGGGTATAGGCATGCATGCCCACAATTTCAACTCACAGGAGGTGAAGGTAGAGGACATGAAGTTCAAGGTCACCCTTGACTATATAGTGAATTGAGACCAGTCTAGGCTGCATGAGATTCCTTCTCAACACCAAAATCAAACCATAGGTGCACAGAAGACAGGGCTGAGAATTTTCTGCTCTTCTTTCCTTCAGAGATGAAGGCCCACGTTCCATGCATGCTTTTTGCTCTGTATCGAGTTAGAGGAGAAAGGGAGTAAAAGCACTCTGACAGTGATAGACTCTTGGTCTGATCTTCTCTGACTGACCTTTGTGGAAAGGAATTGTTTTAAAAGTTCATCTTCTGGGACTAGGGAGATGTCTCTGCTGGTAAAGTGCCCACCTTTAAGCACAAGGACTCAACTTCGATCCCCAGAATCCAGGTCAAAGGGTCTGGTGTTGTGCACTGGTTTATAACCCCAATTCTGGGCAGACAGAGATGGGAGAAGCCTTGGGGCTGGACGGTCAGCTTAGGTTACTTAGAAAATTCCAGACCAGTGAGAGATCCTGTCTCAAAAAACAAGGTGGGGTCTAGGAAGATGGTGAAGCCAGAAACGTTCTTGCTGCACAAGCATGTAGACCTACGTTTGGATGCCCAGCAGCCACATAAAAGTTGAGCACAGTAGAGTATGTCTATGTTCTCTGTGCTGAGGTGTGGAAAGGCAGAGACAGGTAGATCTGAGGGTCTGGTGAACAGCCATTCTCGATGAACTAGCTAGCTCCATGCCAGGGAGAAATTGTCTCAGAAAACAAGGAAAACAATAAAAGACATCTAATGTAGATTTCTGACCTTTGCATTTGCATCAATGGGTGATCTCCCACCACACATACAGCTTAACCATTACAAATACAGAACAGAGTCTGTTGCAGCTGTTGGTTGGTGTCTAAGGAAGAGAGTGAGATTCCATGGAGGGTAAGCAGAGCTTCCTACAGAATTCAGATGTGTTCCCTAAGTAGAAAACACTGAACCTCTCTCCTCTGACCCAGCCCAGAATGTGTCCCCAAAGTGACAATTTTTTTCCACTAGAGTTCAAATGAGGACGATCCAAAGACACAGAGATATGATGTCCCAGGAATTTTAGGATACAAGCTTTACGGTACATCTTGGAAATATAATACTAGAACAGGAATTGGAGGCCTGGGACTCAGTACTGCCCCGTAAGCACTGAGATGAGCAGAGTTGTAGGAGTCTCAAGCATCCTGCCTACTCCCTAATCACATCAGTCTTTAAGAGACTGCAGAAGATTCTCTTCTGTTCACATGTGCCAGTTTTTCATTTGATTTTTGGCTTGGCTGATAGGCCTTTGGCATGGATGAGGGTATGTATCACCCTTGGAGAGTGAGGAGTCTAAACCCTCTCTAGTGAAGTTTCTAATAGGAAGGAGAAAACAAAGGCCTAAGAGTGACTGCTTAAAGAGCTTGGTTAAGGAGTCTTAACTGAGAATGCTTTCTGACTCACTGCTGCAGGGTACAACCACACCATACCTCACCATCCCCTTCAGATACTGACTCATTACTCTGAGTTAATCACCATCCGCTTTGCAGAGTCCCTTCTCTTCCATCTTTCCTCTGTCCTTTCTTTCTTGCCCCATCCCCCTTCCTTTCCCATTTCTCCTCTTCCTCTTCTTTCTCTGCCTCTTTCTTCTCCTCCTTCTCCTCCTCCTTCTCCTCCTTCTGTGAGAGTGGGGAGCAGACAAGACCTGTGACCTAGGCTGGTGTCAATATACTGACCATGTAGCTGGGAATAACCTTGAATTTCTTATTCCTCTGTCTCTACCTCCACAATTCTAAGGTTACATATGTGCTTTGTGATCCCTAGTCTATGTGCTGCTGGGGAGGGAATTCAGAGTTTTCTTCTAATCAAGTCATGTTCTCAGGTTCTATCTATCTATCTATCTATCTATCTATCTATCTATCTATCTATCTGTGTGTAATATATTATATATTTAAAACAATTTTAAAATTTAAATACATTTTGATGATATTCTTCCCCTCCTACAAGTCCTTCCAGATCCTTTCCCCTACCTGCCCAACTTTAAGTTCTTTCTTAAAAAAACACATAAAATGTAATCTACTATATAAACAAACTCAAAGAAAAAAATCACATGATCATCTCCTTAGACACTGAAAAAGCATTTGATAAAATACAACATCCCTTCATGTTAAACGTATTGGAGAGAACAGGAATTCAAGGCCCATACCTAAACATAATTAAAGCAATTTACAGCAAGCTAACAGCCAATATCAAATTAAAATGGAGAGATACTTGAAGCAATCCCACTAAAATGGACAAGACAAGAATGCTCACTTTCCCCCTCTCTATTCAATATAGTACTTGAAGTTCTAGCTAGAGCAATAAGACAACAAAAGGAGATCAAGGGGATAAAAATTGGCAAAGAATAAGTCAAGGTATCACTATTTGTAGATGATATGATAATATATATAAGTGACCACCAAAATTCTACCCAGAGAACTTCTACAGCTGATAAACAACTTCAGCAAAGTGGCTGGGTTTAGCATTAACTCAAATAAATCAGTAGCCTTTCTTTATACAAATGATAAATGGCTGAGAAAGAAATTAGGGAAACAAAACCCTTCATAATAGTCACAAACAATATAAAATATCTTGAGGTTACTCTAACCAAACAAGTGAAAGATACATATGACAAGAACTTCAAGTCTCTCAAGACAGAAATTGAAAAAGATCTCAGAAAATGGAGAGATCTCCCATGCTCATGGATTGGCAGAATTAACACAGTAAAAATGGCCAGCCTACCAAAAATAATCTACAGATTCAGTGCAATCCCCATCAAAATCCCAATACAATTTTCAAAGACATGGAAAGAGCAATTCTCAAATTCACATGGAAAAGTAAAAAACCCAGAATAACAATAAAAGAACTTCTGGGAGAATCACCATTCCTGACCCCAAGCTATACTACAAAGAAATAGTGATAAAAACTGCATGGTATTGGTACAGAGACAGACAGGTTGATAAATGGAATAGAATTGAAGACCAATATATTAAACTTGACCATTGACAAAAAAGCCAAAAATACACAATGCACAAAAAAAAGCATCTTCAATGAATCATGCTGTCTAACTGGCAATATGTATATAGAAAAATAAAAATAGAACCATATTTGTCACCTTGCATAAAACTCAAATCCAAGTGGATCAAGGACCTCAACATAAAACCAGATACACTGAATCTAATAGAAATGAAAGTGGGAAAGACCTCAAACTCATTGGCACGGGGGGAATTTCCTAAACAGAACTCCAATGGCTCAGACTCTAAGATCAAGAATTGATAAATGGGACCTCATGAAACTGGAAAACTTCTGTAAGGCAAAGGACATAGCCAATAGGACAAATTGGCAACCTACAGATTGGGAAACAGTCTTCACTAACCCCACATCTTACAGAGGGCTAATATCCAAAATATATATAAAGAACTCAAGAAGCAAACCACCAAGAAACCAAACAACCTAGTCAGAAAATGGGGTATAGAACGAAACAGAATTCATAACAGAGGAATCTCAAATGGCCGAGAAGCACTTAAATGTTCAAATTCTTTAGTCATCAGGGAAATGCAAATCAAAATGACCCTGAGATTCCACATTACATCAATCAAAATGGCTAAAATAAAAAACTCAGGTGACAGCACATGTTGGTAAGAATGTGGAGAAAAAGGAACACTCCTCCATAGCTGATGGGATTGCAAACTGGTAAAACCACTCTGGAAATTAATCTGGATGTTCCTCAGGAAACTGGAAATAGATCTACCTGAAGACCCTCTATACTACTCTTGGGCATAGATGCCAAAAGATGCCCCATGATGCCACAGAAGCAAGTGTTTCACCATGTTCATAACAGCCTTATTTGTGATAGCCAGAAACTGGAAACAACCCAGATGTCCCACAACAGAAGAATGGATGCAGAAAATTGTGGTTTACACAATGGAATACTACTCCGTTTCATTAAGAATAAGGACATCATGAGTTTTGCAGGCAAATGGATGGAAATAGAAAAATACCATCCTGAGTGAGGTAACACAGACCCCAAATAATATGCATGGTATGTACACATTAATAAGTGGATATTAGTCAAAAAAGTACAGAATTACCAGGATACAATCCACAGAACTCAAGAAGGCTAACAAGCTGAAAGGCCCAAGTGATGATGCCTCAATCCTACTTAGAAGGGAGAAGAAAGCAACCACAGGAGCAGGGAGGGAGGGAGGAAGAGAGGGAGAGAGGGAGGCATAAAAACTGCATGGTTTTGGTACAGAGACAGACAGGTTGATAAATGGAAAGGCAACAGGGAGGGGAAAAGGGGGAAGATGATCAGGTATTGGGGGCAGGGGGACAGGACTGAAGCCCTGAGGGCCAGCAGAAAGAATTGAAACAGGCAATCTTGTGAGGTAGAAGGTGTGTGTGGGGGGGCGGACCCTCTAGAGTGTACCAGAGATCTGGGAGGTGAGAAACTCTCAGGAGTCAAAGGGAGGAACCTTAGATGAAATGCCCTACAGTGGGAAAAGGGAACTTGTAGAGTCTGCCTCCTGTAGAAAGACAGGGCATTAAGGGTTGCCATCCCACAGTACGAAACTCTGATCCAGAATTGTTCCTGTCTGAAAGAACTGCAGGCACAAAAATGGAGAAGAGCCTGAGGAAAAGAAGGTCCAGTGACAGGCCCAAATTGGGATTCAGCTTAGGGGGAAGCCCCAAGGCCTGACACTATTACTGATGCTATGGTGTGCTTACTAACAGGGGCCTGTCATGACTGCCCTCTGAAAGGTCCAACAAGCAGCTGAAAGAGTCAAATGCAGATATTTACACCCAACCAATGGACAGAAGCTGCTGACCCCTGTGGTTGAATTAGGGAAAAGTTGGAAGAAGCTGAGGAGGAGGGTGACCCTATAGGAAGATCATCAGTCTCAACTAACCAGACCCCCTGAGATCTCTCAGACACTGAGCCACCAACTGATATGAGGCCCTTAACACATATACAGCAGAGGACTGCCAGGTCTGGACTTCTCAGTCAGAGAAGATGCATCTAACGCTCAAGAGACTTGGGGCCCCAAGGAGTGGGGAGGTCTGGTAGGGGTGGGGTGGGATGGGGACAACCTCTTGGAGATGGGGGGAGGAAGTGTGGGATGTGGAACAGTTGGAGGGTGGACTAGAAGGAGGATAAAGTCTGTATTGTAAAAACAGATTAAAGAATAAATCAAAAAATGGGGTACAGAGCTAAACAAAGACTTTTCACCTGAAGAAATTTGGATGGCTGAGAAGCACCTTAAAAAATGTTCAACATCATTAGTCATTAGAGAAATGCAAATCAAAACAACCCTGAGATTTCACCTCACACCAGCCAGAATGGCTAAGATTAAAAACACAGGGAACAGCAGGTGTTGGTGAGGATATGGAGAAAGAGGAACACTCCTACACTGCTGGTGGGACTGCAAGCTGGTACAACCACTCTGGAAATCAGTCTGGCGGTTCCTCAGAAATCTGGACACGATACTTCTGGAGGACCCAGCCATACTACTCCTGGGCATATACCCAGAAGATTCTCCAGCATGCAATAGGATACATGCTCCACTATGTTCATAACAGCCTTATTTTTAATAGCCAGAAGCTGGAAAGAACCCAGATGTCCCTCAACAGAAGAATGGATACAAAAAATGTGGCAGATATACACAATGGAATACTATTCACTAGTACTCCATTAGAAACATTAGAATTCATTAGAAACAATGAATTCATGAAATTCTTAGAGAAATGGACAGAGCTGGAGAGCATCATACTAAGTGAGGTAACCCAGTCTCAAAAAAATACCCATGGTATGCACTCATTGATAAGTGGATATTAGCCTAGAATCTTGGGTCACCAAAGACACAATCCACATACCAAATGATGTCTGACAAGAAGGAAGGAGTGGACCCTGGTTCTGGAAAGGCTCAATGCATCAGTGTAGGGGAATACCAGAACAGGGACGTGGGAAGGGGTGGATGGGGGAACAGGGGAAGGGAAAAGGGCATGTGGGACCTTTGGGGGGTGGGGAACCAGAAAAAGGGAAATGGAATGTAAATAAAGAATATATCCAATAAAAAATGAAAGAAAAAATAATGCATATTAACCATGTAGATGTTATGACTATACATTTTAAATCACATATATCTGATATGAAAAATTTAACATTGAATTTTATGTATGCATTTAATGCAGTTTGAAAAAAAATCATGCTCAAAAAAAACTCCAAAAGTCCAAAACAACAACAAAAAAAATTCAAAACCAAGAAAATAAAATAACTCCCCTCCCTGAAACCTACCAAACTGTAACCAAATAAAAGCATAATACCCCCTTGTGGAGTCAATTATATAGGTCAATTACTCTTGAACTTGAGGCCTATTATCAGTCAATGTTCTATTGCTATGAAGAGATACCATGACCATAGCAGCTCTTATAAAGGCAAGCATTTAACTGGGGCTGGCTTACAGTTCAGAGGTTTAGTCCATTGTCATCATGCTAGGAAGCATGGCAGTATGCTGGTAAACATGGTGCTGGAGACTAGAGAACTAAGAGTTCTTTCTACATCCGAATTCACAGGCAGCAGGCGGAGAGACACACTGGACATGGTTTTATCATTTGACTCCAAAGCTCTCCTCCAATGACGTCATCCCACAAAGCCATGCCTATGCCAACAAGGACACACCTCCTAATCCTTGTCAAGTAGCACTATTCCCTAATGATTAAGCATTCAAATATATGAACCTATGGGAGCTATTCCTATGCAGACCACCACAAAGCCTATCATGGAGTGGTTAACATACCCGTAGTCACTCTTTTGGAGAAAACTTACTTTCCCTCTCTCAGCAGGTATACCCTAGCAGCTAGGGTTTCATTCATTCATTCATTCATTCATTCTTTTTTTTCTACAAGAAAAAACCCCTAATACTTTGGAATTAGATCAAACAAATCAACAGAAGAAAAAGCACCTAAGAGAAGGCACAAGAGTCAGACACTTACACATTACCAATTTGGATGCTAGCTTGTGATGCAGCCTCAGCTCCCTGTGGAGTACAGTTTCTGTATATTCACCCTGAGGTATATACCCCAGAAGAATTCACCCCAGTTAAGCTGGTCTCTTATTCATCTATCACAGCTGATTCTTCAGCTCCAGATGACCAGGATCAATTGTCCCAGTAAGATAAAGTTTTTATATCCATAGATCCTTAATTCAAAATATGCCATGAATGGTCTTGATAGTTTTTGCTTCCTTTTGAAATTTCACAAGCCAGGGATTGATCTTTCTCCATTCTTGTCTTCTGAGTTTCACTAACAGCTTGTTAAGCTCTAGGGATTCAAAGGCCTTGTCTCCAAAATTCTCTCTCAATTCTCCTTCAAACATGGCCAGCTCTATCACAGCAACATCTTGCTGTCTGATATAAATTTCTGACCTAGATTGCTCTCTATTGCTGTGATAAGAACTTTGACCAAAGGCAACTCAAGGAAGAAAGGGGTTATTTGTTTGTTTATTTATTTTGTTTTTTTCGGGACAGGGTTTCTCTGTGTAGCCCTGGCTGTCCTGGAACTCACTTTATAGACCAGGCTAGCCTCAAACTCAGAAATCCACCTGCCTCTGCCTTCCAAGTGCTGGGATTAAAGGCGTGCACCACCACCGCCTGGCTATTTTATTTTTTATTTTATTTTAGGTTGTGCCAGACAAGGCTTCTTTTTCTCTGTGGAACCCTGACTGTCCTGTAACTTGCTCTGTAGACCAGGCTGGTCTTGAACTCACAGAGATTTCGCCTGCTTCTGCCTCCCAAGTATTGGGATTAAAGTGGTGTACCACCGCTGTGTGGAGGTTTATCATATACTTCCATCAGTCTATCACTGAGAGTCTCAGGGCAGGAAACTCAAGCAAGAGCCTGAAGTCAGGAACTGAATGAGAGGCCATGGAGGGACACTGCTTACTGACTGCTTCCCTTGGCTTGTTCAGCTTGCCTTCTTATATAGCCCAGGGCCACTAGGCCAGGAATGGCACTGCCTACAGTGAGCTGGACCCAGTCACACCACTCATTAATCAAGAAAATAATCTATCAATATTCAATAGTACAGTCTGATGGAGGTGATGTCTCAGTTAAGTTCTCTCTTCCCAGGTACCTCCAGTTTGCATCTTGGAAGTTGACAAAAAAACTAACCAGTATAACCTCCAAATTCTTGTTTTGCTGAAGCCTGCAAGACCACACGAGGATTCAGATTCTCTCCCAGAATCACTTGTACATCCCTGCCCTAACCTTGCTTATGATATAATTAATATAGATTCTAAGGGTACAAGCTGTGGAGTCGTCTGACCTGGGCTTTTCTACTTCCTGGCTAAGTGATTTAGCCCTTCTGAGAGTCAATATCTCCATTTGAAGTTGGATATAATAACAATATCTATCTCTTAGTGTTAGAAGGATTGCCTGATAAGGACACCACTGCCAGGGGTATCCAACCTTTGGCACATTGATATGTCATTATCTACAACAGTGTTGGGTTGCATTCACAGCTATCCTGGGACATACATGGACCCACAAGTTGAAGATTAGATATGTCTGGATTAGAGCATAAGAATTGTCCTCTAAGTGGCAGTTGTCCCTGTTCTCACTCTATTTCCCTGATAAGCACCTGTCTTGGGTTTTCAATTTGTCCATGGGTGTTCACAAGGAATTTTCAGGTTGTTAAAAAACTATGTACAAGAGAAAGAATCACTGTACTGTTATTGCACTCTTGTCCAATGGCCTCCTTTCCTGGTCTCTTCCCCTAGTACAGATACGCCATAGAATATTTGTCTCTCATTCATTCCAGGCACAGCACTTCCTGCACACAGACTGGAATTCCACATGCCAGTTTTCAGAGTTATGGTCTTGACTCCTACTGCATTAACAAAAGCCACCTCTCTTGTCCTCAAGAAGCTGCTTAGCTAGCCATGCCCCGCAGTGACCAATAGCTCCATTGTATCCCAAGGATTACGAGGACCTCATCAAGATATTTACTTTAATTTCTTTCTGGATCTTTTAAGCTTCTGAGGGAATTTCTTGATGCGTTTCAACAGCAGTTGCATAAATAACTTCAAAATCACAATTTGTTTTTTAAGCTCATTATTATCTTTAAGTTCTTTAAATTATTAAGATTTCTGGGTTCCTTGGGACAGCATTGTGTTTTAGAGTAATTTAATTTCATGCTGTTGGGAACAGTTGGCTACTGTCTAGGGAGACACAATAAAAAAACCTATTAAGTCTATTCATTCTTTAATTTTCCTGATCCTGCAGCTCACTGAGAATATGGTCCCAGGTAGGAGAATATTTACCCACTGCTCAGCTTGCACAGATGTTGCAAGAACTCTCCTATGACTCTTTTGCATTTGTTTTTTTGTTTTGCTTTTGCAGCAAGCAGGCTGCCTCCATGCAAGCCGAACACAGAAAAGTGTTCACAACAATGATCGGCTGTGCATGAGGAATGTCTGAGAGAAGTAGGGGTAAAGGACCCAATTGTTATGACCCTGAGTAGGTCCAGATCTTGCTGGTCAGAACCAGGCTATCTTATGATCAAGGGATAGCTTGACAGAACATTTGGTGCCAGTAATGCTGGATAACCCTGGATTTCCCAACATGCGCTATTTTCCGAGGCCAGGCTGACCTTTCTCAGAGCTGTAGTCAAAGGTTCTGTAGCTCAAGAGTTTCACAGATTCTCATGGTCTATGCAAAGATGCCCAACGTCCTTAGCTCTGATGATTTCAGGCTTTCTATGACCCACAGTTAGTTTCTATCCTTTTCTCCTATTGAAGTCTAACCACAAACTTCCCCTCTGTTATGACTAATGGTTAGCCTTTCATTCTACAGTGGTTCATCTGCCAATGTTGCCTGTGCTGTGGTTTGGTATGGAACGTTCCTCAAAGGCTCACATGTGGAAGGTTTAATCTCTAGCTGGTGGTGTTATTGGGATTTTTGTACAAGGCTGTAAATCATATTTGTCCTTTCCCCAATAACTCCCAGACCCACCCCTATTTTTTTAGTAGGAGACAAGTCCATAATTCTGGAAACTTTGGGATGTGGGACTCCAGCCTGGGTGTAAGAGGTGCTGTGCCTGCAATGAACTAGAGACAAACATCCCATAGTGTGTCTGTGCTTAACCCACTTAGCTTTGTTCTCTCTCTCCCTCTCTCCCTCTCTCTCCCTCTCTCTCACTCTCTCTTCCTCTCTCTCCCTCTCCCTCCCTCTCCCTCTCTCTCTCTCCCTCTCTCCCTTATCTTTCTTTCCTTTCTTGTTTCTTTTACGTGATTTACTCATTTCTTTTTTTTCCATTTTCTCTTTTATTGACAATAAATTCTTTTCTCATACACTATTCCTGATTACAGTTTTCCTACCTCTATGACTCCCAATTCCTCCCCACCTCCCTTCCCTACCAGATTGCTCCCTTTCTGTCTCTCAGTAGAAAAGAACAGGCTTTTAAGAGACAACAACCAAATAGGTAAAAATAAAATGTAGTAAGATAAAGCAAAAACCATTAACTGGAAGCCTGACAGGGCCATCCAACAGAAGGAAAAGAGCCCCAAGAGCAGGCACAAGAACCAGAGACTCACTCAGACACTCAGGAGTCTATAAAAAGTCTTAGTGAAAGTTATAAAATATACACAGAGGACCTGGTGCAGGACTGTGTAGGCCCTGTGCTGCTGCTTCAGTGCCCTTCCCCCCCATTTTGTAGCATGTCTTTTCATTTGAATGATGGTGTTCTTTGCTGTATGGAATCTTTTAGTTTTGTGAGGTATTTTTATTATTTTTCATAATCTTTATGGTATCACAAGGTCCTGCGCAAAAAGCCATTTCTTGTGCTGGGGAGTGCCGGGAGTTTAAGTATATACCCTACTTTCTTTTCTCCCAGATTTAGATTACTGAGTGTTATGCTGAGGTGGTTGACCTGTTTGTAGCTGAGATCTACCATCGTGAGGTTAAGGATCCAGTTTTATTTTTTCATTGATCTCACAGGTTTGTCAGTTCCCTGGCACAGAGATAAGACAGGGCTCCTGGGGCAAAGACAAGGGGATGTTTGGGGTTCTCCCTTACTGAGTTTTTTGTACAGAGACCTCCCTGAGATATTCCTCACTTGTTAATTAATTTAAAGCTAGTCCAGACTCCTTAGGAGGTTGTCAGCTCATCATCCAGTAATTCCCCAACCTCAGCAGCTGAGAGGCAACTTGATAGAATTAGTTCACTGAGGTTGATAGCTGAGACTTAGTTCCCTTGTGTTAATCTTGTACCAGAGGCATACAAAGAATGTTTTGTATGTGTGAGTTTATGTGTGTGCATGTGTGTGTATGTGTTCATGTGTGTGTCTGTGTATGTGCATGTGTGATCACTTGTGTGCATGTGCATTTGTATAAATGTGTGTATGTTCCCTCTGTGGGGGGTATACACTAAGGAAAACATTGAATATGTTCATTATGAATCTTCCACTTGTTTTTCTTTGTGAGACAGAGTCTCTTACTGGCAGCCTAGTAGTATCCCAATTAGAGTAGGCTGACTGGCTAGCAAGCTTAAGGGACCCTCTTGTTTCTGCTTCCTCTGTTCTGGGATTACCAGTAAATATTTCCTAACTAAGATAGCATCTTTCTCTGACCTTAGAGCTGATACCATGTACTCACTTGCCTGAATATCTTGACTCTGGACCTCAACCAATTCAATAGCTGTTTTCTTTTTTTTTCCATGTTGGAAATTAAGTTCCCTTCTAAACACTAACTTTTTAATGATAAAAGTTATGTTTAAAATATATTCAAGTGTGAATGTGGTGGGCAGAGGGTGGAGTCTGGGAGATATTTTTGGTTAGTAAAGTGTTTGCTTTGTAAACTGGCAAACTTGAGTTTGAGACCCAGAACTTGCAAAAAATAAAAACTCGTGTGTCTTAGTTAGGGTTTCTGTTGCTGCAATGAAACACCATGACCATAAATCAAGCTTATTTGGCTTACACTTCTACATCACTGTTCATCATCAAAGAAAGTAAGAACAAAAACTCACACAGGACAGGACCTGGAGGTAGGAGCTGATGCAGATCATTGAGGGGTGCTGTTTACTGGCTTGCTTCCTATGGCTTGCTCAATGTGCTTCCTTCTAGAGCCCAGAGTCATCAGCCCAGGTGTGGCACCATCCACCATGATCTGGGACCTCCCCCCTTAATCACTATAGCCCAATTATAGAGGCATTTTCTTATTTGAGGTTTCTTCCTCTCACATTACTTCGGTTTGCATCAAGTTGACACAAAGCTGTCCAATATAAAGTCCTTCAGGACTTTAAGGAGTAGAGGAATTTGACATTCATTCAGAGTCAAGTTCCTGAGATGCAACAGGCAATGGTTTTCTGGCAAAAAGGTAACAAAAGCCTCAAAACATGGTGGTGGCAATGAAGTTGGCAAATGCTGACTAACAGTTGGGCATTATATAAGCAAGCACTATCACAGACCAGGACTGTGTGGTTGCCAGCTTACCAGTCCTGGCTCCTGCCTGGAGGACTTTGTTCTTAGACTGCTGAAGCAAACTCATTTTTATAAAATTATATGGCTTTCATTCACATGGACATCCCAAGGACTCAGCCAGCTGACCTGAGAGAGATTTACCAAAAAGAGTTTGGGACACCATCATCTTTCCTTCTTCTGGGATATGCCATTAAAGATAAGTGACCAGATAAGGAAAGGGCCTCTTTCTGGACTGATTCTAGATGGTTCCATAACATCTTTGTCTCCTGTGCTAGGAATTCTCTGCTATTCTCTACTGTCAACAATTCTGAAAAGAGAGAATGAAGCACTTCCCATGAGGCCTTTTGGTATAGAGTTATAGGAGCCACCCTTATCCTTATAGGGTTTGTCTGGACACCCTACCCCAAACCACTGCTATTGCTGAACAATGTGTGAGTAAACACACACACACACACACACACACACACACACACTTCTTTATTTCCTTTTTTTTGTTGTTGGTTTTGGTTTTGGTTTTTTTGAGACAGGGTTTCCCTGTATAACTCTGGCGGTCCTGGAACTCACTCTGTAGACCAGGCTGTCCTCGAACTCAGAAATCTGCCTGCCTCTGCCTCCCAGAGTGCTGGGATTACAGGTGTGTGCCACCACCACCCGGCTACTTCTTTATTTCTTATACAGCCATGTCCCACATAACAAAGTCTGTCAGGGCCAAGGAATCACTTGGTGGATAACAGCACTACCTTTGCATGCCTGACAAGGGTTCCATTCACATGACTAACTATGGAAAACAGTGTGGAGAATTCTCAAAAAGCTGGAAATAGACCTACCATATTACCCAGCTGTACAACTCATTGACATATACCCAAAGGACTCAGATCCCACTCCACCACAGATGTTCAAGAAGACATAATCATTGTAACTCTATTCACAACAGCTAGAAAGTGAAAAACAACCTAAATGATCTTCAGCTGATGAATGGATGGTGAAAGTTAGGCACACATACACAACAGAATTCTGCTCAACTGTACGGAGAGATGAAATCATAGCAACTTCAGGTAAGTCAGTGGAACCAGAAATGTGACATCAAATGAGGTAACAGTGGCTTAGAAAGTTAAATGCCACGTACCCTCTCTTATTTGTGGATTCTAGTTCAGAATCTTTAGATATGAGTATCCAGCCTGGAGTAATTACATGTTTTTAAAAAATAGTGTGTCAACACTGGACAAAGAAGCAGGTAGGCTGACTGTTGATCTGCCCATTCCCCCCCCCCTTTCCTTCAGATACCATCCCCCAGTCTCATCCCCAACTCTAGCAGGTATTCCCTGGGAAGCTGCAGGCTACTCCAGCCAAGGATTCAGGTAGCCAACTGTGGGTCTTCACCCTCCCTTATTTCTTATAAATCTAGTCCCCAGTCTCACTGTCAACTTTGTAGCAGGCTACAAAGGTGGAACATTTTCTTTCCTTCACCAGGCTACTCTTCCAAGATGATCCCCATTCCTAAGTGTCAACTTTGAATATCTATAAACACATATTTTCTTTTTCCTGGAAACTTGATGGGCCACATTTGGCAGAATCTCAGAAAATGTTCCTTCCAGGCAACATACAGCCCCCACACTATCCTAAGAATCAGAGAGGGCAACTAAATTCAAGGAACAAATCACACACCCAACAAAGACCAGACCAGATATCAGCACCTTTTACAATCATCCGGAACCCATATGCCTAGATTTCAGCATAAAACCACAAAATGATAACAGCCAGGACAATATGTCTCCACTAAATCCTAGAAATCCTACTACAGCAGGCCCTGAGAAATACAACAAGCTGAAGTGTCAGACAGTGACATTAAAATAATCTATATTGATATGATATAGGTCCTTGAAGAAGAAATGAATAAATCCCCTAAGAAATTTATGAAAATACAAACAGGGGAAGGAAATTAACAAAATAGTTCAAGACTTGAAAATGGAAATACATCAATAAAGAAAACCCAAACTGATGGAGATCTAGAAATGAAAAATTTAGGAACTCAAACAGGAACCTCGGAGACAAACTTCACCAAAAGAATACAAAAGGTAGAAGAGAGAATCTCAGACATTGAAGGCACAACAGAAGAAATGTATCCCCAGTTGAAAAAAAATTCTTGGACACTATGAAAAGACCAAATCTAAGAATAATAGGAATAAAGAAAGGCCAGTAAATGTAGGCCAAAAGAGTGTTTGTTCTTACTTTCTCTGATGATTAGCAGTGATGTAGAAGTGTATAAGCAATTGTCCTCTAGCTGTTAATAGAGTCAAAAGATATTTTTTTTTAAAAAGCATAGAAGTTGTTTATCAGTTGTAGGAGTTCTCTGGTGGAGTTTTATTGGGTCACTTAAGTATACTATCATATCATCTGAACTCAGGAAACAGCAGGTATTGGCAAGGATGTGGAGAAAGAGGAACACTCCTCCACTGCCGGTGGGACTGCAAGCTGGTACAACCACTCTGGAAATCAGTCTGGCTGTTCCTCAGAAAAATGGACATGATACTTCCGGAGGACCCAGCCATACCACTCCTGGGCATATATCCAGAAGATTCCCCAGCATGCAATAATGATACATGCTCCACTATGCTCATAGCAGCCTTATTTATAATAGCCAGAAGCTGGAAAGAACCCAGATGTCCCTCAACGGAAGAATGGATACAAAAAAAGTGGTGTATATATACACAATGGAGTACTATTCAGCCATTAGAAACAATGAATTCATGAGATTCTTAGAGAAATGGATGGAGCTGGAGAACATCATACTAAGTGAGGTAACCCAGTCTCAAAAGAATACCCATGGTATGCACTAACTGATAAGTGGATATTAGCCTAGAATCTTGGGACACCAAAGACACAATCCACATACCAAATGATGTCCGAGAAGAAGGAAGGAGTGGACCCTGGTTCTGGAAAGGCTCAAAGCATTAGTGTAGGGGAATACCAGAACAGGGATGTGGGAAGGGGTAGATGGGGGAACACGGAGGGAAAAGGGCATGTGGGACCTTTGGGGGGCAGGGAACCAGAAAAAGGGAAATGAAATGTAAACAGAGTATATATCTAATAAAAAATAAATAAAAGAGGAAAAAAAAAACATAGAAGACATTTTCCCTGACCTAAAAAAGGAGGTGCTTATCAAGGTACAAGAAACATTCATAACACCAAGTAACACCAGAAAAGACATTCACCTTGGCATATAATATCAAAAACACTGAATGCACAGAGTAAAGAAGGAATATTAAAAACTGTAAGGGGCCGGGCAGTGGTGGTGCATGCCTTTAATTCCAGCACTTGGGAGGCAGAGGCAGGAGGATTTCTGAGTTCGAGGCCAGCCTGGTCTACAGAGTGAGTTCCAGGACAGCCAGGGCTATACAGAGAAACCCTGTCTTGAAAAACAAACAAACAAAAAACCCAAAACAAACAACAACAACAACAAAAAACCTGTAAGGGAACAAAACCAAGCAACATATAAAGACATACCTATTCGAATAACACTTGACTTCTCAATGGAAACTCTAAAAGTCAGAAGGGCCTGGACAGATATTTTATAGACTCTAAAAACCACAGATACCAACCTGAATACTATACCCAGCAAAACTTTCAATCACAATAGAGAAAACAAAACATTCCATGAAAAAACAATATTTAAGCAACATCTGTCTACAACCCTAGTCCTACAGAAGGCACCCGAAGGAAAACTTCAACCTAAATATGTTAACTACACCCAAGATAACACAGGAATAAATAGTCCCAGACCAGGGAACCAAAAGAGGGGAACACATAAACCACCACAACAAAATAGCAGGAAACAACAAACACTGATCATTGATAACTCTGTAACATCAGTGGTCTCGGTTTCCCCATAAAAAGACAAACAAAAATAACAGATGTGAAAACAGAGGATTCATCCTTCAGCTGAGTCTGAGAAAAACACTTTAATGTCAAGGATAGACATCACCTCAGGGTAAACAGGTGGGAAAAGGTATTTCGAGCTAATGACCGAAGGAGCAAGTGTAGCCATTTTAATATCTGACTAAATAGACTTCAAACCAAACTAATCAGGAGAGGCAGGGAAGGACACTACTCCTATGGAAAAATACGCAATCATCACAGGAAAAATACAAGAAGAGATTGCAATATCTGTAGCAAACACAAAGGCACTCAAGTTCATAAAAGAAATACTACAGTTTAAATCATATATTGACCCTCACACAGGATAGTGAGACTTCACTACCTGACTCTTAGCAATAGACAGGTCATGAAGACAAAAAACTAAATGACATCATAAAGCAAAGGTAACAGTTACAAAACATTTCACCCAAAGGGGAAAAAAAAACAACAAAAGAAAACAACAATATCTTAGGGTTTGTTTTCCTGCACAAAACATCATGACCTAGAAGCAAGTTAAAGGATAAAAGTGTTTATTCAAATTACACTTCCACATTGCTGTTCATCACTAAAGGAAGTTAAGACAGGAACTCACAAAGGGCAGGAACTTGGAAGCAGGAGCTGATGCAGAGGCCATGGAGGGGGTGCTGCTTACTGGCTTGCTTAGCTTGCTTTCTTATAGAACCCAGGACTACCAGCCCAAGGACAGCACTACCCACAATGGGTTGAGCCCTCTACCCTTGATTACTAATTGAGAAAATGCCTTACAGCTGGATCTCATGGAGGCATTTCTTCAAGGGAGGCTCCTTTCTCAGTGATAACTCCCGGTTGTATCACGTTGACACACAAAACCAGCCAATACAACTAACCCCTTGTTAATTTGACACACAAACATATCACCATTAAACCTCAACCCTTACTTTCTTATTCATCCCCAAGAGCTAAATAACTTTAAAAGTTCCAGTCTTTATAAGTTTTTATATATTAAAATTCTAATCCCTCTAAAATATCTAGTATCTTTTGAATTTCAAAGTCTTTTAAATGTGGGCTCCACTAAAATACTTTCTTACTTCAAGAAGGAAAAACATCAGGGCACAGTCACAATCAAAAGTGAAATTAAACTCAAATCGTCCAATGTCTGGGATCTACTCACGATATTCTGGACTCCAAGTGCTTTGGCCACTTCTCTGGCACTGCCCTTTGTAGCACACAGCTTGTCTTCTAGGCTCCAGCTGCCTGTGTTCCATTGCTGCTGTTTTCGTTGGTGGTCCTCTCATGATACTGCCATCTCCAAAACACTGCTATTTTTCTGCTGCAACTGGACTGCACCTTCACAAATAGCCTCTCATAGGTTCTTTTCATGATGCTAAGCCTCAACTTCTCTGATTGACCCCCTTCAGTCCTGGGCCTTCAACTGCCACTGAGGCTGCACCTTCACCAATGGCCTTCCATGACCTCTCACAGTGCCAAGTCTCAGCTGCTCTTCATAACCCCGTCATGACTTCAAAACCAGTACCACCTGGGTGACTCTTACACATTACCAAGTCCAGCTACAACATGACATACAATTGTGGCTGTCTCTGGAACATAGCTTCTCTGTGCTCTCAGGAAACACTTCCAAGGAGATTTCACCTTAGTGATGCTGGTCTCTTCTTAATCACTACTAATTTCTTAGCTCCAGCTAACCAGCATCAATCGTCCCAGTAATGCAAAGGTTTCGCTTTAGTAGTTCTGGTATCTTATTAGCCACAGCTGATTCTTCAGCCCCACTTAACCAAAACTACAGAATCTTCACAATCAAAACAGCAATGACCCTGATACAAAGTCTTTAATCTTGCCTCTGAAATTCCACAAGCCAGGGGTCCATCGTTTGCATTGTTCTCAACATTATCTTCTAAGCTCCTACCCAACATCCCATAGTGCTCTTAACACAGAATGACTCTTCTAGCCCAAAGTTCCAAAGTCCTTTCAAAATCCTCCCCCAAACATGGTCAGATTGTCACAGATTTACCCAATTATGCTGGTACCAATTTATCTTAGTCAGGGTTTGTATTCCTGCACAAAACATCATGACCAAGAACCAACTTCAGGAGGAAAGGGTTTATTTAGCTTACACTTCCACATTGCTGTTCATCACCAAAGGAAGGAAGTCAGGACAGGAACTCACACAGGGTAGGAACTTGGAAGCAGGAGCTGATGCAGAGGCCAGAGAGGGAGTGTTGCTTACTGGCTTGCTCAGCTTGCTTTCTTATAGAACCCAGGACAAACAACCCAGGGAGAGTACCACCCACAATGGGCTGGGCCCTCCCTTGATCACTAATTGAAAAAATGCCTTACAGCTGGATCTCATGGAGGCATTTCTTCAAGGGAGGCTTCTTTCTCTGTGATAACTCCAGGTTGTGTCACGTTGACACACAAAACCAGCCAGTACAAACAACAACAAAAATCTTTTTCTGTGCAGGTCATGGAACTTTCTCCAAAATTGACCACAGACTGTTATGCAAAGCAAGTCTTGATAGATACAGAAAAAGTGAAATAACTTCCTGATCCTATCTGACCACATTAGATCAAAGTTGTATATAAACAACAGAAACAGCAGAAAGCTTACAAACTCATGAAAACTGAGCAACTCACTACTGAATGAGAAATGACTCCAGTAACAAATGAAAGACTTTCTAGGGTTGATTGAAAATAGATACATAGGACACACAAACTTACAGGATGCAATGAAGGCTGTTCTCAGAGAGCACTATATGTTTAGAGAAATAAAAGGGAGAGATCTCACATTAGTAACTTAGCAGCACAAATGAAACCTCTAGAACAAAAAGAATTTGCTTGCAAGAATAGATTTCACCTTATACCTGTCAGAATGGCTACGATTCATAAACAATGACAGCACATGCTGGTGAGGGTGTGGAGCCAGATTTACACTGTTCCATTGCTAGTAGGACTGCAAACTTGTACGGTCTGTACTCTATGGGAATCAGTGTGGTGGTTCCTTAGGAATCTGGGAACAGATCTACCTCAAGATCAAGCTGTTTCACTCTTGAGCATATACCCAAAGAATGCTTCATCCTACCACAAAGAAAGAAACTTGCTCAACCATACTCATTGCTTCTCTATTTACATTAGCCAAAAACTGGAAAACAACCTAGATGTCTATCAACATATGAATGTATAAAGAAAATGTGGGACATTTACACAATGAAATATTACTCAGATTAAAATATGAAATCATCAAACTCACAGGGAAATCAATTGACCTAGCAAAGACCCATATCCTGGAAGACAACTATATTATGTAGTTGCTTATGTGCGGGTGTTAGCTGGTAAATAAATAATGACAAAACTACAGTCTGTAGAACCACACAGGTTAGGTATAGATTAAGGGACTGGGCAGAACTGATAGATCTCTTTAGGAAAGGTAAATAAAATAGATAAATATGGATGAATGGGGTGGGGAGTGGCTGGGATTGCAGTATCAAGTGGGGAGGGGGAGGGAGATGAGGGGAAGGGGTGGCAAGGGAAGGACTAAGTGGAAAGATGGCTAAAGTCAAGGACCACTCCAGGTGGTAGGTTGGGGTGTTGAGCCAGGATAGAAGATGACTGAGCAACTGAAGTTGAGGGCAGATTTAGTGCAATAAGCTGGGAGTATTGGGAAGGGCACACTAGCCACAGTAGCTTGGAGGCATCCATCAGTTGAGCCAAGAAGGCAGGTTGAAATTAAGCAATGAGTGTGTGTCTCTGTTTTTCATCCAAGTATCCAATATTCTCTGGGTGGGGGCTGGTAGCATGGCCTGTTCTTGGAGCTTAGGTGTGGTAGTGGTAGTTACACGCTACAGGGTAGCCTGGAAACTTATATAGGATACAATAATTAAAGAAGTCATAAATTTGAGAGGGAATTGGGTAGGGAGTATGAGAGAAATAGGAGGGGGGAGAAAAAAGGAATGTGATTATAATAAATACAGTTGTCACCTGTAAAATCCTCAAAATATACATATTTTTAAAAAGCCTGTTACATTACTACATCTGTAGTCCTGGTACTTCTATGGCCAGATGAAAAGTGGGGGCCAGAGACTCACCCTAGAAATTCTTGACCAGTCTGAGGTACACAGCACATCAGTAGAAACAAGAGAGACCCTGCCTTTGACAATATGGAAGGTGAAAACTGATGCCTGAAAGCTGTCCTCTGACTCGCACATGTGTGCCATGACACATAGCTATCCACACTCAGAAACGTACACATTCAATAATATAAGATTAGGTCTCACAGTGATATGAATAGGTCCGTAAAGTAGAACACACTGAAAACTAGCTGCATTTGGCAGCTGGTCCACTCAAAGGCACACCACCAACTTTTCCTCCCACCGAGTGTCCCTCAGACCCTTCACTCTCACTTTAATCCATTTGGCATTGGACACACATGACACAAAAATCTCTCAGGTAAAGAAGGAGAAGAAAAATAGCCTCTTTCTTAGGCCTCTGGGGCAGGAGATGCTACACGGTCTCCATTTTCTAGCCTTTCAACTCAACCCTGTGAATGACAGTTTAGGACGGTGGAGCTCAACTCTGTTTAGACAGGTTTTCTAGACTGGGATGGCCTCCGACTCCCTATTCTGTTCTGAATGACCTTAAGCGTCTGACATACCTGTGCCCCTTCATCTCAAGTACTAGAATTACTATGCCATGTTATGCTGTGTTAGGGATTGAACCCAGGGCTTCATGTATGCTAGGTGAGCATTCTGTCAACTGAGCTATAGCCCACATCAGCTTTCTGCAGATCCACTGTTGTCTGATGCAGACAGAGACAGTTAATAGGACAATGTTGCCAGTGCCTGATCCACAGAGGGGAACAGCCTCCAAGATCAATATTCTGCCGCCACTCCCTATAGCACCTAACCTCACTGAAGACTGACTTTCCTTGGTGCCAGCACCTTCCTGTGGATAAGCTGCAGGCTGGGATTTCTCTCCCATGTGGCAGGTTTTCTGCCCAGTAGCTGATGCTGAGTAAGCTAAGGGTCTTGTCTTACGGTGTTTCTTCCAGGATCTTGGACCTTATGCTGCAGTTAACATTTTCTGTTCGCTTTATTGAGAGCTCTGTAGTCATGTGAACTGCAGCATAAGACTCGGATTTACCTTTGCTGAGGCTGTGTCTGGACATCCTGCCTAAACCTGAATCCACTAGACAGCTTGCTCCTTAGCACAGCACTTGGGGATATGGTATTCACCCTTGGCGAACTATTCTGTTCTAAGTGTGCATCAGAGTTCAGAGCACCCAGTATTGTGCCTTTGAGTGGTGATTTGGGCAGGGACAGGTGACCAAGAGGAGGAAAGGGGAAATTTTATAAAAGGGAGACACACACTTCTGAGCTTGGAAATGGGCCAAAGCAGGAGAGAGACCAAGGGTCAGAAAGATGAGAGTTTGGAATATTTCCATTTTTATATTGGTCGCCTATGAATCATACATCTTGACTGCATTTGGAGAGCTCAGGCTTTCCCCCATATTTGCTGTCTCTTGCATGTAGCCCTGCCTGGTGAGGAGAGGTCACTAGTTCTTCTGCCAACTTGCACCTTACATATGTAAGTCTTGATACCTTTCTGCATGACCTACTCTCCTACAGCACTCTCTGCAAGTTCCACTCCCCACTCTATCAGGTCCACATGCTGAAATGGTTTGAGTGAGCATGCCCCATCTGTATATTAAATGCTTGTTCCTTTTCTTTTTTTATTGGATATAGTCTATATTTACATTTCATTTCCCTTTTTTGGTTCCCCACTCCTCAAAGGTCCCATATGCCCTTTTCCCTTCCCCTGCTCCCTCATCCACTCCTTCCCACTTCCCTGTTCTGGTATTCCCCTACACTGATGCTTTGATCCTTTCCAGCACCAGTGTCCACTCCTTTCTTCTTGTCAGACATCATTTGGTATGTGAATTGTGTCTTTGGCGTCCCAAGATTTCTTCCTTCTCTCCTTCACTCTTCTCTTCCTCCCCTCCTTCCTTTCTTCTTTCCTTTCTTCTTTCCTTTCTTCTTTCTTTTCTTTTCTCCCTCCCTCTCTGTTCTTTCCTTCCTTTGTTCTTTCCTTCCTTCCTTTTGGTCTGTCTGTCTGTCTGTCTTCACAGTTCTGGACATGAAATCCAAGGCTTTACAATGCAAACAGTTCAGTATAAAATGCTCATTTCCAGCATAACTCTGTGAAAATCTGGGACTTTAAGAAGTGATTAGGCAAAGAGGACTTTGTCCTCACAAATAAATTAATATGGCTATCTCAAGAGTTGCCTAGATAGATAGATATCTATTTGTTATAGAAGTGAGTTTCTGGTGCTGGAACTTTCTTTCAAGTTGTAGAGTTTTTGGTGGCATGAACAAAGAGCTCTGTGTTCCATCCCTGATCCACCTAAAACAGGTTTGGTGATGTACCTCCTTAAGTAGAGCACTTGGAAGGGAAATGGAGGCAGAGGATCAAGAATTCAAGGTTGTCTTCAGATAAATGGAGAGTTACAAGCCAACCTGGGTTGCAGCTGTGTGTGACTCCATCTAAAAAAAGGAGAACAAAAGGGGTGAGCTCAGACCTCTCTTGCTCTTCTCCTGTGTTTTGTACTCTTCTTCTGCCCATTGACAGGGAGGATGTGGAATGCCCTCACCAGATGCCAGAACCTTAATCTTGGACTCTCCAACCACTATGATTCATAAATCACAGCTGTTTGTGGATTTCCTGGTCTGGGCTATTGTATTATAGAAGTACAAAATGGATATAGATACAAGCTTGCTTTTCAGGAGAGAGGGAAAGAAGGAAGAAGGAGAAGAAGAAAAGGAGGAGGAAGAGGAAGGAGAGGGAGGAAACACACAGAGAGCTTTACTTCTGGCCTAGAACAGCAGCTAGTTCTGGGTTATAGAACCTTCTGAGTCCAACTGCCTGGCTCTTAGAGCCCAGGTACCTGGATTCTGCCCTTCTCCTCCTGCCAGATCTTAGATTCAGCCTTCCAGGACCAGTCTGTTGAAGATACTGGGAAGCAAGCATTTCTGCCCACCCAGACTTGGGACACAGGTTGCAAAGCAGCTATTCTGTAGTCTGCTTAAGTTCCCTGGTGGCCCTAGGCTCTATTGTAAAGAGGGGCAGAACAACCCTCATCTGGGGTTTGCTCACTATGGTAGAATCCATGAAAAAACTCTGAAGAAAATCATTTTTCCTGCCCCGAACTTCAGTCAGGAAGAGTATAAAGAAATTCTTTGGTGGATAACCATTCACAGATTTTGACAGTCGTTCACCCTTGATTCTAAATGTCTTTTTGCATGAATAATTTTCTCATCTTTATGCAGAGTTTTTCTACATTTTTTTGTTGACTAAAATATTACTAATCTAATTTCCTATTAAAAAACTAATTTCCAGCATTGCAGAGCTGAAAGGTGCTACCAACCATTTAGTCTGCAATTTACATCCAACAAATCCTGTAATCGGATGGGGGCTTTTACACACGGGTGGCTGCAATTACACAGGCAAGGGAAGGACCGCTTCAGTCCGCAGCTATGGGCTTTGCTCATTTCAGCTCCCAGCGAGGCTTCGCCTATTGTCGAGTGTCTACTGGTGTGGATTTAGCAGGCAGAGTCCATCAAATACATCAAGGGACTGGCATAGCATTGTTGGACTAAGATATTTCCTTTTTGACTATAGTTTGGGAAATTGGGGTTTATTAGAGAGCAAAGGAGGCACTGGTCTGGAAGAGTTTATTCATTTCTCACTCAGCTCCGTGACAAAGAATGTTCCAGGTGAACTGTTCATCTAGGCCAGTTTGAGGAAAGACCGCACATCAATAGAGATTGAGCTAGGCCCTGGGGTGTCAGGACTTGAGCTTACAGGGTGTAAAGGAGAAAGTGTTAGGGAGGCCTAGCCTGGGCTTTCAAAAGGCTTTGGTACACCTTCAGCAGCTAATGCCTCCTTTCAAGAGGAAAGTGCACCAAGCCTTTTTGGATGTTCACAAGATGAGCCCTATTTCTGATACATTTATATACATAAATCACATATGTGATTCTGCTGTTTAATATTTTTTAATTTTTAATTTTTGAAAATTTTATATTTGGGTACTGTATTTGCATCATTTTCTCCCTCCCCAACTCTTCCTATGTCTCCATATCCTTGTCAACTTAGTGACCTCTTTTTTTATTTATTTATCATGATGTAAACCTATAAATGCATACATACAACCTACTGAGTTCATCTGGTGTTGATTTTGTGTATTTGGCTTTAGGGCTGACCATTTGGGATTGGATAACCAACTAGAGGTCTCATCCCAGGAGAAGACTGACTCTCCCTCTCTCTCTTTCCACAGATATTAATTGCCTGAGGCTCTTCATCTAGGGCTGGGCTTTGTGAGACTCCCTCTTTCTATGCTGGCATGTCAACTGGTGCTGAGATGTCAGGTGCTGCTTCTCTGTCATGTGTCCTGGTTCTCTGACTCTTACAGTCTTTCTGCCCCTGCTTCTCTGATGCACACTGAGGCTCATGCGTGTGGTTGTGCTATAGATGTTCTGATGGTTGAGCTCGACTGTCAACCTGACAGGGTTTGGAAACACCATGAAAACAAATTTCTAAGCATGCCTGTGAGGGATCATGGATATTGGCTTAACTGAAGTAGGAAGACCCACCCTGAGCATCACTATCTTAGGGGTTGGGGTCCTGGACTGAAGAGAGGGGAGACAATGAGCTGAGAACCAGCATTCATCTCTCTCAGACTCCTGACTGTAGATTCTCTGGGACCAGGTCTCTTGTATTACTGCTGCTATGCCTTCCCCATTGTGATGGGCTGTGATCCAGAATAACCCTTCCTTCCTTAAGTTCATTTTGTCAGCTATTTTCATCACAGCAAAAAAAGTAACTAATACAATATTCATACATATAAACTATATATATCATATATTCATATTAAAGTATAGATCACAGTTTTGCATAAAATATATCATATATAAGCCATATATATCATATATTCACATCTATACCAAATATAGATCATATTTATTCTGTTTATATATAAACTATATATAGTTATATATTCATAGATCATATTTATTCTGTTTATATATATAAACTATATCTTATATATTCATATCTAGTTATATATTGTATTTATATTCATAAACCACACACACACACACACACACACACACACACACACACACATATTCCTCTCTGTAAAGTTTATCTCTCTTCCCCACAGTGTTATAACTGTGTTATAGGATCTCTAACTTCCTTTCACTTTGTTTGAAGCTGCACATAAAGTTACCTTGTCCTAAGAAGATCTGTAGATCTTCCTCCTTTCAGAGAGTCTTCCCCCACCCACTCATATCCTAGAGGGAGGACCTCAGTTAGGGGAGCCGAGGAAAGTGACAAGGCAGTTTGTAAGCATCTATATCGCTGGATGTTCATTTCCATGAACCCAGAATGGCCCAGTGGGTCTCCCCTGAAGTCCCTGCAACTGGAAAAGATGAGGCAGGAGAATTGTTTGAGCCTAGGACATAGGGACCCAGCTGGACAACATAGCAAGTTACTGTCTCAACTAAATAAAATAAGAGAGTATAAAGAATAGAACTGGGAGCTTTGAACGCCATACTCCTGGAGGGCTTGTAGGCTAGCAGTCTGGAGGGTGTAGAAACTCCACCTCCCTGCATCTCATGTATGTATGTCCTTTGTAATGCATCTCATGATGAATAAATGAGTTTCTATGAGTTGTATGAGTGACTTAGATGAATGGAGCCAGAAGCTGAAGTTGTAGGATCCAATCATAGCAGGCTGGGCAGAAGGACAGAAAACCTGACCTGAGCTTCTCCAGGTCACCGGTGGTACAGGGAGCAGACTTGGACCTATTCCCAGCCTGTGCTTCCTAATGTCACCTCCAGGAAGATCAGAAGACCAGGCTGGTCCCTGCCAGTACTCTGAAAACATGTTTTAAAGGAAAGGGGGGTTCCCTACACTATTCATTGCTGTGCTGTGAAAACAGAAAAACCAGACATTACCCCAGAACACCTGTTATCCAGTCATACACAAACCATTGGCTTTTCATAGAACCCTCTGTTGTCCAGGAGAGATGGATGAGTGTGAAGGGGGCTCTGTGTATCTGAGAGAGAAGAGGAATGGATGCTGAGAAGCCTTCCAGGGGAGAGTGAGGGAGACTAAGTCTCAAAGGACAAACAGGTGATTCCAACACAGTTGACATGCAATAGCTGCACAAATCCCAAGGTTCTGACGTATGTATACAGGTGTGAGGTCAGCCAAAGGGGCAATGCATACAGATCTCACCCTGAATCCATGATGCTGTCACATGGATATGCAACAATTTGCTTGTTGACCCCTTTGTGACCTCTGGGATGCTTCCAAGTTTGGAATTATAAATAACACTGTATCTGTGGCATTCATGGATAAATCTTACAAAGAAGTGGGTTTCCTTTTTCTTCCTTGAGCAATGGGATCAGATAAGCAGTAAAGTGCTCCTGAGAGTCTCTCTCAACCAGACTCCACTACAGAATCTTTAAAACCATGTAGCCTGCAGCTTGGCATACCAGCCACTTATGGGAGTGAAGCAGAAGGATTGTCAGTCTGAAGGTAGGATGGGCAACAGTCTAGGATCTTGTCACAAAACAGAACAAAACAAAATAAACTTTTATAATCAATTTTTATGACAGGAGAGTTTATTATATCTATCCTTTATTCTTAGACTCAGTCCTCAATGGTGGGGTAGCAAACACAAAAGATTATGGAACTGCTGGAGTAGGGCTGTGGAGATGGTTCAGTTGGTAAACTGCCTGCCTTGTAAACATGAGGTCTTAAGTTCCATCTCCGTAGCAGGCACAGTAATGCACACCTGGAATCTCAGTGCTGGGGAGACAAAGATGAAGGATCTCTGGTACTTGCTGGACAGTCAGCTAAGCCTGACTAGGGAGCTCTTAGTCCCAGTAAGAGACTCTAACTCAAAAATCAAGGTGGAGAAGGAAGGAAGAAGATGCCTCTGTCCACTTCTGACTTCTACATGCATAACGGTATAGATACCTGTTCACATACATGCACACATGTACCAATACATGTATACATATAGACAAGTAGATCTTCTAACCACAAATGGTGGAATTCCCTGTGCAGAGACACAGGTTGTGTCCATCCAGAAAAAAAAATGGTGATCTGATATGCCAATTTACTGCTGCCCTGTTTCTAAGTGTTGCTCTGGGGAAAATGTATTCACTTCCCACCCTCCTCCTTCAGCAGTCCTGATTGTTCTTGTCAATCTGTCTATAGCTTTCTTCCTTCATGGTTCTTTTTGGGTTTCTGTGTTTGTACCATGTGTTCCTCAGGGATTGGATCTATGGAAAACAGGCTAAGAGGAAATTAGAAAATTGAAAGCTGATGTCAGCAGCTACACATTCCCATGGTGAGGTAGCTCTGTGAGATTTGTTATGTGGCTCCCACCGACTATGCTGGACATGTCTGGGGAAGGAACTCAGCTGTCCTTCAGCAGTAAGAAAATGAGGTGTAGGACTCAGGAGCTGGACTCAACACCAGAAGCTGAGGGTAAAGCAGTCCTGTAGATCTTGCCAGGTATGGTTTTGTTTATTCTTTTGAGTTTCACAGATCTGCCTTAGAAAGTTTCCATGTCCATGGGAAGCTCTCTACATTTCTTTTTGTCTAGACACTGAATATCTATGTGTGAATGTACACATGTATGCAGGCACATATGTGTATATATGTGTGAAGGTCAGAGGTCATACTGGTTAGTTTTTGCCAACTTGACACAAGCTATGGACATTTGAAAAGAGGGAGTCTCAATTAAGAAATGCCTACAGTAGATTGGCCTGTAAGTAAGTCTGTGGGACATTTTCTGTCTTAGGGTTTTACTGCTGTGAATAGACTATGACCAAGGCAAGTCTTATAAGGACAACATTTAGTTGGGGATGGCTTAAAGGTTCAGAGTTTCAGTCCATTATCATCCAGGCAGGCATGGTGCGGGCAGAGCTGGGTGTTCTACATCTTCATCTGTAGGCAGCTAGCAGAATAATGGCTCCCAGGCAGCTAGGATGAGAATCTTTTTTTTTTTTTTTTTACTTTTTTTTTAATTGTATATATTCTATATTTATAATTCATTTCCCTTTTTCTGGTTCCCCACCCCCAAAGGTCCCACATGTCCTTTTCCCTCCCCCTGCTCCCGCATCCACCCCCTCCCACTTTACTGTTCTTGTACTCTCCCCCAATGATGTTTTGGTCCATTCTAGCACCAGTGTCCACTCCTTTCTTCTTGTGAGACATCACTTGATATGTGATTTGTGTCTTTGGTGTTCCAAGCTTCTAGGCTAATATCCACTTATCAGTGACTGTATACCATGGGTATTCTTTTGAGACTGGGTCACCTCACTTAGTATGACATTCTCCAGCTCCATCCATTTCTCTAAGAATTTCATGAATTCATTGTTTCTAATGGCTGTATAGTACTCCATTGTGTATATATACCACATTTTTTGTATCCATTCCTCTGTTGAGGGACATCTGGGTTCTTTCCAGCTTCTGGCTATTATATATAAAGCTGCTATGAACATAGTGGAGCATGTATAGGATGAGAATCTTAAAGCCCACACCCACAATGACACACCTACTCCAATGAGGCCACACCTCCAGATAATGCTACTCCTTGGGCTAAGCATATTCAAACCATGACATTTTCTTAATTGATGATTAATGTGAGAGGAGTTAATTCACTGTGGGGTATGCTGTCCCCTAGCAAACTAAGCAAATCATAGAATGGTCTCTGTTTCAGTTCTTATCTCCAGGTTCCTGCCTTAGTTCCTGTTTTGACTTCCCTTGATGATAGACTATGATGTGGAAGTATAAACCAAATAGATCTTTTCTCTTCAAGTTGCTTCTGGTCATGGTCTTTCTCACAGCAACACAAACCTAATTAGGACAGAGGACCAAACTTTGGGTAAATCAAAAAACAAAGTTAAGTTTCTTTACTTTTGTCTGATGTGATGGCTGGAGCTGCTGCAGCCACACACAACAGCCCAAGGATGAGTTTAACACAGCATAACAGAAGAGAGGGTCAAGAAGAGCAAAGGTCCAGAACCTGAAACCTGAAGCCACTGAGCTGTTCTTCCTCTCCTGTGTAGAACAACAAACTTGTTTGTTAATGAATCTGAGCTGAGGTCCTCAAAGATCCTGATGAGAGAGATGTGACTCATCAGAGGTGAAATCCTAAGCAGTTAGCCCTTATAGGAATCCTCTGAGAGAAGAGAAGGGAACACTGGCTTTTTCATCTGGCCTCAGACTCACCCTGTTGCCAATGAAATTTGAACTTCTAATTGTTCTGCCCCCTCTTCCTATTTGCTGATATCACCATGCATCTCCATGGCCAGGTTACATGATTCTACAAATCAAACCATCCTGCATGCAAAGCAAACACATTACCAAATGTGCTGCAGCCTTCCCTAACTTCAGAACACATACATACATTTGAATGCCTCCACCCAACCTGGAGTCTCCATCTCTGCTTTCAGCCACAGGCTCATTTCCCAGTGGTAGCTTTTTTCAGCATGAAAACTCTATGGTATTATACAGTTCTCCTGTGCTCTGTATGAACTGAACTGAATTTGTTCCCCTCCCCTTCCTAATGAGCCAGGCATTGTACTATGATTGAGGCACAGTAGCATCCTCAGAATGCACAAATCCTGGACATTGTCAACACATACCACATGGTCAGTTCTCTGTAACAAAAATCCAAAGCACTTGGTGGCACTAACCTGTTACCTTACCACTCAGAGTCTGAGACACCATTGCAAATTTGGGGCCTGCCTGCCTATATATCTTAGAGAATCCCCATTTTTAAACACACACACACACACACACACACACACACACACACACACACACACCATACTCACCACACACTGTCTGCATACACACAGACTCACACATCCACTCATATGCATAGCACACAAACACAACGCACACACATGTTTTAAGGGCTGGAGATATGGAGTAGTAGAACATGGACCAGCATGCATGAGGCCCCTATCTCTGCTGGAGAGAAAAGGTAAGGGGTGGGAAATAAGGAGGAGGGTGAGACAAAAAGTGGAGGGATGGAGGAGGGAGGGAAGGAAGGAATGAAGAAAGAACAGGAGGAAGGGGATGCAGACACATGGGTTGTTCCTAAAGTATCTGGGGATAGTGTAGCTGGTCCCTCCTCCTTGATATCCTACCCAAATTCTGTTACTAGGAACAGGGAGGAAAGCTCAAGCTCTCCAAGGAGCAGACTGCACATACATCATGTTATATCCACTAATCAATGCTCTGTGGCTCAGCACTTGAGGAGGTGCCTTCAAGAAGAAAGCAAAAGGAGGCTTGTTTGTATAACCTTGTACACCTGCAGCCTGGGACTGGCTGAGCCTGTGCAGCTGAGACTGTCCTAGGTGTGGGACCCCATCACCCCCAGTGAATTCCAGCTGAGCTTGTCTCCAAGGATGTCACAGCCATTGCAGCTTGGGATGCCTGTGATACTCAGCCAGCAAGGAAATCTCCTGGTAGAATCAACTTGAGTCAAGGGTAGAACATGTATTTGGCTGAAAGTCCAAACTCAGAACTTGGACTCTGGGTTTTATGTTAATCTGATATATTTTTCTCCAGATGTATGAGAATATTGTCTGGGTTGCCAAGAAACTCTTTCAATTTAACACTGAGTCAAACAGCTATAGGATCATAATATACTGCACAGATGTCAAGAAAATGTGGTCCATTGGCCAACTCAGTGTAGACATGGGTCCCAACAGGCATGCCAGAGACACCCAATGACTCTACAGATTTACAGAGCGCAAGAGTCTTGACTTATGATTACATATTATGATCCATCTCCAGGTCTGTGATCATCTCTGAAGCATGTCATCCATGCCCATAACCAAGTTCAGTTCTGTTTTATAGGCTGGATGCTCGTGGGTTGTTAGCCTGAAAGAACCACTTTGAGATCAGATAATTATACTGGTGCAAATTTGCTTCATAGTAATGAAATGCTGTTACTCTGGTTGGCTGGTTGTCTTTATAGACCTTGTACCATCTCTTCATAGCATATGTGCACTTGGTTATTGTGCAACCTCTTTAGGGGCAGGACTTAAATGTCACTTCAAAAGCTCAGAAGATGGGCTGTAGAGATGGCTCCAGGAGTAAAGTATATGCTGTGCAAACTTGAAGACCTGAGTTCAGATTCCAGAACTTGAATAGAAAGTTCTGGTGTGCCCAACATGGTGCTGGGCATGGTGGTACATGTCTATAATCCTAACATTGGGGAAGCAGAGATAGAAGAACCCCTACAGCTCCCCAGAAAGCTAGTTAATCCAAGAGGATGAACTCCAGGCCAATGAAAGACCTGTCTCCTAAAACAAACAAGAAAGTAATAGAGAAAGATGCCCAACATTAACTTTTGGCCTCTACTGCTATCCACACAAATGGAAATGCACACACATATCTACAAAACACAAATACATGTTGGTGTAAGTTTAATATGTATAAGCAATTGAGAGATATGGTTTGGCTCAATCTCTAGTGGGAGGTTGTGGTGGTTTGAATAAGAAAGACATCCCTAGGCTCATATATTTGAATACTTAGAGTGTGGCATTAGGAAATGGGGCCTTGTTGGACTAGGTGTGACCTTGTTGGAGAAGTGTGGGCTTTGAGATTTCAAATGCTCAAACCAGGCTCAACCTCTCTTTCCTGCTGCCTGCTGAGATGTAGAGTTCTCTGTTACCTCTCCAGCACCTCATCTGCTACCATGCTTCCCTCTGTGACAGTAATGGACTACACCTCTGAATGTAATCGAGCCTCAATTAAAGGCTTTCTTTTATAAGAGTGCCGTGATCGTGGCATCTCTTCGCAGCGATAGAACATTGATTACAACAGAGGTAAATGAAGTGGGCAGAGAGTTCTAGCTCTCGCTGTGCCAATAGAATTGGTATATGCATGTATTTTAGAGGTCAGAAAAGCCACATGCATTTTATGCCAGGCAGTATTGCTTGCCTAAGGGCTGGATTGGAAGACTGGATTCTTACATGTATATTTTGAGAAGTCAGACTCACATGTCAATGGACCTCAGGGCCCTGACCTCAGATGGGTGTTTTATTTCTCACCTTGAGGTGCTGATTTCAGAGTTTAAAATATGCTCTAAGTATCACAGGATTATTTAAAATTAGCATTTAAAAATCTTTTTAGGGGGCCAGGGGATGTAGCATGATTGAAGCCCTGAATTCCTGTCCCAGTATTTCATACGCTGTGTGCGGTGCTGCATTTTCTGTACTGTTCTGTGGAAGCAGTATGGGCAGAGGTTTAAAGTCATTCTCTATATAGAGGCTGAGCCTAGCCCAGACTACACAAAATTCTGTCAAAAAATAATATCTTTTCTGAGTATAGATGAAGTAACGTTTGTATAAAGTAGGACTTGTACCTATCTCTGCTCTTCTCTGAATAGGAGGCACTGATGACACCCTATAGGTGACAGCCAGAGCTTTCTGGTGGCAAGCTGTAGCAACCTGGCTGTGGGTCTGGATGCTAGCACTCCATCCATCTCCTGAAACAGAAATATACTATATGTGTTTGGTACTTTTTTTTCTCTGCTGTTGCAAAGTACTAGACAAAAACAACTTAATGAAGAGAAGGTTTATTACTGTTCGCAATTGAGGGTACAGCCTATTATGGTGGGGCAGACAGTACAGCGGGAGCATGAAGCAGCTGGTCACGTTGCACCTAGAGTTAGGAGGTAGAAAGAGATGATTGCTGGTGCTGTTTGCTTTTGCCTTTTTATGCACTCTAGGAACCCAGCCCATGAATCTGACTTCTCGGCAAATAGATGTTGCCTCCCATATTCAGAGTGGAATTTCCAACCTTAATTGAGCCTCTCTGGAAACTCCCTTACAGACAAGCCCGGAGAAATGCCTCCATGGTGTTTCTAAATCCTTACAAGTTAACAAGATTAAACCTTCACAAGTAGAGAATACTTCATTTAGTAACTCTGAAGGCCAACTCTGAAGTGTCTGTAGAAGAGAGACTCTCAGGGCATGGGGGTAGGGTCTTGGATGTGGGGAAGGCCCATGGATTCAGGCAGTCACAGGGATTGCTGTGATTTTACAGAAGAGAAAACAAAAGACTCCTGGAGGCATTTCAAGCCATCTATAAATCTTTTGAGTGACTAAAGTCACTCCCTAGTGCTGAGACTACCTGCTACCTATTGACAGCTCCTTCAATATGGGGTAAAGGGCTACCAGATTCTGTCTCTTTTCTAATTCTGTGGGTGACTTCTCATCAAGTACAGTGGTCCCAGGGCAGACACTGTGGGGTGTCTGCTCAGCATCCACTATCACCCATCTAGAGCCATTTGGGGAGGTCAAGGACAAGATTGAGGTGGAAAGTCAGCAAACACTGTGGCAAGCTTTAAGCCGCTGGTTACTAAGTAGGCAAATCTAAAGTAAATCATATGTAGGCCTTTTGCTGTGGGAAGGAACAAATGTTCCCATATACAAGCCAGTTGTCTTAGTTTTGTCTAAGTTTGAATAGTTGCTTAAGTGGCTTGTACAACACACTGGGAATTGTTTCTTGAAGGTCTGGAGGCTGAGAAACCCAAAATTAAGGCACATATGTCTGGTGAGGGCCTGCCTTCTACCTCATGGTAACCAACAAATTTATGAGGACCCCACACCTAATCTTGTAATCTCCCAAAGTTCTTCTGCTAATACAACTACACTGGGGTTTTAGGCTAACATGAATTTGAAGAACAGAAAACCAAGAATTTATAGAATTGTTTTCATGGAGTTGTAGGAGATATCACATGGGGAAATACATCATAAGCAGAGGCAGTGCCTAGCCACCATCTCCTGCAAGTGAATCCATTCTTGGAGAGTTAGGTCAAAAGTAGGAACACAGAGGAATCCCCCCATGGGGCTCCAGGAAGCAGCAGCTTCTCTTCCGCAGAACCATTCCTTCAGCCCACTGAGCAGCTGGCAGCTCCTGGTATCCCCCTGCTCCTGACTTATCCCTCTTCTGGGTAATAAGCCGGTCAAGGATGGAGGCTAAGGGGTCTTCTCATGGGTGGAGGCTGTGAAACTCCCTCTTTCCTACCATCACACAGCTCAGTTTCCTTCCATCACTCAGGAGTGGGAGCAAGACTGTTCCCTGATCTTGGCTCTCAGCCTCAGAGTTCCCTCACAGCTCTCATCCTGGCTGCAGCCACTAGCTGTCTGCCCACATGCTGGTCTCCACCCTGGTCTCTGAGCCAGTCCTGACTCCAGACAGGAGGGCTTTAGAACTTGGCATTCCATCAGTCTCATTACACAACATCTTTGACCTTGGGCCACATCTGGTCCTGATAACTGGCTTTTTATTTGTTCCTGGAACTCCTTATGGCTTTGGATGTTGTCCACTTCCCTGGACAGAGTCCCTTTGGCCACTATGGCTGGTAGGACAATGTTCTGGAAGCCTGAAGACTGCATGAGTGGGTGGCTGGAGCCTTGTCCACATCGACCTGCACCCCTGGAGTTTCTAAGCTGCTTCCTGCTAGGACCTTTTTATTTCTCTTGTCCAAATATTCAATTCTCTCACTAGTATGAATAATTATAGTATGAACATACCTCAAAACATGCTCTTTTTTTATGTAAAACAGCCTGGAGTTAAGTTGTCTAGGCTGCCAGACAGCCTTCTGTCTTTCTGCTTCACTTTCCAGAGAGGGATCCTCAGCCCTAGTCTGATGCCTGGGAAGGAACAGCAAGTAACACCTTCATATTCTCCCCAGAAAGAAAGGAGTAGCAAGGACTTCTACACAGGCCCATCTTGGTTCTTTCCACTCAGGTCTCACTTATCCAGGCTTAGCTGTGAGATTGTGGGAAGGCATAGATCCTCCCATGAACACTGAGCAGGGCTGGTGCCCTCCACCCAGGGAAGCAGAGGAGACTGTGGTGGTCTGTCTTGTGCTGTTTGTGTTCTTGTGCTGTTTGTTTGTTTTCTGGAAAGGATCTTATGTAGGCCAAACTCACTCTATAGCCAAGGATGGCTGGGAACTTCTTTTTTTATTTATTTTATTTTATTTTTATTTTATTATTTTATTTTACTTTACTTTACTTTACTTTACTTTACTTTACTTTACTTTATTTTATTTTATTTTATTTTATTTTATTTTATTTTATTTTATTTTATTTTATTTTATTTTATTTTATTTTATATGCATTGGTGTTTTGCCTGCCTGCATGTCTGTGTGAGAGTGTCAGATCCTGGAGTTACAGTCTGTTGTGAGCTGCCATGTGGGTGCTGGGAATTAAACCTGGATCTTCTGGAAGAACAATCAGTGCTCTTAACCACTGAGTCATCTCAACAGGTGGCCTGGAACTTCTAATCCTACTGACTCCTCCTACTATCTCCTTGCATCCTCCCCAGTTCTGGGATTACAGGCATTTGTTTATGCCATACTAGGGATGGAAGCTAGGAAAGTACTCTGCTTACAGAGCCTCATTTTTAGCTGGCATGATGATCGGCTTAGAATCCCAGTACTGCTGGGAAGACAGAGACAGGAGAAGCCCTAAGGCTCACTGTCCAACCAGTCTGATCCACTTGGTGAGCTCCAGACCAAAGAAAGACCCTGCCTCACCTCCAAAAAAAAGAAAGGAAAGAAGGGAGAAAGGAAAAAAGAAAAGAAAGAAAGAAAGAAAGAAAGAAAGAGAGAGAGAGAAAGGAAAAAAGAAAGGAAGGAAGGAAGGAAGGAAGGAAGGAAGGAAGGAAGAAAGAAAGAAAGAAAGAAAGGGAGAAAGAAGGGGAGAAAGAAGGAAGGAAGGAAAGAAGGAAAAAAGAAAAGAAGGAAAGAAAGAGACAGAAATAGAAAGGTGGATAGCACCTGAGGAGTGGCGCTTGAGATTGACCTCTGGCCTACACAAGCATACATATGCACATACTTACATCTATTCACTCATCTAGACACACTCACACACAACCCATAGCCATGTTGATTTGGACTTCCTGTGTTGGGGATACTTTTCCTGTACCACTTTTCCTGTGAATTGCTTTCTCTCTTACTGTGAGTCTCTAATTCTTGCCTGAAGAGTGCAGAAGTTCTTTCAGATCTTGTGGAAAGACAGGATAAACTGTCCAGAGCAAAGGTAGCTGGGGATGTTGCTAAGTAGGAAAGCATTTTCCTAACATATGCACAGACCACAAATAATAATAATTGGGGCTGAGGAGACAACTCAGTTGGTAAAGTGTTTGCCATTTAAGTATGAGAAGCTGCGATCATACCAAGAGACACACGCTGGACAGTGTACAGAGAGTGGGAAGATTTGAAGCACTCAGTCCTAAATGGGATGCCTTCATTAAACTCCTCCTCTCTCCTTTCTTCTTCTTGGGAATCATTTGACTTGCTAATTGTGCCTTGAGTATTTAGGGCTTCTGGGCTCATTAATATCCACATATCCCAAGAAGAAGAAAGGAGAGAACCCTGGGCCTGAAAAGATTGGATCCAGTTTTGTAGATCCAGAACAGAGAAATGGTGTGTGTGTGTGTGGGGGGGGGGGTGATTCGGGAATAGTTGGGGGGGGGAGAGGACTTATGGGATGTATGCTGGGGGGGGCTGGGAAAGGGGAAAGCCTTTGGAATGTAAACAAAGAATATAGAAAATAAAATTAAAAATAAAAATAAATAAATTAAAAAAAAAACCCTCCTCCTCTCATGGCTCAGGGATCTGTGATGAAGAGGAGGAAGAAAGATGACAAGAACCAGAGGGGGTAGATAGCAATGTCTTCCAAGACACAACAGGAATGATACTCATGTGAACTCTGTGACAGTGCACAGAAGACCTGTATAGGTTCAAACTAGACAAAATCCCAGCACCAAGAAGGGGAAGTGGACACAATGTCCCACTGATCATCTGTTTGCAATTGATACCTGATGAAGAGAAAAGAAGATTTCTTCAATGGAGTGTGACTGGGTATATCGATTACACTGCAGGGCAGGCCCCATGCCTTGGAGTAGCTAGCCAACACGAAATGAACTACATAGTGTGTGTGTGTGTGTGTGTGTGTGTGTGTGTGTGTGTGTGTGAGTGTGTACACAAGCACATGTGCCCTTTAGTATATTGGGCTTTTGCTTCTCTTTTTATCTACATATCTACCCATCTATCTGTCTGTCCATCCGTCTGTCCGTCCATCCATCCATCCATCCATCCATCCATCCATCTATCCGCCCACCTATCTATCTATCTTAGCTTGACTGATTTGATTTTGTATTTATTTATTTATTTGAGAGAGAAACAAAACATGAATTTGAGTGGATAGTATGTTAGAGAAGATCTGAGAAGAGTTTAGGGAAAATAAAAAGTACGATTGAAATATTATATGAAAAATTATCTTATTTTTTCTTCTTTTTTATTTTATGTAATCTTTTCTTTTGTTATTTAAAAATTATACAACATATTTTATCATGTCTTTTCTTTTCCCAACTCCTCCCAGATCCTTCCCACCTCCCTACTCACCCAACTTTGTTTTCTCTTTCCAAAAAAAAAACCTAAGAATACACAATGAAAATCAAAACAAACAAACAAAAAACAAGACAACACATCTCTAAACAAACAAAATAAAACAAAAATTCTACAAAAAATTCACAGAGTTCATTTTGTGTTGCAAGCTACTCCACAGCATAGGTCCTGCCCTGCCGTGAGATTGATACACCCAGTCACACTCCATTGGAGAAATCTGCTTTTTTCCTTCAGAAGGTATCAATTACAAATAGCTTCTTGGTGATGGGAGGGACTTTGTGTCCACTTCCTCTTCTCGGTGCTGGGATTGTGTCTGGTTTGAGCTTGTGCACATCTTGTGTGTGTGCGTGCTGTCACAGCCTCTTTGAGTTCATATGAGTACAGATCCTGGTGTGTCAGGAAGACACTATTCCCCCAGAGTTATGTACCCCATGTGGCCCTTACAATCTAGGCTCATGACCTCTCTATTCTTAGGTTCTTGGCTACTTTAGCATAAGAAAATATAGAAAAACATTTTAAAAGCTGTACATAGTGATTGATGTTCACTTGATACCTCAGTGCTGAGGAGATGCAGTTAAAAGGATTCCTGGGACTCATTGGCCAGTCAGTCTAGCTTAATGGGTCTCAATGAAAGACCTCATCTCAAATGAGGCAGATTGTTCCTGCTTCCACATGTGTGTGCATACACGCCTCTTCCCCCAGAGATCTTGTGTTTTTAAAAAAGGAAAAGAAGCCAGGGATATGTTTGGTAGAGGTATAGTATGGCGTGGGAAAAGGGGGTACTTCTCTGGGTCATGCTGAGGCATCCCTTCCTCCTGAGGTACCAGCCATCCAGCCACACAATATTATAAAATGAAGTTTATTTAGGGCGTGGGGAGGGGAGTTGAGGGGGTAGTAGAGACATAAAGAGGGGAGAGAGTGGGGGGAGAGAAGGGACAGAGAGGGAAGAGGGGAAGAGAGTAAGAGTGGGCAAGCAGCCCCTTTTATACTAAGTCAGGCATACCTGGCTGTTGCCAGGTAACTATAGGGTGGAGCCTAGAAGAAATGCTAACATACCTCCTCACTAGTAATAGTAAGAGAAAACGGAGCAAAGGTGGAAAGGAAGGGGGCATGTAAGGGGCTAGGAGAGAGTAATGGAAGAAAGCCAGGATGAAGGGATGAAACCCAAGCGTCAGACAGAACAGTTGAAGAACTCCAGCAGGAATGCCACCTGAAAAGTATAGCTGGGTAGTCTGCTTCTCAAAACTCCAACTTCCAGGTCTCAGCAAGCAGGTCCCAACAGTGGGTAGTGCCTGGAGAGCTACCTGTGTGTCAGCAGTGCAGAAGGGCTGGGTTCAGAGTTCACAGAGCATTCTGAGCAGCATTTTAGTCCAAATGAAGGAGGTAACCATTTATGGTCACTTTGTCACCAACGCTGAGTGACACTATGCAGTTGTTGTGTAGCTAGCATGTTGTCTCATGTGGTTAGCATGTTGGCCTGTGTGGCTAGCATGTAGGCCTGTGTGGTAGTGTGGACTACAGAAAAAAGGGTAGATTTAAGTCAAGCCAACTTCTCTGAAACACTTCTCTGAAATAAAAATCACCCAGGTTTGCAAAATTCACAACACAGCATGATTATGTGACCTGTACATATACAGGAATTTACACCTTGAAAGGCTGTCTGTGGAGAGGAGGAACTCAAACATTGTTTGCATATAAAAGAGAATAAACACTTAGTAATGGGACATGGAGAAGGGAAGATGAGGGCAGACTTTTAGTTTGCATTCTCTCACTAATTAGCCTGGCGTGAAGGAACGTTTCCGACTTTCTTGCAAGAATTGGCTTCTTAAGCTCTCATTGCTTTGAAGCTCCCATAACCTGTCCCTTTATCCTGAGACATGGTTATTTACAAGGAGGCGTTGGTCCTGTAGCCTCACACCCTGCTGGATTCCTGCCTGATCCATGGCTTCTGTCAGGTTTGCTTATTTTTGCTGTGTTTTCCTAATGATGCTCAAGAGAAAATACAGTTGATTCTTAAATTTGTTTCTGGTAGGTTTTTTTTTCCCCCAGAGACAATTTCTCAAGCGTTTTTTCATAATTCTCCTGGAAAAGTAACCATCAAGACTGTGTGCATCACCACACACTGCATTTTACTTTTAAAGAGGGAACTCTCTCTCTCTCTCTCTCTCTCTCTCTCTCTCTCTCTCTCTCTCTCTCTCTCTCTCTCTTTCTGAGAGTCACTGTTCCTGCCACACAGGAAAAGGTGGGTTACAAATCTGATTTAATGAGCAGCCCCTCTAACTCAGTTTCACTTTCCTTAAGGGGAGTCAAGGAATTGTTCCAGTGTAAAACTCAATGCTCAGATTCCCAGCCAGTGTGTTTGCAACAAGACCAGTCATTTTCTGGGCATTTATTCAGTCTTGTATCATAGCTTGCTCCTCTTGGGGATCACTTTCCTCTTATCTGAAGTGAATCCTTTGACAGCTCACTGTTAAGTCTAGCCCATGGAGCCTGCCAGTTCCTAGTCTAGCACAGAGAAGCAGTATCAGGGAGAATCTTCATATATATATATATATATATATATATATATATATATATATATATATGATTATTTTGTTTACATTTCAAATGTCCCCCCAGTTTCCCCTTGCAGGCCCCCTATCCCACCCACCCCCTCCCCCTGCCTCTATGAGGATGCTCCCCTTACCCATCCACTCCCACCTCACTGCCCTAGCATCCTCCTATGCTGGGGCATCGAGCCTCCACAGGACCAAGGGCCTCCCCTCCCACTGATGCCAGATAAGGCAATCCTCCACTACATCTGTAGCTGGAACCATAGGAGCACTCCATTTGTATTCTTTAGTTGGTGGTTTAGTCCCTGGGAGCACTGAGGGGTCCTGTTAGTTGATATTGTTGTTCTTCCTATGGGGTTGCAATCCCCTTCAGCTGCTTCAGTACTTCCCCTAACTCTTCCTTTGGGGTCTCTCATGTCTTTAGGTTTGTAAGGCAAGCACTTCACTGTCTGAGTCATCTGTCTCCCCACCCCTGGGCACAATGCCTTTTTACAGCCAGCAGTACAGTGAGGTTGTTTCAAAGTGTGACCACACACATGTGAGCACCCAGTTGAGCAGCGAGTGGCGGCTGTAATGTCACTAGACTATGGTACTTTTGCAGTCCCAACATAATCCTGAAGGTCCAGCACCATATATGTGGTCTATTCTGGACTAAAATGTCAGGGACTCTTGACTAACCCTACCCTCCATTCTCTGACATTCGTGGTTTAGGGAAGGCAAATAGGCCATCTTCGAGGCGTTTCACTCAGGGTCAGTGGGAGGCAAAGACAACTGGTATACGAATTGGGAGAGACCATAGTGACATAGATTCCCTGTTGTTATAGCATAGCCTGGAACAAACTACATGCTCTGAGTCTTTGGGTTACATGAGAATAATACACCGAGTTTAAGACAAGGCGAAAGAAAACACAGCCTGTTGGTGATGGTCACATGTGGATATTTTTTGGATTTTGGCATTTGTGACTTTCACACACAAGACTCTCTCTCTCTCTCTCTCTCTCTCTCTCTCTCTCTCCTTCCCTCTCTCTCTCTCTCTCTCTCTCTCTCTCTCTCTCTGTCTCTCCCTCCCTCACTCTCTCCCTCCCTCCCTCTCTCCCTTTCCCTCTCTAACAATCTATATGAAAGCCATGCCCCAGGGCTTAGTCCTCAGACTAGCCGGGCATGTGCCTAGTTCACCGTGGCTTCTGGAGAGTTCTGTGAGTAAACAAATTTGCTCAAATGGCAAATTGCCAAAATATTATATAAACATCTTTACAACCATGTCTTCTCCACACACTACAGATTCATGGAAGCTAAGGGAAGACACAGTTGTGGGGTCACTAGATGATATTGATCTTTACTTCTGTGACCCCTGAATCCAGCTGCATGCCATGCCTACCCCAGCAGCCAAATTATCACCCAGAGAATGTGGGAATGCAGAGTTCCCCTATAGAAGGCGAACCCTGAACATGATTCTGTTATTCGTTCATCAAACAGATGAGGGAATGCCATCTTATTAGGTTTTTTGTGTTGTCTTTTTTTTTGTAGTTAATAGTTGTGTTTCTTGTTCAATCATTTTGTCTGTGTGTCTATGTGCATACGTGTTTGAGTGTTATGTATGTGTGTAGATGTGCGGTATGTGGAGGTCAGAGGTTAATAAGAAGTGTTTTCTTCATTCTTTCATTATGCACCTTATAGTTTAAGGCATGCTCTCTCATTGAAGCTGAAGTTCACTGACTCAGGTTGACTGACTGGGCAATGTGCACCAGCATTCCCCCATTAACAGTGCTGGGTTTATAAACCTGCACCGACTCTGAGGCTCAAACTGTTTCTCACACTTGGCTTGCATGGCAGGTACTTCATATCCCAAAACCCTTTGGCTATTTGGATACAGGGTTTCAATGGATTCAAACTCACTATGTAGCCAAAAATAACCTTGAACTCCTGATCCTTCTGCCTCCACTTCCCTGGGACTGGTCTCACGGATATATATAGACAGCCAGCTGCACTTAACTCATAGTTTATTATTCATTTCTTCCATCTTAACCCTTACTTCTGCTAAGAAAACATACTTATTTTCAAAACATCTATCACAGATTAAGATAGAATGGGGAGGGTGAAGTGAGGGGGCAGCAGTCTTCTATAAAGTTAGACATGTCACTGTCTGAGTTGCCTGAGTGGCACAGGTCAGGTCATTGGCAGAAGAAAAACTGAGCTAAGGTCTCAGAGCCAGTTACCAGCAATCTCAAAGCAGTGGTTAAGGACTCTGTAATAGCCCCTTCTGGAGGTGGCAAAAGGGTGGGGGGGGGGTCCTGACTCATTCCTGGGTCTGGATAAGCAGGTCATCCAAGGGTCCTAAGTGGGATAGCCAGGAGATAAGTCAAGGAAGAGGTTAGAAAGGCTGGGGCTGGGAGGTCTTGCACAAGCTGTCTTATGCTAAGCAAGCTGATTAAAAAGCACAGCATCTTATATGTTCCAGGGGAGAAATGGGACAGTGCCAGCAGAAAGCTGTCATACAATGGGATGAAGCCAGCGGGAAGCTAATCAGACAATGCTACACAAGGGGAACACAGGATATCTCAGGACCAATCATCACAGTCTCTTAGGGTAGGAAGAGTTGGGCTTTCAGGATCTGAAGCTGCAGCTCCCCCAAAGCTCTTGATTCAGGCCATTACTGACTCTGTACTACCATGGTTCTTTCTCCTTTCATTAGGGACTCAGGGGAAGCCTTGGACAAGCCCAGCCCTCAACAGGGTCCCTCCTTAAAGAAGATCAGCTAATGAAGAGTAGCCAAAGCTGAGGCTCCAAAATGCAAACCCAAACTACCCTCAAACTCTCTCCCTGCAACGAAAGGCAGGAAAGTGTTGGCTGGCTGCGGGGAGACTCTGGAGGAGATTCTGGGCATTAGGTGACATCTTCCTAGAGCATCTCTCCTGAGGCCTGGAAAAGACTACACCATGGGGACACATGTCACCATCTAGGGACAGAGTGAGTGCCTCCCCTCCTCCAGGCACTCATTTCTCTAGTTTCGCTGACCCCCCAACCCTGTATAACCCTGACCCTCTCACCTCCATATCCTTTCCTTCCTGAGCTTCTTTTGTCACATGCACACGTGTGCTAATGCGTCTGGAGGTCAAAGGTCAACCTTAACTGACATTCCTACAGCAACATTTGCTTTGGTTTTTGAGATGCATTTTATCATTGACCCAGAGCTCACCGATAAAGCTAAGCTGACTGTCAGTCCCAGGGATCCTATACTTTACATAGCTAGTTCCCCAAGCTGTGGGTGTCACTTCTGAAAGGCCTGTTCAGATGTGCAGTCATTACCTAAACCCTTGCTGCTCTATGGTCTGCAAAGTAACAATGTTAGCATCACCTGGGGGCCCACCTAGACATCCAGAACACAAACCTGGGTGGCAGCAAGGGAACTTGTCTTTCCTGAGACAGAAGGGCTAGCAAAGCCTCAGGGTGGATACTGCTATGGAGCGGAGTACCCGTGCCTCTTTGTGTGAGCTGGGAGTTGCTGGAATTTTCCCCTTTGATGTAATGAGATAAATATATCATTTGAGATTCTTTCACTCTGTCTTTACAAGATAGTTCCAGAAATAAAGAGTCATCCATGAGCCTTAGGATAGTTGAGATGACAACTTCTGGGACATGGAATCTTGATCCAAACGGGATTTTTTTTTTCTGGTGTTACTAATTAAGATTCTCTTCAAAACTAGGCCAGCCCATGTTCTGCAGTTGGCAGTCTGCTCAGAATCTCTCTGTAAACACATAGTGGCTTGTACAAACAGGGAGGCTTTACTTTCCCATCCTAAAGAGGGCCTGAAATAAATCCCAGACAACTCTTGGAGTTTGCCTTGCCATAAAAATAGTGGAATCCATTGAGAACTGCCTCGTCCCACTCAGACAGGCTGGCCTGCTAATTGGCCTTGGGACCAGCTTGGGGTGGGTTGGCTTTACCCAGTCTGTCTACACTTTGAATTCTGGGTCTTCAAAGCTTTACACTGAGACGATTCTAGTGTTCATTCTAGTCTAGTGGAAGGGGAGACTGAACAGTATTCAGTCAGGTCTGGACCAACCCTAGATCTGTACCCAACTTTGCCTGATGTCTTCACGCTCTTAGAGATACGATGGTTAGGACTCTAACCTCTGTATTATTGATGAGAAGAATTAACCAAGTCTCCTCTGTTGATATCAGGAGATGTGGTTGTGGTGGCTGTTCTGCCTAACATGCTGAAAAACTAGATTGAGCTAGGCTAGGAGAGATAGAAGTGAGCTTTGACGGTGATCACTGTCTATGAGAAGCTAGCATGTCCTGAGTGGGTGGCAATCTATCCTCACTTGACACTTGACTGTCTCCCATCCTGGCTGGTCTTCTTTTGAGGAATGAAACTTCTACATTTCCTGCTTGTCATGTTCATCTCTGCAGATTCAGAAACTAGACAAACACCTGACACATGGTGAGTTTTGCTAAATATTTGAAGATTGACACATGGCTTGGATTATTCAGCTTTTGGGGTAACAAATGGAAGTTATTCCACTTTGAATGATGTAACTATCCACTTCTCCACCACTCTTACACTGTCTGCAAAGACCCTGTGCCACAGTCCCTTAGAAGTTCCCCCCAGAACCTGAGCTGATCAGAGCACCGTTGTTTGTGCTAAGGGTAACTGCTTATTTATCAAGTCAGAACACAGATACTGATATGCGGCTGAACCCAGGTTACATACTTCATATAAATAGCATTAGCTACTTCTCATTGATGTGATGTAATGTCAAACAAAAGGAACTTCAGGAAGAGGGCCTTCATTCTGGCCCCCAGTTTGAGGGTGTTCTGTCATGACCAGAAATCATGGGGACAGGGCATCAGGCAGCCTGATACTTTGCATTAGCAGTCAGGATCAGAAAGATGCTGGGTTCTGGTCACTAGGGTCCTTTTTATTCAGTCTGGGACTCTAGCCACAGGGTGCTGTTGTCCATATTCAAAGGGAGTCTTCCTTGCTGAGAAGAACTCCCCTGCCTATAAACACACCTAGAAGTCTGTTTCCATGGTGATTCTAAAGCCGGGCAAGTTGAAAATGAAGATCAATCATCAAAGCAGTCACAGGGATTGCCACTTGAAATCTGCTAACAACTAGTGTAAATACAGGCCATCTCACAGCACTGCAAGCATTTTAACTGAGTTTTAACTGCCCAGGGGTCACACACATCCTGTGTCCAGATGTTCAATGTACTCATATAGGATGCACACAAGGGTGAGGTCCTCAAATTTTGTTTAATAATATTAGCTAGGAAGGGGAGTCAGTGACTACAGTTAGTTAGGAAGGCAATGCTACCGAGGCAGGTATGGACAGGTGTTGCACGTCTGCTCCGTGCTCATGGTCTGTGGAGCAGGAGGACTGGGGTCATATTATGCTGGAATGGTTGTCATTGTCTGCTCTTCCCACCATGCAAGTCTTGGCAGATAACATAGAGGTCCATGTGCAGGGGAGGGTTTCACTCCTGTTTCCTTCCCAGAATGAGACAGTGATGTCTTGTCTCTGTCCAAACTCTGCAGTGACTATTCCATTCAAAAGTACTCTGTGCAGGATGGGGTACCTTCTTCTGATCCTCAAGATGCTGCCTATCCATCCAGACTCTTCCAGGAGGCCTTTCTTGCCAATGTAGTTGGCAGACCTTCCTGAGTGACTTCCTGTCAAGATGGCAGACTGCACTATTCAGCAATCTAACTGTTGAAAACAAGTCTATTTTGTGTATGCATATGTATGTATATAAGTATGTATGTATATACACATGTAAATATGTGTATGTATGTATATGGTATGTATGTGTATGTAAATGTGGAGGTCAGAGGACAATTTTAGATGTTATTCCTTAGGCTCTATCTACCTCATTGTTTAGACAGAGTCTCTTATTGAACCTAGAGCTCTACAAACATCCCAAACTGAGTAACCAATGAACACCAGAGATCCACCTTTCTTCCTTCCTTCCTTCCTTCCTTCCTTCCTTCCTTCCTTTCTTCCTTCTTTCCTCCCTTCCTTCCTTCCTTCCTTCCTCCCTTTCCTCCCTCTCTCCCTCCCTTCCTTCCTTTCATTTCTTCCTTCCATCCTGCCTGTCTTCCTTCCTTCCTTCCCTCCTTCCCTTTTTCCTTCCTTTCTCTCTTCCTGTTTCCTCTCTCCCTCCTCCACTCTCTCCCTTCCTTCCTCCCCCTTCCTTCAATCCCTCTCTCCCTCCCTTCCTTCCTTCCTCCCTCTCTTTTCTCCCTCCCTCCTTCTCTCCCTCCCAACCTTCCTTCCTTCCTTCCTTCCTTTCTTCTTTCTTTCCCTTTTTTCTTCCTTCTCTCCCTCCCTCCCTTTTCCTTCCTTCCTTCTTCCCTCTCTTCCTCCCTTCCTCCCTTTCTCCCTTCTTTACTTCCATCTCCCTCCCTTCCTCCCTCCCTCCCTCCCTCCCTCCCTTCCTTCCTTCCTTCCTTCCTTCCTTCCTTCCTTTCTTCCTTCCTTCTTTCCTTTCACTACTTTTGCCAGGTACCTTGTCACAGCAGGAAAAGTAACTAACACAGATGTTTATAGAGTGAGAAGATATTTATACAACTTCTAATTATTCTGCTCAAAATGTTAATTGACTACTAAGGGTAAGAGAATCAGAGAAATGTCAGAGACTGGCAGGTACCACCATCAAGACAGTGGTGAGCCTCACCATTAATAGGACCATCAGTAGTGCATAGCTCTTGGTGGGACGTTCTATAATCCAGAACAACTTCTGTCATGTCCTGCCAAAAACATGATCAAAATCTAATCATGGGGATTTGATTAACCCATGCCGAGAGATGTCCCATGCTTAACTGGTTCACCATAGTACAGAGGGTTAGGGCCCTGAAAGGCAAGTAGTGATGGAGGAGTACATCCAGGCTGAGAGGCTTAGGTAGCATAACAGCTACATGAGAATGCAGTTGTGTTTGTTACAGACTTATCTCAGGCCAGGCTGGGATGGGAATGAGGTCAGAGACAGGATTGGAGAAGCAAAGTTGTGTATTTTCTTTCCCTTTTCATGTCTGTTCTGTTCCTTCCTTCCTTCCTTCCTTCCTTCCTTCCTTCCTTCCTTCCCTTCCTTTCCCTTCCCTTCCCTTTCTTCCCTTTTCCCTCCCTCCTTTCTTCTCCTCCTTCCTCTTCCTTCCATTCCCTCCCTCCCTCCTTCCCTTGCTTTCTTTTGGACACAGGTTCTTATTTTGTAGCTGAAGCTACCCTCAAATTTCCAATCTTTCTGCCTTGGCCTCCTAGGTTCTTATTTTGTAGCCCAGGCTAGCCTCAAATTTCCAATCCCTTTGCCCTGGTCTCCTAAACCTGTGACTCCATATACCACTACACACAATTAGAAACATATTTTCTTTTTCGAGACAGGGTTTCTCCATATAGCCCTGGCTCTCCTGGAACTCACTCTGTAGACCAGGCTAGCTTCAAACTCAGAAATCCACCTACCTCTGCCTCCCAAGTGCTGGGATTATTTTTAAATCATAGTTTTGATGAACATATTGTCAATGTAGGAGATACAGAAAACATAAATTAAAATGCTACCCATGGGTCTTCTTCGTAGGAAACAAGGTAATATATCAGAAATAATGGAAAATGTGGCTCATGACTGGCTTGATCTCAAAGAATTCTCACAAAGATAAGCACTATAGCTTCAGAACTTTCCTGTAATTTTGAGATTGTTTCAAATTCTCATTACAAAAAAATCTGTAAGGAAGGTAAATTCTACAAGGATGTTGTAAATTAATACACAGTGTGGCTTTCTAGAGAGTGATTCTAAGCCAAAAGCTTTACAGAATCTTCTAGGGATTTTTGCAAAACACACACATACAGCCCACATGCAGCTGTGGCCTCTGTTGTTTGTTGAGAGGGCTCCAGCAGGAAAGTGTGGAAGCTGAGCCATGGAGCAGTGGTGCTCACTGGCATCTGTCTCTAAAGAATGTTTCATGGGACTTTTGCTGGCTCCCCTGGGTACATTACCTCCTTGTTCTATTGCAGCAACAGAATACCTGCTGAAGGGAGGCAGGTGCCATTCCATCAAGACAGGGATGGCACAACACAGGGAGGGGGAGCAGGGTGTGTGTGTGTGTGTGTGTGTGTGTGTGTGTGTGAGGCTTAGGTGGGAAGGGCTTAGGTGGGAGGGACTTGAGATCTTTGTACTGGTCCTCACTTCATTTTTTTTTTTTTAATCTGGGTCATGGTGTCAGGTGTCCCTGTTGATGTGTTGCCTCCTCAGTAGTCAGACATAGAATATGTGTGGATACAGAAAGAGAAGTATTAGTTACAAGCACACATGCATTTGCTGCCGTACTTGTTTCTGTATTGTTTAAGCATGGCTCTGTTTTGAAGGCCTAGAGTGGTCACAGCTACACTCTCCCCTACCTCATCCCCAACCTGCTGCTCCAACCCAATGTTCTGGAGTTTGCCCTAGCTCCAGCTTCTCTCCACGTCACAGCAGTTAGAACCTCCGTCCATAGTCACTCGTGCATTTGTTACTAGTTTTATGCTGGCTCATCTTGACTGTTAGAATCTCCATGGAAACACACCTCTGTGTGTGTTAGTGAGGGAGTCTCTAGAGACATTTACTTAAGGAGGAAAGACTCATTAGTGGTATCCCCACCGAATGGGGTGGAGTTCTGGGGTGAATGGGCAACCAGCCCCTCCATTCTGGCTCACATCACCACCCACTTCAAAACAGGGTACCTGGGGCTCTAACCTGTGAAACCAAACAAAGTATTTGATCAAATTTTCTGAGAGCAACAGCAGCCCTGAACAGGGTTGTTTATATACCACTTCTTTCAGGAATGTTACCAACTGCAGGTAAATGTAGGTTGGTGTAGGGGATGCCTCTTGAGGTATGAGGAATGCTAATTTTGTAAATTCAAAATCCTCTACTGTTGAACTTGGCTTCCTGGGTTGTCCCCTGCCCACCCCTCCCCTCAACACACTTTAAACAAAACACTCTGAAAGCGTCAGAAACAAACAAACAACAACAACAACAACAACAACAACAACAACAAACACCTACACTGCCCCAGGCATCACACTGACAAGCAAGGGGTTCCACAGACTTCCAGGGCTGATTCACAGCTACACTTAAGTCCCTATTATCCCTCTCCTCCATCTCCACAGTCAAGACCAGTAAAAGCCTGTCCCCTGCCCAGCCTCTGTACCTTCCCCTCAGTCTTTGACATGGTTTCCTGAAGGAAGAACTTCCAGCTACTTGAATTTACACCATTTTCCAGCTGGGTTTCAGAAGTCATCTTAAAATTCCACTCACACTGTGAGAGGAAACAGTTTCAGCAAAATAAAGGGGTGGAAAATCTATTTCCTTCTCAGGCCGTAATTCCCACTCCGCCAATTCTCAGTGAATCAGAGAAATCAGCTCAATAGACATTAGCCAGAATGACCTCTGGAGGTGTCAAAACACAGCATTAGGTCTCTCAAAATGGCCAAAAGAGAGGATTTTTGGATGGACTTACCATAAGGAGAGGACCAGAAGTTTAACAAGATAGATGTGTTTGTTTTTTACAATAAGCGCTGTACATCCTAAGTACATAGAACATGTTCACTAAAGGATAAAGAAAAATGTGTGTGTGTGTGTGTGTGTGTGTGTGTGTGTTTCCAGGCACCATTATAGCAGGGCTTATGGTTGAAGATGTGCTAGCTATTTAGGTTCAAGAGGCACCCAGAAAAACTTCACATGATGGCATATGCTTGTAATCCTAGTACCTGGGAGATGGATGCAGGATTTTTAATTCAAGGTCAGCTTTGGCTCCATAGTGACTTTAAGGGTTGTCTGTCTTCCCTTAAGTGTAGAAAGAGAGGTTATCAGCCAGTGACAGTTTCTCAGGGAAGCTGAACCTTAGTTTCATAACTTTCAAAGAGCAAAACTGATGAAACAGGTGTAGAAAAGTGTTTAAGTCATCTCAGTCAGTGTCCAGAGAAGCCTCTGAAGAAATTCTCAGAGTAGTTATCTATACAGTGTGGTCATGGTTCTTTTTTTTTTTTTTAAAGATTTATTTATTGTATGTAAGTACACTGTAGCTATCTTCAGACACTCCTGGCATCAGATCTTGTTACAGATGGTTGTGAGCCACCATGTGGCTGCTGGGATTTGAACTCAGGACCTTTGGAAGAACAGTCAGTGCTCTTAACCACTGAGCCATCTCTGCAGCCAGTGGTCATGGTTCTTAGCAGTTCTGATATATTGGCCTGGTTGGGCAGTGCAGAATATGTCTGTGCTCTGTCTATAAACATTTTCCTGTCAGTGGTTGAAGTAAGCTGGCTGAGCAAGAAGGATTCAGTCTTGGACATGTGGCATACCCACATGCTGGTGGCTGGAAGGTTAGGGGATGTGGTTTTGTCTATGCTAGTGGCTGGGAAGGTCAGGGAATATGGTCTTGTACTTTTGGTCTGCTTTCTCCAAGTCTCCTCTTTAAGTCTTATCATTTCCAGGTTTAATGAAAACTGATATTATCTGAAGACAAAGCAATTTGGAAACACCAGTTCCATGGTTCAAGACTGAATAAGGTAGTGGCTATAGAAACAGCTCAGTTGGTGAAGTGCTTGCCTTGCAAACACATGGAGCAGAACCCATTGAAAAGTCCAACTACAACGGTGTACACTTGTAATCTTAGAGTTGGTGAGGTAGGGATATCTAGGCCTTACTGGCCAGACATCCCAGTGTAATCATCACAGGCTAATGAGAAACTCAAATCTTGAGAAGTGATATTTAAGGTGGACCTCTGGCTTCCACACTTGTGCACACACACATGCACTAGCACCCCACACATACACATGTGTACCTGCACACACACTAACACAAATACATACCAAAAAAGGGAGGGAAGGAGGGAGGGAGGGAGAGAGGGAGAGAGGGACAAAGGGAGAGAGGGAGAGAAGGAGAGAGAGAGGGGGAGGAGATATGAAGGAAGGAACAATAAAGAGTGGTTGATGCTCATCTGGTCTCATAAGCATAAGTAGTCCTCCTCTTGGCTAGCTCACAGACATGCACTCCTGTCTTTGGACAAGCCTTAGAACACTAAGATACTTAGAAAAGTATCCAACCTATACCAAGCAAGTGAACCTTGACAGTTTGATAAAAGCATTTTCTGGGATACTTGGTCACATTACTTGCTAAAGTAGATAGCAAGAAGACTCAGAGGTAGGCATATTTTGGCTTGGAAAAAGGAGCCTAAAGATATGCCAGGGGGCCAACCTTTGCTCAGAGCACCCCTAAAGAGATGACAAGAGGTTAGCCCTCCATGGGAGACCTCCAAACTGATCCTAGGAGCCTGCTTTCCCTTAGAGGGCCTCCAAATTATTGTCATCTTTCAATCATCAGATTTCCTGATTGTTCACCATGGTTGGAACATTGCAAGTTGAATCTTCACCCCAGGTCATCTCTCATGGAGTTGGCCTGCCTCCCTGTCCTCTGCCCAGTTCACCTCTCTGGGTTCTCCTTGGCTGGAGAAGGAAACTGCATTCAGGGTGAGAGAGATCCACCATGTGCATAGAAACATTCACAGACTTGGGCAGACTAGATGGCTCTGTAAGGAAAGGTGCTTGCAGCCAAACCTGGCCAGCTGAGTTCAATCCCTGTGTCCTACATGGTGAAGGAAAGAACCAACTCCAAGTTGTCTCTCATTTCCATGGAAAGAAATGAATAAAAATTAAAATAACAAATGTGCTTAAACTTTAGGTTTCTGATCTCCAGCAGGATATGAGAATCAGGCAGAATAGAGAAAGCTCTTTTGGGTGGAGGTATTCCTACAGGAATCACACATGGCTCGTCTTCCACAGAAAAGTCTCTGATAGGAGATGGGTGACATTTTGCCTTCAGGGGTCTGTGTGAAGGGAAACAGCATGCAAAGCCTTCATTTTGGCTATGACAGCTGTGACTCTGGAAACAAGGCAGCCCCGGAGAGATTCCAAGGGATAGGAGCTTTAAGGCAACGAAACTTTTGAGTCTGGAGGAGCGAGAAACTGTGAACATCTGGGCAAATACATGAGGCTGTCTGCCTTTGTCTCCATAGTCTGGAGAAGGAACCCTTTCATTGATGATCTGAGATGGTGACTTACTGACTGAGTTTGTGGAAAAGCTTTGAGCAAGATAAAGAAGGAGACATCTGGATTAGACAACATAAATTTAAAAGGTGATGTTTGTTGTTGTTGTTGTTGTTGTTGTTGTTGTTGTGGTAAGACACCAGAAGACAGGAAAGGCTTAGATTCTGAGATCTCTGCATGCCTGAGTGTGCGAAGGGGGCAGAGCACATGGTGCTGGCCCCGTCTCCATCTGTGACGCTGACTGAACAGCTCAGGCCCACGCTGTATGTGTGGCAGATGGCCAGACTGCTCTCAGAGTGCAGGGTATGTATATGGTATTTACATAACACAAATATGCCCTGAGCAGCTGCCTGCCTGTCTTCCTGACAAAGTGGGAGACACAACCTCCTGAGGTCAGCCACCTGGGGTGTTGCTGTACCACCCCCTCTGATGTCCACTGAGGTAGACAGATCAGAGATTCTAGTCTCAGCTACCCCTGTGCAACCCTTGCCTTAAGGATCCAAGAAGCCAGTATTCACTGCTGTGTTTCTAGTGCTGGGAGATGCAGGATCCTTGCACATGTAATGAAAACTTTCTCCCTCAAAGCCACACCCCAGCTCCCAGCCTTGCCCCATTTACTCTTTGATCACATTAAGTTGCACTGTTGCAAAGACAGATTGGAGCTGAAGAGGTTTAGAAAGAAAGGATGCCCATTGATCTCAGTGAATTGAATTTGATACTCCCAAGAATATAGCCAGATGCAGGGTCCTGCGTCACATTTTTAAATTCCGAAGACTAAATCTCCCTTACACTTCTTCTAGACTATAGTACTGTCATGTTAAAGGACCTCATTGAAAAACAATATGCAACAGGAAGCTATGTAGGAGAGGGATGTTTACTGAGGACTCAATGTGAGATGCATGGCCAAGGGTTTCTCTTGAGAATGTAATACCCTCTACAGTATATACACACACTATACTATACTTAGGGCAGTGTATGTAAACTGTAGAGTTTATACAGATTTTGTGGTAGGAAAGACTTCACCAGTGTTCTTTGGTGGACATTCCAGAATCAGGTGGCTGTTATCATCTGTATCCAAACATGATGGTGACAACTAGGGTTTGCCTAGAATGGGGTTTTGGTATGTGCATTAATGAGGGTACACTAAACTACCAAACAGTCAAAATGTACATGGCCTTTGGCTCTCTGTACAAAAGTCATAGATGCACTGTCATCTTCCCAAGCATGCACATCTTTTGGTGACTTGAGTAGTCTTAAGAGCTCAGCTCTCCTTTTAAATAGCAAGCAGAGGCAGAAGGAGAGCCAGTCATTCTCTCAGCAAAATGTCTATGATCAGAAGGAGGTCACTATCACCTGGAAAAGTGGCCTTGTACTGTCTGAGATTTCTGCTTCTTTCTTAATTTTTAAATCATTTTTGCACATGTACCTTTTCTTGTGTGTATATACGTGTGTGTGTGTGTGTGTGTGTGTGTGTGTGTGTGTGTGGTGTCTTCCTCAATATCTTTCGACCTTATTGTTTAGGACAGGGTATTTGGAACTTGACAATTTGGGTAGACTAGATAGCCAGCAACTACCTGTGTCTTTTGGCCTTCACCTCCACATCACTGAGATTACACACATGCCATGCCCAGTTTTTTAATGAGTGCTGGAGATCTGAACTGGGGTCCTTATTCCTGTTCAGCAAAAACTTTTTAGACTATCTCTCTAGCCCTGCTTCTTTCTTCTGGTTCATAGATATATATTAAAGGATTTATTCTGTAATTCTCTCATGCTCTGCTGGTCTGAGGGCCCCATGCTAACCTTAGGGCTGTCCTTTGCTGGCATTTGTCCTAACAAGTCCCGTGGGCCCTTGGCTGATCTCTGGACACCAGCACTGACTGCCTACCTCATGGAGATTTCCTTGGTATAAGATTGTGTTTGTATGACTCAGATCATCATGGTCAAAAGTTCCTAGAGCAGGCACATGCTTCCTTGGTTTTCTTCATGAGAGCTCTAGAAAGTTGGTACTCTGTATCTGTAGAGCTTTCTCCATGGGGTGCAGGAAGCCTATGTCCAGCCACTGAGGTATCACTTCTAGATTCTTCCAGGACTGGGAATTTAGCTTAGGGTAGAACACTTGCTTAGCAAGCTCAGGGCCTTGGGTTTGGATCTTAACATGGAAGAGGGAGGAGTCAGGATGCTTCCAGATTTTTCTCCTGATGCTGAGAACTATCTGGCTTTTACTGTTTATGAAAAGAGTGAAGCAATCTTATTCATAAGAGTTGGGATCAAACCTGTAGCTGTGTTTTTATTGTGCCTAGGAGGAGATATGCTGGGCAACTTTCTCTTTTTGGCTTCCAGTTTGGACCATGAAGAAAAATTTGAATCATCATGAAGAGAAATTGCATGTGATTGTGGAGTGGGTGCCCTTTGAGTCCCTACACTACATCTCAGCACCACTTGCCCTTTTCTGAGCAGGCTCCAGATGTCTTTTCTCCTTCCACCTGTGGCACATTCTTTATCTCTAGACCATCTGTCACGGTCCTGCTGTCTTCAGGACACACTTTGATCATGGTTTTTGGGAAGTCACATGAAACCATTCATCTCTCCTTGAACTGGTTATGACCCCTTAATTTTCCTCTTGATTTTGCTCTGTAAATGTCAAGTCTGTTCTTGACTAGACACATTGAAATAAACTTCCCTTGAAGAAGGGGGATTGTCTTACTCACTCAAGTGCCTTCTCCATCTTAGCTCGAATAACCCACTACACATTATAAAACTGGTGTCCAAAGTACATCTGATTCAGTGATTGGAAGGGGGCTGTGCTAGTTAGTTTTGTCAGCTTGACACAAATAAGAGAAGCCTGGGAAGAAGGAAAGCCAATTGAAGAGTTGCCTAGATCAGACTGGCTTGGCCATCTACTGAGTAATCTTCTTAGGTGATAGTTGATGTAGAAGGGTCTACCACTATGGGCAGTACCATCCTTAGGCAGGTGGATCTACTGTAGAAGAAAGGTATCTGAGGAAACAATATAAGAAAGCCCATAACCAAGACTCCTCTATAGTTTGTTACCATTCTGAAGATTAGAAATCTCAAATTGAGGTGTCACCAGTATGGTTATTTCTCCAGGGGAGACTTGCTACTGCCCTGGCTGTGGCCATATCACTTTGGTCTTTTCCTCATTGTATGATTCTCTAATGACAGTCGTACTTGGCTTTCCTATGAACTCTTATCTGCATTACCATCCCACTGAAATAACCCAACAATGGGTGCCATCTTAAGGTCTTCAACCACATCTTCATAGTGTCTTGGCTGTGAAAATCAATTTTCACCTATTAAGACTTGGACAGCTCTGAATGACAGCTATTCAGCCTGTTCCTGATACTTCTAATTCATCTCTACTAAGAAATAAAAGAGTGCTACCTGACAAGACCAGCTAAAAGATGGGTGTCAGTCTTTCCCAGATCCCTCATCTAGCTTTGTTTGTCCCAGCTTATTCTTGGCCCAGCCCCACCCCCACTATCTCCTTGACTCTTTCTTCTATGTGGTTTTATCCTGAGGTTTTGGTACATACATTGTTCAAGTACATTTAAACACAACAACATTTATTATACTTTGAAGGATTTGCTTCCTGCCAATAATGTACAAAGTTCTACTGTCTGTTTTATTCATAGGTACTTTGGCTGTGGGCCCCAGTATCTCTCCTTTCCTCTTGAGTTGGAGTATTTGGGGGCTCTTGATCTCTTTATAGTACTATACTTCAAGGGGGCTAGGGACCTCATAGGAAGATGCCAAAGCCAAGGGACTTCCTAGAACATACTTAAACTTCTCCCTTGAGAGATAGCAAGAGGGTTCAGTGGCTTGAGCACCCTCTGTGAGGCCTGGTGGCCTGAATACAATCCCTGGAATGTACACAGTGGAAGGAGAGAAACCATTCCTGTAAGTTGAACTCTGAGCTCCATAAACACACTATGATATCTGTGCATGCAAAAACATACAAACATACAAAATATTTTCTCTCTGTATAATTAGGAAGTCTATTCAATTTACATGTCGACCAACATATGAATGGCTAAAGGAAACATGCTACCTATACATAAAGAATGCTATCTAGTCATGAAAAGGCCTCATGCCCTACCATCTGCAACACTGTGAATGGAAAATAATTACATGAAATGAAATAAACCAGACAGAAAGCTAGACAGATATCTCATGATGCCACACACACACACACACACACACACACACACACACACACATGGATCTGAGGCAGTTATCTCATGAGGTTGAATATAGAGTGGTGGTTTCCAGAGGCTAGTGATGAGGTGGGAAGAGGTTGGCCAAGGGCATTGTCCTAATCAGGACCACTATTACTGTGATGAAACACCATGGCCAAAGCAACTTGGGGTTTATTTAGCTTACTCTTCTACATCGCTGTTCATCATTGTAAAAATTAGGACAGGAACTCAAACAAGGCAGGAGCCTGGAGGCAGAAGCTGACCCACAGGGCATACAGGAATGCTGCTTACTGGATTTCTCCCTCTGACTTGCTCAGCCTGGTATTTTTGTTTGTTTGTTTGTTTGTTTGTTTTTTATAGCACCCAGGCCCACCAGCTTAGGAATAGCACTGCCCACAATGGCCTGGGTCCTTTCCCATCAATCACTCATTAAGGAAATGCTCTATATGATTGTCTACAGCCTGATCTTATGAAGGCAATTTCTTAATTTAAGTCTCTTTCCTTTAGATGACTCTAGCTTGTTTCAAGTTGCATTAAAATGAGTTAGCACAGGCACTAAGACAGAGTTGGGAAGGAGTTAGGACTTCTTGTGTGTTCTGCACATCTAGGGGCTCTATACGTGATGTGTGCTTCTCAAAAACCCCTTCTGAATGCTTCTATCATAAAGAGGTAATATTTGTTTGAGGAGATAGAAGTAATAACTCATGTTAAACTATCACCTGGGCTCCATTAACGCATGTCAGTTAAAAACACTTTAGAGAAGGTTTATACTGAGCCATTTTCTACCAAGGTTTCGTGAGCTGTTCTGGAGACAAAACGTGCTACTGTGTAGTGGCTACATTATCCTGTGTGATTAGGACATAAACAAGCATATTCAGGACAGATAGAGTACAACAACAGACCAAAGGAGCAATTCCATTAGTTCCAACTTGGTGAACCAATAAGTTTCGGGTAATTGACAGGAGTGTGTGATAAAAAGTCAACTACAGCAAAGGTGAGTGGCAGCTCATGAAAGCTGTACCCCTAGAACACCTCTACATAGCAGGCAGTTCTACCAGAATCTCTTCCTCTATAGTTGGTCTTGGGGAGGGGCTGTCAATGGTCAGCTTTTTGAGTTTTCTGAGCCTTGTGAGGTTCCTTAACTTCCTGAGTACTTTCTCCTACACCTTTCTCCTTCCAGTGCTGAATGTTTCACTTGGGGGGAAATTACTACCTAACAGAAGAGCAGAACTTCCAGTAATGAATAGGTGGAGTAGTAAATAAGATCCATGAGTTTGCTGGGTCATCTGGAACCATCTGCAGAATTTACTTCCCCAACCCTCAGCCCCCTCAGTTCCTGCAGGCTGCTATGCACTTTCTTATAGAACTGCTCCTTAGATATAAATTAGTTGCCACATTGCAAGGTTGAAAAATCTTACCTGGTGCACTAAGAAGATTCTAGCTTTTTCCAGGCATTGCTCTTGTGCCTACAATTTCCCCATACTTACAGAAAAAAAAGAATACTGTTAAAAATCCTTCCCTCTTGTGTATTGGAAAAATAACAGCTACAAAAGAAGTCTTTGAAGAGATTGGATGTCCAGATAAAGAGATCTGCACAGACACACACACACAAAAAATAAGAACAGGAAAATATCAGCTTGGGAGGAGCTGGGTCTGGGACTCCTCAAATGGTTCTATTACTTGTGAGGAAACCATGAGGAGTGTGATACCCTCTGGTCCTTTGGTGGTGACAGGTGGTCTGGAATGGGCAGCGAGTACTGGTCACTGCCATCTGGGAGGTGGGGACATGAGGATGAATAAGGGACATGGAGAGGGGGGGCAGAAAGAGAACTGCTTTTCCAAGCTTTCTATTTAAATCTACTGAACAGTTGGAAGATAATTATGCTAAATACTTTCTGTTTACCCGTTATTATCACGTGGCCACGATTGCGCTCTGTCTCTCTCTTTCACTCACACACACACACACACACACACACACACACACACACGTGGTTTTCATTCTTAGGTCTGAATGATAGCAGCACAGGACACATCCAATCTCTTCAACCAGCCAGAGATTTCTTCTGTGGCTGTTATTTTCCAATACATAAGAGGGAAAGATGTTTAACAGTTTGAAATTTTCCTACGAGAATGGGAAAATCGTAGGAGCAGGAGCAGCTTTGGGGATAGTTAGGATCTTCTTGGTGTAAAATATTCTATAAGCGGCAGGGTTTGCTCTATTGTGGTAACTCCTCTAAAAGAATATATTCATGGATTGTGATGGGATTATGCTGTCTTGAATTCAAATTTACCCAGAAACTAATCTCAAGGAGCTTCATGGTGTATGTGTACATGCATCTCTCTCTCTCTCTCTCTCTCTCTCTCTCTCTCTCTCTCTTTCTCTCTGCCTGCGTGTGTGTTTATGAACCCATGAATGTATGTACATATGAATATATATGAAGATTACAGGTGCTAGACTTTAAACTTAAGTGTTCTTAAGACTCATCACCAGAGGTAAGCACACACACACACAGACACACATACAAACACACACACCACACACCACACACACACACACACACACACACACACACACACTCATAGGCAGAAAGATACAGTTGTAAAGAGGATTCTGACAGAGGAAGGATGACTTTAGCAGCCAGAACCATCCAAGCTACAGTTTAAAAAATGAATTTCTCCAAAACAAGCAAAATAAACAAGGCATGGTGTCTTACACCTGTAATTCCAGCCTTTGGAGGTGAAGGCAAGAGAATCAGAGGTCCCACATCCTTCATTACATAGTGAGTTCAAGGCCAGCTTGGAGTATATGAGATGCTGTCTCAAACACACACACACACACACACACACACACACACACACACACACACACGATTTTCATTCTTTATTGCTTTTGTTTATTTTTTGATTGAGACTTCCAATGTAGACCATGCTGACTCTTAACTCAAGATCTCCTGATCTTCTGGCATTAGCATCCTGAGTGCTAGGATAACAGCTATTGGTCTGACAAAATATACATAATTTTAACTGGAAGTGAATGATTATAATGACCTTTTAAAAATGTATTCATAGGACCAGGGAACTGGGGAGAATTAGTAGGAAAATGATCAATGTTCAGGCATGAGGACCCAATTTCAGAGCCCCAACGCCTAGATCAGAAGCTAGATAAGGTGGTAACAGGAGCCTGAACAAGCCTGAAGACCTGAGCACAGAGCCACAATGTCCAAGTAAGAAGCTAATTATGATAATAGGGGAAGAAGCTAGATAAGGTAGCAGGAGCCTGTAATTCCAGTGCTGAGACATCAGACAGATAGATCCTAGGGACTCCTTTTCAGTCCATCAGATGAGCTCCAGGTTCAGGGAGAGACTTGTCTCCATAACTAAGGAAGAGATCAATAGAGGAGGGGACACCTAAGACTGACCTTTGCCTTCCATGCACACAGTTGGAGTATGCACACCCAACATTTGTGCACACACTCAGAAGTGTCCACTCACTTGTTTATCTGTAATGCTGGTATGTCAAATGCCGTTCTGTGGGTTTTCAGGCCACATGACTAATCTGGTTGTCCAGACCAGACACTTCTGGTCATCAGAGGAAAATGCTGGCATTGGAGAGACAGAGAGAATGGTGAACTTTCAAAACTATGTGTAATAGATCTGAAAAAAATATATGAGGATGGAGTGAGGCTCAGTCAGTGGAGCATTTGAATTGTAAACATGAGGACCAGAGTCCTATTCCCAGAATCCACCTGACAAAAGCCAGGCACAGTAGTGTTTGCCTGCCATCCCAGCTCTGGGAAGATGAAGACAAGCAGATCCCTGGCCCTTGTTCAGCAGCAGAATAGCATAACTGGCTAACTCCAGGTCACAGAGAGAGACTTTAAATAAATTGAATGAGTGTGATGCCCAAAGTTGACTTCTGACTCTCCCATACATGTGCACACAAATACATGTACACACACGAACATGCCCACATGTGCACACAGCACACAAAATAAACTCATGTGAGGATCAGCAATAGCCTACTTCTGTGCTTCCAATTCTACCCCTGGAGGAGATCTTAGCTGACTTCTCATGGATCCAAGACAGGTCTATCTACCACAAAGCTGAGCCCTGGCCACACTACAAGCACATTCTATAGCCAATCTGCTCCATCATTCTGTCTGACATTGTCCAGCAGGGAAAATTTAAAACCTTCAGCTCTTTGTCAGGGAGCTAAATATGAGATAACAGTGTTACAGTACCAACCAGAGGCTTTCCTCAGAGGGGCCTTGGGGATACAGCAGTATCCTATCCATTTTTCCAAATGACTACATCTACAAAGTTGGTAGGACCAGGGAAGAATTCAGAGGCCCAGGTACTGCACCCATGGAGACATTCCTCAGGGTGAATTTCTGTAACAAGAGATTAGAAAGTATGCATGCCTACAGAGGCCATTTAAAAAGGACACAGACACATAATATGAATTGAGCTTAAAGTAGGAGCTGCTGGATGGTGGGACTTATCTCTGCATCTTCAGTTTTCTTTTCTTTTTTTCTTTTTTCTTTCTTTTTTTTGAGAAAGAAGATATAGCCCATTTACAAAAATATTTGATATTCTAAACTTCTCAGAGTGCTGGCACCGCTGTGGGGAAAACAGCTATCAGAGTGAGCGGCAGTAATGGACTCTTTAAAGTTCTGTCTGTGTGGCCATGCAGCTGTATTAATTAAGGCTCAGGCAGATTTATTGATGTCTGTGGGTTTGTGAACGTCTGTGTTCTGCTGAACTGGATAAGTTAAAAAGTCATAAGAAAGTATTTGATGAACTTCACCAATTTTCATGCCATGTTTGTAATAAGTAGGTAGCACTAAAGCCCAGAGACTTTCAAACACTTTTTTCTCCATAGCATACTATTTTGGAATATGATGAAAGTTTTCCCTTTTCCACTTTTAAGAAAGACTCTCATATGTCCCAGACTGGCCTTGAACTCTCTTTGTAGCTGAGGATGACTTCTGGCCCTCCTCCCTTCATTTCTGATTGCTGGGATTACAAATGTGCACCATCACACCTGGTGTGTGTAGTGCTGGGGCTGAACCCAGATCCCTGAGTGCCCGATTTCTCTACCCATCAAGCTTCAACCCTTCTTTTCTCCCACTCCACTCTTTTGCTCATTAATGCTGTTGGTGATTCCTAAATGGGACATGTCTTTTAAAAGCAAAGGGAAGGGTGCAGGTATCCGGATTGTTGGGGAGGGGGGTGTTCATGGAGAAAGCAAGCATGGGGTCTGCTCAGAGGACCTCACTCATAAGGACAAGGCTTCCCCTTCTCGGCTTCTATAATATATTTTCTGGCTTAGTCATGATTCTCTAAAGTCACAGAACTTATGGGTAGTCTCTATATAGTAAGAAAATTTGTTATGATGACTTACAGTCTGTAGTCCAACTCCCCATCACTGGTCAGCTGTGAATGGAAGTCCAAGGATCTAGTAGTTGCTCAGACTCACAAGACAAGCAGGTGAAGAAGAGCAAATCTTTCCTTTTCTGGTGTCCTTGTGTAGGGTCTCCAGTAGAAGGTATGTCCCAGATTAAAGGTATGTACCACCACACCTGGATCTGGGACTTGCTTTGTCCCAGATGACCTTGAACTCAGAGATCTCCTTGCCTCAGTCTCCTGGGATTCACAGTCACTATGCCTCAAGATCTCCATGCCAAAATCCAGGTGAAGAAACTTGTATCTCCCAGCCTCAAGATCAGGATCCCAAGTGAGCCTTACAGTTCTGGATTGTAGTTCATTCCAGATATAGTCAAGTTGACAACCAAAAATAGCCATTACACTGGCCTCATAACAGCTGACAGAACATATGCCAGGATAATTTTAAGGCCTAACCTTTGACACAAGCACCTGAGTTCTCCATCTATAGACCAGGTTTATGTAGATACACAGGTGTTAGATAAGTGTACAGAACTCTGTGTCTTATAGCTTATTATCTAACAAGGTAAAACTGCAGCCAAGGCTTGCTTTTCTAGAATGGGGCTATGACTATACCAAGGTTCCTGCCTGCTCCCTGGACACACCCTCTTAGTGCCACACAAAGCACCCTTTTACTTCTGCTCTTTGCACATCATCACAGGGCCCCAACGATTCATGGGATGGGAGATCTGACTTCAGTGTGATGATGCTGAGAGGTAGTAGGCCCTTTATGAGGTGTCTCCTAATGAGGAGTCATTACAGGCTCACTCTTGTTTCCTGTCTCACGGTGTGATGACTTCTTCCCACATGTGCATTGCCATTGTGATGTCATCTGTCATGAATGACACCTTCATTACAGATGCTGGGGTCACACCCTTCAACATCTCTAACCATGAACAGAACAAACCTCCTTTCTTTATATAGGACAGCGATTCCAGGCTTCCTGTCTCACCTGGGGCAACTTGCTCCTGCCACCACACCTGTCTTTGTGAAGCCATCTGTTATGAATAATCTCCACCAGAGCTGCTGAATCCATCCCCTCGAATCTCTACAACTATGAATTAAATAATTCATTTTTCTATATAAAGACCCCATCTATGGGTGCTTTGCTATAGTAACAGAGAATGGTCTTGTCTGATGGCTTTAACAGATCCAAGTGGTATAATAACTACTAGCACAGTTCTTCCTAGAGTTTGGGGTAGAGGTGAACTATTGACTTAGAGAGTTTCATTTGATATATATATATATATATGGAAGGAAAGGTCAGGCTTTTTGGATGAAGGAAAAGCATAGGCAAAGACACAGAGCTTGAAGACATATGTGGGCAGACACATACTGGGCAGAGTAAGCTGCAGTGGGGACCAGTGAGGCACAGTGGACATGGTGATGTGCAGTGGAACACAGTAAGACATAGTGGTCATGGTGATGTACAATGGGACACAGTGAGGCACAGTGGCATTGTGACACCCAGTGGAACACAGTGAGGCCTAGTGGTCATGGTGATGCACAGTGGGACACAGTGAGGCACGGTGGCATTGTGACACCCAGTGGAACACAGTGAGGCCTAGTGGTCATGGTGATGCACAGTGGGACACAATGAGGCACAGTGCTCATGGTGACATGGAACACAGTGAGGCACAGTGGTCATGGTGATGTGCAGTGGAACACAGTGAGGCACAGTGCTCATGGTGATGTGCAGTGGAACACAGTGAGGCACAGTGGTCATGGCGGTCATGGTGATATGCAGTGGAACACAGTGAGGCACAGTGGTCATGGCGGTCATGGTGATGTGCAGTGGAACACAGTGAGGCACAGCGGGCATAGCAAGGTGAATAACTACCCACATCTCCTGCCATCACAGATTGCTGTGGTCAGTTGGGAGTCAAGTGTTCTGACTGACTAACTGTAGATTCAATGTGACTAAGTGCCTCAGTCTCCTGTTGCTATGCCTTCTTCATCACAATGCATTGCATTTTCAAAACTCAAACCAAAATAAGCCCTTCCTTGAGCTAATCTTGTCAGGCACTTTATCAAAGTGATGGACAAAGCAGAGTGTCCACATTACAATGTGTATGTCACAGTAGCATGGTCCCCAGTATTTGCAAGTAGAAACCCTCAAGAAAAGAAGGGAGAAATAAGATTAAGAGGTATGCTGTGACAACCTTTGCTTGGTGGGAGGCCTTTAGGGGTGAAAGGTTCTATAGGTCCTCTAGTAGTCTATTGGCTGGCCCAGAGGTTGATGCGTGTCCTTATGTATCACATAATGGAATCTTTTGTGCAAATAGGTGTGTGTATGTGACTGTGTGACAATACTTGTATATGTGCTGGTGTGGAGGTATTGTTCCTCAGTCCCCAGCATTTTGGTTTTCATGACAGGATCACTTTGGCCTAGAGTTCACTAAATAGGTTAGGCTATATATTGAGTGATCTCCAGCATGAGGGTTACAGGTGTGTGCCACCATGTGTGACTTTTTTGCCGGAGTTCTGGGGATTGAATTCAGGCACCCAGTATTTCAAGACAAGCACTTTACTCAATGAGCCATTTCTACCCCTGTAAGAGGATCTTTGAAACCAGATTCCAGAATGCAAATTGACCCACTCTTATCACCTTGTACTAAGATCAATGGATCAAGGACCTCCACATAAAGCCAGACACACTGAAACTAATAGAAAAGAAACTGGGGAAGACCCTGGAGGACATGGGCACAGGGGGACAGTTCCTGAACAGAACACCAATAGCTTATGCTCTAAGATCAAGAATTGACAAATGGGACCTCATAAAATTACAAAGTTTCTGTAAGGCAAAGGACACTGTCAGAAGGACAAAACGGCAACCAACAAATTGGGAAAAGAACTTCACCAACCCCACATCCGACAGAGGGCTAATATCCAATATATACCAAGAACTCAAGAAGTTAGACCCCCCAAAAAACAAATAACCCTATTAAAAATGGGGTACAGAGCTAAACAAACAATTTCCACCTGAAGAAATTCAAATGGCTGAGAAGCACCTTAAGAGATGTTTAACATCATTAGTCATCAGGGAAATGCAAATCAAAACAACCTTGAGATTCCACCTCACACCAGTCAGAATGGCTAAGATTAAAAATGCAAGAGACAACAAGTGCTGGCGAGGATGTGGAGAAAGAGAAACACTCCTCCACTGTTGGTGGGATTGCGAGATGATACAACTGCTCTGGAAATCAGTCTGGCGGTTCCTCAGAAAATTGGGCATGACACTTCCAGTGAACCCTGGCATACCACTCCTGGGCATATACCCAGAGGATTCCCCTGCATGCAATAAAGACACATGCTCCACAATGTTCATAGCAGCCTTATTAATAATAGCCAGAAGTTGGAAGGAGCCCAGATGTCCCTCAAAGGAGGAACGGATACAGAAAATGTGGTATATTTACACAATGGAATACTACTCAGCAATTAAAAATAATGAATTCATGCAATTTGTAGGCAAATGGTTGGATCTTGAAAACATCATCCTAAGTGAATTAACCCAATCACAAAAAAATACATATGAAATGCAATCACTGATAAGTGGATATTAAAGAGCCCAGAAGCGCTGAATACTTAAGGCACAATTAGCAAATCAAAAGATTCCCAAGAAGAAGGAAGGAGAGGACCCTGGTCCTGAAAAGACTGGATCCAGTTTTGCAGGAGAGTACCAGAACAGAGAAAGGGTTGGGGGTGATTGGGGAATGGCTGGGGGAGGACTTATGGGGCCTATGGTGAGGGGGGAACTGGGAAAGGGGAAAGACTTTGGAATGTAAACAAAGAATATAGAAAAAAAAAAAAGAAAACTTTCCCTGTCTCTCACCAGTACTCAATGACTAATCTTAAGATGCTCCTTCGATATGGTTTGTCTCTCCCAGTATCAATCCTGGTCCTCAATGTAGTTGTATTCCAAGGTGGCAGGACAGGCATTTGAGGACAGAATGACATTTCATGTTTTCTTTACCTATTCTGAGAGTTTAGTCTTCTTTCCTTCTCTTCTGTATCCTCTACTTTCCTTAGTATATGGAGCAGCATACACCAGAACTACTAGTTAAAAAAAAAATGTCTTTTCTATAATAAATGACTCACTCGTAGGTATTGATACAGTAACAGGAAACAGAAGAGTGTGTTATGTGGCATCTTTGGTACTGGACACTGCCCACAAGCTGCTAGACTGTTTCTACCATTCAACTGAAGATCAGGTGAAGTCAAGGAAGTGCTGAAGGACATTCAAAATGTCTGGCTACATCAAGCCCTCATCATTCCTGTCCTATTTCCAGGACCCCCCAAATATGGCAAGGTGAGAGGTAGTTTGGGATTGTCTCCAGGGACAGGCAACAGACACTGTGGTGCAGAAATCTGTGACTTTTGGCATGCCAGAGTCCTCCTGAGCTACTGCCTTTGTGCATCTGAAGAGAAGGTCATTGCTTCTTTTGTGGTGTTGGAACATAGGCAGCAAGAGTGGGAAGTGAGTGCCTTGCCTCCATCCTGTGCTTGGCTTCCAGAAGTGAAGGATGTTCCAGGTCTTTTGCTCAAGACTGATTGAGTCATAGTTGGCCAGAGAGAAGCCCTGCAGCATAAAAAATTCTGGCAGCTGCTTACATCCTTTACCACAGATGGAAGTTGAATATCTATAGATAGAGGTTATTGGGGAAAGGTGAAGCAGTCTCAACAAATATACACCAAGGGCTAGGGCTTAATTTCGTCACACAAGCATGATGACCAGAGTTTGGATTTTGAGCACCCCTGTAAGAAAGCCTAGCATGTTGATGTGTGCCTGTGATCTCAGCACTGGGAAATCACTAGAGTTTGATGGCCAACCTAGTCTCTGAAACTATGAGTTCCAGGTTCTGTGAAAGATCTGTCTCAAAACAGAAGGTGGACAGTGTCTGGAGAATGACACCCAATGTCAGCCTATGACCTCTACATCCACATACACACATGTTCAAGTATATCCACAAGAACATATACAAGCACCACAAACACAATAGATACAAGTCCTCTGCGTGTCCTTCAGCCATGCTTGACCTACAGGCTGGACATCAGAGCCAGAGCCTGTTGCTAAGATAGTCATAAGAAAATATGTCCTCTGTTGGGAGTTGGCTAGTTGATGGAGAGTGTGAATAGGAGAAGAGAGCTAGCATCCTTGAGATAGTTTACAGCTTGGTGGCCATATGCTCAGGGGGTTTGAAACTCTGCATAGACTGGGCGGTGCTCAGAGAAAGGATGGTGGGAAGGATACCATGTAGCTATTTAGATGACAATTCTCACCCTCCCTTGATGAAGTTCTACCCACTCTGTGAGGGGAACTCCAGGTGGATGATGCATCTTGCACACATAAGATGTATAAAATCTTGGGATGTATCTACTTATAGAAAACCACCTCTGTGCCTTTTACACTAACTCTTCCTGCTCCATATAATGTGATCTTCAGACTGCTTTACCAGTCTGCTTATTTATCCTTTGCTGTTTCAGTCCTTCCAGCATCATTATATGTGGGTAGGATCCATGTAACCCAGGCTGGTGGTTGCTGTAGCTATGTAGTCAAATATGACCCTGTACCTCTGATCTGCCTGTCTTTACCTCCCTCGTGCTGTAAGTACAATCATGTGCCACAGTACCTAGGTTATGTGGTTCTGGGGATGGGACTTGGGCCTTCGTGAATGTTAAACACTCAGCTGAGCCACTATCCTGGCCCTGATGGAGACACTTCGGGGGACTTGATATTTACAGTTGAGGGCAGAGAACAGTGACTGGAAGGGATAGGTTGTATTTATTCTTGCAGCTCCCTGAAGAAGCTGATTGAGCTGATCACTGGGGCAAAATCATGTAGACACTTTTGTTTTAAATTCTAGGGCAGTGCTAGGAGCAAGGTTCTAATGAGACATGGTAAATTGTCTCAGCTCAAGAGGATAGATACCATATTTATAAGTTTAATAGAAAGAAGGGTTTTTGGTTTGCTTTTCAATTTTATCTGCATTTAGAGTCCAGTGCTAGTCCCAGGGAGAAACCAGCCACCACAGCTTTGGGCCAGGGTGTGGAAATCCTTTTCACCAGAGACTCCTGGTAACATTCATATCTTTGTCCTTCCTTTTCCTGCTGTTCAGTGCTCAGCATTGAAGAGCTTGTGAGTCCTGGGAATGGCAGGTCAATCCTCTGGGAGCAAGTTGGCATAGATGCCTTACCTTGTCCTCTTGTCTTGTCTGCTGCAAGGGCTATGGTTATGTTCCAGGGGCTCAGAAACACAAGCTTCCCTTCATGGGAATTCTTATAAATGTCTAAGATGTCATTAGAAGAGAGGGGACAGAATGACCATGTGACAGTGATGTCATACCATGATTTCTACTCTGTCACAGAAGCATTGATATACTGAATGAAGAGGGTTGGATGGAGCTCTGTATGTTTCAGGAATTAAAACAGGTAGGGCCTAGAATAGACAGTGAGTATACCATGGAAAACAAGAGTCTTTACATGCCTGCCTGATGCACACAGGCGGACTGCAGTTTACCTTCCTCACCACAAAAGCAACTTAAGGGAGGAAGGTTTATTTTGGCTCCCATTCTGTGAGTACTGTCCATCATTTAAACAGACAGGTGAGGGAGGCATCTGGTCACAGTATCTGGGCCCAGGAAGCAGATATTGTTGAGTATTTGTGCTCAGCTCCATTTATTTATTTATTTATTTATTTATTTATTTATTTATTTATTTATTCTGAGACCTCAGTTCATGGGATAGTGACCTCAAAGTTCAGTGTGGGTCTTTCCAACTCACTTAACAGATAATCTCTTACAGAAGTTTCAAAAGGTTTGTACTAGAGGGTCATTGTAGATACTTTCAGGTAGACACTCAATAAACCATCACAGGGCCTATCATGAAGAGACCATCATACTTTGTCAGAGACAAGCACACTCACCTGAGTGATACTGTGAGGTAGTATTTAGATGGAATCCAGGACCAAGCATTGGTGGGGGACCAGCTCTGTGGGCACAGAGATTGTTTGATGGCCCCAGAGGAATGGTCTGGTAGATGGGAGCCTAGAGATAACAGTATAAACCAGCTGGAACTTTGTGAACATTCAGGGTATGTCATGGAATTTCTTGTAACAGCTCTATATACTGGGAACTGTTCTCTTTGAAGGTGGGGCCACTAAAGGTCAGAAAGTTCATTCCCCTGAGGCAATATTTTATGCTAAATGATAGAGGCAGGATTTGAATGCAGGCTCCAATTACAGGTTGTAATCACTCAATGAATGGACTTTCAGTGCTCAGTGTACCCAAGATAATCCCAGTATTCACTGTGGATAGTAGGCAGGCACACGGTCCTAAGGATGCTCTCTCCTCATGGCAAGGACCCAGCTGCTTCCAAGGAGAGCATTTCTACAAAGATGGCTGAGGATGGGCCTTTGGAGTGAGCAGGTGAACCAAGGGCACCTTGGCTATGGAAACATCTTAATGCCTTGATCATGAGGATGGATGGGAACTCTGCTCTCAAATTCATTAGCAAGGATGATTCAAAAACTTCATTATGCACCCATGCAATAAATCAAGAAATAGGGGTGGAGTTTAGATTGAGCCTCAAATCAGGCCATAGTGAGCCTTGCTGGATGACTCGCTGCTGACCTTTGCCCATACAAAATGCAGTTCTTACCTCAGAGGGAATGAGACTTTATTCTGTAGCCAAATGTGAGTGAGTATGGGCTGGGCACAAGGTCTAAACTGCTCTGATTCCCACGTTCCAGTGTGCAACCATTTCATAGGGTTTGCATAGTTACAGACTAAATAAAGTTATAATGCAAGGCATTTTAAAATGATTTGGTGGGAATGTCTGATATGTGGGTTATTGCAAAGCAAGGGAATCTCTGCTTTAGGCCTCAGATGTTGTCTGATGGCCTGTTTATCTTTGAATTGGTAGAAGTGAGTGGTCTAGTCATACATCCCAGAAGGATTTGCCCAATAGTCACAAGGAAGTGGGTGATGAATGGGTATTAAGATAGGTCAAGATAGTTTGGGTCCCAGCATGCAACATTCCAACAGACCAGTTCTCCATGACTGTGGAAGTTTTAATTTGGTCAGTGGGAAGGTTTAAGGTATGAGATACAAGCATCAGTTGGAGTACAACAGCCCCAGTCTGACATGACACAGAGGCTCCAAGTCCTTTCTGTTGGTGTCCCGAGAGACTCACCTGTGTCTTAACCTTACTATGTCTATGAGAGATATGTCCTTCAGATACTGTCATGCCCTTGACAGGGATGAGATTTATTCATGCTTGAGCCTGGACAAACATCCAGCAAACAGGCACATGTATGGCTGACCCAAGACATACAGACAAGGCACGGTCATCTCTATCACTTAGTCTTCACTTACAAATTTACACAGAAATTGGGTGAATCCAGGTGTTGACTTTTAGAGGTTCACCTGTGAAAATGTATACCTCCATAACTGAAGCGTTATACCCAGTTATGAATACTATAGTTCAAACCTATAGGTGGGGTTGCCAGGGAAGGTATAAGACAGCCCAGGTAACCAGAAAAGAGGAAGAACAAGGCTCTGGGGAAAGAAAAACAAAGCCATTCTTGGCAGGTTTTGCCTTGTTCTGTGAAGCCCCCTGACGAATATGAACTTGATACTGTTGCCCTATCCCCTAGTAATCTTAGCATTATGGGATATACATCCATGCATCTAACACATCTAATTATAACAGACTGAACTGTGGATAAGAATGTCTAAGAAAGGTTTCACTTGTTCCAGCAAAGGGACGACCCTATATCACAGTAGAGAAGGGATGAGAAATGAGAGACCCAACCAGGTCCACCTTCCACTCCAGGAGTGTGCTTTGTTTTTGTCTTACCGTAAGTCCTGAGTACTTGCTGTTTCTGCCTGTGCCCCATGTGAATTGTCCTCTAGGAACATAAGAACCAAGATGATGACTATGGTGGGGATTAATAGGAATGAGGGAAGAGATCATTCCCCATCCAGAAAAACAGGAAAATCATTACTAGCTGCTAACAAGGGCCAGTATAAATGTGGATAATTGTGTCAGAGGCTGATTCCCTGTAAGGGACCTTACTATGCTGAGAATCCTGGATCCTGCTGCTCCATAGCTCTGCTATTTCTAATGTCACAGATCACTTCCAAGATGGTGCCTACCAGCTGCATATCAGCTCTCAAGAGGGACAGAGAGAAAGGGCAGGCATGTCTTGCTTTTTGCATAGAGCCTGGTAGGTGAATAAGCCACATGTGTGGTATCTCAGTACACAGAATGTAGTCACATGGCCACTCATAATAGCAAGGAGTCTGAGCAATGTCTTCTCCATTCTGTAATGGTAGATCTAGCTAAAACCAGACATTCTATGATGAAAAAGAGGAGATGTTGGGGGAAATCTGCAATCTCTGTTGCAATACCCTTGCTATAGGTTGGATATCAAATATTTCCCAAGTTCCATACATTAGTCTTATGCCACAGAGTGGCTCTGTTGAGAAGTTGGTGAACTTTTAGGAGGTAGGGGCAGGCAAGAGGCATCAAGTCATAGAGGATATGCCCTTGAATTGAGTAAAGACTTCTTTGCTTTCTGATTCTGATGCCATGCTTTACTATGGGTTCCTACCATATTGTACAATTCCAGGCCCAAAGGTCAGTAATCAGGCCTGGAATTCTAAACTGTGATCCAAGATCATCAGCCATTTCCTTACATAAATGGATCATCTCTGGTAGTTATCCTGTGAGGGAATGCCAACATGAAACCCTGAATCATCTACTCAGTATTCACAAGCATCTCTCCTCCATTACAGACCAAGCTTGGCTCTTTCACAGAGAAAACATCTGATGCCCTACTAGGTCATTACACTCAGCCCATCGTCTGGGATCTCTGTCACCTCTGTGGGAGACTCCTCTACACACTTCATCTTTCCCATTCCCATCCAATAAGTAGCTTCAGGACAGCAGCCTTCCATTCAGACACGTGATGCACATACCAGTTCCTGTCAGTAACAATGACAGACACCTGAATAAAAGAAATGTTCCACTCTGAGTACACTGAGGTGTCCTTGGAAACTTCTAGTGCTCCCTGCTGAGGCCCTGGCAAGTTTACAGTGTTAGTGAATTTTTTTCTTTTGTTTTTCTGAGAGAAGGCTAGTCTTGAACTTGAGAGCCTCCTGCTTCAGTCTCCTGAGAGTTATACGAAAACAACCATTCAAATTTAATATCTTTACAAATATCTACAGATTTTTGCAGCCTTCTTGCTGGGCATGCTCACAGAGGTATATAGTCCAGTGCTCTAGGACTCATTCGGTCAACTGGATATCATCACTGCTGAGGGGACAGCTTCATCCAACAGCTTGGAGCAATTCAATGGGTTGACTCAGGCATCCTGGAGGCTAATAAGGAAAGCAAGCCATAAAACTCCAGACAGAAGAAAGGAAGCTAGCTAACAATAAAAAATGGCAGGAAGCTTCCCAGCCCATCTGTAACCCATTAGAATGATGGGAAAGAATTTTCAGGGTATTTTCCTGGTGTTGTGTCGAGCTTCTGTGCTTGTTAGAAGAGCTCATTTGAGAACATGTCCCTGCAATTGGGTAAACAACCTTCTTTTAGGTACACCAGGCTCTAAACATTTCTTTGGAGGCTCCGGTAGTGGTAGTAGTAAAAATGCATATCAGATGGAGCCACTGCTAATGGGTGTGTGCCCTCGAACCAACTTGTATTAAAGTGATTTACTAAAGATGCCATTGACAGTGAGGCTCCAAGGTGACCGAGTGATGAAAGCTTATCTCATGAGAACTCTCTAACCCTTGTCCTACCAAGGGACTGAATGTGCTTCCAGGGTTGAATTCCAATCAATAATATGAGGCAAAAGTCTTTTACAAATCATCCTGGGTAGTAATAACTTGTATTTTGACTAGAAGGTCTTAGAACCACTGGCCCAGGATCAGGGCGTTAAATACAGCAGCTGGGGCAGTTTCTATAAAATCCACCTGTGCCCTTCAGCTATTTCAGAATTCAGTTAAAGTCATTAATGGATATTGAATCAAGCTTGTATTTCATAGCCGTGAAACTTAAATCACATAGTACAAAAATTTTAAGATAAGAGACAAAAAATTAAACAATATGGTTCTATTTTAGAAAAACCCTGAATTGTAGACTCATGGTCAGGAAAGATGCTCTTAAGAGGCCCTGGGGAAAGCTGGGTGGTGGTGGCACACTTGGGAGGCAGAGGCAGGCGGATTTCTGAGTTCAAGGCCAGCCTGGTCTACAGAGTGAGTTCTAGGACAGCCAGGGCTACACAGAGAAACCCTCTCTCGGGAAAAAAAAAAAAAAGAGGCCCTGGGAAAATGGTTTGATATTCCTGTTGACGACAGTGTGCCCACTTAATATGTGTGTTAAGTGAATTAAAAAAAAGAAAGAAAGAAAGAGAGAAAGAAAGACGAAGAAAGAGAAAATAAATTTAAAAATGGCACGACAGCTCCTAGGTATGGTGGAGAAGAAAGTTTATTGTAGGTTAAAAAGGAGAGCACAGCCAGAAGGAAGGACATCTGATAGAGTTTAGAGTGGACATGACCCTGAGCTGGTCCATGTGAGGAGATGGGGAGGGGAGAAGGGAGAAGAGCCACTAACCAAGAGGCCAGGAGGATGAAGTATAAACCAAAGAGAAGCCAGTTAACCAAAATGGATGGATTATAGCCAGTCCACTCTAATGTGTTAGATACCCCTTTTGTCCCCAGTTTGAGACCTAACATTAAGATTCTCTGTGGGAGAAAAGGGTGTGTGTGAGAGTCATATTTTAAAACAAAAAGATATGTGAATAACATCAAAGCCTGTAATTTTTGAGAAAAAGAAACTTTTCCTAGTGCGTAGATGACCCACTATGACCTGGACCTTTGTTCTCCATTTCTTCACATCTTAAATTTCTGGTTAGAGCATATCTTCATAGGTGGTAGGAGACTAGTCCCCAGCTTGGGGGTATGTAGGGTGATAGCTCAGTTGGTAAAGTGTTTGCTATTACAGGCATGAAGACTTTAGTTTGTTCCCTAGCACCATGCCAGAACAAACAAACAAATAAATAAATATAAATTTAAGAAGACAAATACAGTGGCACATGCCAATAATCTCAATGCTGGAGAGGTGGAAACTGAAGGATCCTTGGAATTCTACATCCAGCTAGTCTATTTGAATCAATGAGATCTAGGTTTAGTGAGAGACTGTCTCAAAAAATAAGCTGGAGAATGCCTGAAAAGCAAAGCCAAACTCAACCTCTGGCCTCTCTGCATGAGCATGTTGATATTATATAATGCATGAGTATGTATGTGCAAATGTCGATTTCAGTGCTTGTAGCTTTCCTTAATCCAGACAGTCAGTGTGGTAGATACATACCTTCTACACAATGTGGAACATCTGACTTAATGATTTCAATGCTAATCTTAAATCATATATTTTTAAAAATAACTTTTTAAAAAGGCAGTAGCATGTTCTTCATATAGTAAGTACATACAGTGTATTGAGATATCAACATAGGCGCACCCTCAAACATAACACACTCACACTGAATAAGAATAAGTAAGAAAGCACATCATGTTGCATTTATGCCGGTGCCCTGCCTCCCGTCCCCTTCCTCTCTGAGACCTACTGGAATGCATGCTGGTGCTCAGGATAGCCCAGTCACTCAGCCACCTCATGTGGGCTGTGGGCATACCCAGGATCGGTACAATGTCCAGATAAGGAACAGTGTGCTGAGGGTTTGATCACAGAGATTTCCAACCACATTGTTTGGATCACCATCCTGACCATTCCTGGAAACTAAAGCTCTGTCTAGATGGAGACTCTGCCACCTTGGGAACCTGGCTGCAGACATCTCCTGTTCCTCCCACACTCCGAGTCAGCAGCTGCTTCCCACAGCATGAGGAGGTTCTGAAGCGTGGGGCTTGTTTTTCCTTTTAGCTGTCTACCCTCCAGTGTGGCTGGATTGGGAACAGGCTCTCCTCCTGCCACCTGTCAGGGGAATAGCTTTGCCAGAACAGAGGGGCTGCTCTGAGCGCCCACAGGCACCGGCCGTCAGCTGCTTCCAGTTTTTCTCACTTGAGGGGCTTTGAGCCAGACTCACCAAGGCCTGGCATAAGTGCCGAGAAGAGAATGGAAGCATCTGGTACTAGGCAATCCGCTGCCGGATCGTTGGAGTGTATCACTCCTTTGGGCTCCTGTTCAACTTCTAGTCAGCTTTCCTTGCTCTCAGTCTAGAGATGCCTGCCTCTCCACGCCCCCGTGATCTGCTACAGCAATCCCTTACAGCCTTCACTTTTACTGATTTTTCTTTTTTACTTTGTACCTGACATTTCTGTGGCGTTTGCGCATGCTGTCTGATTCTTTGCCCCCTGTACCTTTCTATACTTATTAGTAGACAGAGAAGGGGCAGGATTGACATAGTGAGTGTGCTGTGGAGCTTTAGAGAATTGTAGGCTCACCTAAGCCTGAAGCCCAGCTTAGCTATAACCTGCCCCGGGGACTGGCACATTACCTAAACCTGCAGCAGCCAGAGCTTGACCTGGGTGACTAGCGATGTCTCAGCAATGTCTCACTTGTGGAGAAGGTGCAGATGACCGTGCATAACCATCAAGGATTCATTGCTCAAAGTTCTCCTGCGTGGACCATACTCAGAAATATTTTACTCTTGCTGAGGATTCCATGACCACCACATTCAGGCCCACAGTTAAAGAAATTGGACTTTGGGGGACGGGGGGAGGAACCTACAGGAGAGGTTGATGGATGATAGATTAAAAATATGTGATTCCTAGTATATAGGTATATAAGATGTATGTACAAAATCAAATTTCTGATTTAAAAAATCACGAGAATTTTCATTTTAGAACGATCCTTTGGTTTACATTTAATTTTTACCATTTAATAAAAATGAAAGGACTTTGCACACCAATGAGATGGTGTGCTTGCTTACCTAAAGAATGAAGTCTTTGCTGGATCCTTCACACTGCAAGACTTAGATCATCTTCAGCGTCTTCCAGAGTTGATCTGTAGTTCAATTTTACAGTTAACGATGCTGAGGACATCACTTCACAAAAAGATACAGTACAACATAGCAGAAGAGTGTCTAGGTCCAGTTCTGAAGATGTTGGGAGATTCTCTCCTAATTCTAAGATGAAATCTATTAAGTGTTTTTTAATTATTATTAATCTTAAACAGAAATGTTATCTACCTGTTGCCTGTGCACTGGATTACTTGCCACCTGACCCTACCTGCCCTTGGGGGTTGGAGAAGAAGTTGTGCAGAGTCAATGACACAAACTCCAGGAGCAGGTGAGAAATGGGTAGCAAGCTCTTAGAACTGTGTTGCAAGCTTCTTAATACCCTCCACTAGCATCCCTATTGGTCCCAAGAAAGCATATCTTCTAAATAGCAGTTCCCAATTGGCTGGCATTGTCTGCATCAGCAATCCTTGGTTTCTCAGACAGTCCTCAATCAGGTCCTCCGGCAGGAGATGCTTTTGCGGCTGCGCAGCCCCTGGTGTTTACATAGAATCGGCCCCGACTTTCCTGCTATATCTACCTATTTATTTTTTAGTTTGTTTTTGTAGCCCCAGCTGGCCTTCAATTTACTGTGAACCAAGGGTAATCTTGAACTTTTAACTCTCCTGCCTGTACCTCCTGAGTGCAGATACTACAGGTGTGCTCCATTATGTTCAGTTTCACAAAGTGCTGGCTGGAACCCAGAGCTTTGTGAATGATAGGTCCGTGCTCTATGCACTTAGCTACAATTCCTAGCCCCAAGCAACAATTTCTAAAGCCAAACATTCTAATTCATGTCACCCAAAGTTGCTTTAATTTTATATCTAATTGCTGAGGAATTATGGTAAAATATTAAAAGTTTTTGGTTTCATAATTATACAATTATGTTTCTCTAAGAGGTGAAAACTGTATTTGTACAGTAAAAATGCTACAATCTATAACCCATAATAGTCTGGGGTATTTGCTGCTGTTTCAAGGTAGTATGACACATATGGTGCCAAGGGTGTAGGTTGTGTGTTCCAAACAAAGTCACATTGAAGTCACATGATACTGCATGACTTAGGGAAGTGCTGGCAGCAACACCTCAGATTAGAGTTTGGATTGATTTTAGTTATATGTTTGGAAATATTTTACTGTGGCCATCATGTTCAGGCCTACAGATGAAGAGGCAAAGGAAGAGACATCTAAGTGATAGATGAGTGGTAGATAGGTGGGTGAGTGAATAAATTTTGAACCAATTTGTCTTAATCAGTGTTTCTATTCCTGCACAAACATCATGACCAAGAAGCAAATTGGGGAGGAAAGGGTTTATTCACCTTACACTTCCAAATTGCTGTTCATCACCAAAGGAGGTTAGGACTGGAACTCAATCAGGTCAGGAAGCAGGAGGTGATGCAGAGGCCATGGAGGGATGTTTTTTGGAATCTCCTGGGATCAATGACAATTCAGAACCAGTATCCAATAGACCCCAGAAAGTCTGATTATTTCCTTTCCCCCAGTGTACAGTTACCCTTGTAAAAGGCTGTGGGTCCCTCTGAGGGAAGAACTGGAGAAAGACTAACAGCAAAACTTTTAGATGTCTTATCAAGATCCTTCCTCAGGGAAATCTGCCCACCCCTTCATTCAAGGGGTTCTGGAACTGCAAACTGACTCAAGTCTGGAAATTGATTCACTGGCTGAGATTGCCTTTTGCCACGATCCAATTTAGCCTTTCTTTCATTTGTTTGAGAATTTTTCTGCTTATACAGATCAAATAGATATGCAGTAGGCTTCCTATCTATTTTATTCCTGGAAACACCATGATTAATGTGGATGAATACACAGATAAAGGAAATGACACATGTATGTATAAATGTATAAATGTATAGACTGGCAGATGGTGGACAGATAATGAATGGGTAGATAAGATATATAGATAATAAGCATTACATGGGTCATAATAAAGTGACTCACATACTGTGGACATTAAGAAGCCCCATAGCATTACACTTAAGATGCAGTCACTCAACAGCTCCAAAATCAAGGCTCAAGTGTGAGTCTAAAGGATAAGGGCCCAAAACTCCAGCTTAAAGGCCATCAGGTAGAAAAAAAAGCAATTCCTCTTTGGTCAGTTTTTTGTTTCTCTTTCTAGTTAGACCTTTTGTGGATTATTTAGGGCCCCCTCACATTCAGGGGGACAACCTGTTTTCCATCATTCTGCTGATTCAAATGCTGATCTCATAAAAATCTCTGACAGACATACCCAGAATAACATTGACCAAATGTCTGAGTACCCTACAGCCAAGTCACATGGATATAGATACTCTCCATCCATCATAGAGATTAGATACCTGTCAAGGGAGACTTGAATTTGCCAATCAATAGCAAGATGACGGCTGATGTTATCCAAATCCATGATTTTTATTGTAGTTGTTATTGTCCAGTAAATATCACACTTTCTTCAAAGTTCCATGTAAGGGTCTTTTCCTATTCTTGTGAAGCTCAGCTTGAGGCTATAACCCAGGAGTGTGAAACTAAGCACATGGCCATTGGATGGGGACACTGTCCACCAATGGTCTACTCACAGATGCCACAGAAACCACAGATTGGAGACTTGAGGAAAAGACTTCACATTTTCTTTTTAATTCTTCCTTTAAAATTATACCTTATTTTATGCAGCAGTCTTTGGGCTGTTAAGTGGGCCAATTAATCTCATTTGAACATTTTATTCAATACAATTACTTAGCAATTGAATTGTGGTCTACCAAAATCCCCATTACTTTAAAAGGCACTTAGAGTGAGAATCTAGACTCCCCTGCTTTCATGACTTCAGTGCCCTTCCGTGTCCTAACAGTTCATCTAAGTACTGCCAGCTTCCTTGGGACTTCAGGACCTGAAATCTCAGCAAGCTTATCTAGCCCTGTTTATTAAGACAGGCCTTCCATACTTTTCATGGACAGGGACCCCTCTCTTTCTTTCTGTCTCTGAGACCTTAGCAACAAGACGCAGATTGCATCTTACAGCTAATTGCAGATTCTCCAAGTCAGTCAAGCACTTAGTATTGAGTTATCACCCAAGCCTGACTCCTGGAAATAGGCATTGATCCTGTCCCTGAATGTGGCACTTTCTGTCCAGAGAAGAGTCCCTGTTTTCCAGGGCGATGGGCTACAATAGCATAGATGTATCTTCCTTACTCAGCTTTGGGTTGTTACCTGTGAAGCTTACCACACTGTTCTAAGAAACCACAGACAATATCTCCAAATCCTCTTCTTCTGGTGATGATCTCTTTCAGAGTTAATACTGGCAAATGTCTCTGAAAGCTATCAATGTAACGTTATTGAAGAATAAATGTAAGCAAGGCCCCAATAATCACTATTTTTAAAATTTATACAAGCATGTTTTCTTTGGACAAAATTGGTTAATTATTAAAGTGAAAGTAGACGGACTTAACCTCTTGCTCTCACAGAGTCAACTTCCATTTCAGACAGACAGATTCAACCCATGTTTCAGCCTCCATGGGGTACCTTCTGCTGTCAAACCAGGGTTATGCAAAAACATCTAACATCAACCCCCTTTGTCACTCTCTCCCATGCACACAGCACCTTCTACAGCATGGCTACACAGCAGTATTTGTTCTCTGGAAATGTAGCATTATTTTACCACTTTTGAAATGCTGGCTAGAGATAGGATACACTCCCTTGGAATAGTAATATTAATATTCAGATAGTAATATATATATATACATACAATATATAATGGTAATATTAATAATCAGATAGTGATGGGCAAGAATGCTCTGTTCTAATCTCCCACCCTCACCTTAGTGTACCTGTCAAAATATATAAGTACTTGAGTCATATTTTGGCATACATTGCCAAAATAAGTGAAGATATACAGGTATGGGTGTCTATATATCTGCAAGCACATGGAAGTGTATGTACATACATTTCTGTGTGCATGTAGGCATATGCATGCTTTTCTGTATTGCATGCTGTATGGCTTACATGTAGGCATCTGTGTGTGTGTGTGTGTGTGTGTGTGTGTGTCTATCTGCCTGATATATATTTGTGTGTATATCTGTTCATACTTGCACATATGGATGAATATTTGAGTGTATGTGTGTATATGTATGCATATATCTGTATTGCTGCTATATGCCAGTGGTGTGTATAGCAATCCATCCTAGCCCATGGATATATACTAGTTGTGATGGAGTGCTTACTTCTAAGCTCTGGAAAAAGAAAATAATGGTCTGCGACTGTCCTAATTTAACTCTGGAAAACTCAGAGAACAGGCCACGTGTCCAGGAAACTGCAGAGGACCATGGGGACTTGGGAATGCCTTCCATGGTAAAGGGTTGGTTCCCACAGTCCTCGATCTGTCCTGTCCTCTCATTTTATGTTGGTGTGTCCTCCAACTGCTCCCACCTTTGAACTATGGTCCAGAGTTGCTGTGGTTTAGGCACTTGCACTGATCGGAACCAGCGAGCTCTGTAGCCCCAATTCCACAGACAAGCCTCACTGAAGTTTCCTCTGGGGACGCTGTTGAGGCAAACTGCAAGGGCCCAACCTCTTGATGACCCATCTGCTGACCTTTCCTCTTCTTGCTGCCTCACTCAGATTTTTCTCAGGACTTGCCTCTCTGCTGAACAAAAGGCTGTGGCTTTCTTCACAGTTCCAGGCTTTGTGTTCTGTGGTCAATATGCATTGTCAGATTCGTGCCCCCAACCTTACAGAGCCTCCCTAATCCTTGGCATCCACTCACTCAAATCCAGGAGCCAGGACAACAGACCAGAACACCTACAGGTGTGTTAGTCTAGGACATAAAGCTCAACAAAGAAGAGCCCAAGGGGAACTGCTTATTATGATTATCAACCAAGAGGTGTCCCAAATCTGGTCAGATTTCCAGAAAACAAATATCCTGTTTTTGTTTTTGTTTTTGTTTCCCACTGTCAATGCAGGATTGGGGTTGAAATAGAACTCTGTGAGTTGTGGCATGAGGACTAGGAATGACCTGAGCTATACATGCAACAAACACTCCTTTTCCTTAAGGCATTTGGTTCTCTGCTGAAATTAATATGTATGTTCTGAGAGGGCCAATGAAGCCAAGGAGAATGCTGGACAGCAATTTGGTTTCAGTACTTCTTATCTAAGTGGTTTATAGAGGGAAGCAGAGAACATTCAAGAAGAGAGGAATTCTAGAGGCTCATGGTTGAAGTCCCTATGAAATCTCCTAGGATGTTTATGATGGCAATATCACAAAGAGCTCAGATGTCTGGAAAATGCTCTTCTTCCTTCCCTTCAGTCAGCTTGCAGATATCTTGCATGTGACCATCATTTCTTTTTTATCATTTGTTCTTCATAGTACCTTTGATTTTCTTCTCCTCTCCACCTTCTGTCCTCCCATTCATACTCATGAATTTCTTTTGCCTAGAAATAAGTAGAAGGTTCTTGGTGTTGACTGCATAGAGAACAGGGGAAATACACCATCTCTTGATGTTTCAGAGACGCCTGTCGTATATTCCTCACCCTTTGAATTAAAACTAATTGAAGCTACTGGTCTTTTACTGGAGAGCTGGCTTTTAAGCTGTTGTCTCATCCTGTTTTGCCACCTTGGGTCAGGAAAACGATTCCAGGTTGTCTATGGTATGTAGGAGAATAGCTTCAAGCAACCACAAAAGGTTTCCTTAAGTGCTTGAGTGGATTTCCAAGGGCTGTGAATCATATGCAGTGCATATGACATCATCAATACATGACTATCATAGTTATACTCTACAGAAGATGCTTACCTTATTAAATAGTCATGTTTTAGCACACGTTAATCATGCAACTTGTGTTAGGAGGCAAAAACATTTTGATTATATGGAGGGGTCTTTCAGTTGGAGTCATATGTTATGGGGAGGAGATGATAAAGCATGTTCTGCCACTGGGTAAAGAGACATTGTAGGGACAAAGTCACTTACTTTACTGAGTTTTTTTAAAGAGCCACCTAGGGTAGAAGCATAGTCAACTAGCATTGTAGAGTTCACCCCTGAACGATGCTATAAGAATGCATGCTCTAATGCTCCAGGTACCTTTAGGAACTCCAGTGATATATGCAGAGAACTGTGTCTTAGGGTGACCTGAGAGGTTCCTACTCTTACCAAGGGGGCACAGAAGTTCCTTCAGCCTGACAGTCTCTGTTAGAAAAGAGTTTGGGTTTGGGTTGCCAAAATAGTCTCTTTTAATAGAGAGGCTGAAAATCTGGCATTTTGTGTAAAACATTCCATTTTCAAATGTTGACTCAATTAAAGGAATATCTGTGGATTCAACAAAAGACATCTGTGGGCCAGATTCTTCCTCCAGCTGTCAATGTGGGACCTTTGTTCAAGATGCCTCCAGAAAAGATAACAAATGGCACATCTGTCTCATGAAAGATCACTAATTTGTCCCAGCCCATGGTGACAGCCCACCAAAGCCCAGGTGAGACAAGCATATGTCCTATAGGGATGATAGGAAGGATGACAGCTCCAGGACACAAGTGGCTACAGTTGCACAGGGAGAAGCCATGAGGAATGTGTTGTGGATGAGGGTGGCTGCTTTGGGGGCAGGAGTAGCTGTGTTGGCGACAGGGGTGAATTGTTGAGGGCATAGGTGATTGTGTGGGGAGACTGTGGTGGGAGGAGGTTGTATTGGGGACAAAGAAGGAATCAAAAGTAGGGGAAGGTGTAAGGAAGACTGGGGAGAAAATATTTCTGAATACACTGGATGCGCAAGCAAAAGATTTTAAAACAGATGTAGAAAAAGAAACAGGCACAGATTGGTAAAGAGTCTGGGTGATCTTGAATTTAAGACATTATCTGCTGGTGGTTATTCCTAACCAGACTTTCAACCACTTATTTGTCCAGAATTATGTATTAGAAGTCAGGGCTAAGGCTGTGTCTCCTGGAGACTGGGCTGACCTCTAACTTACTATGTAGTATGTATCATAGTGGTATCAGTCTAACTGTGAATTCTAATCCTCCTATCTTCTTTTCCTAAATGCTTGGATTACAGGCATGTGCCACCATGCTTGGTGTTATATGGTATAGGTGTTATGGGTAATCTTGGGTGTTGCCTTGACACACCTGGAAAAAGCGAGCCTCAACTGAGGAACTGCTTCCATTTGAATGGCTGTGAGTAGGTTTATGGTCTTGATTGCTATCCTATGCAGGAAGTCCCAGTCTACTGTGGGTGATATTGCCCCTAGGTAAGTGGAATCTGGCCAGTAAAAAAGATATCTTGACCTGAGTCTGTGAATGAGCCAGTAAAACCATTCCTCTGGTTTCTGCTTCAAGCTTCTGCCTTGGCTTCCCTCAAAGATGGAATCTAAAGTGTAAGATGAAATTATCCCTTTCCTTACCAAGATCCTTTGGTCATGGTGTTTAATGTAACAATAGGAAGATAAAACTATAATGACTGAGGATTGAATTGATTTAAATATAATGGCTATTTATTAATTATTACCTCTCATTAGTACTGGACACCACACATCTGTTTTTTCTTCTTTTAACATTCTGTTCCTTTGCTTTTGGGGAGATGACGCACTCAGATTTCATCCTGTTCCACCAGAAGCTCTTGCTCATCCCTCTTTCCAGCTTGTCTGTCAGCCATTGTTAGATGAAACTGCTAAAACTTTCTTTTTGCCTGTTGAATGGCTGCTCTTATCCTCCAATGACTTAGTCGCCATGTACTTGTTAATGATACCCAGAGCAGATGTCCAAGGCAGATCTTGGTGTGATAGACTGCAAAGTCACAGAGTCATAGTCTTATAGACAGCTAAAGTACATCTAGCTCAATGCCACTGACTTCAGCTGTTCCCCCATTCCTTCTGCCCCTGGAACACTGAATCATAGTGAATAATGATTAGGTATTAATGGCTCTATTAACAACACTGGTGACTCATAAACCCAGTGAACAATGGGAGGGTCAGCAAACACTTTAAGGTACTCATGGATCCAACAGTTATGAACCTTAACTGCTTATACTCATGCCAGCCAGTTCATGATTCCTGCTAATGTGTCTTCTGTGGCTGGAACCTGACCTACCCGCTAACTGCCATGCCCTGATTCACCATCACTGGTGAGCCAACAACGGTCTCCATGTCAAATCTTGGATCATTTTCCCCTTATCTAAGTATCTTAGGAGACGTTGGGAGATTGCCTCATCACCCAGAGATGGTGATTGCTACACCCAAGGAGGCCATATGATTTTGACATTACCCCCCTTTCTATGTCTCTCTCTCTTTCCTGATATCTGTTTCTCTGTTCTCCTTCCCCTTTTCCTTCCTCCCTCCTACCCTCCCTAACTTCTCTTTCTCCTATCTTTCCTTCACTTAGTTCACTCTATACTACCTAGGTCAGCTTGAAGCTGTTTCTCCCACAATAATCTCTTTCTTGTCTCCCCACTTTCTTATTATCAACCTCCCTCTTCTTCCTGGAAGATATCCTTGACAAAACTACCACTTGCTTCTTAAGGGGTTGGGGGTGAAACCCAGGGCTGTTTTTCGGCAGCGAAGCCCCTTACCACTGAACTGCAGCCCAACCTCAAACTGCCATGTATCCTTTGAAGCTGCATTAGCTCCCTCAGCTTTTCCTTTTGGGAAGCTCTCTCTGAATCTGGGAGAATATTTTCTTTTCCTTTAGCAAATGGCCGCTGAGTCACGTTGCTTTCTGAACTATAATCTAGGTCCAGAGTTTAAAGAGCTACTCTGTAGGCCACTGACTGAAATTTAACAACCTCTTAGCTAAGTATTTATTGAATTTTCTACAAATGAGTCGAGATTGGCAAACAGCAAGTAGATGGTGATATGAATAGTCAGTGTGAAGGGAAGATGAGCAGCTTACTCCAGCATGATATATTTTTTAGAGTTGTGAATCTTGGAGGAAAAAAAAATCAATGAATGAACCCTGACTCTGTCGTCAGACAGTTAGGCAAAAGTAATTACAGAAAATGAAGGCAGAGAACCATATATTATATTTTATACAAATATAGTTTTATCATTTTCAAGCACTGAAAATATTAGCAGAATCAATAAGGAGAAAAGATTTATACTAACGTACCAATTGTCATCAGATAGTTTTATCCACGAATCACAAACTCCTCCAGAGTCTTTGCTCAACCATTGTTTCAGGAATTGTTTGCCTAGTGAAATCCCCTGTCCTTCTCACAGATCCAACACCCATGTCATTGCCAAACATCTTCTGATGCTGTCTGAGCTGCTCTGCTGTGAAGTATTAGGGTTCAAGGCATGACCAGGGTCACTTCTGTAGTCTACTCTGATGGCCCCCGTACTGTTTTTACCACCAACTCTTAGAATACAAGAAGTTGACACAGACAGGCACCATTGACTCTGTCAGGTAGAGAATACTGAGAGAAGTTAGAAGTGAATGAGGGAGACCAGTAATGGAAGGTAGGTGAGCTGAGGAGGCAAGAAGGAGATTTGAAGATACTGATGACATCTTTGTATAAGTTACTGCCTCATGGCCAACCCTCTCCTAATCTCTTTCCCCTTGACATCAAGCAAGTAGCAACATCTTCCCCCTAAAAAACTAACCTAGAAAGACAGACATATAAGAAGATATTGGACATGTATTTCTGGCTTCCACATGCATGTTCACACAAATAAAATAAATTTTAAAAGATGCTGTGATGGTTTGTATATGCTTGGCCCAGGGAGTGGCACTATTTGGAGGTATAGCCTTGTTGGAGTAGGTGTATAACTGTGGGCATGGGCTTTAAGACCATCATCCTAGCTGCCTGGAAGCCAGTATTCTGCTAGCTGCCTTCAGAACAAGAGGTAGAACTTGTTCTAGCTAGCTTCTCTAGCCCCATGCCTGCCTGGACACTGCCATTCTCTGCCTTGATGATGATAGACTACACCTCTGAGCCTGTAAGCCAGCACCAACTAAATGTCATCCTTATAAGAGTTGCCTTAGCCATGGTTTCTGTTCACAGCAGTAAAACCCTAAGACAGATGCTAACAGAGCAAATTCTATTTAGAATATTACTCACTTTGCTTATTAAGCCCAGGTCTCTTTCTCTCTTTCTTTTCCTCCTTCCTTCCTTCCTTCCTTCCTTCCTTCCTTCCTTCCTTCCTTTCTTTTTTCTGTCTTTCTTTCTTAAAAAAGAAAGAAAGGGTTATTTGGGTTCTTCAATAACCCAAATTATTGCGTCAGAAGCTTTTCAACTGCCGAACTTTTGTTTCCATTTTGCCCATATCACTTAGACCTAGAAATATGTGCTAGAGGAAAACAGTGCTAACACCTTCACAAGCTACAGTTTGAGTTAATGAGGGTTACACACACATCTGGGTGTCCTGTCAGCTTTGGTTCCTGGGATGACATTCTATAAATCTGTTCAATTTAGAAGGTATATTCCCCACTTGGGGTCTGAGTATGAAGCCATTTAATGTCCCAGAACAGAGAAGCCACATTTCTGTATTTGTTTTCCAAACTAGTTGTTTACATGTTGTGAAACCTTCAGGGAAACTGAGGCTTTATTTCTGCATATTCACAGATTCATCACAAACTCTCTCACCAATTATAGATTATGGTTTTAGGCATGACTCTCTGCTGACTATATTGCATTGGACTGCTGGCTTTAGGTGCCTATCATTCTAATGATCATGGCTCAGATAACTCATCCTCCTCTCCAGCAGAGTAAAGGGCTGTGCCTGCCATTTACCATATCCTGGCAGAAAGACAGTGTCTAAGTATATTTACAGAAACCATTGAAGTTCCAACTAGAAGGATTTCTTTTTTTTTTTTTTTAAATGTTAAAAAGATGTAGTACAATTCACATTTTATAAAACCAAGCTATTCTCAAGATCAAATATTGAGAACAATAAAACTGAAGTTCAAGTTGGGACAACCAAACATTCCCTGGATATTTACATTAACATTTGAGACGTTTCAACCACAATACAGTGATTTGTCTAAAGACTTTAGATTTACATGAACTACAAACAACTGAAAATTGGGTTAATTAGAACAATTACTTTTTTTTTTCTATTTTTTTTTAATTTTTTTTTATTTTCTATATTCTTTGTTTACATTCCAAAGGCTTTCCCCTTTCCCAGTTACCCCCCACCATATGTCCCATAATTCCTCTCCCCCCATGCTATTCCCCACTCTTCCCCCCCCCCACGATTTCTCTGTTCTGGGTCTACAATACTGGATCCAATCTTTACAGGCCCAGGGTCCTCTCCTTTTTTTCTTCTTGAGAGTCATTTGACTTGCTAATTGTGCCTTGAGTATTTAGGGCTTCTGGGCTCATTAATATCCACTTATCAGTGATTGCATTTCGTGTGTATTCTTTTGTGATTGGGTTAGCTCACTTAGGATGATAGTTTCCAGATCTAACCATTTACCTACAAATTGCATGAATTCATTATTTTTAATTGCTGAGTAGTACTCCATTGTATAAATATACCACATTTTCTGTATCCATTCCTCCTTTGAGGGATATCTGGGCTCCTTCCAATTTCTGGCTATTATAAACAAGGCTGCTATAAACATAGAGGAGCATGTGTCTTTGTTGTATGCAGAGGAATCCTCTGGGTATATGCCCAGGAGTGGTATGCCAGGGTCCTCTGGGAGTGGCATGCCCAATTTTCTGAGGAACCGCCAAACTGATTTCCAGAGTGGTTTTACCATTTTGCAATCCCACCAACAGTGGAGGAGTGTTCCTCTTTCTCCACATCCTCGCCAGCACTTGTTGTCTCTCGAGTTTTTAATCTTAGCCATTCTGACTGGTGTGAGGTGGAATCTCAGGGTTGTTTTGATTTGCATTTCCCTGATGACTAATGATGTTGAACATCTCTTAAGGTGTTTCTCGGCCATCCGAATTTCTTCTGGTGAAAATTCTTTGTTTAGCTCTGTACCCCATTTTTTGATAGGGTTATTTGGTTCTTTGGGGTCTAACTTCTTGAGTTCTTTGTATATATTGGATATTAGCCCTCTGTCGGATGTGGGGTTGGTGAAGTTCTTTTCCCAATTTGTTGGTTGCCGTTTTGTCCTTCTGACAGTGTCCTTTGCCTTACAGAAACTTTGTAATTTTATGAGGTCCCATTTGTCAATTCTTGATCTTAGAGCATAAGCTATTGGTGTTCTGTTCAGGAACTTTACCCCTGTGCCCATGTCCTCCAGGGTCTTCCCAAGTTTCTTTTCTAATAGTTTCAGTGTGTCTGGTTTTATGTGGAGGTCCTTGATCCACTTGGAGTTGATCTTAGTACAAGGAGATAAGAGTGGGTCAATTCGCATTCTTCTGCATGTTGACCTCCAGTTGAACCAGCACCATTTGTTGAAAAGGCTATCTTTTTTCCACTGCATGGTTGTGGCTCCTTTATCAAAGATCAAGTGACCATAAGTCTGTGGGTTCATTTCTGGGTCTTCAATCCTATTCCATTGATCTACCTGCCTGTTGCTGTGCCAATACCATGCAGTTTTTAACACAATTGCTCTGTAGTACTGCTTGAGGTCAGGGATATTGATTCCCCCAGAAGTCCTTTTATTGTTGAGAATAGTTTTAGCTATCCTGGGTTTTTTGTTGCTCCAGATGAATTTGAGAATTGCTCTTTCTAGATCTATGAAGAATTGATTTGGGATTTTGATGGGGATTGCATTGAATCTGTAGATTGCTTTTGGCAAGATGGCCATTTTTACTATATTGATCCTGCCAATCCAGGAGCAAGAAATATTTTTCCATCTCCTGAGGTCTTCTTCGATTTCTTTCTTCAGGGACTTGAAGTTCCTGTCATACAGATCTTTCACTTGTTTGGTTAGAGTTACGCCAAGGTACTTTATGTTGTTTGTGGCTATTGTGAAGGGTGTTATTTCCCTAACTTCTTTCTCAGCCTGCTTGTCCTTTGAGTACAAGAAGGCTACTGATTTGCTTGAGTTAATTTTATAACCAGCCAAGTTGCTGAAGTTGTTTATCAGCTGTAGAAGTTCTCTGGTGGAGTTTTTTGGATCGCTTAAGTAGACTATCATATCATCTGCAAATAATGATACTTTGACTTCTTCCTTTCCAATTTGTATCCCTTTGACTTCCTTATGTTGTCTGATTGCTCTCGCTAGAACTTCAAGTACTATATTGAAAAGATATGGAGAGAGAGGACAGCCTTGTCTAGTCCCTGATTTTAGTGGGATTGCTTCAAGTTTCTCTCCATTTATTTTGATGTTGGCTACTGGTTTGCTGTAGATTGCTTTTACTATGTTTAGGTATGGGCCTTGAATTCCTGCTCTTTCCAAGACTTTTAGCATGAAAGGATGCTGAATTTTGTCAAATGCTTTTTCAGCATCTAATGAGATGACCATGTGGTTTTTTTCTTTTAGTTTGTTTATGTAATGGATTACATTGATGGATTTCCGTATACTGAACCATCCCTGCATTCCTGGAATGAAGCCTACTTGATCATGGTGAATGATCGTTTTGATATGCTCTTGGATTCGGTTGGCAAGAATTTTATTTAGTATTTTTGCATCTATATTCATAAGAGAAATTGGCCTGTAGTTCTCTTTCTTTGTTGGATCTTTTTGTGGTTTAGGTATCAGCGTAATTGTGGTTTCAAAGAACGAGTTGGGCAGTGTCCCTTCTGTCTCTATTTTGTGGAATAGTTTGAAGAGTATTGGTGTTAAGTCTTCTTTGAAGGTCTGGTAGAATTCTGCACTAAAACCATCTGGTCCCGTACTTTTTTTGGTTGGGAGGCTTTCTATAACCCCTTCTATTTCTTTAAGGGTTATGGGACTGTTTAGCTGGTCTACTTGATGCTGATTTAATTTTGGTATTTGGTATCTGTCTAGGAAATTGTCCATTTCCTCCAGATTCTCCAGTTGTTTTGAGTATAGGCCTTTGTAGTAGGATCTGATGATCTTTTGAATTTCCTCTGTTTCTGTTGTTATATCCCCCTTTTCATTTTTAATTTTGTTAATTTGGATACTATCTCTGTGCCCTTTGGTTAGTCTAGCTAAGGGTTTATCTATCTTGTTGATTTTCTCGAAGAACCAGCTCTTGGTTTTGTTGATTCTTTGTATGGTTCTCTTTGTTTCTGCTTGATTGATTTCAGCCCTTAGTTTGATGATTTCCTCTCTTCTACTCCTCCTGGGTGAGTTAGCTTCTTTTTGTTCCAGCGCCTTCAGGTGTGCTGTTAAGTTGCTAGTGTATGCTCTTTCCAGTTTCTTTTTGGAGGCACTCAGGGCTATGAGTTTTCCTCTTAGCACTGCTTTCATTGTATCCCAGAGATTTGGGTAGGTCGTACCTTCATTTTCATTGAAGTCTAAAAAGTCTTTGATTTCTTTCTTTATTTCTTCCTTGACCAGGGTGTCATTGAGTAGAGTATTGTTCAGTTTCCATGTGTATGTGGGCTTTCTGTTGTTGTTCTTGCTATTGAAGACCACTTTTACTCCATAGTGATCCGATAGGAGACATGGGATTAGTTCGGTCTTCTTGTATTTGTTGAGGTCTGTCTTGTGACCAATTATATGATCAATTTTTGAGAAGGTACCGTGCGGTGCTGAGAAAAAGGTATACTCTTTTGTTTTAGGATGGAATGTTCTATATATATCTGTTAAATCCAATTGGTCCAAAGCTTCAATTAGTTTCACTGTGTCCCTGTTTAGTTTCTGCTTTCCTGATCGGTCCATTGAGGAGAGTGGAGTGTTGAGGTCACCTACAATCATTGTGTTAGGTGTGATGTGTGCTTTAAGCTTTAGTAAAGTTTCTTTTACGAATGAGGGTGCCCTTGCATTTGGCGCATAGATGTTCAGTATTGAGAATTCTTCTTGGTGGATTTTCCCTTTGACAAGCAGGAAGTGACCTTCTGTGTCTCTTTTGATGACTTTAGGTTGAAAGTCGATTTTATCTGATATTAGAATGGCTACTCCAGCTTGTTTCCTGGGACCATTTGCTTGTAGAACTGTCTTCCAGCCTTTTACTCTAAGGTGGTGTTTGTCTTTGACACTGAGATGTGTTTCCTGTATGCAGCAAAATGTAGGGTCCTGTTTCCGTATCCAGTCTGTTAGTCTGTGTCTTTTGATTGGGGAATTGAGTCCATTGATATTAAGAGATATTAAGGAATAGTAATTATTACTTCCTGACATTTTGGGAATTGTTATTATTATTTGTATTTGAGTGGTTCTCTTCTTTTGGGTTGGATGAGATGGGGTTTCTATCTTGTTTCTTCTGGGGTGTTGTTTCCCCCCTTGTGTTGGTATTTTTCCCCTATTATCCTTTGTAGGGCTGGGTTCGTAGATAAGTATCTTGCAAATTTGGTTTTGTCGTGGAATATCTTGGTTTCCCCATCTATGGCAATTGAGAGTTTTGCTGGGTATAGTAGTCTTGGCTGAAGTTTGTGTTCTCTTAGGGTCTGCATGAGGTCTGCCCAGGATCTTCTAGCTTTCATGGTCTCAGGTGAGAAGTCTGGTGTAATTCTGATAGGTCTTCCTTTATATGTTACTTGTCCTTTTTCTCTTACTGCCTTTAATATTCTTTCTTTGTTTAGTACATTTGGGGTTTTGATTATTATGTGACGGGAAGTATTTCTGTTCTGGTCCAGTCTATTTGGTGTTCTATAGGCTTCTTGTATATTCATGGGCATCTCTCTCTTTAGGTTGGGGAAATTTTCTTCCATAATTTTGTAGAAGATATTTGCTGGCCCTTTAAGTTGTAGATCTTCATTCTCATCTATCCCTATAATCCTTAGGTTTGGTCTTCTCATTGTGTCCTGGATTTCCTGAATGTTTTGGGTTACCAGCTTTTTGCATTTTGCATTTTCTTTAATTGTTGAATCCATGGTTCCTATGGTATCTTCAGCATCTGAGATTCTGTCTTCTATCTCTTGTATTCTGTTGTTGATATTTGCATCTATGACTCCTGATTTCTTCCCAAGGTTTTCTATCTCCAACATTGTCTCCCTTTGCGATTGCTTAGTTGTTTCTACTTCTGTTTTTAGATTTTGTATGGTTTTGCTCAGATCTTTCAGTTGCTTGTTTGTGTTTTCCTGTAATTCTTTAAGGGATTTTTGTGTTTCCTCCTTTATGACTTCTACTCGTTGACCCATGTTCTCTTGTATTTCTTTAGGTGATTTTTGTTTCTCCCCCTTATTGGGATTCATTTTTTGCTCTATATTCTCCTGGATTTCTTTAAGTGATTTTTGTGTCTGCCTTGTATGTGCTTCTAGTTTTTGATCTATTTTCTCCTCTATTACTTTAAGAAATTTATCTAAGTGATCCTCAATCTGCATCTTTACCAGTGATTTTAGATCTGAGTCTTGTTTTTCTGGTGTGTTGAGATATCTGGGATTTAATTGTGTTTGTCTTGCAATGGCTTCTAGCTTTTGATCTATTTTCTCATGTATTACTTTAAGAGATTTATCTAAGTGTTCCTCTATCAGCATCCTGACCAGTGATTTTAGATCTGAGTCTTGTTTTTCTGGTGTTTCGGGGTATCCAATATTTATTGCTGTTGGGGAACTGGGTTTGGATGCCGCCATATTGCCTTGATTTTTGTTAGTAGCGATCTTACGTTTGCCTTTTGCCATCTGGTTAACTCTGGTGTTAGTTGGTCCTGTAGATACTAGCTGGTGCTTGACCCTCCTGTGGGGTTGTAAGGCTATTTCCCAGCGACTGGGATACCTGAATCACTGTCCTGCGGGGTTCTTGCTCACAGATTGCTGACAGGTGGCCTGAGTCCCCCGAGGTCTTAAACTCAGGATATCCCAGGTATTTGGTTCTGCCTGTTGGGCGGCTGCTCTGCACTGCTCCTGCTCAGGGTTTGCTGTCTGATATCCTGTTTCCCCAGGGGTCTTAATGTTGGGATATCTCAGTTATCTGGTTCTGCCTGCTGGTCCCAAGCTGCTGGGAAGCTGGCTGGGTCCGGTTTCCAGCTTCCCTGCCACTGGCTGGATGGGAGGCTGGTTCGGCCTCTGGCTGGGTCTGGGCACCTGGCACACTGGCTGACTCTGGCTTCCTCACCACCAGCTGGACGGGAAGCTGCAGGCAATATGGCAGCTGCCTGCAGGGAGCTCGGGGTCCGCCCCGCGAGTGCAGAGTGCACCCGCTATTCTGTGCCCAACTCCCACTCCAGGCCTGAGTCCCCGAAGGTCTTAAGCTCGGGCTGTGTCGGGTACCTGGTTCAGCCGCCGCCGCCGGATGGTTCTGAGCACCTGGCACGCTGGGTGACACTCAGGCTTCCCCACCACCAGCTGGGCGGGAAGCTGCAGGCAATATGGCAGCTGCCTGCAGGGAGCTTTGGGTCTGCCCCGCGAGTGCAGAGTGCACCCGCTATTCTGTGCCCAACTCCCACTCCAGGCCTGAGTCCCCGAAGGTCTTAAGCTCGGGCTGTGTCGGGTACCTGGTTCAGCTGCCGCCGCCGCCGGATGGTTCTGAGCACCTGGCACGCTGGGTGACACTCAGGCTTCCCCACCACCAGCTGGGCGGGAAGCTGCAGGCAATATGGCAGCTGCCTGCAGGGAGCTCGGGGTCTGCCCCGCGAGTGCAGAGTGCACCCGCTATTCTGTGCCCAACTCCCACTCCAGGCCTGAGTCCCCGAAGGTCTTAAGCTCGGGCTGTGTCGGGTACCTGGTTCAGCCGCCGCCGCCGCCGGATGGTTCTGAGCACCTGGCACGCTGGGTGACACTCAGGCTTCCCCACCACCAGCTGGGCGGGAAGCTGCAGGCAATATCTAGAAGGATTTCTTATCTGTTGGATTATATTTATAGAGCTGGTATCACAATCATTTGGTACCAGGTACCAATGCAATAAATTAGATGTTAGAACACAAATGTAAAAAAAAAAAAGTGATAAACAAGTTACTTTGGAACTTATGTGTTTTTTATGTGTCCCGTTGTGTTTTACATAGTTGTACTTCTGTAAGAACACAAGGTCAAAGGGTGAGACCACCCACATGTCATAAAGCTCCTTTCTCTGGATGGGTAGGGAGGGGCCGTGCTAGGACTTTGGAGCTGAGGGAGCCACGAAAACCCACCATCTGTGGAACTGCTCCAGTACTAGTGGCCTTTTGCAGAGTTCTCCTTCTTTCCATTTGGGTGTCTTGCAATTCTAGTTATTTTATTTAATTTCTTTAGACTGGTCTCATGTACTCCAGACTTTCCTTAAATTCATTACATAGCTGATGATGGATGACCTTGAACTTCTAATCCTACTGCCTTTATGTCCCGTGCTGGGATTACGGATGTGCACCACCATGCCTGGCATATGTGGTGCTGGGGATTGGACCAAGGACTTCAAGCATTTTGGACAAACACTCTACCATCCAAAGTACATCCCAGGACTAGGTTTCATTTTGACAGACCTTTTTAAAAAGCCGCTCCTCTTCTGGTACAAAACATCCAACTATATCCTTCTCTGATCTCTCTGGCAATACAGGGAAATCTAAAGCATTTGCTTTCCTTTTGGATTCTGGGTTGAGGAGACTTTGTTCTCTGTCTACTGTGTTGAGTCACACCAGGCATAATCAGGTGGAGAGAGTTACCCTTCAGTTTGGTTTCCAGAATTGTTAATAGGTTTGGGGGGAGACTTACTGATGACTCCTATTACACTAAGGACTTTGCTTTTGAAGCCAACCATTTCTCCCCAAAGACAATGAGCTTATATAGAGTTTAACTAAGTCAACCCAGGCACAGAATTCAGGTCTTTGTTATAATGGTTCAATTGCCATAGAAAGGAAATAATTTCTGCTCAATTGCCTGTGAATTGCAGCCCCTCTGATTAGCAAGGAGGTCACAGAATCTGTCCTGGTCACTGATCTCTTAGTTCCTCTGTAAAGTTATAATTTGGGGGCTGATTTTGCCCCTGGTACACAGACACAGCTGATAAGATTAGTAAACTTCCTGAGTACTGGGATTAGAGGTGTGTGCTCCCATGCCTGGCCAACATTGTGAGTTAGAGACCAGCCTAATCTATACAGCCAGGGGTATAAGGCTGATAAGATTAGTGAATTTCCTGAATACTGGGATTAGAGGTGTGTGCTACCATGCCTGGCCAACATTGTGAGTTAGAGACCAGCCTAATCTATACAGCCAGGGATACACAGTGAGATCTTATTGCCATTAAAAAAAAGTGGAGGGGGGGAGAGAGAGAGAGAGAGAGAGAGAGAGAGAGAGAGAGAGAGAGAAAGCCAGAAAGCTTGCTGATCATTTTTTATGGTTGCTCTTAGTGGATTCATCACAGGAATGAGTCCTATTGCCTTATACAGATCAAGGTGTGCTTTTAAAAGATGCTTTATTATTTTTTTTATTAATTCAAGAATGCATTTTGCCTCTTCCTAAAGAAGTAAGAGAGCACGCGTGTCTTACTATATTTGGAAGAATGTAATGCCTTATTACAACAGACTTTTAAACTAGACCATTCATATAAATTTATTTCGAACATTACGTTTGACAGGACTGCTGAAGTCAAAGCAAGCTGTTGGATGTCAGAATGCTTGTTTAAGAAAACAAGCTGTGTATGTTTACGCATCTTAGCCTGTGGAAAGCTTTCTATGAAAGACCCAAATGGTCCACAGTCTTAGAATGTGCCAGGCAGAAGAAGGGAGGGATTGAGACACCAAGGAACCTGGAGCAGCCTTTGTCCTTTTGAGGTCTCTTAGGTGATTTACAAACCGTGAAGCAACAGGAGAGTCTGTTTCTCAATCTCTTTGTGGGGACCAGCTCAATTACTGTGCTCTGGGCCTAGGATGTATAAAATTTTACTTTAGGAAAGATCAGTCTAAACAAAGCCTCCATAGCCTCCCAAGGACAAGGCACAACAGCATCCTCTGGGCTGTATTTGGGAGGCACTTTCCGAAGGAGCTTTTGGTTCTGTCAGTGGTTGTGAGGATGACTCTGCCCAGCGATGAATCACTCCCAGCCACATTACAGATTATCCAGACATTCTGCCAAGCCCAGTTGAATTTTTTTCCCAGACGGCCACATTCTCTTTATCTCACCATTGATCAGCAAGGCTGCAGTGTTCCTGTTTATCGGCTGTTCTGTACTGCCATCTAGAAAGACAGCCTTGCCCGGTGGATATTGATAGGATAACTTCAGAATGAGATAAACCGTGATAAAGGCAGCCCGTCTTCCCAGTGTGATAAAGAGAGTTAGGATACATGATAATGTGTAATAAAAACCAATGGGGCTATTATTGGGAATGGTCTGTGGTGTGCCCTACCCGCAGGGGTGGGGGCTGAAACTACACGCTTAGTGTTTGGATCTGTTCTTTGAAATATGTGGAGCTTTTCATTTGTGAATCTAAGGGAAAAAGCTCTTTGAAGGTCATGTTTGAGCTAAAAAGCTGTGCCTTTCCACACAATCTATTTAACAACTGCATATCTAATTTGGAAGCCCAGGTACCTCCTGAAGGTAGTTATTTCCTAACTCCTCTTTATCCTGCCCTCCGGTGTAGTGCTTGCTGGTACTGATAAGGCAGGAAGAGCTACCTGACTAACATGATTTTTCTTCTTTCCTGTCCTTCTGGCTATAGTCTGAAATGGTTATTGCCTCTGGACTCCAGTCAGCTGCTAAAGATAATGCAGCTTCCGGAGAAGTGCGAGGCAGGTCCAGGGATCACCAGTTACTGGGTGTTCTAAGCATTATGCAAATGAGAAAGTGAAAGGGAGATGAGGTGGAGGCGGAGACAGGGACTAAAGTGAGCAGGGAGAGGGCTGTTTTTATAGCCAAACCCTGGGAACTCACTTCTTGCTCTATTTCACAGCAGGTAGTTAATCTCTCTCTGTGTCTCTCTCTGTCTCTCTCTGTCTCTCTCTGTCTCTCTCTCTCTCTGTCTCTCTCTGTCTCTCTCTCTGTCTCTCTCTGTCTCTCTCTCTGTCTCTCTCGCTCCTCTGTCTCTCTCGTTCTCTCTCTCCCTCTCTCTCTCTGTCTCTCGCTTCTTCTCTATCTCTGTCTCTCGTTCTCTCTTTCTCGCTTGCTCACTCCCTCTCTGTCTCCATCTCTCTCGCTCCCTCTCTGTCTCTCCCTCTCTTTCTCTCCCCCTCTCTCCCCCTCTCTGTCTATCTGTCTCTCCCCCCTCTGTCTGTCTTTCTCTCTTTCTGCTCTCTCTCTCTCTCTCTCTCTCTCTCTCTCTCTCTCTCTCTCTCTCATTGGAATGTGGCTGCTTGGCTGTAGGGCTCTTGTTGTGATAGGTATAGGCATAGATGGGCCTGGGGCCAAGGCAGAAATTTTGAGCTGACCTCATTATGGAAACATCATCTAAGTGCTTAATACTTAAGTTTTGGAATTTAAGGGAGAAACAGTAATAGTAATGTATAGCATGTAATATTTATAGACAGTTCACTATGTGCCAGTGACGTGGATTGTGCTAAGATCTGCAAAGGTGATCTGTAGTCTCCAAGGTCACATGGTGTGACAGAGGTGGGAACCAAGAATGTAGGACCTTGATGTCTTTGTCACAGCAATTTCTCAACATTAATTAGAATTCTTGAACACATCCAACAGGGTTCACACAAAGAACCAGACATCAAGTGGCTCATAAATAAGAAGCATTTATTCCTCACCATTCTGGAGGCTGAGATACCTCAGGTCATGCCTGATGCGTTCCTCATTCAATGCTTTAGTGTTTAAAATATTTATGTGCATATGTGTTTTGCCTTCTTTCATGTATGCATACCACATGGTGCCTGGTAACTGTGGAGTTAGAAGGGGACATTGGATCCCCTGGCACTGAGATTATGGACAGTTGTGACCTGCCATGTGGGTGCTGGGGACTAAACCTTGGTCCTCTGCAAGAACAGTAACTCTAACTACTGAGCTATCTTTCCAGCTACTGACTTACTTTTTGAGACAGCCTCTCTCTCACTGAGCCAGAAACTCAGGAATTGTTTGGGCTGGCAGGCCAATGATCCCCCAGTGTTAGCATTCCTTCTAGGCTCCGCCCAACAGTTACCTAGCAACAGCCAGGTAGACCTGGCTTGCTATAAAAGGGACTGTTTGGCCTCTCTTGGCTCTCTCTGCCTCTTTTCTCTCTCTGACCCCTTCACTCTCTCTGATTCCTTTCTTCCTCTCCCCTTCCCTTTTCCCCCTTTCCACATGTTCAAGGCTGACCTCTCTCTCTTCTCTCTCTCTCTCTCTCTCTCTCTCTCTCTCTCTCTCTCTCCTCTCTTTCTTTGCCTCTACTCCCTTCTCAATGTCCCTTCCCATGTCCCCAAATAAACCCTATTCCATACTATACCAGTCCTATGGCCGGTTCATCAATGGGGGAGGGAGGATGCCTTAGCATGGGTCCCACTGAGGCAACCCTTCCCACCATGCTATACTCCATACCAAATCCTACAAAACATATCCTTGGTTTTATAAAATATATCACCCAGAGTTCCTCCTGTCTCTACATTTACAGGGCTTGAATTACAGCTCCATTTGTATGTGGGTGCTCAGGATGAAAACTCAGATCTTCATGCTTACATGCCAAGTACTCTGCCCAGTGAGAGCCACCTTCCCAGCCCCAGGATGTTGCTTCTAATGAGGCCCTTCTATAACCACTGGAACAACTTGGGGAATCACCTACAGGTGGTAGAAAGTCCAGGCCAAATCCCACTTGAGGTCAGGAATGTGTTATAATCCAGCTCTCTTGTCCATATCCCTACTCAGTTCCCTTTTGAGCTGAGGGGCACCACTTGTGGGGAGCATGGTTAGATTATCTGTGTCCCTTGTGGCTCATGGTCTCCATGCTCCTCCATGTTTTTTCAGGGATTATAGATTAAAAGTAACCATTCACATAGAACTGTTTTGAGTGCTGTGATCCTGGCCATATTATTTAAGTGAATTCTTAATTTTCAGAAGAGAAAATTGAGGTCTACCAAAATTAGAACTTTCTTATTGCTGGAAATGGGAAAACTGACTCCTGAGTCTGATCCAGGTCTCTGAGCAGCAGCTAGATCACCTTGACTCCAGCGCCAGCCACCATGGTGCCACAGTGCCACTGAGTTTTTGAGATTTAAAGAAATGCAGATTTTTACTAAAGTTTTGTAGGAAAAGGCACAGTCATAAAAGGTGGGTCTTGGCTTATGCAGAACACACACCAAATGTAGACTGAGTTCCTGTGTACCACACTGGGATGACCAGGCTGTGTTTCCCAATCTTGTCCCTGCAGAGGAGTTTACACAGGTATGACCATGGGTGGGGTGATGGGGGAGCTCCAGAATGCCTCCCCACTGTCATGTTCCACTTCCTGCTCAGAAATTCAGAATCCTGGGGAAAATGAAGCTGGGCATGTGCATACACACACACACACACACACACACACACACACACACACACATTTTGGCCCCAGAGCACCTCACCTACCCACCTTGTCTCACTCTGGGTTCCCAGGGAGTTCACAGGTAGAAGACCCACTGAGATAAAACATCATCAAAGAAAACCCAGTTCTCAGAAGAGTGGTCAAGAGAGAAGCAGAAAAACATTTCCCTGAATTTTTATTTTCCTTCTACTTCTTTTTGTGAAGTTATTAAGAGGATTTTTTTTTTGCCTTTCTTCCTGTTCATGGCAAGTATTTATGAGTTTCCCCTTGATTCATAGAGTGTCTAGGTATGTTGTGTCTTAGACCAGCTAGATAGTCATTATTAGTGTTTATTATTCCTGCTTTTTTAATTCTTAAAGAGACTAATATTATCTTGTTTACATATTCTCTTCTATGACTTCACTTACACTTTACTGGCAATTTTGCCTCCTAATTTAACTTTCTCTGATCTTTAGTGTGGAGGGGGCGATTTTCATGAAAAATGGAAATAATTGCTGCACCAACTCAAGAAATCACATTCAAACCAACTCAGAGCTGTCACATTTCCTTGTGAGATAAGAGTGTTTTAAATGGAATGAAATCCCACAAAGCTGTCTGTGGGAAGAAAGACTGACATGCAGTAAGGAGAGGAAGCTGCATTTCTGATTGAAATCAAAACATTGAGTATATATTTTGCTAGCCTTGAAAACCATTTCAACAAGTAACAACACAAAATTCCAACTCTCTCTGTTCCTCCCTGAGACTTCTCCAGGCACTTAGACTAACACTTGCAATGCTCAGAAAGCTAATAGAGACCGTGAACAAAGAGTGCCAGCTTGTACTTCTTATAAAACAAAGGAAACAATTCCAGAGTTCCAATGGATCTGTCCTGGAAACCCACATTCATTCAAAAGTCTGTGAACATCAGTTTGTCTACATTTTGCTTTGTATATTTATTGCAAACATGGAATATAGTTGGTTCTCAGGCTAGGTGATAAAAAGTAAATTCCATCAAAACACAATGCACAGATGGGCATGGGCAGCACACATGTCTTGTCCATTTCCGTAGTGAGCTGGGGCAAGAGGATAGTGAGTTCCAGGTTAGCCTGGACTACATAGTAAAACCCTATCTCAAACAAACAACAAACAGGGCTGGAGAGATGGTTCAGCGGTTAAGAACACTGACTACTCTACCAGAGGTCCTGAGTTCAATTTCCAGCAACCACATTGAGGCTCACAACCATCTGTAATTGGGCCTGGTGCCCTCTCCTGGTGTGTCTAAAGACAGCTACAGTGTAATCATATAAGTAAAAATATTAAACACATCAGTGAATAGCTCAGTATAGCAGGTAAGATATTCTATGTCAGACCCCAGTACCCCAAGAATACCCCTACTTACATAATGTACAGTGGTTTCAGCTATGGGGAAAAGTCACTTTAAAATGACTTATAATGGCTTATAATAAAATGTGGGAAACATGGGTGTGTTCCATCAAATACGTTCTTCCATCTGCTTTTCAAGGAATGTTTGTCTTTCCATTCAGATTTTCTTATAGGCAGATAGTATAGAAGACAATGCACCTTAGAAACTATGTCCAATCACTTGAGTATGGAAATAAGAAAAAAAAAGCTCATTGTTTATTTCAGTTAGGTGAGATGGTAGGCCAATGAGTCCCTAGACCTTTCCTTAGTGTACAAAAGAGTGGCTTTCTTTATAACTTTTTCTTACTTGTTACATTACTTACTCTTCTATTGTTTGGATAAAACATCACAACCAATGTAACTTGTAGAAGGAGGGTGGTTATTGGGCACTCACAGAGGTATAGGATTCCATCACCATCATGGTGAGGAGCATGGCAGCAGATAAGCAAGCCACATGGCACTGGAACAGCAGCTGGATGCTCACACCCTTATCTACAAACAGGAAGCCAAGAGCTGGCTGGGAATAGTGTGCTTTGAAGTCTCAAAGCCCATCCTAGTGACACACCTCCTATAACAAGGCCACATCTCCTAATCCTTCCCTAATAGTTCTAACCACTGTAGACCAAGTATACAAATATATGAGCCTATGGGGCCATTCTCAATCAAACCACTATACTTTCATACTGTGTCCTTTGCCCATGTTCTTTCCCTAGAACCCTTCTTTTCTTTTTTTCTTTTTCTTTTCTTTTCTTTTCTTTTTTCCTCCTCTTGTCATTTCCCTCATCTTCAAATAGACTTACTCTACTTTGTAGCAGGCAAAAAGTAGGGAATAGTTTAACAACCTGAGACTGCACTTGGTTTGAGCTATGTACACACCCGTCTTCTAACAATGTAGTTGCTATCCTGAGACCCTTCTCTATGTAGATACTATGAATACATACTGCTCTCCAAACAGTGCAGGCAAAGCACATACCTGCATGGAGCTACATTTTCTCCCCCCCTCTCTCTCTCCCTCCCTCCCTCCCTCCCTCTCTCTCTTTCTTGTTCCTCTGTCTCTCTGTGTGTCCCTCTCAATCTTCGTCTCTATCTCTCTGTGTCTCTGTCTCTGTCTCTTTGTCTCTGTCTCTGTCTCTCACTCTCCAATGGAATAAGTTTCTTCTCCAAGCATATTCCTTATATATCTAGATACAAGGGAAAGAAGGATGATTTTGCCTAAGCTGATTTGTATACTGACACAAGAAGACAAAATTGTGCCTCCAAGTAAATTTTTAGGGAGATTCCTGATTTACCATTTTATGCTTATGCACAATTAGACATTTAAATCATATACAATATGGGAAGAGACTTCACATAGAGAAATGGTCATATAACTTAAGCTGTTAATCAAGATAGAGAGCCACCCAAACTATACCTTAGTAACCAAATGCCTCCTTTCCCTGAGCCCCATAAAAAGAAATCCTAACAATGACTGGGGTCCTAAGGCATCTTCACTCTGTTAACCATTACTGTCTTGTAAAACACTAGTGTGTTTTGATTTTTTTTATTGCTTTGCTTTATATAAAATTTCCTCAGTACTTTGCAATCGTGCATAATTTTGTGTCATTCTTTTTTTAATTAGATATTTTCTTTATTTACATTTCAAATGTTATCCCCTTTCCCCTCCTGGAAACCTTCTATCCCATCCTCCCTCCCCCTGCTTCTGTGAAGGTGTTCCTCTACCCACCCTACTCTCACCTCCCAGCCCTCAATTCCCCTATTCTGGGGCATCTATCAAGGCTTCATAGGACCAAAGACCTCTCCTCCCATTGATACCTGACCAGGCAATCCTCCACTACATATGTACTGGAGCCATGTATACTCCTTGGTTGATGGCTTAGTCCCTGGGAGCTCTGGGGATAAAGAACCTGGAAATACTCAGCCTGGATACTGACTATCAGTAACACTTCAATGCCATAAATATATAAAATCTAGATTCTGTGGATGAGAGAAGACATGAAACATTGTATTTCTGAGTCTGCTAATTTGCTTATCTAGTTCAACATGTTTTCTTCAAAGGACATAGTCTTTCTGAGTGTGATAGATAGGGACCTACTTTTATTGCTCTAACGTGAAGACCCCATTCGCCTGATGCTATTTACTGAAGATGCTGGCTTTTCTCCAGTGTATGCGTTTGACATCTTTGTAAAAAGACAAGGTGGTTCTCCTGACATATTGCCTCATACTTGTTCTCCCAGTGTTTGGAAGGCTGAGACAGGAGGATTATTATGAGACCAAGACCATGTGGGCTACAAAGCACATTATGGACCATCCTGGACCAGAATGGTGAAATTTAATCTCAAACCCCAACAAAATGGAATAACACGAACAAAACAACAGCAAAATCAGACAGCTGCATTTGTGGCTCTGTGGGCTTGTTTTGGGGTATTCCATTTTATTCCATTGGTCTGCATATCTGGTTTTTGTTGTTGTTTTGCTTTGTTTTTCATCTTTTGTCAGCACCATGCCCCTTTTGTTACAATGGATCTGTAATAGAATTTAAAACCAAGAGTTATAGTAGCTCTAGCATTGTCCTTTTGCTTAGGATTGCTTTGGCTATGTGAGGTTTTCTGTGACTTGTATGAAATTTATGTTTTAAAAAATGTATTTCTATAAAGAATGTCATTGAGTTATGGATGGGGATGAGACATAGGAGGGTCATTGGGGGTAACCAGTAGAAGTGGAGCTCTGAAAATCTACTTCCAGTGTTGACATCATCAACCTTTTTTAGAGATCTTAGCATGCATGACTGCTTCCTATGAGCTGCATACTGTGTTGCATTATTATGTTTAACTTGGCTTGAATATGAGGCAGGAACACTTAGCTGTGTTTTAGATAAATGGTCTAACATTCTGATGAACCTCATCAACTGCCCATAGTCACATAGGCAGGAAAAATACAGTTCAATGCTGCTCTGTATGTGTTTGGTAGCAAGAAGACAGTGATTAAGTTGCCAATTTATGCTTTAAAGGAAGTCCCTGAGAGAGAACTCAGTTGGTAAAGTACCTGCTTGGTAAGCATGAGGACGTGGGTTCAAGTACCAGCATTCATGTAGTAAAGGCTGTTGTAGTGGTGATGGTACTTGCTTATAATATCAGTGCTAGGAGGTAAGGATAGAGACGGGCACATCCCAGGACTCCTGGCCAACCACTTTAGACTAATTAGCAAGTCTCATGCCACTGAACAATACAGTCCTAAAAAGTAAGGTCAATGGTACCTGCAGAACAATATCCAAAGTTGACTTCTAACCTCTATATGTACACACACACACACACACACACACACACACAAACCATAGTTAGTGTTTGAAGGCTGACTTTTGTCAACCACTGACTTGATCATGCTTACGAATATTTTGAGCAATACTGGCCTTAACATGATTAGCCCTGTTCAAACTTTATCCCTCAACTAATGGCATTCTAAAACATCCTTTGTACCCAATGTTTGGAAAGCCAATTCAGTGCAAAGTCTGAGTATAAAACACAACTAAGAACATCGATTTCCCATTTGTGCACCTCTGGAGAGCAATTCATAAGGCACGGAAGTTCTAACTAGTCAATCAATAGTCACTACTTAAATCAGAGACTGACAGAACAGTCTGTTATTTTTTAAAAAAGTGTGCATCTGAAGATGTTAAATGAAAATAAGAAACAAACCCAGTTCATGATCTGTATTTGGTTTCATGAGATGATCTGTAGAAAAGAGCTCTGTTAACCATATTTAGAGCTTTTCCTGTTTTGGGTTCCTGCGAGAGGAAGAGTAGGGAAAATCCAATTTCACAAAATCTACTTAGCCATTATTAAGCAATTCATGGAAATTGGGCTAAGGAGTGCAGTTTACAGGGCTTCCCCCTTGATAATTGCACAAACCAAAATGGTATCCATCTGTCTCTTTGGGGCCTCTGTTTAAGTACAGAATGAACATTCGTGCAGGTCTCACCCTTGGAGATCAGGACAAGCAGATGCATTAACTACTGGAAACACCATCATCTTGCCAGTCAAATAATCCTTTTTCAGGAGTTTGTCATATAACCTTACCCCACACAGAAGAGGCAGCTCTGACCTGAATTACATTAAAAACCAGACCTTTCGCTAAATCAGGAAGAAAGATTTTTCATTTCTTAATGAACTGTGATTGGAAGAGTGTGACAGGTGCAAGTGAGAGTGTGGACATCAGGAGGAAATGGGATCCCGTTTATCACTTCAAGTTCTACCTTAGCACTGCAGGTTGGGGCTTGCGTGGTTAGTCCTGTTTGTCTGTTGCTGTACTTTTGTGGTGTGTGTGTGTGTATGTGTGTGTGTGTGTGTGAACCTGTACATAGGTGCATTTGTGGGCATGAGTGTGTGTTTGTATATGTGTATATTTATGGGTTTTTGTGTGTGTACACATGTGTATGTACATTTGTGTGCATGAATGTATGTGTTCCTATGTGTGTATTTGTGATTTTTATGTGTGTGTATATGTGAGTAGTGCATTTGTGTGCATGAGTGTGGTTTTGTATGTAGTGTTTGTATGCGTATTTGTGGGGTTTGTGTATGAAGATGTATGTAGGTGCATTTGTAGATATGAATGTGTATGTTTATGTTTTTTGTATGTACACATGTATAAGTGCATTTGTATGTGTGTGTACTTGTGTTTTTTATGTGTGTATACATGTGTATAGGTGCATTTGCATGCATGAGTATTTTCTTGTACATGTGTGTTTATTTGTGTATTTGTGGTTTTCTTGCATACACATGTGTAGGTGCATTTGTGTGCATGAGTGTGTATGTTTGAATGTGTGTATTCGTGTGTGTATTTGTGGCTTTTGTGTGTATACACATGTGTAGGTACATTTGTGTGCATGAATGTGTGTGCATTTGTATTTTTTGTGTGTGCACATGTGTGTAGGTACATTTGAGGGCATGAATATGCATGTGTTTGAATGTGTTTGTATGTGTGGTTTTTCTGTGTGTACTCATGTGTAGGTATATTTATGTGTATGAATGTGTGTGTGTTTGTTTTTTGTGTGTACACATATGTGTAGGTGCATTTGTGTGCATGGTTTGTGTTTGTATGTATGTATAATCTGTGTTTTTTATGTGTGTGCACATGTGTGTAGGTGCATTTGTGGGCATGAGTGCCTGTGTTTGAACTTGTGTATGTGTGTGTATTTGTGTTTTTTGTGGGAGCATGTGTGTATAGGTGCATTTATGTGCATGAGTGTGTGTATGTGTGTGTTTGAATGTGTGTGCTTTTGTGTGTGTGTACATATGTGTAGGTACATTAGTGTGCATGAGTGTGCGTGTTCACTCTCGAGTGCATGTGTGGACACCTGCATGCACGTTTGTATATAAGGTCAAAGGACAACCTTAGTTCAGAGTCACCCACTTTGTTCTTTAAGGTATGGTCTCTAACATCAACTGAGCCCCTTAGTGCTAGAAAACAAGTGTGTACCTGCAAATCCTATTTGTGTGTTCAGATAACCAAAATCAGGTCCTTGTGCTTCCAATGTATTACTTACCAACTGAGCACAGTCCCTATCACTTCATTTTAAGGACTGTGACAACTGGTTCTCCATCTGAAATCTAGATTCTAGATGAAACATAGGTTTAGGCTTGCAAGATTACAGATTGTTTCGGTCCCCACAGAGGCTAAACTGTGGAATTGAACTGGGAATGTTGGTTCTTATTCCAACACCCACACCACCCTTCCCTCTTCTTTCTCCAGGAATGGTTCTGAAGACAGAGCTTTAACTTGACAGTTGGGTTCGTGTAAAGTCTATTGTTCTTTCTCATCAATAAAACAGCAGGCAAGGGGACCTCTCAACTCATAGGCGGTCTGCAGGGTTGCTCTCTGTATAGTCCATAGGCATTTCTTTTAGGTAAACAGAGAATAAACTATACTGTGTCTTGTACCATGAATTTTGAAAGTGCTGGAGGAAAAGGAAGCTCATAGGCTGTAAAGTGCTATCCAGTATGACACTGAAATATATACATACAAATATATGTGTATAAAATTTACGGCTTTATTTATGTTTAAAATTTATAGCTTTATAGTTTAAAATTTTATTAATTAGCCAATTAATTAATTTTTGAATTTAGTGATTTCACCTAGGGCCTCTTGCATGCCAAGTACATGCTCCATTCCTAAACTCAGTTTTTAATCAGTTTATATCCTGCAGGGTGAGGTGACCTCACCACAGTTGGCTTCTGCTCTGCCTGAACATTGGGACCTGGAATCTCAAAATCAGAATCATGCCCTACCCCACACCAAGGAATGTTAAGAAATCCTTATTAAGGCTCAACTATTTTAGCAGAGGTGACATAGAACCTTTTCTTCTTGAGCTGTAAGCACCTGAATGACTGTAAATACAGTTTTCTCCACTTGGGGGTAGTTTCTGCTGCACAGGGAGGCACCTATGTTAGGTTTTGCCTACTTAACAGTTTTGCCTGTAGCAGAGCCTGAGTAGTAAGAATAATAAGTGAGAATAACAGAAACTCCATTAATGATGTGATTCCAGCCAATAGACTGCAGACAGGGAGAGGATGTTCTTGTAAATCATTATTATTTTATGTTTCTAAAAAGAATATGTGAATGTTTGCAGCAGGGGAAATGCAGACAAGCACTCAGAGTTCTCCACAGAAATGATGACCAGGCAGGCACCTGAAAAATGCCGACAGTCTTCTCCTCTGGCCAACTCACCCCTCTAGCCATGCTTTTGCTGATCTTAAAAGACTGGCAAGTATGAAAGTACACTTTGTCTTTGAAAAGATGCAGTAGTGAGTGAAGGCACAAGCGTAGGAACTCTCTGACATACTAGGCATGGTCTGCTTCATTCAGAAATAGTTCTTTCTCCCACTTTACTTTCAAGGTATAATGAAGTCACAGGACTGATGATCAGTGTCACTTGTGCTGCCAACCCACTTCCTAGTGTTTCTTTGTCAGCAGAATTCCAGGCACGGTTAAGCTAACATTGGCAAAGAATGGGACAACAGGGTTGGGATACTTGGAGTATCTTGGAGTACAGACGCTCCAGCTGAGGACCAGAGTGTCTCATCTTTAATTCCCTATCCTCCAATAATGAGTTAAGTGGCAGCCCCTTAAATTTGTCCTCATCCCTTTCCTTCACCATCTTTGCTTTATCTTTCTATTATTAGTATTTGTATGTATGTGTGTGCATGCATGCGTGTGTGTGCATTCGCTTGTGTGTATGTGTATGCATGTGTGTATGTGCATGCATATGTGCACGTGTGTATGTGGGTGCATCCACATGTGTGCATGCATGTGTATGCATGTGTGTGCATTGTGTATGTGTGCATGTGTGTGCATGTGTATGTATGTGCATGTTTGTGTATATGCATGTGTATATGTGTGTGAGTGTGCATGCATATATATGTGCATGTGTGTATGTGCGTGTATATGTGCATTTGGGTGTGTATTGTTGTTGTTGTTCCTTTGATTCAGTGTCTTCACTATTTTTTGGCCTGATTCTTCAATCCTACTGCCTCCCACTCTTTAACTATCTCATCATTCCATAGGACTGCTCACTGTTGCATATGGTGGCTTTGACAATACATGTCTCTTCTGGGTTCACCCCACCATAGAAGCAAGGTTAATAAGAGCATGCATTCCTTCTCCCTGAGCATCTTAGATTTCTTGAGGATGCTGTATTAACTGACATGATAATGATTCATAAGAAGGACTTTAATATTTATAAACTATGTAATGAATCTGATCATTGTGTTCTTCAAACCTCACTATGTAATAAATCCTTCAGTTCTTTTTTTTTAAAGTGTATCTTTTAAAATTAAGGAGAAAAAGTAATGTTTTTGTTCCATTGGCCATGGAAAACTTATGAAACAGCTTGGATAAAGTTGTTCAGTGATCTCTTTACCAAAAGATACAAGACTTTAAAATCACAAAACACTTTACTATCTTGAAGTCTATGCACCCAGGAGAGAGTAACTGGTCAGCTGCTGTGTCTTTTTATTTAAGTGAAGCTACTGTACCTAGTAAAACTGAATAGGAATCAAGGCCAAGAGAGATTAGTAAAGTATTATTGTCATACACACACACACACACACACACACACACACACACACCCCTAAACAACACCCACAATTTTTTCTGTCATTAAGACCTTTCCCAAGTTGCACAAAACAGAAGAATAATGCATAATGCTAGGATCCAAGGATTTCTTATTCTTATATAAAGCAAAGCAGCCATGGGAGAAGACAAAGTCTTGTTTTTACTATCATAGCATCGGAATAGAAAGTTCTTCATTAGGGTGTTTCATTAGATGTTTCAATCAAATACAGATTGGAGTCAGTTGCCTTTGAGCAGTAGTTCTCAATCTTCCTAATGCGGAGACATTTTAATACAGTTCCACATGTTGTAGTGACCCCCAACCACATAAAATTATAAAATTATTAAATTATTTTCCTTGATACTTTATAACTGTAATTTTGATACTATGGTGAACTTTAATGTAAATATTTTTGGAGAAAGAGGTTTGCCAAAGGGGTCATGACCCACAGGTTGACGTTGCCTTAGAGTCATGGAAGTAGAAGAGATCTCCTTTGATAGAGGCAGGTGTTAACATGGGGATGTAAATTGTTTAAATGTGTCTTCAGCTCAAGCCTAGACAACCAGACTGGAGAAGGGCACCAACTGGCAGAGATACTGTTCTTAGATGATAGTAGCTAAAGTCCACTTCTGCCCATATGTCATATCTTTCTCATGAATCATCATTATCATCAGATAATACAGTCTCCTCAAGAAATCTAAGATACTCAGGGAGACAGAATACATGCTCTTATTAACCCTGCGTCTATGGTAGGGTGAGCAGAGCCCAGAAGAGACATGTATTGTAAAAGCCACCACATGCAACAGTGAGAAGTCCTATGGAATGACAAAGGTTTCTTCTCAGAGCAATCATGATTTCAACTGTCATAAGCAGAGAGGGTCTGACCGCATTCAGCTTTAAGTAGGTTTGTGGGTTATAGTCATGTGGACAATTACACCACGGAAGGGAAACAGACTGAGGGTGACTTGAAAACAAAGAACAAATGGAGGCTCCACACTTTGCCCTCCAGGACTTTGTTAGGAACCTTGTCTTTCCTTGGGAATCAGATTAGGAAGGGACCACTCCTTCCCTCCCCTTTCTGGGTCCTTAGCATCAGGAGCTCATCTGTCACTTCTTTGAGACAGGCCTATTTTGGGAAGATTGTCCAGTGGCCAGCCCACCTGCTGTGACCTGCCATCCCAATTTGACAAGACTTCTCCAGCCTGGTTCCCCTAAGGCAGTCTTCCCCGGGTATCAGAATGATCAGCATGTGATAGTGCTCTATTTCATATTGACTCTGCACTCTGCTCCGAGTGAGATGGTTGCAGGACATCTGAAAGAAGAAGGGAATTGAGTTCTGTGTGGATGAAGATGTACTTTCTCTAAAACATAAGGGCAAACATTTATGTTCACTCCATTTCTTTCATACATGTGCTCAAGTGCTTTGTGAAACATATAGATACAAATACAGAGACACACACACACACACATACATGCATACACAGGCACATAGATACTCATTCACACAGATGTGCACAGACAAATGTTGTGCGAGTTAGCTAGAATGTTAGATTGGGGCTGATGATGTCTTCCTTTAATACCCTACTGTTTTGTTTTGTTTTGAAACCAGTGCTGGAGATTGACCCCGGGTATTTGTGTTCTAGGCAAATGTTCTAACACCCAGCTACATCCTCAGCCTTTTAAAATTGGGTTTTAAGGAACATTTGCTACAACAAAGTAAGCATTGGGAATTCCTCTCTTGTTGCCTAGGCCCCATAGACTCAGCCCTCCATTTTTTTGAGGATGAAATTGTGATTTGTGAGATCTTCTTACTGCCCAGGAATTTTGTTAACAGTGATCTGCTTGGAAGAGGTTGTCAGCTGAGCATCGCATGGCCAGGATATAGAGAAAGATGTCTCTTTACCACAGAGAACAGGCTTTCTGTTGGACCCAGGATGTACATACATGTTTGAGTAAAAAGTGTCTATATCAGTCTCTGAGCTGTTGCATCTTCCACTGGGAAGGAAAAGAGATGATGTTCTCAGGGTTGAATCAAATTAAGCAGCTTCTTGGACAGAGTCCCTCTGGCTTACAAAGATTAAAACAGACATCCACTTTACTATAAAACACACGAATTCCCCCCCCTTTTCTTGAATCAATTACAGGTTCCACCTTTGGTAAAAATGAATCAGGCTACAGTGTTTCAGTGAAGTAGGTTTTGCTTCTGTGCTGGTAGGATAAAGATGGCCCAAGAAATATATTTCAGATTCTCATAATGCAAAAACACTACTTACTGCTGTTTAAGACTGTTTGATTTCACTGTTCTAATTCAGTTATCAGGAACCAGGAATAAACATGAATACAAAGTTTTCTGGGAGAATCAAAGGGAGGGATCTGTGGAATAAAACCGTGAGGTGAAAACTGTCATTTAAAGGTATCTTCAGTTATAGACCATATTTCCATAAAACCTCTCTGCCTGTCTCTGTGTCTGTCTCTGTCTTTTCCTATTCTCTCAGTCTCTCTGTCTCTCTTTGTCTCTGTGCCTCTGTGTGTCTGCCTTTGTGTCTGTCTGTCTGTCTCTGTCTCGTCTCTCTCTGTTTCTCTGTCTCTTTGTCTGTTTCTCTCTCTCTCTCTCTCTCTCTCTCTCTCTCTCTCTCTCTCTGTGTGTGTGTGTGTGTGTGTGTGTGTGTGTGTGTGTGTGTGTGTGTGAGCCTGTACCCATGTACACAGAGGCTAGCAGCTACCTTCAGTTATCCTTCCTCAGGGAATGTCCTCCTTTATTTTCTGAGATGTTATGTCTCACTGGACCGGGAGCTGGGTAATTAGGCTAGGTGATTGGCCAGGGAGCCACAGATGAGCCTGCCTCTTCAGCACTGAAATTACAGGTACACTCTGCTGAGCCCAGCTTTTCCTATTTGTGTTCTCCGGGTAAAGCTCTGGTCTTCATGCCTGCACTATGGCCATTGACAGCCGTCTCCTCAGATCTGAGTGGAGTGTGAATGGGAAAATATGAGGATTGCTATAACAAACTAGCAAGGCTCTCTGGTGATGGAGAGAAGGTTCTGAAGAGGTGTTTTCTCACTGAGCTGTCCCCAGCCTTTCCTGCATTCTTCTTTGTCTTCCACAGACTGCACTGTTTACTCTGAGTCTCATTTTAAAGGTTGGATTCCTACTCCAATTTTTCTTATTATCAAATTGTCTTCTGAAGCTCCATAAGCTCACATGTGGTACTGTTTCTGGTGTTTGCTCCATTCTTGGACACATTCTCCAAAAACTGCCTGTTCTCTATTGTTCTTACATTTTCCCCAGCTGCCCTCATATATTAGCCAATGCCTCTTAACTGGTATCTTTAGAACATGTCTTCTGTGCTCAACAGATGGAGTAGAATTTCTGTATTAGTGGGCTCTGACAGTTTCCAGGGTTAGTGAATGGTGCACATTTGTGGAAGAAACCAGTCGAGGAATCTGGAGAAGGTTCTAGGATGTCAGAAAGCAGTTCAGGATTGGAGGTATGAGGAGAAGGTGATTTTGAAGATAAAATGGATGACAGTTTATATCTAATTAGGCTGTCTTTCTTTCTTCTTCCTTCCTTCCTTCCTTCCTTCCTTTCTCTCTCTCTCTCTCTCTCTCTCTCTCTCTCTCTCTCTCTCTCTTTTCTTCTTTCTTTCTTCTTTCTGAGACAGGGTCATATGAAACCTGGGCTGGCCTTGAACTCACTGTGTGGCAGAACCTCTGATTTTCCTGCCTCACTGCTCCCTCCATCCATCTATTGCTCTTTCCTTCCTTCCTTCCTTCCTTCCTTCCTTCCTTCCTTCTTCCCCTCCCCTTTGTTTCCTCTCTGCCCCATCCCACTATGAACCTGAACTGACCGTCATCTGAATGTCCATCCCAGATCCCAGAGAGCCACTTTGACTGGTTATTTACCACTGGCTCTTAGGCTTTGTGATGGTTTGAATGAGAATGGCTCCCATAGGCCTCATAAGCTCATATCTTTGAGTGTTTGGACCCCAGTTGGTGGAGCTTTTTGGAGAGATTGGGAGGGAAGGGAGAGAACCCTAACTGGGAATGGTGTGGGCTTTCTAAAACTCAAAGCCCAACCCCAGTAACATACTTCCTCCAACAGAGAAACCCTGTCTTGGGAAAAAATCAAAACAAAAACAAAAAAAGAAAGAAAAAATAGTTGGAATAAATAGCTGAGTGACACTCTAGATCAGGAAATGGGGATTTTAGATTATGCTTCGTATTGAGATGTTTAAAATAAATTCTATGTCCAGGCAGTGGTGGAGCATGCCTTTAATACCAGCACTTGGGAGGCAGAGGCAGGTGGGTTTCTAAGTTTGAGCCTGTCTACAGAGTGAGTTTCAGGACAGCCAGCGCTACACAGAGAACCCCCCCCAAAAAAAAAAACCCAAACAAATAAAATAAAATAAAAAATAAATATAAAAATAAATAAATTCTAGTCAGTACAAAAGAAACTCTTCTCATTTAGAAGAGTCCCCCAATCTCTCTCATCTCTCTCTCTCTCTCTCTCTCTCTCTCTCTCTCTCTCTCTCTCTCTCTCTCTCTCTCTCATTTCTGACAAGGTCTCATGTAGCCCAGGCTGTTCTTGAACTCACTATGTAGCCACGGATGACCTAGAATTCCTGATCTTTCTATCTCTCCCTCTTGAATACTGGAATTACAAGCATATGCCACCATACCTAGCCTAGTCCATTCTTTTCTTGAAGTACGCATGAATTATTTCATCCATAGTAAATTCTTTACCCTGAGTTCCTAAGAGTATGTCTTCTTACCTAATAATTGTCTTCCCTGTGATGCTGCTAGCAGGATGTTTTCTCCTCTGTACCTTAGAAGGATTGGGCTGCATTCTCTACAGGAGTTGGGATAGAAATCAGGAGATATTCCTCCTGGTTGACCACTGCCCTAGAAAGTGAACAATCCTAGTGTCTGGTATCTGTTGGCTCTTCTCTAGAATGTGGCTGGCCTTCCACTGACTATCTAGACTTGATAAAAAGTTCTGTCATTATGAAAGAGCAACATTCTCCCCAGCCCATCATGCTAAGCACAGGGACTTCACTAATATAAACCTTCAGTCTTTATACAGGAATACAGCCTGAACTGGGGGAGGGAGGGAGGGAGAGACAGAGAGACAGAGAGACAGAGAGACAGAGAGAGACACACAGAGAGAGAACACTTTGAATTTGAATAATCACACTTTTGTCTCTTAAGAATTTTGGTAGACCTCCACATAAAACCAGACACACTGAAACTATTAGAAAAGAAACTTGGGAAGACCCTGGAGGACTTGGGCACAGGGGAAAAGTTCCTGAACAGAACACCTATAGCGTACGCACTAAGATCAAGAATCGACAAATGGGACCTCATAAAATTACAAAGTTTCTGCAAAGCAAAGGACACTGTCAGAAGGACAAAACGGCAACCAACAAAGTGGGAAAAGATCTTCACCAACCCCACATCCGACAGAGGGCTAATATCCAATATATACAAAGAACTCAAGAAGTTAGACCCCAAAGAACCAAATAACCCTATCAAAAAATGGGGCACAGAGCTAAACAAAGAATTTTCACCAGAAGAAATTCGGATGGCCGAGAAACACCTTAAGAGATGTTCAACATCATTAGTCATCAGGGAAATGCAAATCAAAACAACCCTGAGATTCCACCTCACACCAGTCAGAATGGCTAAGATTAAAAACTCAAGAGACAACAAGTGCTGGCGAGGATGTGGAGAAAGAGGAACACTCCTCCACTGTTGGTGGGATTGCAAAATGGTAAAACCACTCTGGAAATCAGTTTGGCGGTTCCTCAGAAAATTGGGCATGGCACTTCCAGAGGACCCTGGCATACCACTCCTGGGCATATACCCAGAGGATTCCCCTACATGCAATAAAGACACATGCTCCACTATGTTTATAGCAGCCTTGTTTATAATAGCCAGAAATTGGAAGGAGCCCAAATATCCCTCAAAGGAGGAATGGATACAGAAAATGTGGTATATTTATACAATGGAATACTACTCAGCAATTAAAAATAATGAATTCATGCAATTTGTAGGTAAATGGTTAGACCTGGAAAATATCATCCTGAGTGAGCTAACCCAATCACAAAAGAATGCACATGAAATGCAATCACTGATAAGTGGATATTAATGAGCCCAGAAGCACTAAATACTCAAGACACAAATAGCAAGTCAAATGATTCCCAAGAAGAAGAAAGGAGAGGACCCTGGGCATGTAAAGATTGCATCCAGTTTAGTAAAGAAACCGAGGGGGGAGGGGGAATGATTGGGGAATAGTTGGGGGGGAGAAGAACTATGGGAACTATGGTGGGTGGGAACTGGGAAAGGGGAAAGCCTTTGAAATGTAAACATAGAATATAGAAAATAAAAATAACTAAAAAAAAAAGGAAAAAAAAGAAATCACTTTCATGAGAAGAAAATACTAAAAATATAAAGAAATCTCAAAAAAAAAAGAATTTTGGTAGAGGAAAGAAAAATATTTCATTAAAAATGTGTTTACTTTGTGTACAGAAACTGAATTCCATTGAACAAAACAGTATTGGCACCTTGCTGCTTACAGATTCTGACTCCTCCCTTTGTTTAGGAGCAAGCAAGATTTCCTGAACTCTTTATAGAGACATACATGAAGCAGATCCTTAAGAGTTGTTCTTTGGTGAGGAACTCCTGGATGACTGAGTGGATATTAGATGATGCTCTAAATGAAACCACAGTGTCACGAGTTAGGAGATGCTCAGCCAGTGAAGTGTATGATATGCAATCATAAAAACTTGACTTTAGTTCCCAGAAACATCATTGAAAAAACCAAGTCCAGGTAGCAAGAAGATGGAGACAAATTGATTCCTAGCGTGTGGAATCCTTCCAGTCTAGCTGAATTGATGAGCTCCAAGACAATGAAGAAGTTTTATCTTAAGCAACAAGGTAAATCATAAGATTGAATTTGGCCTGGTCTTCACATGCATACCTCCACTTACCCACCCACATGGAATGTTGGATTCCCATCTGAGTGGGTAGCTTCCATTTCTGAACCAAGTGAGACATGGTTTTCCATGATAACCTGTGTGATAATTTTCTGGACTCCTAAAGATGACAGGTGTGCAGTCTGGATTTCCAAGGGAAAGCGAGGTGGAGTTAATGCTCTGAGGAACTGTGTTTGCATAATTTTATTTTTCTATTTTGCATTTTAAAAATTCAGTACAACTGTCATAAAAGCCTATTTTTGTCTTATAGGAAGCCAATTAAATTTTCAGCTAGACCAATTCAATAAAAATGAATTTGGAAAATATAACCAGCATAGAAAAGGAGCCGTTAAATGTGCATTCAGTTTTTTTTTTTTAAGTTACACAGTTTTTCATTCTTTGCTGAGAGAGATGATTGGGATGGGATATTCTTGGCATTTGTTCATTTAAAGATAAGGATAACTCCCTTCATGTAGCTCTGAGAACAGGATGCAATGAGGATTTCATCAAAGGCTGTGTAATTCAGTAAACATGTTCTCGGAGTTATAGAAATTCTTACCCACCCTCACATAATTGTGCGCGTGCCCTCCACACAGGAGCCTCCTAATTTGTGTTGGATGAATGATGTCTTTTTCTAATTATGCAGATGCTTCCATTTTCACTGAGAAGTATAAGACAATGTCTAATTGAGCTTCCCTTTTTATTGTTGTTTTTGTTTTTGGACAGAGCTAGAATTAGCCTTGGAATTTGGTTTCCCAGTTGATTCCCACTCTAATTAAAACCTAACCGGATTGATCCAGCTTGTGGTTTTTCATAGGAAACAGAAGGCCCTTCATAGTTCATACCGAGTGCAATCCTCCAACTTCTTCCTCTGCCTCACCTGCTGTCTGCTAACCCCCACAGACACTTCACCGGGATTATATCTGCAAGCCAAGGCTCCTCTTCAGCTCCACTGTGGACATATCCCTATACCTCACCACTTAGAACTTCATAAAAATGTATATTTTAATGAAGTTTGAAACAAGAGCTTATGGAATCAGTACACTAACACTGACAACTTTCATTGCCAGAGAGAAAGTTCACTCCCAGTGTGCAGCTGGGCTGAGATGGCTATTCTACCTTTTGCCTTCATCTTTGAAGGCCTGGAAAGTTCCCTTTGTCCTCACAATGACATTGGCTGGGCAAATGCATACAGATGGTCATGTCTTGTGCTTGGTACAGCTGTTCTTGACACCCTCACATAAAAGAGGCAGAAGGCACCAGCAGCTTCCTGCTGCATAGAATGTGGGAAGAGGAGAAAGAACACAAAGTTCCAGCAATGCCCCTGCTGCAGAGAAATGTGGGTAGCTTCATGCAGAAGGAAAAAGTCAGACTGATGGAATCCCATCTGCACAAATTCAGATGTCTTTTGTAAGAAAAAAAGTTTTGGTATAACTGTGTTTTACACAGGTTTTACACTTTTAATTTCAGGAAACTAGAACTATGTTTGAAAGCTTTCAGGAAAGCTATTTACTTAAGGAAGGAAGGAGATACAATTCCTGGAGGGTCCTGATTAGAGTCTTCCCCAACATTCTGTGTTCAATAGATCTGTCTATCCTGTACTTTGTCAACCAACCAAAAACTAGACCCAAAGTAGAGATGCTGGGAAGAGGGACTCCACTGAGGAATTGCCTCCATCAGATTGGCCTGTGGGCTTGTCAACAGCCATTTTCTTGATCAATGATTGATGTGGAAGGGTCCACTCCACTGTGGGTGGTGCCACCTCCATGCAGGTGGTCCTGGAGTCTATAAGAAAATAGGGTGAGCGCGCATAAGAAGCAAGCCTGTGAGCAGCACTCCTCCATGGTCTGTGCTTCAGCTCCTGCCTCCAGGTTCCTGCTTGAGCTCCTGTCCTGACAGCAATGAGCTGTGATACATAACTGTACCATGAAATAAACCCTTTTCTCCCCTAGTTGGCTTTGGTCAGCAATAGATACCAAACTAGGACATGTCCTCTAGTCCAGATAGAGTCAATGTCTTGCCTTAGATCCCAGCTATTTCTCTCGAGTTTTCACATTCCTCAATTGTGTGTCAAATCTACCTTCCACTAACAAACCATGATGTTCTTGCCTTATTTTCTTAAGGTTGATTAAGAGTGTTGGAGCAAAGGTTGCACTTTTTTAACTATGTAACAGCATTTCCCCAGCATCTTTGAATAATGTGTATGCTACATTGTTATGTTTAATATGTGGGAAATTAAGGACTCTAGAATGGTCTAATTGCTCCTGAAAAAGTCTAATGAATGCATGGCTTCCTATATTGTCCAAGGTTGTCCATCACCATTAGGCAATGCAAATGATCTTCAACAGAGAAGTGACCACACACCTGCTGAGGGAAGGAGTGCTACTAATGTAAGAAGCACTTATACCAGCTGACTGTGGGATATTCACTGAATTTGATAGTATGTATAGATTTGCCTTGCTGGAGACAGGTAAGTAGACAAGATTCTCTAGAAATATGGTGTGACTGTCTTGGAAATAAACTCTTCCTAGGGTCTGTGTAGATTTTTTTTTTGGCTATTTTTCAAGACTGCATTGAGCTAAGTCAATAACCACAAAATGATCTGTTATTAATTATCCTACTTCAAACGGAAGTTAGAATTGACTCCATTGATCTGGCCTGACAGCAGCATTAAGGCACTCAAACTTTTGGAACTTACCTTAGCACAAATGTTAAATTCTGATAGTCATAGCCTGCTGTAGAGAATTATTTAGACACGCACAAAAGCTATGTTTCAGGAGAGGCAGTGCAAGGGAGTGTGTGTCTGCATGCATATGAGTGTGCTTGCCTGTGTGATGTATGTGGAGTCTAGAAGTTGATGTGGAGAAGTCTTCCTCAGATGCTTCTCCACATCACCATCACTATCATCATAATAATAATCACTAACAGCATCCTCAGCATCAGCAGCATCACCATCATCACTAGTACTATCCTCCTCCTCCTCCTCCCCATCACACTACCACTACCATCATCATCATTTCAAACACAGGATCTCTCATTGAATCTGGACCCTCCTGTTTCAACTAGACTATGTGGCCAGTGAACTCCTGGGATCCTCTAGTCTCTGTGCACCAGTTACACAGCATTACAAGAGTGTGCCAGTATGTCTGTTTTTTTCTTGGCTTTGGGGAATCTGAAGTCACATCCACATACTTGCAAAGCAAGCATTTTACCTACTGAGCCAGCCCCCTAGTTCCCACACCTGGCTTTTTTTTTTTTTTTTTTGTACAGCTGCTGGAGATCAGACTCCAGTACACCTGCTTATAAAGCAAGTACTTTAGCAATTGAGCAAACTCCCCAGTCAATGTAAAAAGAGATTTTTTTTAAAAAAAAATGTTGTCAGTGGAATCTTGTTTTAAAGTATCTAATGAACATTCCTTTGTTAAAAAAAAGTTCAAGTTCTATGGCCCATAACAATTTGCCTGAGTGTAAACTTGGATTTCTAAGTATCAATTTTACCTTGAAGTGACACACAGTTGTACATGAAGATAAATAACTATTTGGCTACAGACAGCGGCATTAAGTAATTTTAGAAAATGAATTACCATAGTGACCTTGTGGAGCCCTGGTATGATGGCTTGCCAAGATGGGGCTATGGCCAACTTCCTGTCTCATTTATGTAATTTAGATTCCACCTATTTTTCTGATTTATGATAGGCTTGCTTTAATAAAACAGATTGTTCAAGTTACATTTAATGGAATGTTCATCCCTCCTACTCTTCCTGTAAGTGTGGAGAACTCCAGAAATCTTACTAAAGGGTGGGAAGTTCAAGGGCGCAGGCCCTTGAGTGAAAGACCAAATATGTCTACAGGAACCTATAGAGCAGAAGGGTGGGATAGATGCCTTTAGGGTACTTATTTTGCTCTGAGTACTGTACACTGAACAAAAACCTCAACCCGTGCCATTTACCTCTGCTGATTCTGGGCCGGTGCTGGCTGAAGAAGAGCATTACTGTGAATCAATGTTGTGTAGTCAATCTGCTTACTTCAGGATACCCAGGAAGGGAAAGGAGAGAGTCAGGATAGAACTAGAGTCTTAATGTCCCCTTAAAGAAATACTCCCTGCAATGATTCATCTTCATCGTCTACAACATGGGATTCAGAACCACATTGGAAACAATCCAGTGGTGTGTCTTTGAAAGCATTCCCAGACAGGTTTAACATGAGGGAAGGCCCATCCTGAAAGTAGGTGGCCCCATCATATAATCTCAGCTCCCAGACTGAAGAATGGAGAAAGCCAGGTAAGCATCAGTCCTCATCTCTCTATACTTCCTGACTCTGATGATTCACATTCCTGACATCATGCCTTTTCCACCATGAGAGACTGTGCCCTCAACCTGCGGACCACAATATATCTTCCCTCTGTATTCACTGTTCTCGGGTATCTTGTCACAATAATGAGAAAAGTAACCAAGTCATCCCCTGTGACCTACTTCCTACAGCTAGGTGATATTTTCTATAGTTTCCAGAACCTCGATAATGTCACTGGGTGGGGCTGACCCTTCAGTGGACTGTCCAGATTCAAAAGTTAAGAATGACCAATGCCTTCTGAGAGATGCAAACCTAAACAACCCAGCTTTGGCCTAAAGCCTTCACTGATCTCTGCTAGAGGGACCCATCCTCACGGGAGGGTCTGTGGAAGTAGAGTACCATGAGGGTGCACAGACATGTAAACCTGCTCCATTCCCAAATAGGTGTGAGCAAAAATCTTAGAGGAATAAGACACTGTGTTATAATTCACCAAGTCCTGATTATCATTGGCACCTCCTCTTAGCATTTCCTCCTACCTGCCCAAGATTAGAACTGTCTTCATATAGTAGTGTGCCTATTCCTCTTCCAGTGGGTGCTAATGCCCTCACAGGGGAGGGGCTGACCTGACCTCTCCTCCTCTTACAGGGCAGCAGTCTGACCTTGCTCATCAGTGTTTCTCACAGATTCTGAAATGGCGTTTTACCTGGCACCAACTTGATACAATCAACGAGGTTTCCCTGAGCTAATACCTCCTCACTTCCCTTGAGCTTTCTTTTCTTTCTCTCTTCCTCCTCTTTTATTGTTGAATTATGGTCACGCTTGCCTTGAATATTCCATGTAGCCTAGGTAGGTCTTAAACTATCAATTCTGCGTCACCCTTTTGAGTGCTAGGAATTATAAGCAAGCACCACCATATTTGGTTTTCTACAGTTTTTCCTTTTCTTTTAATTGCTCAGATTTGATAAGGAAAAAATGTGATGTATGTGCACAAGAGGATTTCTTTTCAGCCATAAAGAATATATTTATGGGGAGTTCTGTTGGGGTGGGGGTGGGGGAGTGGGAGGGGTGGGGACATCCTCATGGAGATGGGGGTGGGGTGGAGGTATAGGATGGGGAAGTCAGAGGGTGGACCTGGAAGGAGATAAAATCTGGAGTGTGAAAAAAACTGATTAAATAAAATTAAAAATAAAAAGAATGTACTTATGGAATTTGAGGGAAAACATAAATGGGTTCAATTAAAGGCAATCCTGTTAAGTGAATTAAGCTAGTTTCAGGAAGACAAACATCATATGATTTTTCTTATTTGTGGTTCATAAACTTTGAATAGTCATATAAAATCATATATATATTAAATTATATGTATATATTTTTATACATTGTAATTACATGTATACATTTTTATATATGATATATGATGTGTATTATTTGTATATATGCTATATACATATATATGTGTATATATATATATATATACATATATATATTTGATAAGAAGAAATAAAGTCCTCCAGGAAAGCAGAAGGAACCATCTTTTCCAGTAAAGCTGAGCAACCTAGGAGGCAATCAGAGGATTTGATGTCTGGGCTGTTCAAGTGTTACCATCTCTAATCTAAGGCCAAGAGGAATGAGCACAAGGGACCAGAAAGCTAAAGAGACAGGAAACAAGGGGACACATTGTCCAGTGAGTGGACAGCACAGCTGAGCAAGCTATAGCAGCCGGTGGAGATAAGCTCAAGGAACAGGTTATGGGAAGAAAGACTGTAGGAGAATGATGATAATGGGGTTCTGATTAATTCTTTGAGAATTTCATATGGTATATTTTTATCATATTCACCCCAATCTTTTCCCTAACCCTTTTCAAATTTGCTCATTCTTCCTTCCCTAATCCCCAAAATTATGTATCCTCCTTCCTTCCTTCCTTCCTTCCTTCCTTCCTTCCTTCCTTCCTTCCTTCCTTCTTTCCTTCTTTCCTTCCTTTCCTCTCTTCTTCCCTCCATCTCTCCCTTCCTCCCTTTGTTCCTCTCTCCCTGTCTTCCTCCTCCTTGCTTCCTTTCCTCCTCCATATCTTCTTCCTCCTTCTATAATCTATCCATTCTAATTTGGGATGTAGGGCCATCGACTAAAATGTAATTGGCCTACCAGGAGTTATCTCATTACAAAAACATGACTTCCCTTACCGAAGCTATCAAGAAATGTCTATAGCTTTCCAGTTAGGGGTTGGGCTCATGTACCACTTCACACCTGATGCTAGACTGTGACTGGCTTGATTAGTGCAGTTAACCACAGCTGCTATGAGTTCATGAATGTAGCAGTCCAGTCACATTTGACCTCAAGCTCCTATCAGCTTTCTGTCTCCTCTTCTGTGTTGGTCTCCTCAGCCTTGGGGAGGGGTGTCCTATAGATGCTCCATCTATGGATGAGCACTCTGCTGATGCTTTAGCCTGTGCACACAACTAGTTGTGTGTCTCTGTGTTAACCACTGTCCACTGCACAAAGAAATGTATCTGATGAGGTTTGAGAGCTGCTGGGTAGAAAAATATCAATTCGGAGGGTGGCTTAATACTATGTCCATTTATCATAATAACAGCTGCAGGTTCACCCTGGTGTCTATCAGTTCACCAGCCATGTGTTATTGGCTAGATTTACAATCCAGGCATGTGTTTTCCTTCTGTAGAACAGACCTTAAATCTAATCAAAAAGAGTTCCCATCCCCTCAGATAACATTGATGTGACCATTACACCCATGGATGTAATGTCAGTCATTATTACAGTTCATGAGGTTCACATCCTGGGAAGATTGTTGGTGACCTTCCCCCCAGAAGCCTGCCTAGCACCCTCCAGTGCTAAGAGAGCTAGGCATCATGGAGGGAGCTTCTTGTTCAACACCAACTTAATTTCCCCATGTCCTGTGACCCAAGTGTGTGGTGTCTTCAGTAATAGAATCTCATCACCAAGTTCTGTGGAGAAATAAGAAGCAAAGGAAATAGTTTGTACTGCTTGGGCGTCTTTAGGACACTTCTGATCAATAACTTGAGGGGACAGTAGGTATCCCAGACCTGGCTCTAGGATTTTTATTTGGCAACCTATGGCTTCTAGAAAGAGCATAAAACTCCTATGTAGTGAAAGTACAATTGATCTCTTTTATATGAAAAAGTATTTATAGGAAGCTTATAAACTAGTAGGTTTCCATATTGCTTTCTCATCCTTAGTGTTTGTTCTCTTTCCCTCAAACCCCTCCTCTGCCTTATCCCTCCACTCCTTCCCTACTTAATCCCCCTCATTGCTCCCTTTTCCCTTCAAGGACATCCAATTTTAACACTTGAAAGGCAGAAGACATAGAAGCATGGAGGGCCATTGGAGTTACAGAACTCAGGGGTCCACAGACCAGGACACTGATGCCAGCAGGGACGAGAGGGTAGGGGTATGAAGTGGGTGTAGAAATATCCCTCAAATGCGTGAGCATACATGGGACATCAGCAGAGAGTAGACAAATGATGGAACAGCAACATTGCTTTTGCCATCTGTACATTAATTCAAAACACTCTCCTTGTTCCCCGGTTTGTGAGAACCGCTCTTGTAAATGGCTAGGCCTATCTGTGACTGGAATGGCGTTTAGACACACTCTGCTGCTTTTTAAATTGTTTCCAGTTTTTCACTATTAAATATAATTTATTCCTATTTGTATTTGCATGTATATTTGCAAACAAAAGCGAATAAAACAATTGCTTTTTTTAAAAAATTATATCCACTGACCAAACTCATGCAAATCACTTTGTGACTGGATTTATTAATTACTTTCCTCACTGCTCTGGCAAAATATCACAAAATATCAGGCTTTCCAGCAGAGTGTGAGGCAGCTGGTCACATTGCATCCACAGTCAGGAGGTAGAAATGAATACTGGTGTCCTGCTCACTCTCCTTTATACTCTGGTTAGGACCCCAGCCCATGATATGATGATGCTCATATTCAAGAATGATCTTCCTAAATCAGTTAAATCCCTTTAGAAGCATTTTCACAGCTATAGCCAAAGATTCGTATCCTAGATGATTAAATCTAAATCTAATATTCATTGATGATAAGGATTAAGCATCACAGTGGGTAGAGTGATTTAATTTTGTGCAATGAGGAATGAGTCTTTACCCTGTGTATAGTCCTGAATGTCTATCCTTAAAGAGGAGGAGATACAAATCAGAGAGAACAATGTGTCTCCTCCATACCACATGAAGCAGTTTGTGTCCCGATTCCCAACTTGAGAAGAAGGCTTCCTGGTAGGGAGTTGGAGATCTATCAGGTGTGTCCAGTGAGGGCATGAGAACTGCATGTAGAATTTCAGGTTCTGGGTGGGTGGTAACTTCTAGGAGCAACAAATCATCTAAAGGATAAGTATGATGAGAGAACATTTGAGTTAATTATTGGGAGATGTGGAAATGATTATGGTATTTCTGAGGAAGACATGTGAGCCTGGAACTCCTAGTAAATCAACAGGAACCTGGGCTTTCAGATGGGAAGCTGAAAAATGGAGAGACAAGGAAGAATTTACATGCAGAGATATAATGCTCTGATCAACAGGAATATCTACAACTGGAGTTCAGAGGACAGGGTTTTTGTGGATTCACATTACAGGAAAATCAAAAGAGGAAAGGTTCTCAGAAGTCAGCACACAGTGTACAAAACAACTGGCTGTCATTGTGTAAGCTAGGACGTTACACTTTCTGAGAGCATGCCATATGCCAAGTACATTAATAAGTTACATTATCTTCACAATAGCAATATAGGAGGAACAATCCCCATCAATTAAGACCTGACTTGGCTGTCTATGAGAGAAGACTCAAAACAATGCTGACTTAACTCCTAGTGTTTATTCTCTCAATATAGAAGTGCATGTTAGACTTGGGACAATATAACTTTCCCTGGTGTCAACAAAGTTCTAGTCACTTGTCTTGGTTCTTTAGTATATTTAGAGTTTGACTTTACTTTTAGACCTTGCAATGACTGCTGGAGTCCCAGCTACTATATTTACTTTCTGAAAACTAGAAAGGGATAGAAGATACAAAGGGCTTTCTTATGACCCCCCTCTGCTTTGAGGAAGCCTTTCTAGAAGTCCCATAAATGTTTCTCTTCCTACCATGATTAAATTCTAATACATTAGTTCACATCTATTCATAAGGGAGACTGGGTGTGTCCTAAAGTGAACAGAAACAGTTCTGAGTGTCTGGCATTATGGGTAATTCAGTAAAGTACATGCTGTGCAATCAGGAAGACCTGAATCAGGATGCCCAGGATGCACATAGAAGATGCACATAGAGGATGTACATAGAGGATGCACATAGAGAATGTACATGATTGCATGTCTTTGTGACTAGCACTATGGAAGGAGGATATTGTGATAGGAGACCCATGGAAGTTGTGGGTCAGTTAGTTCTAGCCAGTCAGTAAGGCTGGATATAGTAAGCAACCTAGCCCCCACCCTCAACATTTTATTGATTCTTTGTGAGTTTAACATCATGCACTCCAGTCCCACTCATCTCCCTGTCCCATTTGTATTTGTTCCCTGACCTTGCAACTCTCTGAAAATAAAAAAACACATGAAGCAAAGATAAATGAAATAAAACAGAAAATAGAAAAGCTGTAGTGATGGAAGCTGTAGTGTGTAACAGTGTGTCCCCCAGTATACCCCTCTGTCCACACATCTTCATTTGCAAATGTTCATTGCAATGAGTCATTGATCTGGTTTGACGACTGGTTTCTGTGACACCATCATGGGGTCGTAGGGATCCTCACAGGGACTCCTCCTGGTTATCCTACTACTGTTGTTATGATTATAAAAAGATAAAGGGGTATAAGATATGTTCTATGGGGGTATAGTTAGGTGTGGGGAAGGGGGTGCCTCAACAGGCCCTTGCCAAGGCATCCTTTCCCCCTGAGGGACCAGCCATATACAGTATAGTATAGAATAGAGTATATTCAGGGCATGGGAAGGGGAGTTAAAAGGGTAGTAGAGGCAGAGAAAGGCAGAGAGAAGGAGAGAGTAGAGGAGTAGAGGCTGGCCATGACTACATGGAGAGAGGGAGATAGGGAAGGGGGAGAGAGAAGAGCCCAAGAGGGCAAGAAAGAAGCAAGTAGGAGACAGGAATAAGAGAACAAGAGAGAGAGAGGAGGGGGCAAGAAGCCCCTCTTATAGTGGGCCAGACTTGCCAAGTAACTGTGGGGAGGAGCATACTTGGCTATTGCCAGGTAACTGTTGGGCAAAGCTTAGACAGAATGCTAACAACTGTCCTGTGCCATGGAGATCCTGCAGTTTTGGATTGGCAGGACTGACCCTTTCTTATGCCCCAACAGTTCATGGATGATGTAGATTTGAGGGTGTGCCAACTCAAAGCCCTAGATCTGGACCTGGGTGGTAGCTCACCTGGTTAGCCTACTTAGCTCACCCTTACTTGTATACCAGGGTGAACTCTCCAGCACTGCTCCCATAGGCAGAAGACAGGGCTAGCTCTCCAGGCTCTCATGTTCTTGGGGCAAGCTTACCCATCCCCATTCTTCCAAAGCCAGCTGGACTATACAACCCAGGCAAGGCACAGGACTCACTCTTCTAAGTGCTGTAGCAGCAAGGGTCTGGGCCAGCTTTTCTGCTTTCATATACTCAAGGCTGGCTCACCCATGCCGTAGCAATTAAAGCCAGCTCCACCATGTTGCCCAGGCAAGATGTAGGACCTGCTCTTCCTAGTGTGATAGCTAGTGAGAGGCAGGGATATCTCTCCTACTCTCAGGACCCTGTGGTCAGCTCTCCTGACTGCCGCAGGTAACAAGGACGGAGAGGAGGAAGGCATCACTTCAGCGCTCATGCCACCTTATGGGCTGAGGAGTGACAGGGCCAACTAACTCTCACCCCTGCCACCAGAGCCAGCTCCACTGTGCTGCCCTGATGCTGCTCAGGGCCCATTCCAGCTGATGAAAAGTTAGAGAGCCATAGTCAGTGGGGGGCAAGGCCAGTTCTGCACAGTCCTTGGACATCCACATGGTCCCTGGCTGGCTGTCCAGACCAGGGATATCACTATGTTCTCTAGTGGTAATAGATGTTGACCCCTGCTGCTACATAGCCATGGACCCACACATGGCCCTCAGCAGCAGCATGACAACTCAGTCAAAGATAAGATGGGGACAGACAAAAGACATCTGATGTCCACCTTTGGCCCAAAGTAGTGAAGGTGAAGCACTACTCTGTGCTGTGTACAACTTCATATCTTTGAAGCCATCTTGACTTTTTAGCTTTGGAGAGCCATTCTGCTTCAAGGATCTCACATATGGAAATAACTGGGTTGGGTGTAAAGGTTCATATCCTGGGGTGCTTACAGAAACCTTATTCATTCTAGTAGAAAACACAAACAACCAAAATGTCCCCAAAAGAAAGTAATTAAATTACTAAATCCTGAAACACTCAAAGAACCCAATACAGTGGCCACTAGAAACATGTTCTTTGAGAATACTCACAGGCAGGTATAGAAAAGCTGGTATATTGTATTAAAAAGATTGAAGTATTCATCACTGACACCAACTGCCTAGGTAGGAAACCTGCAGCACAGAGAGACCTGGGTGTTCCCATTGGCAGTATGGCATGCATGGTTCTCACTGCTGCCCATTCACTCATGCTATTCTGAATTTTACATATTTGTGTGACTGATAGGCTTTGTTCTTGCAGTCAAGAAAAGCTCACAAGCATCACTCGGAAATATGATATCTCCCCAAAGATAGTCATTCTTAAAATGACTGAACTGCTTGTTCAGCATAGTCAACTGTGACTAGCAGTTATAGCAGCATGACTTCATAAACATTTACAGAGTGCTAGTCAGATACAAGCAACCATGATTCTAAAAATTGGAGGCATGGCCATAGATAAGCAAATCAAGAACCTCAGTAGGGTTCTTGTCTAAGAATGGTGCTCTCTGGAGATGGTGCTCATGGGAAAAGGCTGCGGCCCTTGTGACAACCAAGAGACAAGGGCATCTTCAACACTGGTGAGGAGCTCAGCAAAGAGTACTCTTGTTTGTGTGAGTGGGGGTCGGGGAAGGGGAGGGTAAGGGTATCCAGAGGACAACGTTTGTTGACATTCCTTGGGAGCTACCCACCTCTCTCTCTCTCTCTCTCTCTCTCTCTCTCTCTCTCTCTCTCTCTCTCTCTCTCTCTCTCTCTCTCTCTCTCTCTCTCTCTCTCTCTCTCTCTCTCTCTCTCTCTCTCTCTCTCTCTCTCTCTCTCTCTCTCTCTGTCTTTGGTATTTATTTTACTGACCCAGAACTTGACAATTCGCCTAGGTGGACTAACTAGCCCCAAACATCTTCCTAGCTCTTCTTCCCTGTCTCTGGAATTTCTGACATGCAGCATCATATCTTGATGAAAGATATTTCCTATCCATTTACATTGAGGCAGAGAGAGGTCAGTGATTGGAGTGAAGAGAGGAGGAGGAGCTAAGAGGGGCGGAGAGAGAGGGAGCCTGGAAGTTGCATAAGGGAGTGAAAGAGATGCACAGACCCAGATGGCATCAGACATGTTTCTGGTGTTTTGGAGAAGCTAGATATATTGGGATAAAACTTTATCATTGTAATTTGGCTTAATGTAATTGGGAGTTTTATATACATAAATATATTTGGCTAACTACTCAAGTTTACGAGTTATGCTTTGCTGGATACTTGGAAGGTGTAGGTGCTGGGCAGGAGAGAGAGAGAGAGACCTGCTGGGACTTGGAGCAGAGAACTGGCGGGGCAGTAGTATATTTTAATATATTTCCCACTACAATATCTAATTATTTATGTAGATTCTGAGGCTGAAACTCATCCCATTATACTTATATGGCAAGTATTTTACTAATAGAATCAACTCCCCAGCCCATGTACTCTCATTTTCAAAAATTAACATTTTCATTTGCCTCAGCAGCAGAGCGGTTCCTCATGCAGGCTGTTTCTCAGTGAAGCTGGCTACTGGGTCTCTTTCTAGGGTCTTTGAAATTTAATTGTCCATAAAACCCATTAACAAGGTTGCCATCTTCATTAAAGAGATGACAATGATAGGCCACACTCACCTGTGGCACGAGAATTCCAAGAAGTTTCTGAGGTGCTAAAATGTCATTTGTACAGGAGTCATCTGATCTGTGTTCATTGTTGGTCCCACCATTAGCCAGGGTTTCAGGAAAAATTATAATATAATATAATTATAATCCTAGTTTTTCTTTGGTTGGGACCCATGAGAATTCTGAGCTTCTTTGGTACAAGGTGAGAGTACTAGAAAATTCTATGTAGTCTGCTGAGGTTGGGGGAGTCATCAACAACATTAATCAGCTGTAGAATATAATAATGACTGGTGTGGCAAGATTTGACCATTGGTATAATGGTGGCATGAATATTATAGAGTTAGCCAATGCCTTCTAAGGCCCACTCACTCCAGAGGACAAAACGCATGACTAGTATGAAAATATGCTCTATTTGATGAACTACTGAACTTAAGGACATGTAGCTTCCTTTTCTGGCCAACAGGCTCGCTCTTACTCCAGCCTTGTATAATCCACCTGCAGTCTGGGTGTGTGTACTTCCTGGAGGAAGATGCTTAAAGCCACCTCAAAGAAAGCTGCATGCCCTTACTGGTGTTTCAAGTTCCCATTCAGAAACAAGTCTTAGAATCACATTTTGTTAGGGAAGCTTTGCCTCCCAGGCTGTCTGTTAGGACATCTTGGGGAATGGGGCATTTGTTGGTTGCTCTCTTTCTCTTAAGTTTCTAGATCCAATCTTTCCTCAGTTTTGGTGTCAGGGCTTCACAAAGAGGAAAATTCAAGAATGCTCAAGGCCCTTATATTAAAATGACACGCTATATTTGGATAACCCATGGACAACTTTCTGTGTGCTTTTTATTTTTAATTTTGTTTTAAATACTGAAGATTAAAACATATTTAGCAATTATTCTCTGTATGTATCAACACTGCCTTCTGTTCCCCTCCTCCTCCCTTCCTCTTCCCTCCCCTTCCTCCTCCTTTTCCCTCCTCCTTTTCCCTCCTCCTCCTCCTCTTCTTCTTCCTCCTCTTCCTGCTTCACCCAGGGTTTTATGTATTCCAAACTGGCCTCAAACTAATTATGTAGTCAAGAATTACCTTGAACATCTGATCCTCCCACTTCTCTCTCTGCCCCTCTCCACAAGAGCTGGGATACAGGTGTGAGTCGCCACACCTGTTTATGCAGTGCTGGGAATTGATGCAGGCTTCCTGTGTGCTAGGCCAGTAAACTAGGCACTAAATCTAGGCCATAGCCCATTATGTATGCATTAAATTTTCTCTAGATTATTTTCAGTGTGTAAATGACTGTCATATAAAAATGTTTAGGGAACACTGACAAGGAAATAAAGAAACCAGCCTATCCGATTCAGCAATGATAGTTTTCAAAAAGTAGTTTAGCTATAATAGTTTCAATGTGTAGATGAAGAGCCCATAGGGTCATAGGAAAAGCTGTCTGCTTGCTGCTCCTGTGTTTTCTGCTGTCTTTTGTGGAGGGATTTGAAAATTCCTTTGGCCAGCTAGATACATTTCTGACTAGAGGAAAGGAGATATTACAGACAGTGAAGAAAAGGCTGGCCATCTGTAGAGCACTGTCCTGAGCCTTATACTGACTTGACTGGAGCACTTGAGGGAAGTGGTGGAATGGCCAAGTCTGTCCTGAGTTCTGCCTGGCTGGGGCAGTGTAGAGGACAGGAAAACGGATATTGCCTCCAATGTCAGGGAGATAAAGGGTTGGCACACATTTCTTTTTCTTTTTTTCTTTTTTTTTTTTAAATAGGATCTGGTTTCAGGAAACATCCCACACCTGTCTTTTAAAATTACCTTTACAAATAATTTAGCAAAGTCACTACTCTGTACTCTGTCTGATACCTTTTCTCTAAAAATAAACCAAGCACCCTTCAACCCTTTTCCTTCCTTTCTTTCCTACAGGAAATGAGACCATATGTGTTTTCTTGGCTCAGACTTGGTATCTTAGGTTCCTTTGCAACAGCAGCACAGCTTCCAGAGTCTCTTGGAGCACAGGCATGGTCCAGGTCCTTCTAAGAGGCCAAGGGCTGGGAGACAACCAGGTTTGAACTGAGCATAAAAGTGCTCATGCTCCATGGAGTGGTTCTAAAGTCAGTGCTCACTGATTGCAGCAGAATTCTTAACCTCAGATGCCCTCCAGGGCAGGATGCTATTCTTACAGGAGGCTCAAGCACCACCGGTGTTGCCAGTCAAACAGCAATCAAGGGAGTGTCTTAGTGGTGTTCACACAGAATTCATCTGTGACCTGTGGAGATTCCACAAAGGGCTCTTATGAGGGAAACTGTGGACTATGGCAGTGAGTCAAAAATGAAGGTTTGTTCCAGTCAAATAGATGAAAATATTTTATTTTCAAATGTGAGAGAGGGCAGGCTACATGGTGAGATCCTGCCTCAACAACAACAACAACAACAAACAACAACAGAAAACAAAACAAGAATGGAAAACTCTCGAAGGTAAGGCTTTGAGCTAATTATGGAGTTTAGCTTGCTTATTATGCACAAGGCTCTACACATGAGCATAGCACCCCATACATAATTGGGTATGGTGGTACACGTCTATAATCCCAACATTCTGGAAGTTGAGACAGAAGACCAGAAGTTCAAGGTCATCCTTGGCTACTATCTGAGTTTGGGTCACTATTGAGATGATGAAACACAATGACTAAAGCAACTTAGGGATGAAAGAGTTTATTTGGCTTATATATCATTATTTATTACTGAAGGAAATCAGGACAGAAGCTCAAGCAGGCCAGGTACCTGGAGGTAGGAGCTGATGCAGAGGTCACAGAAGAGTGTTGCCTATGTGCTTGCTCCTCATGTCTTGCTCAGTCTGCTTACTTATAGAACCCAGGACCACCAGGCCAAGGATGACACCACTTACAATGCTCTGAATCATCCCTCATCAATCACTAATTGAGAAAGAGGTTCCATCTTTCAGGTAATTCTAGCTTGTATCAAGTTGACAGGAAACTAGCCAGCACAGCTATGTAGATGATAAGTTTGAGTCTAGCCTGGGATACATAAAACACACATATCGAATGTTTGACATTTTATTAACATATTTTATGATTAAAGTCTACTGTTTGTGTACTGACATGACATTTTGTATATATCCTTGGTGTTTAACAAGATGCAGCTTCTGTAGGTTTTGGTTTCTGGTAGATACCAGTTTTACTCTCTTCTACTTCACAGAATCTGGAGATCCTGCATGAGTTAAATAGACTCCTAAATAAGTTGCCTTCATTTTTCACTTCTGCTCTCCCCCAGAAGCTGTAGCCTATACAGCCTCAACCTGTTTTTTAGGTGAGAAGGCCTCATGGGCTTCTCTGAAACCCCATGTAGAGACTTGGCCCTACCCAAGTGTTCACTCTGAGGCTGTACCCCACACCCCATGCTCCAGGAAGGGCAAGTAACCCTCTCCAAGTTAACTTGGAGCTGATCTTGTCTCGGAATTAGATGGATCTTTATTTGAACAGCTAAATGTAGTTTTTTTTTTGAGAGCTTGTGCATTTAAAGTATATCGGTTCTCTCTAGGGGTTAAATGAGCATTTGATCATCATCATTTTGTATTGTCCTATAGCCAAGATGTGCTCAGAATCAGAAAGAGGGAAGGCAAGGGGAGAGAGGGCTCATGGGAGGAAGTCTTCCAAGCTAATTTTGGTAGAATAGGCAGCACATGGCATTCTGAAGCACCATGTGGCTTGCATCACAGCTCCATGGCTGTTGGCGCTTTGTTCTTTCAGGCTGAATAGCCTGTGCTTGTGTGGGAACGTTTGGCATGGAGCTGTTCCAGCACATTTGTTTGAGACATTTCAGATATTGCAATTTAATGAGTAGAAATAAAAAAAATATTTTTCAAGCAACATCTTTGTTTATTGGTGTAGCATGTAGATGGATAGATGGATTCGTGTTTTGTGACTTTCTTGGGATGAAAAAATTTGAGTTCTAAATGACAGGCATGTGCGCCATGGGGAAGTTGCTGGGGAAGACTGGGTTACCCTGAGAATGTTACTCTAGATGGCTAATGCCTGTGAATCAAGCTCCTTTGTGGTCACAGGTTCTAGGGCTGTGTGGTTCTGGGCCACACTGCCCACCTGTGAGGTTCCTCATCAGGGAGTAGTATAGTGTATATATATATATATATATATATATATATATATATATATATATCTCCTAAACACAATCATTGGTCCTGGGTTATACTTTGCACTGTGAACCATTGGATTTTACACTAGATCTTTAAAAACTATTAGGGGAAAGGGGAAACCATAATCAGAATATGTTATATGAAAAAAGTGTATATTCAATTTTTTAAAAAATGAAAAAAGCTGAAAAACTGTTGGGAAAATAATAAAACTATGTTTTGTTTAATTATAAAAGAGAAGGCTGAATTTGGGGGAAATGACCAAATATACACAAGGACTTCACTGGAATTATGCCATCACTAGGAAGGACTATATTTATCAATAAAGTATTCACTAGGCCTAGCCTGGCACCAGAAAGATAAAGAAGGCCATGGATACAGATCTCCAGGGAAAGCAGAGGTCCAGTGGCTTGGTCCTCAGTGAGTCCTGTTGTTCACAGTTTAAAACAAGCAATCTGCTGGAGACTTCTAGATGTCTTCTGAGTAATGTCATACATTACACATACATGCATGGTAGTAATGTCATATATTACACATACATAAATAATAGTAATGTCATGCATTACACATCCATTCATGGTAGTAATGCTATACCTTATACATACACACATGAATGCATGGAAGACAGAGATGGATAGACTAGTGGCAGTAGCAGCAGCAACCAGGATCACCCAGCTCTACCTTGTCATGTGCAGCTACAGAGGGAGTTCCTCTAATCTTTGAGGAACCTCAACTCAGATAAAACTGGGTCTTTGGCTTGGACACAGAAGGTGATTTCAGGAAGAGCCATATCAAGCAGAGCTGGGCTTATTAAAGATATCAAAATATAGACTTAAAGTGAGGATTAAGAGAAAGGTACTCAAGTCAGGAGGTGGTGGCACACGCCTGTAATCCCAGCACTCTGGGAGGCAGAGGCAGGCGGATTTCTGAGTTCGAGGCCAGCCTGGTCTACAGAGTGAGTTCTAAGACAGCCGGAGCTACACAGAGAAACCCTGTCTCGAAAAACCAAAAACCAAAACCCCCCCAAAAAATAACAAAACAAAACAACAACAACAACAAAAAAAAAAAACAAAAAGAAAGAGAAAGGTACTCAGAAGATCTCCTGAGAAAGTGGACATGGATTCCTCTGAGGGAGAATTGCACTCTTGTCTTTGCTATCATCAAGTATAGTATTTCTAGTGGATCTTGAAGCTCTTTGATCAGAGGGTTACCATAACCTAAATGAGGACACAGGATAGTTCCTGAGGGGAGTCTGATAGACAAGGTCAAGAGTCTTGTTTGAGATCTTTTGAAAATAATGAGGGCCTACCTAAGTCATATACACTCAGGCGTTAAACCTGGCTTACTGTTATTTTAACATAATATGTCTAAATATAAAAGGAATATTATCTCTATGTTAATCATTTTGGAAAATTTTAATTGCATTGAAATTCTTCCTTTTCAGCTAGTGAGAGGCTTCAACTAGACCTGTCTTAGTTAGGGTTTTATTGCTGTGAAGAGACACCATGACCAAGGTAACTCTTATAAAGGCAAACACTTTATTGGGGCTGACTTACAGTTTCAGAGTTTCAGTCCATTATCATCATGATGAGAAGCATGGCAACATCCAGGCAGACATGGTTCTGGAAGAGGCAAAAGTTCTACATCTTGGTCCAAAGGCAGCAGGAGGAGATGCTCTTCTCTGCACTGGGTGAAGTTTGAGCACAAAGCCCACCTACACAGTGACACACTTCCTCCAACAAGGCCACACTTCTTAATAGTGTCACTTCCTATAGACCAAGCATATTCAAATCACCACAAGACCCTTGGTGAGGTACCTCTTTCGCTTCCATGGTCCCATAATTTTTCGTGTCTTTTGAATCTGCCTAAGAACTTTCTATAGAATTGAGAGGACCAAAAACTGCCCCTCCCCACCTTTGGGGAGAGCTCAAGAGAGGCACAGATATACAGGACTTAGTCCTGGGAGAGAATAAATCTATGGTCCTAGTAGGGCCAGAAGGGCACACACTAGGGAATTTTGAGTTAAGTAAGGCAGGGAAGACTATCATTAGAATAATCTTCATTATAGCCTAAGAGGAAAGTAAAAGTAACGGGGGTTTTGTCATTTTCCAAATTTGCCCAACTCTGAGGCCTACTAGATATGGAGAAGAGAGTGTAATGAGGTTTATATTAGTATTGTAAAGGCTGTTCTCTGGGTTTTATATGGATATCAAGATGAGCACATGGAGGTGTAGAGAAAATAAATACAATAAAGAAGTCTAGTTTGAGCCAGCTATGGAGGCACAGGTCTGTAATCTGAGCACTCAGGAGGCTGAGTTTGGAGTATTTTGAATTCTAGGTGAGCTTACTTCCTTTATTAAAATTCTATTTTAAAAAGCCCAACAACAACAAAAACAAAACAAATCAAAACAAAAAACACACCCAACAACAAAACTAACAAACAAAAACCAACCAACCAAACAAAAAAACAACCAGCCAATCAAACAAACAAATGAAGAAAGAGTCCAGTTCCAAATTATTTACTTTGGTGTTTCTCCCTATGTATTTGGGAGTCTGGTGACCCCTTACTGTACAATCCTGAGTTAGACTGCTACAGAGTATACCTTGGGAGAAAAAACTGTGTGTTGGTGGTCTTAGCACTGGTGATACCATAAGACATTTGTGATCATGTATAGCATTGCTTGCCAATGTTGGTGAAGGAGACTGGGGGTTGGAGGGAAGTAAAACCACCAAAATAGAAAAGTCAGATGATTATAGCCAGTCGTTCACTATTTTGTGGGTTCTTCTTTCTTCTACTCTTCTCCAACCTTTTTCTTCCACCTGACACTAAAGGACACAAAAGGATAGAGGGGGAAGAAAAGAGATTCCTGAATTAAGTCAGGGATTGGAAAGGGGACAATGTTGTTGTTAGACTACTTCCTGCTGATTAGGGCATCAAGTTCTTTACGGCAAGTTTGATCTTTGTCATCAAGACATCTAATTTCTTGCTTCTTCTTTGTGTATGTCTATTTAACCACAATCATTATCAACAACAACAACAACAACCAGCAACCCACCATGTCTCTTGGGGAGCTAGCATTTATATACCCTCTGAAAATTTCCAAGAATTCCCAGTGTCACACAATCACAGAAACTATCTGCAGCTGGCAAAATCATGCCCCTGCTGGAGCACAAAACAAATCATAGTCAGCTGTTGTGAACAATCTGAAGCAGCCCCACATCCCACACCTGGGATTTAAATGAAAACATACTTATAATATTTCTGTATTTTTGTAAAGAAACCAAAATCCCAAAATTGTCACTTCAGAAAATTAATTGTAAAGAGTTAGAGAATCAAGCTGGGGCTTAGTTGGTAGAGTGCTCACTTTGAATACATAAAGCTCTGGGTTAGATCCCCAGTACTACTTAAACCTCTCATGGTAGCACCTGTCTATAATACTAGCAGTAGAGAAGCAGAGGCAGGAGGACCAAAAGTTCCAGATGACCTTATCCACATAGTAACTCCATGCTAAGCCAGAGGGACAAGAGACTCTGTCTCAAAGAACAAAACAAAACTAAACTAAACTAAAAACCCAGAGAATTTCCTAGGAAACAGTTAAGGTACTGAATGTGATTATTAGGGTGTCAATCACATTATAATTAACAAGGCCAAAGGATTCTTTTCATACTAGATAATGTGGCAATTGGGTAAAAATGCACTGTAAAAGAGTGTAATGCATAGCAGCAAGACATGATCCTTAGCATTCAGCCTTCCATAGGGGCAGAAAAAAATGTCAATAAGAGATGATTCCTGCGTGGGCGCAATGCAGATTACTCAAAGCAGATTGTCCATATATCTACCTGTAGCTGGTGAGTTTCTAATCCAGATCACCATGGATTTGGGATTTTGAGGTAATGGGGGAAGTCCTACAGATCAACACATGTAACTGCTTTTCCCTTAAAATATCCCAATTCTCCAACACATGGCATCATCTCTTTGGCAAACTGTCAACCAAAAGGTTGTTCCTTTTCCAATTCTTGTCCCTGGTAGCCACACTTCAGAATCAGAATGGATATGCCTGTTGTTGTGACAGCATTATCTGAAAACCCTCCATAGATTCTTCTCATATTTAAATAAAACTAGAATCTTCCTTGTGGGCCACAAGCTCCCCACTCTGAGTGTCTGCGCCCAGCCTCTCTTCCTGAAGGGCTCCTTTCCCAGGCATTCCTGGAAAATGCACCATGATCTCTCATCTGCTTAAAGTTTGAAAGTCAAGACATCTACCATTCTTCTGCCTGATTTGTTTTCTTTTCCTGGTTATTTTTTTCTTGTCCTTTAAATGCCAATTCCTTAAGCTAGTTTTATAGAAGTCTGATGTTCATTTCACTAGATTCAGTTTTATGGATCCAAATTTCACAGAATATAAAAAAGTTATAAATACTACTTTGTGTAATTAGTTTTGTAACTAAGAAATACACATGCTAGAATTTAAGTCCTGTGGGCACACTTTTGTTTCATCTGTGCTTATCAGATGCTTATCATACTTCTCTGCATTAGCAGGTATTCTGTTCAATATGGGAAGGAAATGATAAAGGACTTTCAGTGACAGTTAAATGAACACAGTTCAGCCACAGTAGCTACAGTAGCCCACTGCATGTAATGGAACTGAGAGACTAATCAAAGCATAAATAGACCTCAGAGACTGTTCCTTGTATAAAGTTTTAAAAATGGCACCTGATGAAAACACACCAAACATCTCAGTGAAATAAAATGTGTTCACTGTATAGTGTAGCACATCGGGGGCTGTTTAGATGAAAAATGTAGAACTTCATGTCCTGGAAAACAAAATAAATGCCAATTAGAAGAAAAAAGTGTTACTAAATGTGTCCAAGGAACACTTGACTTATGGGCCATTAATAGGTTTAACACAAAGACTTAAGTTTTCTAGATATATCTGAAGAGTTCAGATTAGCTCACCTGCTTTTTCAGCTGAGATGTCCAGGACAAAGCTGTGAACTCACAAGATGCAGCAGTTGGCACAGATGTGAGGGACTATTTTTATTTTCAAAGTGTGATACCAACTTTGGAAATTTGGATTAGAAACTCCAAACAAAAGATGGAGTGGTTCCAAGAAATGGCTAATTCTGTTGCCTGGGGATCTTTTGAAACATATCAGAGGTAGAACTTGGAAAGGAAATTTGGAATGAAGGCTCTTTCCCCAAAAAGAAATAGTTCCACCAATGTTACAAATACCAGGGAAGTTCTTTCAATGATTAAGTATAACAGACTGCCAGAACATTTGCTCAATCTCCTGTGAAGGGTCCAGTTTGGTTTGGTTATAGGATCTGCTTTGACCAAAGGGAAGTAAGCTGAAGTCACTTTGGCCCAGAATACTTAAGAGAGATGTGAGCAGTTCTTCATCCATGTTACTACAACAGTCTGTGAATGCTGTAGTCCTGATGCTGTGGCCTCCAAAGGAGGAGGCCTTTCCACTAGCTCAGAAATGAGCTATAGTGAGGTCTGCTGCATGCTTTTGTGTCTGTGGCATCGACTTGCCTGTCTTATTCATGGATGACTGAAGATGCTTTGAAGCTGAAAGGGTTGGAGAATGGTGCCTACCATACATTCTTTAGAGACTAAATAAAATAAAAATTATAGAAGTGATTTTATAGCAAGAAGAGGAGTGGTTAAGACATGTCAACTGAGGTTGCTTGGACTCTTCAATTTTCCAATTTCTTCCTTAGCTAATAAAGCTTACATTTATTCATGATTTGTGTGTTTATGTTTGATCACATAACTAGACTATCAGAAAGGGGAAGGACAACCTCCCATTCCTAAATGGGGATGGAGAAATTGGAGTTCTGTTAAGAAGAGAAAATAAGGACTAGAGAGATGGATCAGTGGTAAAGAGTTCATACTCCTTTTCCTGATGTCCCTCCCTGGGTTCCTAGGTGGCTCACTTCTGCTTGTACCTCTAACTCTATAATGGCCCGATTCCTCTCAACTTCCACAAGTGAATATGTATCCCACCCATCCACCCACCTACATACACCAACAAAAAAGAACAAAACCTAAAACAAACAAAAAGAACCAAATATGTAAAAAAAAAAAAGTCAGAAAATCAAATTTGAATAATTCCTACCTAAGATTCAGAAAGGTTTGACCATTAAAAAATTCAGTGGAAAGTGAAAAAAAAAACATACAAATTGTTTATAAGCAGTGTGTGAGAGCAAAAGGCTAATATCCTTAATATTCAGAAGGAAATTAGAAGGATAGCCAGACACAGGAAGAGGAGGAGTCCAAGGCAATACACAAATGAGAGCTCCCTCCCAAAGTATAGACTATAAACAACCAGGAAATTGGGGGAAAATGTCAGTTTATCAGGATTCAAAGAAATGCAAATTAAGGCAAGATATTTTTCATCTGTCAGAATTCTCAAAATAGATTATATTCTCTTTCTAAAGGGGAAGCAAACTTTCACAGAATAATGTCAGATCCCTGGGAAAATAGTGTTTTTCTCATCTGCTGATGAATTTGAATTGCTTTCTATAGAACTATTTCATAATGTGTACTCTCAAAGCCCTACCATGCTTATACATTTTGACTAAATAATTCGTTTTTGATGAATTTAACTTCATTCCCATAGATTTGGGCAATTGACTCATATTTATTTCAGTATAAAGAATAAAGTAAATGGCTGATAATTCAGAACTGATAAAGATGTTATGACCTATCTATGTACTGATGCACCCATGAGAAATGATGTCTTACAAAACTATCCAAGCAGCAGAGACAGCTCAGTCTACAACCTGTACTGTGTTTGCTGCATGCCTGTAAGTTGCCCACCATGGTGGTACTTGCTGGTAATCCAAGCTCTGGGGAGGAAGAGATAGGCAGATTGCTGGGGCTTTCTGGCCAGCCTGCTTAGCCCACTTTGTGAGTTCAAGATCACCTACTTTCCATAGTGAAACATTTTTGTTTCCTGTAGTGGGTCTGTTTCTAGGCATGTCGACATAGGTATATGGAACCAGTCCTGGTGTGACAGTTGTGTTGGTGGATAAACTATTCACATCTATTCTGCATGATTTAGGGATATCAGAGAAAATAAGAGAGTGAAATCTTCATAAGAAAGTCAATAGCCTTTTGTTTACCTGCCACAAAACCACCATTCTTCAAAAGCTGCATGACTTCAACTGCTCTGTCATAGAAGGGTTTCAAGGTAGCTCTCAGAGATGCAGGCTACACAGGGCTATTAGAATAAAAACACATACTGAAATTGCAGAGCAGTTAGTTCATTGCAGCCTGAGAAGATGATCAGGAAAGTTTTTCTTTTCTTGCACCACTCAAAAAGTCATTTACTCTTTTTAATGACAGAACAATCTGTGTATTTTTGCAGTCACAGTAAATAGCATTCGAAAGCAAGGAGATAACATCAATAGAAGCACAGTATACTAATGCAAAATTAATGAGCAAGATGGCAGTCTCCTTTCTAGGCAAATAGTGCTTTGTAATAGAGTACGCCCTCCCCATTAAGTCTCATCTCAGGAGCCAGAGAATATGAGTATTGTGTAGGAGGTGTGGGTTCAGTGCTGAGGGAGTGGCTAGGGAAGATCGCTCTGATTGATGAGCAACAGGAGTGAATAGCTGTGTCCTGAAAAGAATGCATGACTCTCTTTTAACTTACTCTCTAATTATCTCAGGTCTACAATTGGTTGAAAGGTTGTAATTGATTTGTATTTAGCAAGATAAAAGTAAATAACTCCATTTAAAAAAAGATATATATGTAAGTGAGAAGCCACTCTGAATACCACTCTGAATTTGATGTGTATTCAATGACCACTGGGGCTAGCAGCATGTGTATACATCTAGCCCTTGCTCACTAAAGAAATTAAGCTTCAGATTTCTCTGTCCGGTGTAGAGATCTCCATCCCTTGATAAAAACAGAGCTAAACAAATACAAAAGGGCAGCAATGAGTGTTCAGACACAGTGTTTCAGATTATGGAACTGCAAGAAGCCAGAGATGGAGAGAAATTCATGAGCTACAGACTCTGCCCGAGTTGCATATCAGTCATGTGTGGCCTCAGCGTAAGTCATAAGTCATGGTAAGAATGAGTGCTGCTCCAGTTTGGATGTTGTCTTTTCCAAAGGCTTGTTGAAATGTAACTACCATTGGCACAGTGCTGAGATTTGGGACCATTAAGACAGTGGGAGTGGTGGTCTCACAGATGGATAATGACATCTTAAAGTGGGCTCATCTGAAAAGCTTCCTTCTCTTGTACCCCAGCCTTTTACCATAAAAGGACCCTGTAAGCATGCCTTGCCAAAAGGTAGTATCTTGGACTTCGATGTTCCAGACTCCTGACCTGTGAAAGAATAAATTTGTTTTCTATGTAAATTACCCAGTCTCCAGCATTCTGTTATAGCGTGGCAGAACTGTCTGAGACAAGCAAGTAGAGAATTGTGATGTGTGCTCTATTCAGACTTGATATATCCCAGAACATGCTGCTTGGTAGGGCTTGCTCTCACAACTACCTAATCCTCTTTAACAGTGTTCTTTTAATAGACTAGTGGGTTTATAGAGAAAATATTGGACATTGTTAGTAAATGTGCTCAAGAAGCCTTAAGATGCGTTTTTCTCCCCAAAGCTTCATATGGCAATTGTAGGAAACAACAACAACAAAAAACCCAGCATGTATGTGCACATGCAGCAGACAGATAATGTGTGACAGTGTTACTTGTGGAATAGTCAGATTTGTGGAACAGAGACTCTTGATGCAGAGTGGGAGCGGACATTAGTCAACAAGGAGCATCTTGTCTATATCCTTAGCCAAGGTGTAGACATAGTCATGTGCCCATTTCTCTTTAATAAGGATGAGTCCATTAATATGATGCTTACTCTAAAACTAAATTATTGCATGACCACTGGGTTTAAATGTCCTCAAAGTCTAAGATAAATAATTCACATAAAAACATAAACATGAGAGTTGAGGAGACAGCTCAGTCATAATGTGCTTGTCCTTCAAACACAAGGACCCAAGACTGATCTCCAGAAGTCACAGGAAAAGGTGGGTGTAGTCGTGCACACTTGTACTGACATGGATATCTGGAGCTCACTGGCCAGTCAGTCTAGCATAGTCAGCAAGCTCCAGGCCAGTGAGAGAACCTGTCTCACAAAAACAAGGTGAATGACTTCTGAGGAATGATACTTAAAGCTGACTTCTGGACTTCACACATATGTGCACACAAGTGTATACACATCTACACAAGGACATGCATTCATATGAACATGCATAGGCACACACACATACACACACACTACAAAATTAATAAGACCACTACAATCAACTCTAGGCATAGCTTCTATGATTTCATTGCTCTCTAAACATCTTTTGCCCTCATATACTGTTAAACAAAAAATAGTTGTTACCTGAGAAATTACCTATCATTCAAGACCTTGTGTGATATGTAAAGTGTTAATATCAAGCTGAAGGGAAATTTTATTGGGTACTACATATAGCTAAAGAACCATTTCTCTGGTAACAAGGGTGGTGTGCTCAAAATTGCCAAAAACAGGCACGGGGGGGCGGGGGGCGGGCACAATGGATAGAATGCTCACCTAGCATTCAGGAAGCAGCAGGGCCTCTGCCTGATACTTAGATCTCTTCTACTTCTTTCTGCTGAAAGCAGGTCTAGCCCCAGGTTAGACATCTCAGAACGGGTGCTTTCTTCTCTCTCAAACACAGTATTTTTTTTCCTTTTGGAGATTCCTCTGAGATTCTTTGAACTAATTGTGAAGAGACTGCTCTGGAAAGACAAAGACTCAATCAGTAAAGACAAGAAAAACAAATCTGGGGCTAATGTGATGGATGGCTTGGTCGGATGACAAGAAACTGAGAAGCAGTCTGTGCAGAGGTGAGAAAGAATGAAGAGGAAACAATGGTCAATCTTCAGATCACAGTGGGAGTAAAAGGAGAAAGAGCAGAGGCAAGAAAAGATGGAACCCAGGTTAGCAGGGTCAAAACCATTAAAAGAAGGCAAATGGGCAGATGCTTCCAAGAATAAACCAGAAACTCTTCCGGAGTCTTCTGGATCTGGTCTTCATGAAGTGACTCCATTATCCTGTCAGAAGTCAATTCTAGGCCATCAGATGTAGCAAAGTATACATCCAAGGGAGTGGTCACACTCTATAGTGGAGCATAAATGGTTTATTTTCAAACTGCAGTTTGTATGTTACATAGGCATGGTATATAATGAGGCACTTTTTTTTTTTTTTTACCAAATATTAAGCATTTGACTATGACAATGTAGTTACCCTGATATAAAGTCATAGTGTCTCCAGTGAGGATTACACTGAAGCTATAAATGTGCCATGAGGACTTAGTTTTATTTATTGTTTTGTTTTCTGAGACCAGGCCTGGTCTTAAAGTCCTGAGCCTCTTGCCTTGGTTCCTGTTGTGAAGCCATAGGTAAATGGCTTTTATACTTTTATAGAAATGGTCACTGAGAGTGTTCATGTAAGTTGAAGTACAAGTGTATCACTGGGAGAGGTGGCCAGGGACTGTCACATGTTGTCAGACAGCAAAAGTGTTGATTATTTCACATGTACTGGACATTTACTTATTCCAGAGAGTTTCTCACCATAATAATTTGCAGAAGTGGCAATTTGTCCACTGCAGGGCTCTCACCAACGCAATACAGGATGCCACAGACCAGAAGTAAGGAGACCAGAAGCTTCATCTAGTATCTGAGATTATTTCCTACCTCTTGTTACCTGACCTATAAATCTCATCATTGTGACTAAGTCATTTACTTTGTTTTATATGGATAAAAATGCTGTTGTCACAAGAAGCCTGGAGTGATGGGTGGTTTAATTTGAGGAGTTCCATAAAGCATTTTTCAGAAGAAAAAACCGAAAAGCTCGCCTCATTGATCTTGCTGCAAAGCCCTGCCATTGTGGAGCTGCCAGAGCCGTGCCTGAGCCTCCATGATAGACTGCCACCCTCCAACCATGAGGCTCAAACCCTACCTCCCTTCAGTGGCTTCCTGTCAAGTGTCTGATCACAGCACTGAGAAAGTAACTAACACACAGGTATCACACCTAATATAATGCCTGGCACCAATCAGTATTTACTTTCTTTCCTGCCCCAAACTGGCATTTGCCTCTATGTTCCGAAGAGATGGACCAGGAATGAATCACAGCCAGGCTGGCTGCTTGTGAGGGAAGATATAAGAGACAGGGGTAGACTCTGAGAACTCTGACTTCTAATGTGAGGGAAGGGACACCGGATCAAACACAGTCTCTACTATGGTACTTCCTTCCTTCGCTCTTACTCTGAGAAAACGCCTGACAAAAGCATCTTATAGAAGGAAGGGTTTACTCCAGCTCACAAGCTGAGGTAACAGTTCAACATGGTTGTAGGGCATGAGGGAGCTGGTCACATGGCATCCATCCTCAGGAAGCAGAGAGATGAAGACTGGTGCTCAGCTCACTTTGTCCTGTCAAAGATGAGATGAGTATGAGCCATCACATCTGCGAAGGTTTCACTGGACACGGAAAGTATGGAGGGAAGCCAGGATGAATCTAAGTGTCTTCTTCCTCTACTTTGTCTTACATATTTGGATTCTCAAAATGTACATATTCTCGTATCCTTCCATACAAACCAAATAATACAGCTGCCAAAGAACGGAGATATTTTGAGACACATTTGTTTTTCTTACATTTTGTTGATGTCTAAACACAGTCCTTTTGAAGTGAGCATTTGCTAGTTGAAGTTAATTTATTCACGGCTTTACATTGACTTTCTTCATGGTGTTTATGACATAAGATGCTGAAGCTCAATTTTCAACATCTAAAAGCAAAGCTCAAGGCCCTGTAGACTCCATGTGGGAGTCAGAGACAAGGCTCCTGGTCGGGAAGACTTTAATAAATTTGTGCTGTATTTGATCCAAGAGGGCCCACCTTCCTAGGAAGTTTCTCAGTGACACAGGTATACCAAGAATATTCTGTGTTTAAGAAGTCTATTTCACCTAATGCAGCCTCACAATTGGGGATTATACATGGAAACCTATACCAAGGGCTAGCTAACTAAGAAGACACAGGGCTCAAACTGAGACCCTTGGACTGTTTTATGTGCATGACATGGGTCATGTTGGCATTTAAACAATAGTGCCATGAAATACAAAAGATGCCTTTGGTCTGAAAAAGTTTTCAAAGACTTTGAATAGCAAGAAAAAGGCATCAAGATAACAGTGCACGAGGGGCCTCCTCACAACAAGTTTGGAGCCTCCTTGTGTCTGATTGGCAGTATTCTGCAGAGACCTTCGGAGCTGCCTTGCTGGAAGAGAGAGGAGTGAAGTTTGCTTGGTTTTACTGCCCTTGAGACCAGGACTAAGGCTGATCACCTTGATAATGGAGGTGGATATGAGTCAAAGGAAAAAAGAACCCGTGAAAGATTTTGTTTTATTTTTCCTTTCAATTTCTTTTCAGAATGAAGAGCTAAAGTGACATTCCCTGGGGAAGTCTGCTCTGGCATACAAGTCAGAGCAAAACAACCAAAAACCGGCATCATAGCCTCTGCTACTGTGGTTTGCAATTTTTTGAGCATGGGTCCGTAAACAAAGATGTTTGTATAAGTGCTGGAAATTTTAATTAAATGGCGTGAAACCTGCTGCAAAGTATCCGGTGCCATTTTCCTGTCTGGTGCTGTCATTAGTAATTAAAATCTATTAAACTCCCATGTGGGATTTGAATCCTTTCAGGAGAGAAATGAAAATTGTTCTTAGATATGGTGCTTAATTGGAAGATAAAAGTGGTTTTCTTCAGGGAAGGAAAACTATTTGGAATCAAGTGAGAGCCAGAGAGTGTATATTAGCATAAAATTCAGAGAAACAGGGACCAGTGGTTAAACTCAACTCCTTGAAAACTCTCTCTCCTCCCCACTCCCATACAACACACACACACACACACACACACACACACACACACACACACACATCATTTCTAATTTAAAAGGCTGCGGAGTGGAGTTTTACTTTGGAATTCTGACAAACCAACAGGAGGCTGGGAACTGGTTTGGAAAATGGAGAGAAAGTTAGTTGTGTTGCTAGGCAACAGATTTCTGAGCTGAGCTCTCCCTTCCTAAGGACTGGTGTGATGCTTCGGTTCTGCAAATACTCACTATTTATTTACCGATTCCTTGTGAATTAGAATGACTGTTCTCAGAGTGAGACTTACTAAGCCAGAGGGAGAACAATGTAGCCAATTAGAACATGATTAGGAAGCCAAAACTTGGGTGCATAACAAGTATTTGCAGCATTGAAAAAATGGCCGCTGAATGGCACATGTACAGAAGTGCATTTCATATTCCAATATTATTCCTTATTAAAACTTCTAATCTTAAAGAGTCATAGATGACCAATAAAAATGTATTGTAACAGTGAAAATGTCTCACTGAAGACAAACAGCTTTGAGGCTGACTGTGGGAAAAAAAACCCACAAGGGCCAACATGGACTAAAGAACTTGATGTATGTGCAAGGTCATGGCCTATGTTAAAGGTCATGATTGGTGTGTAAGGGTACACCCGTGTTAAAGGATGAGATGCATGAGGTTGTACCCCACAGGAGGCTGTCTTTTCATGCCATTCCTTCACACACACAAGGTGGGGTACTGCCTGTTTTGGGGTGCAGGTTCCAACTCTCCAGTGAGGAGGCAGGAGGGATAAAATGAGACTCTAGGTGATGGTTGTACAGGAGCTGGCTGGCTGAATCTTATCCTGTGGCCTTTGGGGTGAAACCTTCCTGTGGGTCTCTTTTCACACAGAACTCCTTCCTCAGTTCTCTTTACTGAGTTGGAGGAAGGGAAGAGATACTTCCAGCACTTGAGAGAAAGGGGGGGATTTGGTTAATCCACAGGAGGGAGAGAACCAGCTTTGAGAAAGGAATCTTTGATCAATGGGATGAAGAGGAATCTTCCAGCCCACCCCACATCCCAGCCGCTTTGTAAGAATAAAAGGAAGTGAAATCAGGGCACAGCTGTTGTTATTTAAAAACAAAACCAAAGAGAAAGAAGAAAAGGACAAGGAAAATTGCAAATATCTTCTGGATTGTGTAGAGGAACAAGGAAGAGTGGAGTCCCTGTCAGAGCTCGCCTCAGAGCTGGGGGACAAAGTCCATGCTGCTATTCGGGGTGCCTATGGTTTATTCTGGAAGAGTCAAGGAGACTGTTACACAGCTGTTCTTGTGCCTGTGGGAGATGTGTCTGTCAGATTCGAGGATGGAAACCGGCTTTGTCACATGCCTGCTGTGTGCAGGCTCTCCCCTCAGTGTCCCCACTATTAATTTTTCTTAAAGTTTTAATTACAAATGAGTACTCATTGCATTATGTCATAGATATGTTTTTATGGCTACATGCTCTTGACATCTCCTTTTTTTATTTTAAAACTATTTTTAAATTAGCATACAAAGCACTCATTATGGCCTTTTCATACATAATTTTTGCTGACCTCCCTTCCCTTTCTTCTCCCTGCCTCTCCATGTCCTTGTACACTGCACACTCTCTGGAGTAGCCTCCTTTTGCTTCTATGTCATGTGTCCTCTTGCTTGCCTGCATTTCCCCACTTCCCCCTTCCTCCTCTTTGGTCTTTTCCAGTGTGGCAGCCTTCACCAGCATACCCCTCCAGAGAGAGAACCTGCGTCATTTAAAAATTTTAGTCGCAGAGACTTGTTCAATATAATATTTTATGGATCCATATATTCTCTCACAAATTTCACTTTTCTTCCTATCTGAATAAAAATGCCATTGTGTATGTATGTCTTCTTTTTGCCGTGCTGTCATCAGATGACAGACATCTGTCTGGTTCTACTTCCTGCTGTGCTGTGAACAGTACAGCACTAAACATGGACGCACAGGTATCTCTGTAATAGGATACACAGTCCCTTAGGAATATGCCCAAGAGTGGAAGAGCTGGGTCTTATGGTAGTTCTATTTTTAATTTTCTAAGGAACCTCCACACTGGTTTTCATAGTGGCTACCCTGCTTCCACCAGCAGTGAGCAGGTTCTTCTTTCCCACATCCTTGCCAGCATCTGCTATCATCTGATTGTTGATGACATGGGATCTCCATTGTAAACAAATCATAAGCCCTAGAAGTTCATAATGTATGAAGCTGCCAAGAAGCTTGGAGATGTCCCTGGTCTTAAGGGCTGTCAGGTAGGTAGGCTCAGGAGGGTGAGCACCTCATCTCACGTGCTCAAGCACAGCATCATCCCAATGAATCAGGTCCTCCTGGTGGCTCTTTCCAGGAGTGTTGCTTTTCTGTTTCGGGTGTTAATGTGAGCAAGCAGGCAGGTGGTCTGCCTCTCCAGAGCTTCTGTGAAGCATAGTGCAAATGGGCAGGACTGTCTGCATGGGCTTTCTGTGTTTTCCCTGAAAACAACAGTCTTAAGGTACAGGCATGTCTAGTGGCTGATATACCACTGGCATAGTCTTTTGGGCTTGTTGTTTTGTTTGTATTCACTTGCGTGTTCATGTGTGAGTGTGTGTGTGTAGGTGTATATGCGAGGGTGTGTATGCATGCCTTAGTTGAAGTTCTATTTCTATAATGTACATCATGACCAGAGAAAGCATTATAGACCATCTCTGAAGAAAGTCTGGACAGGAACTCAAATCAGAGCAGGGACATGGAGGTAGACCTAATGCAGAGGCCACAGAGGGGTGCTGCTTACTGGCTTGCTAAGCATGATTTATTACAGAGCCGGGACTAACCTATGGGTGGCTCCACCTACAATGGGGAAGTCCTTCCACATCAATCTCATGGAGGCATTTTCTTAATTGAAATTTCCTCCTCTTAAGACGACTTTTAGCTTTTGTCAAGTTGTTATAAAATTAGCTAGTATGAAATGTGAATGTGAGTGTTCAAGTGTGTGAGTATGGGTGTGAATGTATGTGAGTATGTGAGTGTTCATGTGCATCTTCACATGTCTGAGTAAACATTCCATGTGTGATTATGTGTGTATTCATGTATATGATTGTATGTGTGAATATGTGACTTTTGTGTGTTTATGTGTGTTCCTAACTGTCTGCCTGTATACATGAGAAGCTAGAAGTCAATCTGAAGTGTCCTTCCTTAGGTTCTGTCTACCTTGTGTTTTGAGAAAGGGTCTCTTACTGGCTTGAAGCTCACCAGCTAGATAAGGCTGGGTGACCTATGAGCCCCAGAGATCCTCCTGTCTCTACCTCCCCAGTGCTAGGTTTACTTCCACATGCCACCATGGATAGCTTTTTCACATGGGTTCTGGGTATCCATTTCAGGTTCTCAAGCTGGTACAGCAGGCACTTTACTGACTGAACCATCTCTCCAGACCTTCTTATGCTCTTTCTTATGAACATTGTAACCTCAATTCTTCAAACTTTTAATGAGCTTCAAAGTTCTCCAGTTAAATTGTACAATATTTGGAATTCCCTTTCTACTCTGCCACTTAGATGAGGGGAGTATGTTCGCATGGCTGCACACCTGTCTAGTCAAATGCATGAGAGAAACTGTCACAGTGGAAGGCACTTGGTGATAAGGCCTTGCCATTGCTAATTGCTGCCTACCCTTCTGGGATTTGAGCTAGAGCTTCTTAGAATATGTCCAAATACCTGGAAGGCTGTGCTTGCCATAAGGATGCAGGTCACAGCTGCCAGTCAGAGCAACCTGCAGGGTAGGAATGAGGAACGCAAGGGGGAGCAGCCTCCTTGATTAGCACCCCTGTGACTCCTGACTAGAAGCACTCCATAGCCTCATTCCAAGAGAGTCCCTGGGGATCAGGGAACTTCTTTGACACAGAAGATGTAGACAGAGTCCAGATTCCACAGGAAATCCCATGGGCAGCACCAGGGCTCAATTCTGTTGACTCTCAGCTGGGACTCCTGGCCAAGCTGGCCAGCTTTTCCCCCAGGACCTATTGGTTGCCTTCATATGGTTTTCTACTCTGCCTTGTGGAGCTTCACCTGTCAGGACACTGCTGTGAAAGCATCAATCACCCAGGGCCCTCAGCTCTTTATCTCCACTGAGCATCGCTGGCTGCAAGGACCTCTGGTTCATAACCAGATGTATCGATCAGAGCTGTCTGGGGGCTAGCCCTAATGGATACACTGAATAGAGTTAGCCATTAAGTATGGAGCTAAATAGTTCATTTTCTTCCACGAGACAGAATAAGATCACTTGAAGGAACATTTGGTATTGAAATCACAATAGCTAAAATGCCACGAAGCTTTAAAAATATTAAGTTTTCAGAATTGATTATAATATTTCTAAAGAGATTCTTTACCTTTTTACAAAATCAAACTTTGCACTTGGACTTGTCAGGCATCGGCTTTTAGAGAAACCTGTTTTTATGGCTCTGTCTGATTAATGGAAGGAGTCCTTTTCTTCACTGTAATAAAAACCAGGCTGTCTTACAGTGCCCTTCGAAACAGAAATCAAGAGATGATTTGAGCAGAATATTAACGCTGCTCTTTTAGACTTCTGGGTTTTATCCTATTTTAATAAACTAATTTAAAGCTGATCTCTCTAAAACACAATCTACATTTGTGGAAATGTGAGTGTTTATCACAGGGTTCGAAGGTGATCTCCTGACACTCCTTATTCAGAGAAAGCAGAGGGAAGGCAGGCAGCAACCATATTCTTTTGTGCGCTGTGTGTGCTTGAATGAGCCAGATGGATGCGTGATTAGATGAATTTGGGCTTCTCAGTCATTTTATTGCAGCTATTGTTACACTTTAGAATTCACGGGGCATAATTTTTAATTCAAGAACAGAGTGGATCTCATCTTTAGGATGGCTTCTCAGTATCCACAGATGATGTCTTTTAGAATAAGGCCATGATCCCAGAAAACAATAGCTTCTTTAACTATGCATTGGTTTGATTTAACCACACCCAACAGGAAATCTTAACACTTCTGTTAATTAGGGTGTTTCCCAGCAGCTCTGAGACACCAAAGCTCAGCAGGCCTCAGAATTACTTTAATACCTTCCCCTTTAAAATCTCCTGTGAGCCAGGAGCCTGAGCTGCATGGTAGAAGTTCATCAGTTTACTCTGGTAGCACACTGTTCCTCTCCATTATTCCACAATCTTTTGTGCAAGAGCCATTCCCCCCTCATCGTTCCCCTTTCTCACAATATTTTGATCTCACACACTACAAAAATTCCCACCACACTTTGTTGTGTGAGCTTTGCACCATAGCTTCCAGGTAGCAGACCTTTGACTTCACTTCTATGTAGTTGAGCTTGGGTATAAAAAAGGGTGCATGCAAATGAATGTAAACAAAGTGGAAGCAGCAGAAGAGAAAGGACCAGAGAATTGGAGGTGTGGTGATGTCTGATAAGAGCCTATGAGTCAGTTTCTTCAATGATGCAGCCATCATAAGTTGCCTGTGCTCTTATAAGTAAACTTTCACACACACTCATAAACAACCCCAATTAAACCTTCTGAATCACACACACACAAAGACATGGACGTTAAAGTTGAAAGGTGGGAAGAGGAAGAGGTTCATTGGGAACAGAAGAATGTCATAATGAAACTGAAGAGCCAAGACAGCTAGGTGGGTAAAGGCACCAAGCCAACAAACCTGATGATCTGGTTGAATCTCTGAGACTTACATGAAGGAAGGAGAGAACTGGATCCCACAAATTGTCCTCCTGGCCTCTATACCCATGGTATTTCACATGTGCACACACACACAAGTAAAAAGAAAGAGGAGGAGGAAGAAGAAGAGGAGAAAGAAAAGGAGGAGGAAGTGGAGGAGGAAGAAGAAAAAGAGGAGGAAAAGGAAGAGAGTAGCAGTGCTTTAACTAAGGGGAAAACTGGGTTTGTGATGTTACAGATTGCTTTCAAGATCTTCTATGACTTACAGAATAATCCCAATAAACTTCAGTTGACCAACACCCTCACCTTACAATGTAGTGATTATGAAGAATCCAACTACAGGAAGTTGAATGTGACTGGCCTAAGGCCAGACAGCCAGTAAAGATGGGATCCAGGAACTGAACAGAAGGAAGTTGGTCCTGGCAGCCATGGTCATCATCATGTGTGCTCTACATTTACACCCAAACCATTCATTTTTCCCTGACAGCTCTCTTCCCCTGGGCCTATCTCCTGGAAATTCCCAGTGCTTACCACATGCATCTTTGTTTTTTTTAATCTTCCTTCTTGGGGTCCTTGAGTGATATTACCTCATTTTTGATATTTCAAGAACTCCTTAGGAATTACGTCTAAAATGCAGATTTGAGCTGAAAATGTAGCTTAGATTGTTTGCGCAGCATGTGGGATGGACCTAAATTTCATCCTTAGAACCATAGAAACTGAGTGTGACACCCCATTCTTATAATCTGAAGGTAGAGGCAGGAAGATCAAAAGTTCAATTTATCTTCAGCTACATCAAAAGTTCCAGGCCAGCATGGCATACATGAGATACTATCTCAAAAATGAAGAGAAATGCAGATTTCCATTCTTATTACCTGAAAGAAGAGAATTTAAATATTCTAAGAGGGGTCCTGTGATCTAGTGACTCTTGATCACAGTGCTTTTGACATCTCTGACCCTCTTGTCCTTGTTGGCCCTACTTCTATTGAAGAAGTACTGCACTTTGTTTTTCTGCATTACTGGGCTTTTCTGCTGAAGACTCCCTTATAATGAATCTTCACCCTTGATAGTCAAAAACACCCACTCATTAGCTCTACACCCGGAGGTTGTGCTGTTTCTTTTGGAGAGCATCTTGACAATCATCATCTGATTAACAAATCACCCATGCTTTTAAATGAAAAAGCAAGAACTTTATATATGCATTATGCCTGAACTATTTTGTTTGCACCTTTCTTAATTAGGGTAATTACTAAAATATGTGCAAGGCCAAGATAGTTTAAATACAATGAACCATTTATAAAGGGAAAACTTGGACTAGAAAACATGATAGAGTAGAGAGATATAGTTCAGAGGAAGCATGTGCTTAACATCTATGGAACTTTGGGTTGGGTCTCAAGAACCAAAGTAAATATATAGATACACAAGATCAAGATGGGTTTCATTTATACTAAATATGTGCTGTGCAATCCAATATATATTGCTAGACTTGAACATATTAACAGTCATCTTCTGATTAACAAATCACCCATGCTATGAACTTCTTTCTTTAACTTTCAAAAACTTTTTTTTACTAATCCTTTGACTCACAATTTGTACTGTAGCTAGTGAAATTACTAACAATTCAAGCAAATAAGCAAAGTGATCAGTGCCATAATTCTTCATGATAAAACTCCAGAAGTTTGACCAAGACCCAAGAGAATTGGTGCAAGCCATAATATCAGAATGAAGCTATGGTGGTAACTTCACAGTGATCAGACATGGAGTACATCTGATGTCACTTGGACCCTCTCTATGTAATTCCTCAATATAGTGGCAAAACCAAAGACATAAATGTAATCCATGGAAAGGTCAGTTCTCCAGTAGCCATAGATGCATTTAAAGAGTGTAGATTATAGGACAAGGGTCATAAAACTATCTATTACTTAAATGTAAATGTTTTTCATATTTGTAGTTGATTGCCAAGGGGAAGAAAAATATATTGTGGCGTGTTAAAATTATACAAAATTCAAATTTCAGTTTTCATAAATCTCATTAAATTTCATTATCTTTATTTTCAAGTGACCTAAAGGTGTTTGGATTGTATCAGCAGGTTAGGCCATTATCACAGAAACCATATGATCCATAAGGCCTAAGTCTAGGTTCTCTGGTTCTTACAGAGCTTTCCCCTCATTCTGATTAGTGAGAATGGATGGACTTCAATCCTACCTTTCTTGGCTGGCCTTTGCTTGAGATACGAAGGTAACATGTTAAAGATGTTAGAGAACAGGTGTTATTTCTGTCTCTATTAATGTAGAAATCTGTTTTGAAACAGGCAGCTGAGCTATATGTTGTGTGGGGACACTCCTTCATGCTGGAACACCGAGAGCTTCATGGCATATGTTCCATGTGTATGATAGCTGCAGGCACACATACACATGGAAAGAAAGGAGCACTGTTACACCAGCAGGATCAACCAGCAGACATTGTCCTTCATTGTCCACTGTCTGCTACTTGGTATTTCTCCTTTGGCAGACATTTCTGATGGGCAGGTGGGGAACAAACACCGGAGGTTTAAGGACAATATGTGTGGGAAAACTACTTGATAGGCATTAATTGGATCGTTTTCTAGGAATGACTGTGTCTGATGTGGTTGGGTTTACTTATGGAATAATTCCTCAGCTTAGAAGTTCATTATTTTATGCAAACAGTTGGTGAATGACTAGTTTATAGCTGAAGAGAATTTTGACTTCATCATTACATATCTTGTATCTGAAATTTCACAGGGACAGGAGAGTGTAGAAATGACTCAATTAGCAACAGGCATCTCTATAACTCTTATCACAATAACAAACTTCACACAGTCTGGCGCCTACATATGTGTGTTCCTTGAAGTGCAAAATGTAAACATCACTAACTAGTCTATGTTTGGTTCAAGCATGTAGCAGTCTCCCAAGCATAGATGTCAGTGTGACAACAAAAATCTCAAGATGTTCTTCCATTAAAAAAATATTAGAATATAAAACTTGGGTAGGGTAGTCCCCCCCACTCAACTCCCCCTGACACATGGTTCTGAAAGTCCAAAGAAGGCTGTGCTGGTTTTGGCGGTCAATCTGTGTTTAAAGATGCCACTGATAATTCATAGCCAGGAAATTCTTGCCTGACTTGTGGACCCCTGGTGCTAATCGGATCCTCTGGTTCCTGTAAAGTCCCTGCCTGTCATCAGCTCAGCAGTAGATGACACTGAAACTCTGAAGACTCTAGTAGTAACTTAAAAATAGCCTGTCTGGTATCTTTCCATTTTAGTACTAGGCAACAATTTTGAGTTTTTAAAGGTGGAATTCTGTTCTTTTATGGTCTCTATATAACCTTTCACTGGGAGGAAAGCTTTTAAAGAATGAGGCCAAGTTCCATGCTGAAAGACATCCGTTCTAGAAAAGCCAGTTAGAATCCAACTACTCTAACAGGTGGAGCTGGCCCAGAAGATTCAGTGCAAACAGTTCTGGGATTCTTGCTCCCCAAGAACAAACTTCTTTCATATATGCTATGGAAGAAGCTGTTTCTGGAATAAAAGCCCCATCTCCTGAATGGGGAGCCCATCTCTTAGATGAGAAGCCCATCTTTGGAATTAAGAACCCATCTTTGGAAACCAAGTTAGGAATGAATATAAGGCCAAGATTCCATTGCCAGTCACCAGGGTGTGGGGTGTGGGGTGTGGGGTGGGTGGAGGGGGGTGGGGGGATGGGAGTGGGAGTGGGGGATTGGGGGTGGGGGTGGGGTGCGGGGGTGGGGGGCTGGGGCTGGGGGGTGCGGGAGTGGGAAGTTGGGGTGGGGGTGCGGGGGTGGGGGTGGGAGTGGCTCTGGCTGCTGCCTGCAGCACTGGTTTCTTTGGGGCTATTTTCTGAGTTACCTTAGCTTGGAAGCTTGCTGTTTGTCTACCCGGTGGGAGATCCTCTGGTCGTAGAGCAGAGGTTGGCCTATGATGGTACCCTGACCTTTGGGAAATAAATGCTTTTGGATGTGTTCCAGCATGCACAGCATTAATGTTCTCTGTTAGCAGGAAAGAAGTGGCAGGTGTTCTTTCTAACCAAGCATCATAAATCCGAGGTCTCTCACTACCTCCAGTTGGGTAGAGACTGTGGAAGTAGCTGGGGTCCTTCTCTGAATATTCTTATGCTAACAATGCCAGAAAAACTTTGTTACACATGCACTCTTAGCTACATGTATTCCTCAGGAAAAGTTGCCCTTCCCCAAACACACTCCTTACTGACTTCACCATGCCAGGAGGACCTAGAAGTTATAACACAATGTGGTGGTGAAGATGAACTTGAGTTCCAGAAGCAAAATTTCCGTAGTGTCCCAGTACACCCTTTCCCTAACTGGATGCTTACCAGTCTATTCCCATTGTCCAAAGCCAGCACTGATGATTTCATGGATGCCATTTGGGATCTTGCAATCTTTGGGACCACATAGCATTTTATCTACGTACTAAAATAGACAGCAAGGAAGGACTTGTTAAATCTCTCAGCCTTTCCTTCTGCTCCTCAGATACCAGGGGACATTCCCTCTGGGACGTCTTTTTGATGCCCTGACTTGTTTAGACTGGAATAATACCAGCAACTTGTTTCTTCCCCAAGTAATTGGTAACATATTCTCATCTTGATTCTTAAAAAAAATTATTTCTTTAGCTATTCCATCCTCCCTAATAATTTCTGAGCCAGCCTCCTGCTATGGTACCTTGACCTCCTCCTTGATGTTTCCTGAGATCCCAGGAAAGAGGAAGTTTGCCAGCAGGAAGTTGAGGCTTCCTTTATCTCTGCTTCTTAGATACTGTTTTGCTAAACTTTGCTCAAGGCTCCTCTGCATGCTTCACTGTTAATGTATATTCTCTTCATTATTTTTCTCAGCCTCTTCACTGATAGATAATATTAATTGTGTAATAAAGATGGAATGGGGTATAGGAGAGCTCCCTTCCCATTGTACTATGAGTGGATGTTGACTCTTGGGCATGCCTAGGTATCAGAAGGTACAATGAAGAAGAGACTTCTGAGCAGATGGTTATGCTGCCTTTCTGAGACCTGAGATGGGGTTGTGGAGCAGAAAATGCAGATTTTACTAGATGAGATCCTTGACTTGAACTTATTTCCTCTTGCGCAACAACTTTGGTCATCCCCATGGTGACATCTCTTTCCTGTTACCACTGATTCTCTTATCGGGGCTGGAAGATACCTTTAAAATCATCTTGCATGGCTTCCATTAAGTTAGACAAGAAGACCTTAGCCCTAGAGAGATTTTTTCCCCATAATCTTCAGAGGATCTGCAGACAGATGTTTCTTTTTCTAGGGTCCCAGGCAAAGGCTGTTCTCCAGCAGACAATAGGAGAAGGCAATGGAACCCAGCAAATGGTAAATCCTCCTGAGGCAGCTGCTTCTATGAGTGGGCAAGTAGAAAGATGCTCAGTGTGCCAAATGGCAAGGGAAGGAATTTGTAGCATGAGAGAAGAAATGAAAGGTAAACCTTCAATTACTTTTCCTTTTCTGGAGGAAAATGGAAATTAACATAGCGTGCAACACCAAATTAAGTGATTTGACTTGGAAGCTGCAGTCATTAGCATCTTCTGGGATGTCTCTTCTTCATAATTCATGGTATTTATTTCTAAAAACTAAAGTTTGGGGCTGGCAAGATGGCTTAAGTGGTAAAAGCACTTGCTGTCAAGCCTGATAACCAGGGTTCAATCCCTGGAGTCCACATGGTTGAAGGAGAGAACAGAATTCCACAAGTCACCATTTTACATCCACATGGGTGCCATAGCAAGCACATACAAACACACACACACGCACACATGCATGCACGCACGCACATGCACATGCACATGCACATGTGCATGCATACATGAACAAAAATATAATTAAATCATTTTAAAGTAAGACTTTGTGACAGGTGCATGCCTGCTGGGTCCCAGTCTCTGGTTGTGAATTTCAGGCCCTGTGTTACTACTCCTAATTTGCTGTTGCATTTTCCTGTGGACAGTTGCTGAGTCACTGGTATTTCACTGGTATGTATGTGAGAAGAGATAGTTGAAAATGTGATACCTGTGAAATGAGACTCTTCTCTACTATCAATGAGTTTATTTGCTATAAACTCCTATGAGTTCATAGCTTAGGATTAACTCTAAGCTATGACCCACTAGTAAGTCAAAATGAAGGTTCCTTCTTGCTTCAACAGGTATAGATATCTCATGTTACCTTTAGGTCACATAAAGATTACTTCTTGTTTGAATAGGTATAGGTATCTCATGTTACCTTTGTTTGGGTCACACCAAGGAGGTATATTATGCTATACTCTTTGTTTCAGTCATGCCCTTCCTTTAGAAACCTTGGCTAAAGTTTGAACCATGTCTGTGTCACTGACTGACCCTGTTATTGTACATCTGAGTAGGTGGTGGGGAGTCATCCCTCCTTCTACACGCATGTGCACATATACTTGCATACATATGAACGCATGTGCACATGTGCATGTGTATGCACACGTGACACACTGACACACACACACACTGACACACACACACACACACACACACACACACACACAAGGAAAGAACTGTCTAACCTTAGCACTCCTCAACAGTGGGCAGATACAATATGGCAGAAATCCTCTGGGCTGACCTTGCTTCAAGCCACAATACTTATGGTAAGCACAGGAACTAATAGGGACAACAATACTAATGTGTCTGTGCTGTAAGGAATAAAATCCTTTGCTTCTTACCAGGATTTCAGTGTTTCCTATAAAAATCCATCCATTGCATGAATGTATCAAAAGATTCTCAGGATGATGAGATGTCCCATAAAGTAAGGGTGCCTGGAGCTACATGGAAACCTGAACTTTATCCCTGGGACCTACATGGATGAAGGAGAGAAGTGACTATCACAAGCTGTGCCATGATCTCAACATATGTATTATTTCATGCCCAAGTTCCCCCCTTCCACATATATACATAAAATATACAAACAAAATAAGAAAAGGAATATACTCAAAGAAATATATAATCTTAGATCATTATAGCATGTACATTACCTCTCCTGTGTGTGTGTGTGTGTGTGTGTGTGTGTGTGTGTGTGTGTTGGAGGACAACCCCTGGTGGTGTTCCTCAGGTGAAGTCCACCTTGTTTTTTAGACAGGGTCTCTCATTGGCCTGAAGCTCACCAGACAGTCTAGGCTGGCTGACTAGTAGCCTCAGGGATCTATCTCTTTTCACACATATTGAATTTTTAAATGTGGCAACTAGGGATTGAAACCAGGTCCTCATACTACTGTGGCAAACAATTTATTGAGCCATCTTTATAGACCCTGACAGTTCCTTGGTAAAGTGAAGATACATGTTTGCTGAAGCCTCTCCTACTTTTGAAGATGGGGCAGAGGTCTGTGAACAGTGAACTCATTTTGGGGAAACATTTTTGTAGGCTATGAAGACAGTCTTCAGTCTGAAATGTCCCACCTTCTGCTATAAGAGATTTCTACATACATTTGTCTTAATCTCTGTGTGCTTGTACACAGTTTCTAAATCCAATGGGATCTCAAAAGTGTAAGTATCTGTGTGTATACTCATGAAATATCTAATGGAACTATCTTGTGGCTAGAGGATTGGAACATCCAGTATCCTCCCTCTCATCCCCAACCATCATCTGCCATCAACAAAGTAGGTTGAGTTGACCGCCAATGGCCAATAACCTATTCATAGCGGAGCTTTCTCAGCATGCAAAGTGAGGGGCTTATGGAACTTCTTTATTGTTGACCCTATGGGGTGCTGGAAGGGTCATGGTTTGTAGGGAGCCTGTGTATCTGGCACCCTTCCTTCATACTTTGCTGTGATTATAAGTAGGTGTATGTCTCCTAAAACTCATGACTTAGAGCTTTGGTCTTCAGCTAGGTGAATATTTTAAGAGTTAGGACTTTGTGGTGAAGAGCTTAGGTCACTGGATGGTGCTCTCATGGTGGATTATGGAACCCCAGTCTCTTGTCACTCTCTTTTGCTTCCCAACTATTGAGTGGTTTTTCTCCACCCTATATTCCAATCACGAGGCACTGTCTCACTCAAATCCACATAAACAAGACAAACCTATCTACAAACTGATCATCAGCTGTGTGTGATGAAAAGCTGACACACCTGCCTTAGGCACAGTTCATTTGGATTTTCTCTTATGTCCTTTCCTATATCCTATATAACTGACTGGCATGAGGAAAACTGTACTGTAGGTGACCCAGTGGTCACCAAGGTTCATTTCTCATATTTGATTACCTTGTAGGTAAGTCCTAGATGTATACCTGATGCTCAGAAAGGTTTTTGAGAGACCACTTCTAATTCCCCATATCATAAAGTGCTTCCAACTGGAATCACAGGAAGCAATACAAATATCTGATGCCCAGCAGAGAAAACAGAAACAATATTAAATGGCGTCAGAAGGGATCCTTCAATCCAGTAGCTTGTCCAATAGCTCATTAGAGGGACAGGTAGGACTAGCATGAAGATGGGTTTGTTGGAATCTGATCTGTTTTGTGGGACTCAAGCCTCAGAGGAGTTGGAGGTGGAAATATTTACTCAGCTGAGAACTTGGTAATAACTCATGTCTGGCCCAACTCCTACTTTACTCCCCAGGGTGTGTAGGGACATCAGTGAATGCCAACAGGGATTGGAGAAACAGCAGGGGCTAGAATACAGCAGTAGGCGAATATTTGAATGGAGAGAGAAAGAAGGGTGAGTTTAATTAGCTTGAGGTCTGTGGGCTTGGTAGAATTGTCCTAGCTCAGAGGAAGGTAAGCAGGAAGGAAGTGTGGGCGCCTGCTCCTTGACAGGAAATAAACTTTTGAAATATCTATTGTGTTTTGCTTTTTCTTTTCTTCTCCCCACAACTTTGCCATCTGACTTCTGCATCATCCCCTCTTCCAGCCCCTTAAAGTAAGGCCACCTGGGCATGTTGAGAACATGTGCCTTGAATCTTCTCAGAAGTTCTGTCTAGAATCAGGAAAGTTTCAACATAGTGGAGTCTGCCCAAGAACCTCCAGCTACTTGAAGAATATGACCACAGCTGACAAAGGCAGTCACTGGACTGAGAAATGACCTTGCTCAAGGACAATTCAAAGCTAGGTTATTTGATAAGTGAAGTATATCTCTGACATGGTAATTCACTTCTTTAACTGAGGGCTATAATCTTCAGGAGGGTCTTTTCCCAACTAGTGTGTACTTGTTATATCCATGATGTATTCCTGTCTGGCCTTGGCAAAGGGATAGTGAGAAGGGCCCTTGGGCCATCTACATGTTGATGACCAAGAATGCATCATCGACATTCACAACATTTGTAAAGAGTGGCTTCATGAAGCAATCTCCAGTTCTGAACATTTGCCATCAGGACACAGGGATTCTAGATGTACATACTGATAACTGGCCAGGCTCAACAAAACTGTCTGAGACAAAGGAATAAGGAATACCCTACATCTTCTTGGTGCCCTATTGTCTAGATAAGTTCCATACGCTCATTGCCCATTATTCCCACTTTGAAAAATCCAAATCAATATGGATGAGAACTGACAATTGAAAAAATTTGAAACTGCCAAAATAGTAACATCAACAAGACCAATAAAAAGCAAAACCAGTTTGAACCCCACTGATTCTAACACATACTCCCAGGAAGCCAAAAGGCCAGAAAGCCAAGTATGATCAAAGTTTCTGATACTTACAGAACAAAACAGGATGGTCAGCTTAGACTGGAACACATTTACAGAGGGTCTTGTGGAGGAACAGATGTCCTTTCTTTGGGTTGCTCAAGTAGGACATACTTGTGGTCTAGCAGATCTGTATTCTCTGCTATCACATAAATGCAAAATACAGTTGTGTGTGCATGTGTTTTTGCATGCAAGCATATGTGTACAGAGGCCAAAGGACAACCTCAGCTGTTATTATTCAGGGGGTATCTATATCATTGTTCTTTTGAATTTAAGATTTTTAATTTTATGCATATGGATGCTTGCCTACATATATGCATGAGCATTACTTCTGTGCCTAATGGCCACAGAGGCCAGAATATGCCTTTATAACTCCTGGAACTAGATCTACAGAGAGTTGTAAGCTGCTATGAAGTATTGAGAATCAAACCTGGGCCCTCTGGAAGAGCAGCAAATACTCTTAAACACTGAGCCATCTATCTAGTACCCATCCTGTCTTTTGAAACAGAGTCTATCATCCGGCTGGCCAGGGAACCCCAGGGATCCTCCCATCTCTACCTGTCCAGCATGTAGACAGTGCTTGCCATCATACCTTGCTCTTTATACTTGCAAGACAAACATTTTGTAAACTGAGCTATCACTCCAGCCCATTCAGGAGACTTTTTGACAGTTATCTAAAGTTCATAACATAGAAATCTAATAAGTAAAATATATTCTTGTTCCTGAATGGTAAAGGGAAGAATTTCCAGATCCTGGGAAATAACATCCTTTGTTTGCTCATAATTTCATTTGATATTGCTTCTTTTTTTCTCCTGTTTTCTTGGTTTTTGCTCCTTGTCCAGACCCACCTGTTTGTTTATAAAAGCTTGTTAAATGCTGGGAACTGCATAGGCTGAGCAGTTGCAGAGGCGGGGGAGGGACAGAGGACAAAGGACTTTTCAGGCTTGTCTTCTGTTCAGGAAAGCTGTCATTATTTTTCTCGTAGAATTTTAAGCTCATGTGTCAAGCAAGGAAAACGACCCAACTCTTCTGTTTCTGTATATCAGACTTCTCCTGAGCGATCCTCCATTTTACCAGGAGCTTCTAATTTCCTTTCAATATGCATTTTTAACAAGATTTGGTCCATTCTTAAGTACCTCTACTCCATCTTCCAGTCAAGTGTTTCTCAAATCCATGTTAAAATGTGTAATAGAGTTCATATGATTTTAATATTTGAAAGATTTTTAATTTTTAATTTTTGAAAAGATTATATATTACAGAGTAAAATATTTAAAGGATGTATATGTAGAGTAAACCTTCCCATCTTCTGACCCTTGTTATCCAGTTTCCAGTTCCTTCTTAAACATCCTGGAAGAAACCAGTACACACTACATGCTTAACCATCTCTCTTCCCCTTCCCCAAGCACGATGTGACATTCTGTATTTTATTTGGTTCACACATCAATATGTAACATAACAATATGTTTCTGATTGGTATATATGCAAATACTGTCTTATTGTTTTTTATAACTGTATTCTTTTCCACTGTATGATAATATTGTGATTTATTTTCATATCCCACTATGAATGAATATTTAGACCATTTTAGCATTTTTATATGACCCCAGCCCCCAATTCTGCAATCGTGGCTGTGCTGGTTGGTTTTTGTCAATCTGACACAAATGTAGACATAGCTGGGAAGAGGGAATCTTAACTGAGAATATGCCTCCATCAGATTGCCTATGGGCAAGACTGCAAAGGCATGTTCTTGATTAATGGTTGATGTGGGAGGGACCAGCTCACTGTGGCAGTGCCACCCCTGGGAGGGTGGTTCTAGGTGGTATAGGAAAGTAGGCTGAGCAAAGCCATGAGGAGCAAGCCAGTAAAAAGTAATCTTCCGTGTCTCTGCTTCATGTCCTGCCTCCAAGTTCCTACCTTCAGTTCCCACTTTGGCTTCCCTCCAATGGTAGATTGTAACCTGCAAGCCAAATAAACCTTTTATTCCTCACATTGTGTTTGGTCATTTTGTTTATTATAGCAAAAGAAACCCAACTCAGATAACACATTTGTGTACATTTGGGAAACTACCTGTAGATCCGATTATTAGACTCAAAATTCTGGGCAGAGGGAATCTAAGCACAATTTAAGGCTGATATGTTTTTCCCAGTGGCCCTCCAACAGTGTTTCCCTAGTGTATGATCCCAACACACAGATGTGTTGAAGTCGTAGCCCTCCTTTTATAGATGTGCACTGCCTATAAAGAGAGGCAAGTCTGCTCAGCATTTACCAATATGTCTTGCAATCAGGAATGAAGTGAGTCTTGCAGACATCAAATATAATTAAGGGCACATTAGAATTGCTATTGAAATTAGTTGATGTAATGTGCCTCCACTCCTCCCCCACATGATTAACTGTATGCTTAATAGCCACACCTTCCCTGAAATCTTGAGGCTTCGGTGCACAGATCTTCTGACAGTTACTCACATACACACAAGAGACTCTGTTTCAGGCAAATAAAGGTCAATAATGTAAGCTGGGTGTTGTTTTGTTAAATAAGAAGTTAAGCTGTGATCTTTGTATCTCAAAACCAGTACAATATTCAACATGATGGTGGATTCAGCAGGTGTTTGCTATTGCTGCGTCTGTCTGCTCTATTGATGTGAGTTCATAATCAGGTAATTGTGGTGCCCCAAATAACCCTGCCTACTTTAACATGTCAGTGCAAAAATATAAATGGCTTCAATTGCTAATTTTTAAATTCATACATTTTTGACTCTCCATAGAATCAGTATTTTATAATGACTTTCTTATAAGTGGTTAAACACACACACACACACACACACACACACACACACACACACACGCCTCTTTATAGTACATAGTTTTCCCCTGCTCCCTTTAATTTTGTTACTTCCATTCCCAGTGTCTTCTCTAAGTGGAAAAGTGAATTCTTATGACTTGTCCTGACTCCATTTGTCTCAACCCTGACATCTCTGGATATAGGTATATACCATTTCTCTTAATGGTCAGAATGTTACAGCTTATGACATAGGAACCTCATAGTATGGATCAGCAATTTTCAAGAATAAAAAAAAAAAAAAAAGACAAGTCATAATCAAATGCTTACTCCTGTGCTGAACGCTATACTTTTTTCAGTTGATAGAGTTCTTACCTATCTCATAGTTGTACCTTTATTTTGGCCTGAGATACAAATATGACTTCTGTGTTTGATGAAGTAGAGAGTCCTGAGAGGAACAACAGCAAATGTAGAGAAACCTGTTGGAGGTGTGGGCAGGGCTAGGGTGAGGGCAGGGCCAGGAGCCACTTTCATCCAGGTAAGACTGGAAGATTCATTTGAAATGCTACCTTTCATGAAGCTCTGGTTCAAGCCACAGTTCTACATAACCTGTCTGGTGGTATAAGCCTCTATGCATAGCCCTTGATAAGCAAAGGTAGAAAGATCAGAAGTTCAAGGTCATTCTTAACTACAAACAGAATTTGAGGTCAATGTTGGCTAAAGAACACACTACCTATCTCAAAGAAATTTTAAAAAACATTCTTCTTGTAAAAATTTTTAAAATTTTTCATTCTAAAACCAAAGTTGAAGGTGTTCTAATTTTATTGGCATATGAAAAGCAGTCACCGTTGGGCAGTAAAACTTCTGTGCTTCTTAGTGTCAAATAAATACCTCTTACAAGGGAGAAGAGCAATGATCCTTGACATTTCATGGCAAGGCATGACTGAAATTCTTTCCTTTTGTTCCTTACCACTTTTTATGGTCAACTTTCTTTTTCCCATTTTTTTCCTCAAACTTATCTTTTAGTAACTGACCTTGAGTTTGTAATTATTTATCCTCTTAAAATCAAGTTGTGCACATTCCACATTGAATTCATCTCACCCTAAATCAGCTCCTCCCCCACTGCCCACCCCCATGGGATTCATGGCAACCTTGGTACCTCCATCAATACTTTCCCTCTCATTAGTCTATCAGTCCCTAAAGCTAAGTGATTCTATTTCTTACCTCTGGAGTCTAACTACTTCTGTTGCATCTTCAACCACATCCTCCAAGTTCATCTGGACGGGAGCCTCCCCACCTCCATCAACCTTCTCTACATTTGTTGTTGTTGCCCCTATGGTCCTCTACTTCATCACAAATGAAAGAGTAATATTTCTTTCTCAGGTAAAAATAAAGGAAGAAGTATGAGACTCATCTAATACCTGAAATATGACAAGTAATATATGAAACAAAATCTCTCAAGATATTAGGTATCAAACTACCAAGTCAAGATGGACAAAGACAAAGGGGTAAAAGGAAAGGAAATATGTCCCATAATAGAATTAGCTTAACTTGTAGAGACAGTTCCCAGTGACAAGAAGCCATATAGTCTGTAGTGTGAATTGAAGGAAGGAGGGCTGGGCCATTATGGGATCAAGGTGGTTGGGCATCACAGCAAAAGTTAACAGAAAGGGGAGAGCTGCCAAGAGAAAACCCTAGGGATCTTGGGAGTCTGTCCTCTCTCGGTAGTCAGTTGAATATAAGTCAACATGTTGCCACTGAGGAGTGGTCCTTTCTTGCTGAAGAGCCAGTCCAAAGGATGGGAGGGAAAATGCAGCTCCATCCAGGTGCAAACAAAGCTCCTCCCCAGTTTTCAGAGTGAAAACTTTCGTAGCTTTCAGTTTTTTAGGGGCAGTACTCAGGGGCAGTACTAAGTAAGGAGGAAATTTTTCCCTAGATGCAATGTGTGATTGTTCCTGCTTGACATTGCTTGAAAAGCAAAGCCCAGGAGAATCAGACAGTACCTGAGTAATCAGATTACAATACATACAAACACACACACACACACACACACACACACACACACAAATATGCACACATACAAATGAGAAAATTGATAGTAATATAAAACTATGTAGCAACCAACAATATAAAGACCACAGTCTTGGTAGGTAACTAAAATTAGTAGGTAAGGAAAAATCAAGTAAGTAGACCACATCAAAGATGACTGAGTTTTAAAACTGACTCAATTCTCAGATATGGTAGAATTCATAGACACAGACATTAAAATAATTATTAAAGCTCCATTTGTGTTCAAAGAACTGGAAGAAAGAGTAAATGTTTAAAGATAGATTCCAAAAAATGTAAAAGATTGAAGTCAAGCTGTAGAAGATGACGCCTACAGTGTCTGCTGTAGTTAGTGACAGATTCCACACTGCGTAGGTTGATGAACCTGAAGACAGCAATAGTAGCTGTCCAGACCGAAGCACAGAGGGAACAGAGTAGAGGACAAAGGCCTCAGTGAACTGATGGGAGAAACCTGGGTTTCTGGGGGCACGTGCTTGAAGTGGTTGTTGGCAGCATGACTCCTTCCTACCTTTCTTTGCCTCCTAATTTCCATGAAGTGAACAGCTTCCTGTATCATACATTTTCTGCCATGATGCACCATGCTGCTCTAAGGGGAATTAATTATGGTGTTCTGAAACTGAGAGGCAAGATAAAATGTTCTTTATGAATTGTTTTGTCACAGTAATGAACAAAACTGGCTAACACAGTCCTCTGCCCAAAAGAATTTATTTCCTTTCTCTGAAACACCAGATGTCCTTTCTTAGAGATACTTCATTGACTACCATAGCAGCCCCAACAAGGACCAGAGGCCATGTGAACAGAACCAGAGAAAGCAAGAATATAAGATAGATTCATATGGATCTGAATAGGAACCACAGTCCACAACACAAGACCAGCACCTCTCAGCTCAACTAAATGAGATGGCTATCTGCTGTCATAAATATCATAAAAGCCAGACTCTCCAAATATAATACAGATTACCTGCATACCAAAAATCTGGATTTTAAAGCTGTCACCATAAAGAATGTCCTCAATAATTTGTTTGAAAGAAAATTTTAAAATAGAAATGACTTTTAGAACACCAAATGGAAATTATAGGACCAAAAGTATGCAACAAAGGAAACAATGAATTTGCTGAATGAGCTCAACAGTCAAACAGGTACGACAGGGTAGAATTAACAATGTGGAGGACAAAGTCAAAATAAAGTCAGTTCAGCCTGAACAACAGAGCAGCTAGTGTATGAATAAATGATACAGAGAGTCCAGAGGCAGAGGAAAAGAGCAGGTATTTGTTCACTTACACTCAAGAGAAGAAAGAGAGAGTGGGGTCGAGACAACCTTCTAGAAACAGCTTAGAAGCTTCTAGTTTGCGTGGATAGTATACATCTCAGTGACACAAGAATGTATGCAAAACCCAAAGAGATCCACACCACCACCAAGCTTCTGAAATGAAGACAAAAAGTCCCAGAGAGAAGCCCCGTGGAAGCTATATTGGAAGAGGCAAGGATTTAGAATCTGGAAGAAATGGCTTCAAAGGACTGTCAGGCACAAGCACAGCAGCTAAAGCTGTCCTGGAAGAGTTGACAGGAGCTGAGACTTTCTCAGAGGAAAAACAGAAGGAAGGAAAAGAAAAGAACAAGTCTAAAAGAGTTTGTCAGCAATGTTCCCTAAAGAACCAAAACAGGAAGCTCTAATAGAAGGATACCCATAAAAGAAACAATAGACTCTCCCGAGTGCCCAAGGAAAGAGGCCCCAACTGGCACAAAGAACTGCAGGCAACTGAGGAATTCCTAGAGTAGGAGGAAGCATCTTCTCCAGGAAGCACATAACAATTGGAAATCCAGTACAAATGACCAGCTCTGAAGACATACATACATATACCATTATATGTATACACACATATACCATTATATATATTCATATGTGTGTGTGTGTGTGTGTGTGTGTGTGTGTGTGTGTGTGACAAATAAGCCCATTCTCCTATCCAGAGAAAGAGTGGCCCTGGTCATGTTTGCTCTCCCATCTCAGTCAGGGAACATAGACCACATATTAACTAAGCCTATTTAGTTAACTAAAGTTTAAGACACCTCCCAACCACCCATGTCCAAAGCTTAAAAATAAACTTTGCTTTCTCAGCACTGGCCTGTAGTTCTACTTCAGACTCTTGTTGTATGGTCAGCACTAATTTCTTTTGCCTGGAGGTGTGATTTGTCTTCATACATGTACCTTTTGAGTCCTCAAGACCTATCAGAGGGACCATCAGTTCAGAGACTATCTGAGATACATGAGGAACCCTGTCTCAACCCTCTCCTCTTCAGTAAATAGAAAACAATAGCCCAACTCAAACAAAGATAGAGAGAAATGAGAAAAGGAACAAGATATATAGGGAACAGGTGCAAATAAACAGTGAGACAGCAATGTAATTCAATCAGATTGTGACTGCATTAGACTACAAAGACCTAATATCCAAATTAAAAGCCAGAAGCTGCCAGGTAAAGAAATAACAGTGAGAGGGACCATGCACAATTTGCTAAATCCAGCATAACTATAAAGATGCAACTAGGTTAAAAGTCTAGAAAAATGCGTTGCGCCAACACTAATTACAGGTAAGCTACAACAGCCACATTAATATTATGCAAAGTAGTTTTCGGAGCAAAGGACATTAGCATGATAAAGAAGGTCATCTTATAATGATAAAGGGTCAATTCATTATAGAGTACAACATTGCAAATGCTCACACACTTAATAGCAAAAGCCATAAGAACCACAAGAATAAACAAGCCTGAACAGATACCTGCATACATGCTCCATAAATTTCTTAGCAGGCTTGGAAAGGCATGTTAGTGGTGAGAATAACACCAAATTGCAATAAACAATGGATAGCTGTACCGGCCAATGGTGACCACATATGAAATTAATTCTACATGGATCATAGGCCTGAATAGAAAACTATCAAACTCCTAGAAGAAAACATTGTAAGTTCTTTGTCATTTCTGAAAAAGTCAAGGCATTTTATATATAAGTCCAGAAGCATACGCTACAAGTGTAAAAGGTTTGATAAATTAGACTTCATCAAAATGAAGAATCCTGCTCCTTGAAAATCATTATTAAAAGACATGAAAAAATGGGCAAAGAATCACTTATCAACAAGGGAATTTGTGCATGAAATATGTGAGGATACTTCTAAAACAGTCATAAGAGAGTGACAACAACAATAACACACACACACACACACACACACACACACACACACACATACACACCAGCCCAAAACTCACAAAGTAAACATGAGCATGAGGTTTGAATGATGTTAGAAGCATGTATGGCAAATGAGTCCTAGGAAAGATGCTGAACGCCATTAATTGCAGGAGAAATGTATAAAGCAATCATAGTGACAGGTCACTAAACATTGATTAGTGTATCTGAAATTTAAACAAGCTGTTGATACCAGCCTTGGCAAAGATAGAGAGCACCAAGAACTTGAAGAAAGCAAGTGCTAGTTCCTGGGGAACCATTTCTTTGAGAACCTGCCCACTTAAGAAGATGGAAGTGTTCCTGCTATGTGACCCAGCTTCTCTGCTCCTAGAAATCAACACTTCACATATTTACACCTATTTGTAACAACCCCAAACTGAAAGCCGCCTCACCCCAGGGTCCAATGTCAGATGGAAGAAAAACAGACTCTACCATTTTCCCTACCCCTGACAGAAATTGTGGAGGAAGAAAAGCAATTCAGAGCTGGAGAGATGGGTCAATAGTTAAGAACACTGACTTCTTTTGCAGAGGACCTGGGTTCAGCTTGCAGGACCTAAATACAGTTCACAGCCATCATTAAGTTCACTTCCAAAGATCCAATGACTTAGTTTAGCCTTAGGCATCAGACAGGCATGTAGTACACACACACACACACACACACACACACACACACAATTTAAAACATGAAACATAAATAAATATATTTTAAAAAACTCAACCTGTCAATATTTATATCCACATAGATAAATCTCAGGTTTACCATGCTGACTGAAAGAAGCCAGACCAATATGTTTATATGAGAACATTTAGAAAGTATAAAGTAATCTATGGTAGAGTAAATCAGGTGTACAGTTCCCTAGGAATTGGAGGGTTCCATAGTTCCTAGGGACAGGAAAGGATAGAAGACAGTAAGTACGATAAGAGGACTTGATGAATTTGGGGTGGGGGGTGAGATGAGTCACTTGTTGCCAAGCCAAATGGCTCTTAGATTCCAAGGAGTCATGTGGTAGAGAGAACTGACTCCCCACGTTGTACCCTTGTCTCCACACATGTGCTGTCACATGTGTATCCCCACATATGATAAATACTTGTAATTTAGAAGAGAATCTTTCTGCATGATGATGTGTCCCTTATGTTGGATGTGATGGTGACAAGCACAGCTATAATCACACTTATCAAACTGAGCACTTGAATTGCATGTGGTTTCTGTGAGAGTATCTGAGTTTGGAGGGCACCCCTTGAAATTTCTAAGTACTTGTGTGCTCCCCCACCCCCCCCACAAAAAACAGGTTATACCAGGGACACAGTAAGAAAGAGAAGTAGAGACGCTCTATTAAGGAAAGGCATACCTAGGGATGGAAGTGGGCTCACGAGCAGGGAAAGACATGAATAGCAAAGCTCTGTCTCTAGCCTAGCACCCCCTGGTAGAAATGAGCACAGCACAACACTGCCTCTCCTGTTTGAACTTTTAAATTTGTTTCCATGCACATGCTGTTTGTTACAGGTAACCCAGATGGGGAAGGGCTTTTAGTCTTTTCTATCAGCTGTTTCTCTCAGATGTTAATCTCCCTGTTGTTCCCTCCCTCCCAACGCTACTCTCCCACCACCCTGGTTTTTTATGATTACTGATTAATGCACCAGTTCTCAACTTGTGGGCTATGACCCCTTTGGCAGACATCTATCTCCTAAAGTATTTGCATTATAATTCAGAACAGAAGTGAAATTGCAGTTATGAAGTAGCAACAACAACAACAACAAAAACCGATTTTATGTTTGGGGGTTACCACAACATGAGGAACTCTAATCAATAGTCTCAACATTAGGAAGGTTGGTAACTGCCAGACCTTAATGTATGTACATTATAATTTAATAAATGTTTTCAGAGAAAAGAAAGGAAAGGTTATGTTATCTCACTGAAACCCACAAAATAAAAATAATTCTGAGGATGTGGACATTCATATAGTCCCAAAGACATCAATGGATTAACCTCATAGTTGTAAAATCTGTACTTAAGAAACCTTAGGGTTTGTGTGATTGATACATTTAGGTGATGAAATTAGACCACATGGGGGTAAGTTGGTGTATGTCTGAATTAGAAAGAATACAGTATGCATAAACTAGCTCATGTATATGAAAGGATGTGCTTCCCACAAAGTTAAGTTCAGAATCACCTTATTAGATGATGAATCATGTTGACCTTGTATAGTCTCAGACTTGACTCATATAATGCTGCCAGTTGATATATGTGTACAGGAAGTTTCGTCTGATGGCAAAACTTCATCAGAATCTTTTGGTGTGTTTACTTACACATGGTTGTTGGTAAAACACATTTGACATACATTCAATATTTCCTTCCTTATAAAGCAAGAATCCTTATAAAACCAAAGCTCATTTTTTTCGAGGATAGGCTACTCTCTGAAAATGGTCACACTATGCTGAAGTTCAAAGCTCATTTGAGATGAGAGCACTTAATTCTGTCTGATAGAGAATCATCTAGATAAACAAAGAAAACAAAGAGTGTGCCAGTAGCTACATTAGCCACTTCCTGCTGCCATAACAAAATGCCTGACAAATGCCGATTAGAAGAGGAGGGGCTTATTTTCGTGCACAGTTATAGGGTCTAGTTCACCATATCAAGAAATCTCAAGGGGGGAATCAGAGGGAGCCAGTCAAATTGCATCAACCATCAGGAAATAGAGAGCAATGAATGATGGTGCCTGGCTTGATTTCTTCCCCTCTTTTGTAGTCAGGGACCATCCCTGGTTAGAGTGGGCTTTCCCACCTGAATTAATCTAACCTAGATGACCCTTCAATGCTATGGCCAGAGTCCTGCATCACCTACTGCAATAGCACCTTCCAGAGGGTTGTAGGGGATAAATGCCCTCAATGACATTCAGATAGTAGGATGACCTTCTAATTTTTTGGAACATCAATGATGCTTTCCAAAAAGCCAGTCAATTATAGCTAAGCTAGGAACATTACATTCCTTAGCTGCTGAGCCAGAGTGTGCTCAGACCAATGCTCATTCTGTTTATGTTGGAAGTTTTCGGACATTTGTAAGATAGAGAGGCAAGATCTTTTTCTTGCTGTCATTCAGCATTAGTGCTTCAAACCTTATCTTTTATGAGGCAGATATATGTAAATAAACAATCTCAATAATATTTTACTAAAATAATTACAGTATTTTCTTTTTTCTTTTTTTTTTTTTTTTTTTTTTTTTTTTTGGTTTAAGATGACTAAGGATGAGGTAATGGTGGCCGGGCAACATCTATTAGTTGAGACTGCTCTCAGGAGGATTTGGGTAGCTTCCCAGCTCCACAGTTGGGCCAAGAAAAGTAATTACACTGATTAATAACAATATTTGATTTTCAAGTCCCGGAGCCCACTCCTCAGAGTTGGTTTTATCTGGGGGCAGAGAAACAAATTGCAGGAAGGAAATGAGAAGCACATCCCATTTGAATTCTGTGACATTACGCAATCCCAAAGCTGTCCTCCACAGTTGCGGCCCATGAATTTTTTTTTACACATGGGACTTACATTCACTTGTTTTCCTGGTCACCCTAGGGCTGAGGCCAGCGCAGAGGTGAAGGTTTCACAAGTAAAGGATGGATTCCAATTAATATCCCTCAAGGAGCACCTCTTCATGTCCATACATGCTGGGGAAGATGATAAGAAGGAGAAAGGAGACAGAGTTTTCAGTGAGCCAGGATTTAAGTTTGAAACTCATAAAAACAAAACCAACTTAGCACATCTTTTGTCCTTCAGACGGTCTCATCTCTGACAGGGTTCTGAGATTAATGCAAGATGTAATAATATATAAACAAATAAGTAAAAATAAAGTCAGAGAGAGAAAGAGAAAAAGGAGAAAATTCCTAACCAGGGCAGGGCTGAATTTCAAGACTGTAATAGCCTTCAGCTCTGCCACTACCCAGAGGAGTTGCTATGGGAACCACTGTAAAAGATTAAATATACCGAAAGTACATGATTGTGAAAAATGTTAGGGAAGGAAATTATATTAATACGGTGATGGTTCTTCTGTTTGTGGGGTTTCCATTTTTTTTCTGTCTTGCATATAAACACCCCTTTTAATTCATTAGCACACAATTCATTAGCAAATAATTCTTTGTAGTATACTACACAGAGAAAAGAAAATGTTTATCTTCCACAGTTGGAAGGCTTTTTATTTCAGTCTTGTTTCCTGACCCCAGCATTGCTTTTGAGGTAAATTGTCAACTTCCTGTGGTGGTAAAACTCTGGTATGGGCTATGTTGGTGGAAGTACCTGGGGCAGGGTAGTTGGGGCTTTTAGGTTTTACTTTCACTCTGCCCAGTGTGTAAGGTCTGAAAAAAATACTTTCTTTTGTTTTCTAACCCTACCTGTCATCTGTTGTGATTCTCCTAAGAAAACCTTTGCTTGGATAAGGGAAGCTAGAGAGGTGAGTCCTTAAAGTTCCTTAAAGTAGTGCTGTGATTTCAATCACACCTCATTACCAACTGAGGGGGGAAAGCTGGCTTACAAAGTCCTGTAATGGCCTAAATCTGTACTGCCCATTCAAGTCCACTGCATTATGATTGGTTCTGTTCATGGCACATTGCTCCTGGAATAGTTAAAAAAAATGTTAATTTAAAAGGTAGGATTAAACTCACATGTGTTCTTGTTTCTTGGTGTTCAGAGAGAAAGTAGCCTTCTGAAGGTGGAGGGTACCTCTGCTTATTATGGTCATTACTGGTCAGGTTTCAAACAAGCCTCTGCAAAGTTTTAACTCAGTTCTGTTTCTTCACTTTTTCCCACAGCACAGAGCTGCATCTTTATTGTTACTGCCACAGTTGGATAAAAGAGAGTGTATGTCCAATAAGAAGACACTCTCCCAAGGGAAACAGTTGAAAAATAAATGCTTCTCTAAGCCAAAGAGTATCTTCCGTGTATTTCATTTGAAGCTTTTAAAATCAAGAACAAGACTCAATGGTGAATCATCTTAAAATATAGCCTCATGTCATTACAAGTACCAAAAATTATTAGCCAGTTCATTTCAGGGGTGTAGCTTAGTGCTAATGGTAGAGGGTTAGCATGAGTTTGACCATCAGAACAAAATAAAAATAAAAACAAAAATAATAACAACAAAAATCCCCCCAAACAATCAGGAATAGGAGATAGCAGTCAATAAATCAATTGCCTCATAAGCAAAAGGACCTGAGTTAGATTCCCAGAACCCACCTAGAAATGCTGGACATGGTAGAAGGTGTTTACAGTCACTACACTGGTAATGTGAAGAAAAGAGGATTCCTTAGGTTTACTGGTCAGCTGAGCTAGTCAACTCAGCTAGCTACTTGAAAAGTTCCAGGTCCAGTGAGAGAGCCTTGTTGTGGATGGGCCTGGTACTGTTCTTGTAAACCAATCCCCTAATGAATAAGGGAGCCAATCACTAAGTGAGTAGGCAGGAGTTCCGGGTTGAATGGAGGAAGAGAGGAAACAAGAGAGTTAGGTCCTTTTTGGAACGAGGACAGCATATGGATAAAATGTAGCTGCTAGAGTTTCCCTGGTATCATGGCAGATATGCAAGAATTTACCACCAGAGGAATCAGATTTTAATAAGGCTTACAAGATTAGGTTTTAGTTGTCCCAGAGATTGAGTTGCCATTGCTTCTGAACTAAATTTGTGTTGCATTTTCCTTCACATGGCAGGTCATATGGGTTCAAGAGAGAAAGATACTGTGACAAAGTGTAGGTTTAGGTTTGCCAGATGTGCACCAGAAAGGCTGTGGGGGATTTGAAGCATGGGGTTGGCATGATAGTGACCTGCTAGTGGGAACCTAGTATGCCGGGGTGAAGACATTTTGGAGCTCTGAGTCAGACAGTCTCCACGAGATAAAGACAGGTTGGCCATTGCCCGCCAGTGCATGGGGCAGAGGCACAAGTGTGGAAACATGCCAGATCATTTTATTAATATTCCCCACAACAGACCCTGTTTCAAAAAATAAAGATGGATGACACTAGGGGAGCAACAACCATCATTGTCCCCCTGCCTGGACATACATGTGCACACATGCCAGACTCCCAGGGAGAAGACTACAGGATTCATTGATCTGTCTCCCAATTCTGTCTCAAGGAGTCATCAACTCACTCAGCCTGACTTGCTCCTAGGTTTCTTAGGATATATGAGGACTTGGAGAGAGATCAAAGGCTCTGAGACACAGGTCCCCTTAGCATCATGTCTCATTGGATGTTTTTAGGCTTTTAATAATGAAAAATTAAGATTTACTTTATTTTACATTATATGCATGTGCGCATGTGTGTTTGTGCCTATAACCCTGGAGGTCAAAGACATCAAATCTCTCTGGAGCTGAAGTTACAGTGATTGTAAGTTGTCCAAAAGTGTGTTGGGAACTGAATTCAAGTCCTTTGCAAGAGTAGGACACATTCTTGACTGTTGAGAACATCTCTCCAGCCCTTAGATTTTTCTAAGGGGAAAAAAGTTATCACCAAATTCTCTTCCACTAATAAAGAATGGCAATGAACAATTACAGTCTAAAATGAAGAGTGGGGTGCTGCTGGAAGCGTTTGGCTCTTTTAAAAGCTGTTCAATGATGCCTTTTCATCCATACAAAAAGTACATGGTATTGACAGACTGCATGGCTTCCTGCCTGAGACCTCTGCCTTACCTATGATTGGATGATGTGCCAAAAAAAATACAGCAATTCTGGACACTCTCGACCCTTCTGCTAGCTGAGGACCTTTTAAGGTACAATAGTATTCCACAGATGTCATTATGTGCTCAATGAATCACTTGTTTTCCAGCTCCACAGCACACCCATACTTAATCTGAAAGATATGGTACTCTGTAATTACCTGATTTCTACACCACCCTGTGCCTCAGGGCCTCAGAGTGAGCACCTTAAATGTATATACTGTGTTCCTTATTTAGCTTTTTGGAAGGAAATGAAACATAAAGGCACATTTTAAAGCATTTTAAGATCGAGGTTTATATCCAACATGCCTCTGTGGCATTTATAGGTATCTTCTCCTGAAGTACTGTCAACTGGCAGTTCGTTTTGAGTCTTTTTAAATGCAGCTTGTCAGTACTGCTGACCACAGCGATTTCATGTTCTCCTTTGTCTGACTCAAGGATAGCCAGTACTGTTTCATCATAATGAGGTCTAGCTCTCCTATGATTACTGGGCTATTTTGCTCTGATAAATCACAGTATCCCGTGGTGTCCCTCTGGCCATAATGGCTGCAGGTAAAGAGCTCATGGGGCTCCTACGATCCCACACTTCTCTCCTAACTGAGCTATTGCCTTTTACACAGCTACCCAGGCTCACGGCTGGGACAGAGTTTATCCCAAAGGCTTCCCAGCTTGTGCTATGCTCACCTCTAGCAGGAGTCCTGGTTAACAATGAGAATCACCAGGCTTCAGGACATGCATCTCACTGGAAAGGTTTCCTACTTCCCAAAAGAGGGTCACAGAGGAGAGTCGTTTCTCTTAAGGGGTATCAGGCAGGCCAAATAATTCTGTTTGCTTCCAAAAAAAAGTCTGACTTAAGTAAATAAGAAATCATGAGAGAGAGAGAGAGAGAGAGAGAGAGAGAGAGAGAGACAGACAGAGAGACAGAGAGAGACAGAGAGAGACAGAGAGAGAGACAGAGAGGGAGACAGAGAGAGACAGAGTCAGAAAGAGACACAGAGAGAAAAATCATCTTTTTCTCATTCGCTTCTTCAGTATGAAGTGAATGCTAGCTCTGGGAGAGGCATCATTTTATTAGCTCTATGGGGTAGATATTGAACTGACTCTGATGACTTGCTTAAAAGATTGGAACTTGATTTGGGGTGTGAGCTGAGTCCATTTATAGTGAAGGAAGCTGTAATCACATGGACACAGAAAGGGGGAAATACAACAGAACAATGGAATAAGGTTTTACCTTGAAAGGCAGGTTAAGACCAGAGTGTTGTGGTTTATTCTAGTAAGTAAAAGCAGGACTTTTAAGATCGGAAGTATGAGTAGAATTCTAAGTGTTTCTCTCACTCTCATGGTTTCAATTCTTCCCAAATGGTGTTTAAGATGTAGAGCATCTGTGGACAAGCACTGTGGTAGTCTTACTGGGGCAGCCAGAGAGATGAAATGTGAGGACCAGCCTGAGATTGATGCTTCACACACACCTTCAAGTGGAGGTCTGACTAAAATGGTGGCAGAGCCAAGAGAGCAGGGGCCCTGAGTTTCCAACACCGCATAACTGGGAAGGTTCTGGGAATAATGGGGATGGTGAAAAAGAGATGGGGCTTAAAGAGGTGGCTCAGTTGGTAAAGTGACTGCCTTATGGGACCTGAGCATGACCTCCTCACCAAAGCTTGGTACAGTGGAGTGCCCAGCACTGTGGAAGGAGCTGGAGGTAGGAGGATCCCTGTGCTCATTGGCCAGCCAAGCAGTTTTTTAAAAAGGAACAGCAAATGGCATCTTGTGAATGACACTCAAGATTGTGCTTTGACTTCCACACATGTACTTACATATGAGAGAGAGAATGAGAGCAGAAGGGGTGAATCTGAGGACTGATACAGAGACTAGTAAGGTATACATAGACAGATGCCTGGTAGGCAGTTGAAAATGTGCTATTATTAGAGAAAGATACTTTGAAAGAAAGTAATTCTCTGAGAAGTGTGAATGCTTTACTCTGTGTCAATAAGTGTAAGACAGGGAAGTTATGAACAGCTCAAAAGTATTCAGGGGAGAAGAGAAAGGAAAGGAACAAGATGAGAAGGCACAGAAGAGGCACACGGTTCAGGCATGATGACCACATGCTCAGGAGCAAAGCAACCGGTCTTCACCCTCCAGAAAGACCTGAGGAGCTTGGTTAAGCATCAGTACCTGGATATTACCTCAGACATACTCTTGCATTAGAATGGAAAGGTTACCTGAGTGCTGCATTGCTAAAACTCTTCTCCAGGTGACATATAAGAGGAGGATTAGGGGTGTCATGCAATGCTTGCCAAAGACTTAATTAGAGGGTGACACTCAGGAGAGACCATCCATGGTGTCCAAGGCTATCCTTTGAGCAAGAGTGGCCTATCTTCATGAGATCAGCTGTGTTGTTTACATGTGGGAGTCCATCACTCAAGCCTGTGACCTGTTCACATGCACTCACAGAGCATGTTG